>JACBWW010000001.1:37092399-37191722 GCA_020086605.1 Lanius collurio
GAAAGGAAAGGAAAGGAAAGGAAAGGAAAGGAAAGGAAAGGAAAGGAAAGGAAAGGAAAGGAAAGGAAAGGAAAGGAAAGGAAAGGAAAGGAAAGGAAAGGAAAGGAGTGAAAGAGAGAAAGATTCCTAGACAGACAGGTGGCCACAGAGGCGGCGTTTCACCGTCGGGGCTGGGGAGATGCTCCTCCTCGGGAGAACCCTCTTGACAAGCCAGGCCAGGAGGAGGAAAGAGGAGTCTGAGCCTCTGCGGTGTCGGGCAGCCACCACAGCCGCGGCCACCGAGGTCTGTTCCGCTTGAGAGAAGTCGAAATGGGACGGGGCACAAAGGGCATTGTCCTCTGAAAGGGAACGATTACATATGGCCCATACATATCGGATATTGTCTCGCCGCGTAATGAGGGGCTCACGATCATTAGATTGGCCTTTGTTCGGTGCAGCCGACTCCCTGACATACGCTACCTCCTCTGCAAACGCCAACAGATGGGCCCTCCGACAGACGACTCGCGGCAGCAGCTGCTCCCCCCGGCCCTACGGCACTTCGCTCACGGGAGCTCAGCCCGGACCGCGCAGCGCCCGCACTGCTCCGCACCGCGGCACAGTACGGCGGGGGCGGGACAAGGAGGAGGGAGAGGGGGGATGCGCGGGGATGCGCGGCCGCTGCTGACGGGTCTCTCCGCTTGCCTCCGCAGGGGAGGAGCGGTACATCTGCTGGTACTGCTGGAGGACCTTCAAGTACCCCAACAGCCTCAAGGCCCACGTCCACTTCCACTGTGCTCTGAGCCACGGCCGGCCTTTCCTCCATCACGACCACGGCCGGCCTGCTGCCACCGCCTTCGGCCTGCCCCCCAAGGAGCCCCCGGCCGCTTCGCTGCGCGGCCACCCGCCGCCTGGCTGCGGCCCTCGGGAGGCCGTAAAGAGGGAGGCCGTCGCCGCCTCCCCGCCGCTCGCCAAGCCGGCTCTGCCCAAGCGGGCGGCGGGAAAGGACGAGCAGGAGCGCGCCCTGGACATGAGCGTGGGGGCCGCCCGCGGGCCGGGGCCGCTGCTGGGGCCGGCGGGCGGCAACGGGCTGGCGCTGTGCCCCGGGGCGCGTTCGGCCTTCCGCCCCGCCGGGTCGCTGCGGGAGGAGGCGCGAGGCGCCGCCGCCCTCGGCTTCTCCAAACTGCTGGGGGGACTGAAGGCGGGACGCGCCGCCGCCGAGGCGCCGCCTAAGTGCGGAGCGCTGCCGGGTGAGGCCGCCCCGCAGGCAGCGGCGGCGGCGGCGGGGTTGGCTTGCGGCGGCGGGCTGCGCGCCTTCCCGCTGCTGTCGCCGCTGGAGGAGGCCTCGGCCTTCCGGCAGGTGGAGCGGGGGCTGCCCGCGGCCGCCCTGCCGCCCGCCCGCTATCCGCCGCTGCCCGGCGGGGCCCTGGAGCGCTTCGCGCTGCCGCCCTTCGAGGGGCTGAAGGCTTACGCGGGGGAGTGCGGGCTGCCGGTGATGCCCCTCACCGTCTACAATGGGGAGCTGCTCTACGGGGCCGCGCCCTACTATCCGCTGAAGCTGCACCTCGGCGGCCTCCTCAAGTACCCCGAGTCGGTGTCGTACTTCGCGGGGCCGGCGGCGGGTCTGCACGCCGCAGAGCTGGGCTCTCTGGCCAGCATCGACCGAGAGATCGCCATGCACACGCAGCAACTCTCCGAGCTGGCGGCCGAGAAAGGCCGCGGGAGGCTGGAGACGCTGCCGGCGGGGGCGGCGGGGGCGGCCGGAGGGAAACCCAAGACCGGGCACCTGTGCCTGTACTGCGGGAAGCTGTACTCCCGTAAGTACGGGCTGAAGATCCACATGCGGACTCACACCGGCTACAAGCCGCTCAAGTGCAAGGTCTGCCTGCGGCCCTTCGGGGACCCCAGCAATCTCAACAAACACATCCGCCTGCACGCCGAGGGCAACACGCCCTACCGCTGCGAGTACTGCGGCAAGGTGCTGGTGCGACGCCGCGACCTGGAGCGGCACGTCAAGTCCCGGCACCCGGGGCAGAGCCTCGGCAAGGCGACCGAGGACAAGAATGACTCTGGCTACGCGCAGCCCGAGCAGGAGCAAAAGACTGATAACGAGAGCGACGTGGACGTCTGCTTCACCGACGACCAGAGCGACCCGGAGAGCGGCAGCCGGCACCGCGAGCAGTGATGCAGGAGGCTGCCGGGGCGGGGCGGGGGTGAGGGGAGCGCTGCAGCCCCCCCTCCCTATTACTCTGGGCTCCCGAGGCGGTCCCATGGGAGGCCGTGCCGCGGAGGAGCGCGGACTGGCGGGCAGAGCCGCCGGCGGGACGGGCAGGGGTGCGCGGGCGTCCCCGGGTTCCCTCCGCAGCGTCGCGCCCGGCGCTGTAGCTGCGGTGCCGGGACAGGGGTAGAGAGGGCGAAACCCTGGCGGGCCCGGGATCCCGCTGGACAGGCATCGCATCCCGATAGGCGCCCGCATTTCAGTGGCCATATATTTTTATTGTACCTTTGTGTCGAGAAAATTGTGCCTTTTGGAAACGATTTTTTTCTATGCGCTCTCCCATCACTCGTTCCAGCGGTCTGAGCCGTGGGGCTAAGCAGCACACTCGGGTCTGCAAGCGCCTCTGGCACCTGTACACTTTATTTGACACCTCACCTGTGCTTGCTCGGTTCCTAATAAAGCAATACCAACAGCTTTTGGGGAAGGCAGAAAAAAACCCCAGGCAACAAAAAGCCACTCTTGCAGCACTGAAGAGGTTCGCATAACAGGTGCACCATTTGATCGAGTTGCAATTATTTATAACAGATAATATTTGAGTAACAAATGTAAAATAAATATTAAAAAGCATGAATCTAAAAGCACGCACTATATAATTTTAAAGGAAATACACTCTCTGTTTGGTAGAATACAAATGTGGTGTATGTTTGTTTTTTAATGAACGATGTACAGTGGATACAGTATTTTGGTCTTGGTTCCAGTTTGTCATGCGATTTTTTAAAAAAAAGAAATAAAGTTACTGACAAACTACTGCTTGCCTAGTTGTTAATTGAAGTGCTGTCAGCAGGATCTCGTGTTTCTCCACAAAGCTTCTGATGATCAGAACTCAGACCCATCTGTATACAGCATTTTTGGTTCGAGCTCTAAATAATTTGTCCCTGAATATGTCGTCTGAGCATTTGCCTTCTCTCACTCTGCAGAACCAAAGGGCAAAAATCTCAAATCCAATCCGTTCTTCTCTATGCCTAAAATTTTAGATTTTTATTTTTGTTATTTTGTTTTGCACAGGGTGACGGCAGACCTGTTAAAAGCTGAACATTATTAGTCTGTTTCTATCTGTTTGCACTCAGTCAAACGTGCCCTTTTTGCAAACACTTTTCTTTAGAATCGTTGTTACTTTTATTTGAGGAAAAAATCTTCTTATTCTTCAGTATGAAAAACCTTAAAAAACTGTCAGAAAATTATCTGTTTCTCCTGGCAGCTCCTCCAATTCACCAGGCAAAAGGATGCAACACTGCTGAAAGCGACCTGCCAGCTGTGACTCGCCAGCTGTGCGGGTGTGCCCTCTCAGGTCCGAGCTAGGGCTTTCCATGTACCCTCGGGCAGGCAGAGAGTCAGGAGGGAACCCTGCTTTTTGGTTTGGCGGAGCTCACAACTCTGAAGCAGACGGTAAATCTCTGATTGTTCGATACACTTAAAAGACTGAGTTTCCAGGATGGACCCCGAGTTCAGTTCAGTGTGTAGGCAATGCAATGTAAAATGCAAACAAAATACTTCGGTATCCGAGAGAATTTCAGACACAAATCTGATCCGTCGTTTAAGATTATACCTTCGCTTAAGACTATACCGTGCTTGACAGCAATCGGAAGCGGGGATTCAAATGTTGATCTTGAATTTCTTTAAAGGTTTAATGCTGTAGCTGTAGCGTGTTTTTTTCTTCCTTTTTTTTTTCTTTTTTTTTTTTTTTTTTTTTTTTTTCCCCTTATCTGGGCTACTGCACCCACTTAGTCCATTCGTTTTAGCCCAAACTGCAAGTTGTGGTTCTGACATGAAAATAAATGGAAAACACCTCTCCTGCAGAGAGCGGGATCTTGTTCATCTGTTAGTGGAGTCGAAAATCCTGTTGTCATTTATAGCAGGACCTGGAATATTTTCTACCAGTTCTTTATTTCAATATATTTGTCTGCTGCCTTCCCAAAGGAAGGCACCCATCGTGGAGGTGCTGCCGGGGAGGGACGTGTGATGTGTGTTCTGAGGTCGTGGAAAGGGTGTAATAATTAAACTGTGATACGGGAAATATTTTCATGTCTGTAGAGTTTGTGAGTTTTAATAGAAATGTCCCATCAAATTGTAATACTTGGGCCACCTTTACCAAAAAAAAAAAAAAAAAAAGAAAAAAAAAGAAAAAAGGAAGTACTCCAGAGAGTTAATTTGTGTGTTAATTAATGGTCAATATATATATAATAATCAGTCTTTGAGTTAAGAAAAAAACCAAAACCTGAACTAAATACAACTAGCCTCAAATAACCAAAGTCAAGGGAAAAAAAAAAAAAAAGGAACAACATATGGTTTGTATGGGTATTTTTTCTCTCTCTTTTTTTTCTTTTCAATATTGCTATGCAGCAGCTTCATCGAAATACAGGGTACAGGCGGAGACACGCGGAGAAATACAGCCACATTCACATTTAAAGTCCCCATTCCTGCGACGTCCCTAGCGGACAGGCACCCTCCACACGGGTCCGAGCCCCGGTGACCATCCCGGGATGCTCCAGCCCCGCGAGCTGCCGCCTCCCCGAGCGCTTCCGATCCGTGCGCTGCGCTCCGACAGCCCCTCGCGAGAAGCGCTGGCTGCTTGGTGTTACTTTTCATTTTCTCCCGTGTTAAATTTTATTTTATTAAATTTTAAAACATTTTGGGTTATTTTATTCAATTTTGATTTATTTTGTTTTATTGTCCCTGTCACAGGGATGAGACGACAACGTTCTCCCGTACCCTCCGTGATGGGGGCGGCGGCGGAAGCCCGGGCTGCAGCCAGGGCCAGGGAAAGCAGGATTTCAGGCGGAAAGCGGGTCAGCAGCCGCAGCCCCAGGGTTCCGGCGGGCTCCTCGCTCCTCGGGATGGAGCTCAGGGCTCCCGCTCCCGGTGCTCTCCTGCTCAGGCCGGGCGGGCTGAGGGGACCCGGGGCCGCCGCCGCCCCCGCGCCACCCCCACCTCCCCAGCCCCGGCCCGCGCCTCCAGCGAGGACGCTGATTGGCTGAACCCTACGGCGGCCCGCACCCCTATTGGCCGGTACGCGCCGCGCGGCCCCGCCCCGCGGCGGCGGCGCTGAGGGCGGTGCGAGGGCCGCGTCGGGCAGTGGCGGGAAGGGCTGGGGTGTCCCGTGGCTGCGGGGAGCCCTGTGGTCTCGTCTGCCTGCGGCCCGGACGATTGCAGCGCCTGGGCTCATCCACTCATGTGCCGCTCATGGCAGTTCCCACGTCCTTCGGTTTCCCTGCGGGCAAATTGGGGTCTGAAGGGAGGTGAGAATAACTGCAGGTCTCAGGGTAGGTGCGGAGCTGATGGCAGGGCCAGCCTGGCCACAATACCCGCTGGATTTTGCCTTCTTATCTCCTCTAGGTCTACCATTGCGTCTGGCCGGCTACTATTTGTGGCTAGGGAAAAACAAATCCCTCACATTTTACTTTTTGAATTTGTAACTATTGATAGGTGCGGTAAAGCAGGTATGTCCTCTGCATTTTATAATAAAGGAGAAAATAATCAACCCCATTTGCAGGAAAAAAATGTGGAAAGCGTAGGCAGAAAGAATGGTGCTGAGACTGAAGAAAGATTAACTCCTTTAAAATATTACTCATTGAGATGCTTGTTTGCTCAAGGGCCATAAACATTAAATTACATTATTTCTCTATTTTGTTTTCTATAGGCAGACTCAGGTTTTTTGAGTCAAAATGAACAAGGAATAATGAAAGGCTACATTTTGCCAGTGAAGGATAGAACATTATTTGCTTGTTGGAAATTAAGAGACAAGAAGAATAAATACAATGAAATGATTTTTGGACATTATTAGAAACTAGTCTAAGCATTTTGCAAACCGGTCTTTCAGTTTCCAAATATTCACACTCAGCCTCAGCTATTATTGTAAAAGCAATTGATTTCGGTAACATCCCATTTTTTTAAATTTGGGAAGCAGTTTTGATGGTTATAGACTTGCCCTGTATTAGCCTGTTCATAGAAACACCATCAAGAAGTCTGGACACATCTGGTGGGGGGTGCAAAGAATTGCCAAGGAGCAGATTTTAAGGATCTTGAGGGTAATTTTGGTTTTCAATCAAACTTGGTTTTGGCACAAAACTCTGTCATGTATTTTACTAGTTAATGCTGTAATTACTGTTGTATCAGTTGCCTGAGGATTCACATGGGAGACATGAACGGCCAAGCTGTAGGGCAGGGTCTTACAGACCAGGGATCTAGGTCTTACTCCTCTAAACTTGCTGAATGGTTTTAAACCTAGGCTTGAGTTTACAGCTTCAAACAATGTCTAAAATTACCTGATCTTGTTAAGGTGTTGAACACCTGCTCTCCACAGTGAAGCTAGTGGGGCTAGTGGGATTTAAATCTGTCAGGTTCTTTGACATGTAACTGGGATCAGTGTAGTCCACTGTAATGCAAGTGAGTTTAGATTTTGAACTGGTTGATTGTACAGTACTCAGGGAGGACTGGATCTATTTAAACAAGGATATGGCCCTGCATACTTAGAGGAATATAGTTTCAAAGATTTTTGTATTAAACTGATGTTTTAAATCCACACACATGCACCTGCACATGATCTATTCAGAAAGCTCTGCTGTAGGTATGAAAATATGTGTGGTCTTAAGGATCCCTTTTAATGGCTGCAACTTTAGTGTGGCGAAGAAATGATTTATCGATCCAGAAAAACCTATGAGGTTGTTTGGGTGCATTCATGCTGAAAATACTTCCAGAGAATGGTTTTTGATTTTTTTTTTTCACTAGAAGTTATGTGCTTGGAAGTACATTTTGAAATAGTCACTGGTTGTAAGCTGTGTTTGTAAGCTGTACTTTCAATATAAAAATGAACCCCCCCACCTGTATCTGATGAAGTGAGCAGCAAGCCTTAGATTCATTCTTCCTATGTACCAGGGAGACATGAGGATGGGAGAAAATCTAACTGCTCTTGGCTTCAGGTCAGGGAAAGGTGAAGGTCAAGAATTCTGTCTGAAAAGAGCAGTTCTACACTTGTCTGTGAGCAGTTACTTTCTGAATTTTCACCTGAAGGTAAAGTTCAACATGTCAAGGTCATGTTCAAGCTCATGGAGTTCATTGGACCGTATCAGGATAAAATCTACAAGCAACAGAAACGCTTTCAGGTATATTCAAAGTCAAGCCAATAAAGAATAATTCCCTACAGCATATGTAACGCTATGAACTTGTATTTTACAAGAAACAGGAGAGTGTTTCTTAACAACTGAAAAAAGCCATAGCTGAAGAAACAGATCACTAGTTTTGAGGTGTACATTCATCTATGTTTAGAGCTGATATTCTGAAATGTTATGGAAAGCTATGAACAAAGTTCATAAGTTTTTTATGTAGCTTTGCGTATGAGTGTTGCTTTTTGATGTTTAAATTTTCATTTTTTAAGTCTGTTCTGTTTGGAATGTATTATCCTGTTTCAAGGGTAGTGGAAGCGCTTGCATTTATCTTCTTTTTTTAGAATTTGTAGACTGCTTGGTCTTGAAGAAAGTGGTTTAGTAGCAGGTAATTTGAAGTCCTGATCTAAAATGGACTAAATGTGATTTTAAAAGACAGCATCAATAAAGTGAGGTTCAGAGTGCTAAGGAATAATTCATTACTGTTCTGCTGTTTGCATCACCCTAGTTTCCTTCCAGATGGCTAATCAGTTGCAAGGAGAAAACTTTAGGAAGAATGGGAAGAGGTGAAGTCTTTATACTCCTTTGTAGTTTTTAAAACCTGCTGGTGAGTCAGAGCAGCAAAGGCCTGTGTTTTAGCTTTGGACTGGTTCTTACAGCATGAACAATTTTTTGTGGCTCTATTCAGAAAATTGGAGGACCAAAAATACATTTCAGCTCTGAGTCCTCCCTTTCTCTGCAAAACTTGCACTTATCTATTTTTCAGTCGTCTAAACTATGCAGTAGCTCACCAAAACAAATAACCAAAAAAGCAGATAGTGTATTTTTGTAGTATACTTACTGAAAAATCAAAGAGGCTGGACACTGGGGTTTTCAGAGGTACTCCACCAAAGATCCTGCTAGCTACAGCATGGGGCTAAAGCGTTGGGAATGCACATTTGCAGCTAAGCAGTGACTTAGAATTGTGTCTGAGTAAATGCATGGCTGATGGTTGGCCTCCAGTTCGTGCTTGTTATTTCTCCAGAGAGCCCCTCCCTTCTTGTAGAAACAAGCAAAACTGACATTTTTTGATAGAAACAAAGGACTATGAGGACCTTCAGCCTCTGGTCTGAGTTCAGGCAGGATTCTGGTTGCAGCTCACAGCACCCTGTAGCCGACAGTGACAGCTGTCTTTGTCAGTGCCCATAAGGAAAACTACTTCAGCTTTGCAGAGGCCAGAATTCACTGCAACAACACACTGAAATTTTGTGGTCTAGTTTTTTCCATTTCTGTTTATAAAGCAGAAACTTAATTTAACATCCCTTTGTTTTGTGTTGCTGACAGCCAGCTAGCTAAGAATAATGCCTTTTGGACAAAGCAGATGGAGGGAGCCAAACAATTTTTCAGTGATTTAGTATAAGAAATTTAAACTGTAAACAAGTTTGTTATATTAAATTATTTCAGTGGTTCTGCAACATTGTATGCTGATATCTAAAAAGGCAGCTTAATTATTGAAGAAATGAAGGGGAGTTAAGTTTCTGAATGAGTTAATTTTAGTTTCATGTGGGGCAACAAAGTTGCTTAAGCTTAATTTCTTGAGGTAGCCTTTGTTTTAGAATATGCCTCTCTACTTTACCATGATTTTCCAAAACATTTAAAAATAGTTAGAGACCCTTAGAATTTCAGACTGATACATATTTTTAAAATAAAGGAATAAATAGGAAAGAAATATACAACTTTTGTTCCTGAATGAAATTTTTTGGGAATAATATCTCATGCTTTTGTCATGAATGATTTTTTGTAATTAAAAAAAAAAGCCAAACATGTTGTAAGGGGATATATAAAAGAGTTGAAAAATATAATTAGCAAAATAAAACCCTACACAGTGATGCAGACAATTATTTGTCTCAAATACTGCATTCAACATTTATCTTAGATTAGAAGAATTTGTATAAAAAAACATAACCCTTATCTCTGATTATGTGCATCTCTTCCATAAGTCTGATTCACCACACTTCAGACAAGACCTTCCTGCTTCTTCTTCTTCTCAGCTTAGTGTTTTAGAAAGAATGGAATTTTAATGTGGTGCAGAAACTAATAGCAAATGAGAATCCACAGAAGGATTTCCTCAAATGGTTCTTATAAAATGCTTGTCATATTTAAACTGATATTTGTAAAACAAGGAATACATTTCACTGATTAAGATGTATCATGTAAGAAAACAAACAGATCCTTTGCTTTTACAATGCCTTCTTCCTTTACACAGCAGATGGTGCTAGATTGTGAATATATGTCAATTTGATTTATTTATAGTCTGAAGAATATACGGTGAAAGACATGGCATGTACAATGTTCAGATAGACTACATAGCAAACTGATCTTTATAAACTCATTTGTTGTGGCACAGTCTTCTGTGGTGTGCATGCTTTTCCTGATGTCTCCTCTGCACCCTTCTAAGGCTTTCAGAATTGCTCTATTGTGCTTATGAAAGATGCCAAACCTAACAAGCAGTTGAGTGACAGAATTATGGTCACTTCTAAAAGGTACCTTTTAGCTAAAGAATAGGTAGAGTAGAGGTAATAGGAGTTTGCCTAAACTTCATTTATCTTTTGTACTAGAGCCTGTACTGTCAGCAGCATCCCAAAAGCCTGGCAGTTTTCCCAATCGAGGTCCGTGTGTTAGCACTCCTGGACTTAATGGTACCAGGTACAGCTATGCTACTAAAAAGACAAACATTGGCAGAAGGGTGCATGTGTAGACCTGCACTTAGACTGTCCCTTAATAGGTCTTTGGGCTCACCTATAGTGCCTATCTGCAGCCTGACATCTAAAGCAGCTAGAGGTAAGAGAGCTGCAGATGTGACAGAGCACAACTATCAAAGCACAGAATGCCACATGGCTTCTAATGTTATCTTGCCCTTGTGCTCTCCTGCCTCCATCCAGCATGAGCCACTGTCAGAGTACAGTCAGCTCCAGTCACATCACCTGTACCTCAGCATAATTGGATTTGTTGGCTGAAGCATTACTCAAGGAGCTCCGTGTCTCACTCTTGAGGAATTACAATGGACATTTGGTGTCTAAGTTTTTGGGGCTCTTTGGAAAATTCCAGATGCAACAGTATGCAAAATTGGCTGTTTTGTCCCTTGACAGTGGGAACCTTTGTTATTAGCTTAGATCCTGACTTCTCCTTTGGGAACTGAGAAATATGCAAAGTTAGAACTTACTTGTCTCATCCAAGACCTTGAGGATGAAAGAGACAGTGTCATTGCAGCCTTTCCAGAGGCCTTGCCTGGGCTGGAGAAATACCCTTTTGGGATCCTTCAGGTGCTGATTAGAAATTCAACAGAGGAAAAAAGCCTGCTCAAACACAGAGAAAAACTAGTATATATTCACGAAGACATTCTTAAATGTCACTCCAGAAGTCATGTCCCGAGGTCAGTACATTGGTAAGTTTGAAGAATTATTATTATTGAATTAATGCATTAGTAATGTAGAGATTAATGAGTTTCCAAAAGAGTGAATGTTTAATCCTGTCAAAGAAGTGGTTACTAAAGCACTGCAGAAAGTTCAATCACTAAACCACAACTGGTGTCAGTATAACCAGGAGTTGCTGTAATTCCTAATAAGTGAGGCTTTGAACACAGTAATGGCATAATTATTTAGTGACTCCACAGATGGGGAAAACAATATGAAAAATAGTCCAGAGTCTTGCATCGTCTGAGTAATTTTCTCAGAAAGACAATGAAAATGTTACCCAAATTCATATCTTATTAAGGCTTTTTAATATCATTGCCTCAGTTTGAATGTTTATGGAAAAAATCTCTTGTATTATAGCTTCCCACATGCAGTTCAGACTCCTTGCTTCAAGGTCTTGCATGAATTAGTTCCCATCTGTCTTTTTTTCCCCATCTTCTAGCCCATTTCTTCCTTGCCTTGCCTTTCTCAAACCTACCCCTTTTCCTGCTTTCCACCTCTGAGTTATTTTCTGGTAATAATACTTTTTTTTTTTTTTTAAATTTTGCAAATTGCTTTATGGGACCACAAACATCTTGTTTTCCCCACTGAAGAAGATTAAAGTGTGAAAACAAAGAAATCATACAAGAATAATGTGTGTGTTCACAAGAATAATGTGTATGAAACTTGCCTGAATGTTGAGAATGGATTATATGTAAGTAACAAGTCTACTTGGTAACATAAAAAGTGCTTAACTGTGCAACATAATCATGTTGGACCATATTATATTGTTAATAAAGGAAGTCATATTACACCCTGATCAAGTTCTTTTCAGGAGATTGGCCTTTGGGAACAGGGAAGATTTCACAGGAGCTTACTGAAGGAGAAGAAAACAAACTTATGAGAAAAACAACCAATAATGATCAGTAACGATGTTGAGCTAAAGCTAGTTGGTGCAGATGTTGTTGAGGAGTTACAGCACCATATGATTAGACTCTGGATGTCATATGTGAAAGATTTCTGAAATCTTAAATAGAAAACACTAACAGTACTTCAGGCCCCTCTTAGCATAATTAGTGCTTTTACACTCTCAACTGGAGTTAGTTGGCAGAATATAACTCAAGATTTAACTCTTCAGTAAAAGTTTGAGTTAGCTATTCAGTAGCTTTTGAAGCTCTTTTGAAGAAGTCAAACTGCTTTCTATTCCTCACTTGAGTTACTGGGTCGTGTTTTACGTCCTGACAGTCAGGATATATTAATTTGTGTCCTTTGCTTTGCTAATGGACAGATTTCTCTAAAGTCAACTTGCACTTTCCTCCTTCCATCTGTTTCCAACAATTTTTAAAGCCATTTTTTTCGTGCCAGGTGATCTCTTTCTACATTTTTTATTGCAAAACATTCCAGAATGTCCAATGTCATCAGCATCAAGTATTTTGTTCTGGTCTAGGATAGGCTCTTCAGATTTTCTAAACACCATTTAAACAATCTTAACTTTGTTTCTACAAAAGTGTTATATACTCAGAAGAATTTTATTGCAAACATGACTTCCATAACAACTTTTTTTGTTATAATTGTGATTTTCTCAGATGCCTTCAAAATTAGCCCATTCAGGAAGATGTCTTAAGTGTGCACAATAATGGAGCACAATATGTTTGAATGATTCATTCTCAGTTCTGTCCTTCTGCAGCTTTATGCCCATTCCTGCTTGTCCCCATAAAAGCTGTTAATTCTCCTTTGTGGATTCTGCTAGAAAAAACATTCCAAAGTTCCTAAGAAAAGTTGAAGGAAAATAATTTTTTCAGTTTTTATTTTGTGTAGTGGGGTAGCTTGACTGAGATTGTTCTAACAGCTTTTTTTTCCTATCTGCCCAGGCAATTGGTCCTCATTTTTAACGGCTCAGAAGAAATCTGGCTTTTGTGGGATTTGTTTCCTTTGAGACACGTCTCCAGATATTGCTGTGATTCCCTGAGTCTCCTGTCCTCAGCTCAGTGGACTAAGCCCAACTCTGTCTGTAAGTGGCCAACTTCAGGGTGTTTGAAACTGAGAGGCAGATCACTCTCCATGAAATCAATTAGATAATCATGGGGTATTAAGGGGGTATTAAGAGGGCCTGCTCTCTGCCTGTGATCTCTTTGAGTAAGAATTATGATATCAGACTGCAGTAGAGGTTTCTGGCAAAAGTAAAATATGTCGTATGTGTTGACATGTGTCTTGTCCCTTGAATCAGTGCTCTGGGGAAGGACCTTAGCTTCAGGATTCAACCAAACATACACTAATCAGAGAAGGCCCCTGATTCCCCACCAGCCTTGGCCATGTCCCTGGGTAACAGTGAGCACTACTAATGTGGAGCCAGGCTCACGGGCTTCCTCAGAGGAGAGGGAGCCCAGGCTCGAGGACACATGCTGGGGAGATGACAAATGAACACCATGAGATGTGACAGTGTGCCTCATCCCTGCAGGAGTCTCCTCTGTTGGGATGAGCCGGTCCTATAGAGCAATGTTCACTGCTCTGTATATCTTTTCAATAATTCAACATCTGGGAAGAGTACTGAAAAGGCTGCTAATCCACTAAACTGTCCTGTTTTCAGTGGTCCTCTTTCCTAGCCCCTGGTTTATAACAAAAAGCAATGACATGTCTGTTACATAGGCTATGAAGGATGCACATGGTGCAGCAATGACTACAGAGAGCCCAGGAGAAGGAGGTTTGCCAAGTGTGCAGTAGGACCTCACAGGACAGGTGAGGCACGTTGGAGACAGTGCAGACCCAAATGAGAGCCTCCAAAAGTGCCATGCAGTGTGGATAGAGGAGGATGATGTAGTCATGGAGGCACCTACAGGGACAACTCAAATGAACAATTCACAACGATATTAAAGTGACTCTTCCGGTTGCAGAGAGGGGGCAGAGCTTAGTACCATATGGGCGTGGCTAGGTTGTTATCCTATACCATGCACATCCCCTTCAGGGGCCATGGTTTTGGGAAGAAAAGGTAAGAACACTGCTGGAGGTGTGCCATTTTTTGCCTCGCTTTCTCCTGCAGGAAAGCTGTTAGAATCAGCCCTACAAGCTCCATCCTTTGCTGCCTCCATCTATCCTCTCCCATTTCTCTGAGACACAGCTGCAGTATGTGATGCTGAAAGGAAAGCATCAGCCATGTGGAACTAAGTTGAGGTGATGAACACATTTTTAGGGGTAAATGTTTTTATATACTTTTGTTATAAATATTGGTGCTGTTACTGTGTGTTTCTTATTTAATTGCTTTTTGCTTTCAGTAAATTATCTCAACTCATAGTCTCTGTTTTGTCCTTCTCTTACCAGAAGGGGTGAGGGAAGGGAGTGGCTTATTTGGAGTTTAATTTCACTTGGTGTTAGAGCACCACAGTGACCAACAGGATTTAACATCTGATATATTTTCAATCTGCAACTAAGTGCTCCATTTCCCAAAAAATATTAAAACTGTTATCTTTTTATCTTTACCACAGTAAGGAGGGATTTCTTGACTTCTTCATTTAATGACTTCCCAGTTTTATCTGATTGTGTTTAACACGACTTAGTCATGTTTGCACAGACTTTCATCTTTATATCAGATACTGCCTTAATTTGAAAGGTTATGATCAGCAAATTGAAGTCCAGCTGGAGGCCAGTAATTAGAGATGTGCCCAAGGAGGCCAATAATGTTAATCAATAGCATTTTCATTAATGACCTGAACCACAGAATTACAGAATAAGCTGTGTTGGAAGGGACACACAAGGATCACTGAGTACAACATAGCTCTTCAAAGAACCATCCCCCAAAGTCACACCATATGCCCAAGGGCATTGTCCAAACACTTCTTGAATTCAGTCAGGCTGGTGCTGTGACCACTTCCCTGGGGAGCCTGCTCCAGTGCTCAACCACCCTCTGGGAGAGGAACCTTTCCCTGATATCCAGCCTAACCCTTCCCTGACACAGCTTCAGGCCATTCCCTGAGGTCCTGTCACTGGTCACCAGAGAGAAGAGATCACTGCCTGCCCCTCCTCTTCCCCCCTTGAAGAAATTGTAACTGCAATGAGGTCTCCCCTCGTCAGCTGAACAGACCAAGTGACCCCACATGGTTGTGATGCAGTTCAAAAGGATCTTGGCAGGCTCAAGAAACAGTCTGAGAGGAGTCCCATTAAGTTAAAAAAAAAAAAGTCACATCCGGCCACTGTGAAGGAACAACTTCATGCACCACTCTGTGCTGGGGACCAACTCTTTGGAAACACATTTCACAGGAAATGTCTTGGGGTTCCTGGTAGACAACAGACATGATCCAGCAATGTGCCCTCACAGCGAAAATGGCAAACAGCCTCCTGGACTGGATCAGACAGAGCATTAGCAGTATGGAGGTGATCTTTCCCCTTTACTCAGCCTTGGTGAAGGCCCAGTGCAAGAGAGACAGGGGCTTGCTGGGGTGAGTCCAGTGAAAGACTATGAAGATAATTAAGAAAGTGGAACATCCTGCATAGTAGAGGCTAAAAGAGCAGGGGTTGTTTAGCCTGGGGAAGAAAAGGGTCAGGAGGATCTGATCAGTGCATCCACATGCCTAATAGGATTCTTTTCCCAAAGAAGGAAAAGCCAGGTGTAGAACAAGAGGCAGTGGGCACAAACTGAAACAGGAAATGGAGTGATCATACAAAGGTTCCCTCTGGACACTCATCTTAAAACTTCAGCCAGGCAGTTAGGCTCAAAAGCAAGAATTAGCAGTTTTTAAAGACAACTGTAACCCCATTCTTCATATTCAGATATATGTTATTTTGTTTATGATTTGCCACCTTTCATACTTCTTTTTTTTTAAGGCTTTGTTAGTATATTCAGGCTTCACTTTCACAAAACTTCCCTCTCTCCTTCTCTCTCAGTTCTACTCACAGGTAAATGCCTTTTGTCAAACAGTAAGTACCAGGTATTAGCTTATTCCAGCTAAAGAAGACTGGTAAATATTGCGGTGCAAAACCAGACATGTAAATAAAGTGCATCTTGTGATCAAACAAAGAAAAAGGTATTTATTTGTAAATTAGTATTGTGTTTGATGCGAACCCAGTACAAAGGTCTTACTTAAGAACCTGTGAGGTCTGTAAATACTTTTTCAGGTATTGGTGTATTTGTAATATCTGGCATGTGTATTGCAGAATTTGATCAATACATCGTGATTTTTTTCTGACTAACAGATATAAATCTGTAAGACCAACTTCTGTGCCCTACAGCAAATACTGGGGATGTAGTCAAAGACAAACTTAAAGTGCCATTTTGAGTTTTAAAATACAAGATAGAAACTATTCTGATAAATCACTAAGATGTACACAGTTTTACTCCAAACTTTTTGATGCCATTGCAAATAAGTGACAGTTTCACAGAAGGTATTAAACACCATGTGTAATCACAAGAGAAGAAGGAAGGCACCAAAATTATGCTAAACCAGGATGTTTAACAATTAGCCAAGAAGAAATCACTTTAGTAGTCTGAGTCAGTTAAGGATAAAGACTTCCCGTCATCAGTGGTGTAAATAGCAGATTTTCAAGGAGTCGGGTGAATTATAGTGTGTTAAAAAGAAGTTTATTTGCTATAATAACAAAATACTCCCCATCACCTGCATTCTTTTTAAAAAAGTAAAATGACCTTGTATTAAAAATTAGGTATCTTGCTCACCCCCTCATCCCAGTACTGAAGCCTTCATTTCTTGCCATTAGCTCAGACCTAACCTGTAGCTTCCTGCTGGGAGAGAAACAGCTTCTACCCTTGGGAGAGACCTCTCAGCAGGCAGAAGCATCTGGTGTGACAGCATGGGCCAGAGAAAGGAGATGCAAGTTTGATGGACTGACTGCCATTGGAATTGGAAAGGGTTTATGTCTGCTCTCCTACATTTTGAAATATGTTACTTTTTGTTTGGAGCCTTCTGCTGCCATTGTGGCCCAGGGTAGCTCAGGACAGCAGGAATCCCCTGGACATCAGAGCCTCAGGGCTCTTGAGGAGATGTGTGTTTTACATTCTGCCAACAGAAAATATCTTTGAGGACTGGATATTTACTTCTGCATTTCTTGTGCTTTCTGGCTGTTCTTATCCATTCACAGTAGCACTACTAGTAACAGAAAATAATTTGCCTTAAAATAAATAAACTTTATGGTGGACTGAATCATGACACAATGATATTTATGCACCTGATTCCAATTCTTCTCCCTTGAAATACAAATCTTTCTCTCTTCTTTGTTCTCTGTGTCACTCCTTCTGCTTCTCTACATTTATAAAATTTAATACTGATTTTCAGCCTCCAAGATATCTAGAATTGTGCACTGTGGTGGAGTATATAACCTAAGTTAGCTCTATAAACTCTGTCTAGGCTGTAATTCATGGAGATTAGTGTATCTCCTAATAGATGGTTATTCTTTGTTTTTATATTCTTTTACTAAGTTGTTGCTACTGTTGCTTATACTCAAACATTTCAGATTGTACATTGGAATGAGTGCTTGACTAAGTGTCACAAATAATTCTTGTTTCATGGGTAGTGACAGCAGGGAGGTGTTCTTGCTCTTTTTGGAATTTTTGTGATCTTTCTATGTCTTATTTTAGCCTTGTTACTGGAGTTCAGTAGGTCACAGACATTTTCTGAATAAATGAGAAACTGAGAATAGTTGAGAGCTTGAAATAATGTGTCAGAAATGATAGGAAGAATTTATTTCTTCGTAGTAGAAAGGTAGAAATTAATCCTTTTCCAACACTGAAAAAATTTCAGTTTGCAGTTTTCAAGAAGAGATCTTTTTCCTACCACTTGCTTCATGCTGGACTATCAGTTCTAATAAGGAACTTTCAGTATTTGCATCTTTCAGAAACACTAGCTCATTTGTTCTTAATAACATTACTGAAAAATACCAGTAATTATATAATGGCTGTAGAAATCACATTTTAAATAAATGAAGAGAGGAATGATTTTTTTTTTATTATAACTCTCCAATTTATATGTAATTACCTGCTATAAAAGAACCTTCCTGGTATGCATAATGACCACCTTTTGTCCTTGCATGAAAAGTCGAGGTGTTTTCATTCAAGGTTTTGTTCTCTTCAGCTTATTCCTGGCTGGTTGGGAAGACAGAGGCAGCTGTTTTTATGACAAGTCACACAGACCTTCCCCAGACTATTGAAAGTGTTGGTTTGAAAACCAGCTGGGTGTATTCTTAGTCTGTCAAGCCCAGGCCATAGAAACAAGAATCCTGGGCAAGCTAGTTGAAATGTGCTATTGTTGAAAGGGAGCTGTTCTTGATGTTGTTTTTTAATGTTAATAGAAACTAGAAATTACTAATTACCTGTAACTGCTATGATTTAAGAGTAATACAATAGAAAACATGCAGACAACATAAAGAGACATACGATGTTTTTCCAGTTACTTTGGGCTCTGCTAGAGATTTGATTCTCTGCCATCTTTTGTGTAAGTACATATAAAATTCTACAAGAAAAAGATGCAGGACTAGTCTTGCTGTATCAGTTGTTAATACTATTATCTGTAAACTGCATTAGAATTCATAATCTGAATGAAAAATACCTTTGTTTTTTGAACAGAATGAAAAAGTTTACTGTCTGTGTAGCATTACAGCTACCCTTCTTACAGCAATGTGCCAGATAACTGACAGGGGAGGATGATACTTTTGGCCTTCATGTCTTATTTGGACTGGAAGTCTATTGCTAGAGATGGAAAATGTAGAAAAGAGGTGGAGTCTGTAGATGATACAGTCATGGACTGCACGAAGGAGTAATCACTGGGACAAAATGAAAATGTTGGACATAATTCTTGTGGAGGTGTGAGACCTGGTGCTTGACAGCAGCTGGGATATGTAGTTTCAAGGTGAAAGAGCCTCAGGTGATTGAACCTGAATGACAAGTAGGAGAGTTCCTGTGTAGCAGTCTTCGTAGCCTACAGCAGTTTTATATACTTGTCCCACATCATGTGAGAGTGTGCAGAAACAGCAGTCTCTTTGTCCTCAGTTTTGTGATGGCATGGTATTACAGGTACAGCAAATGATTGGTATGAAAAGGACACCTGCAGCTGTTGGCTTGTCATGAACTCAGCAGCAACTGAGTGCCTGCAGAACTTAGTACACATGTCACTGGAAGAAACTTTCCTACCAATAATGCCCTGTATTCTCTTTCAAAATACAGGGAAATGGCCAGATGTTTTTCCTGCTTCAGTGTCTATCACAGGTTTGATTGTGTTTTGGCAGAAATATTCCCAAGAAGGTGGACAAGAAGAAAAAGTGTCTTGCTGCAGTGCTATTTTTTCTAAATTTTAAAAACTCTTGGTTTTAATTTGGAGTATGGGTGAGTGCAGAATACTGAAGCTTGACTTGGCTCCTTCTCTTGTTTTCATGAGAATTTCTCTAGATTTGGGCTCTGAAAATTGCTTTTTTGTCGCAGTCGAGGTGGGTCACAACACATATATACCCTGACAACTCCAGGCAGTGGCAAAAAGCATCTTTAATTCTATAAAGCCTCTTTTATACAGTTTCTTGGCACTTGTGCTGTGTCCCCATTGGCTTCTATGTTAACACCCCACAAAACTACTCGTTACTTGTTACTAATACCTGTCTAAAACAATCTAAAGCAAATAACAGCCTCCCTAGAGCTAGCTGTGCTTTCTACATCTGTTGTTTTGGGTCCTTGCTTCTGTTGGTGTTAAAACTTCTCACGGGTACAACCCAAATTCTTAAGAGTACAAAGTGATTGTGTCCAAGTTGAGCTCTGTGAAACTTTCAGACCAGTTTGTCGGTTTCCACATTCTTAAATCACATAAACTTTGTTTTGTGCAGTGTGCTTTTTGAACAGGAAGCAATTTGGTCAATAGCAGGTCTGCTTTGTCAGTGCAGACTTCTTGTGCTGTGGCTGCCAGACAAGTGAAATGAGTAGGTACAAGAAAGTGAAATTTCAGTTGAACAAGCAGCAATAAATTCTAAATGTTACAATTCCAAATATCTGATTTTGGGTCCTAAACTGTCTTCATATAGGTATGCTTTATAGATTTTGAAATTTTGTTTCAAGGCATTTTCCTAAAAGACTAAATCTAGCCTCAGATCTGAAACACTGAAAGGTGGAATGAAATGTTTGGTGAGCACCAAGAGAAAAAACCAAGAGTCTGGTTTTCCATGGATTTGTATGCTTCTCGATTCTTTAAACATCCCCATATTCCCTATTCCCCTGCAATAATTTTATTTTCACTTTTATTCCCTACACTTCTTTATGGCACCTTCTATGTCCTCCGCTGCCCATTGCCCCCCCTTCCACTGAAACCTTTCTTTCAGCAGATGCAAGCTGCCCATGCAGACCTGAGTTGCATTTTGGTCTCCCTGAGTGTCTTCCCTAAACCTTGGTTGCCAGCAGCAAGAGCCAAGGGATAAGTGCTTAGCCATGTATGTGTCTCAGCCTAGAGCTGAGTCTTTCCAGCAGCTAAAAGCAGCTAATTTGGGAAGTTTACCCACTATGTGTATAGAACGGTGTTTTCTCATAATCACGGGTTCACATTTCCAGGTTGGATGGTGCTCTGAACAACCTGGTGTAGCTGAAGGCGTCCCTGACTCTGAGAGCAGTATTGGAACTAGATGATCTTTAAGGTTTCATCCAACCCAAACAATTGTAATGATTCTATGATTTGCATTTTGCTGCAAAAGCAATACCTGTTCTGTCAGCTCCTCTTAGCTCTAAAGTGGATTCAGTCAGGAAACACAGATTACTGCAAGGGGTCTGGCATTTGCTTGGCAAAGGCATTTTAGGTGGAATCAAATTTGAAAGGTATGGAAGTACATCAGCTGATGGTTACTGGTTCTGCTGCTAATGAAGTTGCCTTTGTTGAGATTAGAACTTAAAACATAAATCAAAATATATGGGCAAAGGGGTTTGTCATACGAGATATTCTAAAAAAAAATCACTAAATATTTAACAGTCCTACTTAATACCAAATTAAAAATCTCTCTTGTTTTCAGCAATCCACTTGTTTTATTCAGTTATTTCTTAACAAAGTAGACTATGTCATGGTCAGGGGATTTGCAATATGTAATTGGCTCCTGGTGATAATGCATATGTATCTAGCAAATAGCAGAATTTTCTGCATCCAAATAAATTGCATTTATTGTTTAGAAAGATAATTAATTGAAGCAACAATGCAGTGCAAAAATGCCTTTCAGCTTCTCTTGGAAAAAACCCTCTTCACATTTTCATTTATTTGGTTCCAAATTTCAGTGTAAACCCATTTTGTCTCTAGCCGTATGATAGATAACTTGAGGAAGATTTTATTTCTTGAAAGTGTGCAGTGGTGAGTCTGGGAGATGATGATCGAGTGGATCACAGTTTGGCTTTTCATGGCCTTGAGGAGTCCAAAACAAGTCTGGTAGTGTGTGCTTCACACTGTGGTTATGGGTGGTCCAGACAGGACAGGATCTCCATAGTGCTTCTCGGTCAGCTGCATCTTGTTTATATTTGTATCTTTTACTTTTCAATTACTTCCAAAATATTGAGAAATAGTATGATTAACACAATGTTGAAGTGATAACATATCAATGTATGTGTTGTCTGCCTACTGTGACTGGCTATTGTTGCGTCATCTCCCTCAAAGGCTTCGTAGCGATGCTGCTGCTTCTGAGAGCCCTGTCCTGAATGAATCTGCAGGAATCTGCTACCATAGCTTGTAATGACCCTCTGTGCTGAAAGAGAGTGGGGAACATGACAGCTTATCCCACATTAAATTCTCTGAAGATGGGACAGAAATATTTGGTCATCACCAAACACCTAAAACACCAGAACATAACCCATCTAAATAGTCCTAAAATAGTACTTTCTTTTTCATGCCACAGAGACACTTGTCTTCTTGACTGTCAGTAGTAAGTGAATGGTGAATTTAATGCACAGTAGCTCATGGTAAAGCCTACAGGTAAATTACTGTCTTATTTGTAATAATTTGCTTTCTATTTAACATACTGGAGTTGTTCCAAGGACATCTTTTCATAGAAGAAGCAGATGTAGATGAAGTTTTGCACAATTTAGGCTGTATTTTTTTTCTGAAACATTTAATTAGCAGGCATGAACACAGCCAGACACTTGAAATGACACTAAAACAATTGTTTGATATTAAACAGCACACACATTCAACTTGTGAATGGAGTAATACTGAAAAGCTTGAAAATATCAACAAATTGCAGTGTGTTTAAAAAAGAAGTTTTAATTTTCTTTCAAGGTTTTTTCCTACAGAATTTAAAAGCCAGGGGAAAAAAGTTCTAATGAACACCAAAAACTAAAAGAAAATTAAAGAATGAGAAAAAATTGTTGGCTAAATGCCAAGAGCTTATTAATGTGTCTTTCAGAGATTGAAAAAGAATTGTGACCCATATTCTAAAAGCTATATTGAACTGCTGTGCTCTTACTTGGAAAAGTTTGATCACATTATTGTGGGGAGAGTAGGACTCTGAATCATCATGTTAAAAATTTGAATGCGAAAAAAGAACCTAAATAGTATTTACTGTGAGAAGTTGGTAACAAGAACAGCTGTACAGTCATTTTTGCAAGTTGTTGAGTGTTTAGGGCCAGTTCCAACAGGCAATTGCAAAAGCAACTGCTTGCTTTTCTCAACTTTACTGGCTGCACTGAGAGCACCTGAATGACTGAGATTTGAGCATGTCCCAAAGAGTCTTGATGCTTCAGGATAAAGCTCAAGGTGTTCTTTGAAGATGCTTGTTAGCAGCAGCCTGAGGTTTAGCATTCTGGATGCATCATGCATAACTCAGAAGAAAAGCTAGATTGCATCGCCTAAAAACATTGACTTCATAGTTTTTTGCCATCAGTTAGCCATCGTTTCATTAGTCTTTGTTTGGAGTACTCTTATATTTACATACCCTTTATAGACATAATTCATCATCAAAAAAAAGACAACATTTAGATACATAAAAGATGTCATAAACCTACTTCCACAGAATCGAAGGTTTTCTAAAACATGCTGAAAATTTTCTTATTTGCGGCTCAGGTGACATTTGAGACTGCCTTAGATTTTCTCTAGAAAAACTTTTCATATTACCAAACTTAGGGGCACTTGTCACTCTTAAGGACTACCTCTGGATGAATAAGTTGCATCTGTAACTGCTTACAAGGCAAAAGGTAAGCTTCCTCTAAGTCATTTATTCCTAGTAATCATGTACCATCACAGACACGATTTCTATAGAAAGTCTTTGATACAGTTACAGGCCTGTACTATGGGAAGACTAAATCTCAAAATATATTTCCCCAACACCTCCTCTGTAATTTTTGGCTCATCTCCTAACCTGCCCTAACTTGCAATCAAGAACAAACTTCTTACAAATCGACAAATACTGCATGAATCTGTTCATGGCAGAACCGCATGATCCAAAACCAGGTATGTGTGCACATAATTTCTGTAACTACCATGGTGAGCTGGTTTAGCCAAATTTAGAAATATACTCCCTCAGAGAAGGTAGATTATAAACCACCCCTCCCCCCTGCCAGGTTTGGGAAGAATTAAACTTTTTCCTAGAAAGAAAGTGAAAGTGATAAAAACTATTTATTCAACATACACACAGGTAAAGGATAATAATGTTAAACAATAAGCCCCCCTCGCTATAGAGGAAAAGAAACCTGGGAAAAAGAAAATCCGAGTCCTTCTGTAGGTATTCTCTCTCCTCCTCCTCAGAGTGGGGATGAGGTGGGCCCTCCCCCAGGCCCTCCACCTCAATGAAAAAAGTCCTGATGTTCTGATGTGAAGCAATCCAGAAAAGAAGAGGAAAAACCCCAAAATTCCAGGGAAAAATTCAACCCTCCGGAGGAAATGAGCCGAAGATCCCGGGAGAAAAAAAAAAAAACAAAAAAATGAGAGAGAGAGTTCCTTATCTCTGTCCTTGAGCCACTGTTTAGAAGTTTGCTCAGCTCTCTCTCTCTCCACTCAGGCTCAGTCCAAAAGCACAGAAAGGCATACAACCAATTTCTGGGCATAGAGCATCGAATAGGGAATATAACATCTAGTAACCCCAAGACACATGGTAAATGTATTTCACAAGGAAATCACAAGAATCCAGGGATGTATTGCTCATGTAATATTCCCATACAATAAGCCAAATACTTTTACAGAATTTAGTCACAACAAACAGGAATTAATTAATACAGAGAGCTGAGAAACAACTGGTTACCAAACTAACACTTTCATGAAACAGCCATTGCATCTTTGATATTTTAGTCCTGATTTTCAGGAAATTACTGATGTAACTCTTTCAAAACTCAAGTCTGGGAAAAAAAGTGTATATTTTGATGGATTCTGAACATAGTAGATATGATAAAAACAAGAATTATAGGGTAACTTAGTATTGAAATTTATACAGTTGGAAAGAATGAAAAAGCTGGAATGACAGTTGTTGGTGTGCATGTAATTCTAGAAACACAACAAGCAAAGTCTGCTAGAGATCACTTTGTTTGAGTTTACCATAATTGTTTTCGCCAGTTAGGCAAGTAGACAGGCAGTGGGAGTTGTTATGCCTGGAGAAGGGTGGGGGTGCTATCAAGAGGAGAGGAAATTGAGAGCCTCTGTATGACAGTCTCACGAGGAGTAAATAGTTATTTCCCACTTGTAAAAAAATTAGTGTTAGACATCTTATGGGTAAGATTACAAATTCTCTGCAAAACATGACTCTCTTCTGGAATCTTTCTAGATAACCACACAATACAAAGAGTAAACACATAAGAAAAAATCCCATATGCCCCATCCAGTAGCTGAGCTATGTTTTAGACCAAGTGAATAATATAATTGTATTTTAGGTAGTAGAAAAATTGAGATAAAAACAAATGTGGAAAGCAGGACTTTAAATTTCAACTACGTTTTTTAAAAAAACTGCTAACAAACTGTACTTTCCAGGCTCTACTTTTATAATGAGCACATATACAGCCATAGCCTGGTCATGGTCATGCATGGAAGGGGGTGGTGGAAGGCACCAGCCCTGAATCACAGAATGGAGAAGAGCACAGCAGAGCCTGTGTGAAGCCACACAGCGTGGGATTTTCAAAACAAAGCACTCATGTGGCAAAATAAGAGAATAGTTCATGCACATATTATAGTGAGAAATTAGCATATGTAGTACCATTTTCACACTCAACCCATGGGGTTTAGAAAGAATCAATTATTGCCAGCACCTGCTTTGGATAGCAGTTTTTTTCAGCTGGCCAAGAGATCATGCAAATGAGTCTGAACACTTATGATTGCCTTTATGCAGCCTGGTGAGATGGTGGTTGCCTGCTGGCTAAGGTGAGTTTTGGAAGGGCCACTGCGGGTGTTTGGGTATGCGTTGTGTAGGAGGAGGGGGAAATGTGCATTTGATCTGCTGAGCTTAGAGGAGATAGCTCTGGCCACAGTCAGGGTCATAGGTTCACTTGCAGGTGGAAAGAGCAATGCCCCACTCCGTTGTCAGATGAAGATTCTTCTTCCATACCTCTTATTTTCTGATTTGGAATATAGCTGTACTAGGGGGTCACACAGCTTATTTCCAGACACTGTCAGAGCACTGCTGCATCAGCCTGACCTTTGCTTTTACCTGCCTTGATGTCATTTCAGTTGCTGGCATTCAGGTAGTTCATTTCTTACAGCACAGTAGGTTGGTACTGTGTAGCTGTACCACTGTCCCTTACGTGGCACCTCCTACTGAATTCACCAGGCATGGGGCTGTTTATCAAAAGTGACCTTCTCTCGTGGCATTATTGTCACCTCAGCAGTGTCTGAACTCTGAATAAACCTCAGTTATATTCGCTTCAATAAGAACAGAACAGTTCCTTTCAGTGCAGAAAATTCAGCTCCTGTCACTCGACATATGTCTTTTGCTCTCAGTCACAATTTTCCTATTGCGGGATTTGAGATTGCAAACATTTCCAGCAGCAAAGAAACCCAGGTAATTGGTGTGGACCTCCTGCCCCTCCAGAGAAAAACTGCAAATGGGCACCAAGGGAATTACAACATCCTGATTACTGAAGAAACGTCTTTTGAAATGATAAAATGGAAAAGATTGGCTGTGTCTGCACCAGTAAACCAAACAGGACCAGGGTACATGGCCAGCTGCTCTGTTGCAACCATCTGCACTGTATTTTTAGTGTGGCCTGTGGCATGGCTGCTCTTGTTGCAGACGCCCAGAGAGGAGCAAAGAAGTGTCATGCTGAGAGGCTGCTGTGAATCGCCCAGGCAGCCTTGCCTGGTCTGAGCAGACCCCGACAGCTGTTGCCACACCAGGCTACTCTGGAGACACAGGGAGGATTGGGACCATCAAATCGGGCAGAGTTCCTCAATCCGCAAAGGAGAGGCAGGCAATCCACACAAAGTGGTGCCTGAAGGCTGACCTGCCCTATGATGTCACAACATATATTTCATAGTTTTCAAATACACACCAGACCATTAGTTACCTTGAATATTTTCTGCACATTGTAGGCAAGTTTTGAACAAAGGTTGCCATTTTAAAGCTGCCGTGCTGGTTAGCCCCATTTTTTACCTAAACTTGCTCTTTTCTACCTGAAGTAAATAACTATATTGCGCAGGAAAAGATTTGTCAAATAATTTAATCACCTCTTCATATAATGATAGAACAAAATTGGCAGAGGAAGCTTGTTATCAATCTGGGATACTGGTAAGCAGTTATTATGTATAATGAGGCTTTTGTCTTGCAGCATTCTGAAGATCATCTTGAACCCCTCCTTGTGCTTCAGCAAAGGGACCATCATGTTGAATTTTCCTTTAACATTTTTTCCCCACTCCCTGAAAAGAAATTATAGGTTGTTATATGGAAGCTCATTTGAAGCCTCAATTTTCTTGAGTATCCTGCTCTTGTAGGGAGTACCAGGTGTGCTCAGAGACTGTGGCCTTCAGGTTCAAACTCAACTGGCATTCTACAGGTCTTTGATTTTTTTTTTCCCCTTCTGCTGAAGAGGCAGTGGTTGTCTTGACAGCAAGAACAAAGGTTCATCCTTGCACTTTGATGTGCAGCAAGGTTAAAATAAATCCAAAATAGGCTTTCGAGAAACTGAGTATTTTTCTTAAGACAAAGGTTGTAGTAAAGGCCCGCAATAAGATATATTAAAAATTACTGATTGTATTCAGAGTATTTTATTACCCTGCTTGCTGTAGCACATGAAGATGCCACCCATAATAATGTATGCTCTCTTTGAGGTGATTTGTGAGGTGTAACACATTCTGAACTCAAAATGATGTTATGCTCTCAGAATCATATCCCAAAGGAAGATAGAAGAGCACTTAACAAATTAGTTTTGCTTAAGAAGTACAAATATTGGAAAATAACATGAGTATATTAAAACCATTAAGAGGAGACCTGGAGTGCTGGAGAGACAAAACAAGCTATTGAAAGAGAAAAGCATTTTGCCTTTTACCATTTCATAGAAATTCCTTCATCAGTGATTTCTATACTGTTGGCCAGGTTTGCAGGGACTCATGTTCAGCTATTCTGTATTGATAAGAAGGTCAACATAAAATTGTAGGAACTATTAAAAAACTTGTTTATGACATTGGTGTTTTGAGCTTTTTAACAAAAAAAAAATCATTGAATGACCTACTATTTTCTCAATTTGAAACATATTGGACTAGACAGTGAAGCTGTATTTGTATATAAAAACTTTTGGTGAAGGCAGAAGTTGGATATTCATCAGGTTCATTTGGTACTATGAATTTATACATATCTGAATAATTCTTTTGGCAAACGTGTTTCTTTTGCTATTTCTCTCTTGCCCCCCTTTTCCCAGACCCCATGCCCCAGATATTGTAGGCACTTCAGGAAAATAAAAATACAATAAATGAACTAATAGTGAAAAGAAGTAACCAAGAATTTCATCTCAGGCCACACTAAAAATACAGTGCAGATGGTTGCCTGTGAAAATAAAATAATTATATGCCTGTGTTAAACTAATTTCTCTATCATGTAACTGAAAAGGAAATCCAAGAGATAGAAGTCCATGTTGACAATCAGATCTGCATCTGTAAAGTACTCAGTGAATAGTTTCTTTATTATTTATTTATTGCTATGATGTATTGAGGGACTGTACCAAGTAATATGTTAGAATGGGCACCTCATCATTTATATTGCATCAATTTCAATTGTTATGGCCTGTATGTGATCTGCACTGGTGCAGCCTCACCTTGAATATTGTGTGCAGTTTTGGTCACTGCAATATAAGAAAGGTATAAAGATATCAGAGAGCATCCAAAGGAGGGCCAAAGGGGAAGTAAAGGAGGATGAAGGGCCTTGACGGGAAGCTGTAGGAGGAGTGTCTGAGGTCCCTTGGTCTGTTCAGCTTGGAGAGGAGGAGACTGAGGGAAAACCTCATTGCGGTTACAACTTCCTCATGAGGGGAGGAGGAGGGGCAGGCAGTGACCTCTTCTCTCTGGTAACCAGTGACAGGACCCCAGGGAATGGCCTGATGCAGTCAGGGGAGGTTTAGTTTGCATATCAGGGAAAGGTTCTTCGCCCAGAGGGTGGTTGAGCACTGGAGCAGGCTCCCCAGGGAAGTGGTCACAGCACCAGCCTGACTGAATTCAAGAAGTGTTTGGACAATGCCCTGGGGCACATGGTGTGATTCTTAGAGTGCCCTGTTAAGGGACAGGAGTTGAACTCAATGATCCTTGTGTGTCCCTTCCAACTCAGCTCTTTCTGTGATTCTTCAAGAAGTTGGTTGCTTTACAAGAAAGAATATTAACATTACTTTCTAGTGCAAACAAACTTACATTTAATATTATTTCCTCTAAAAGTAGCAAAAATTATGTAATGGACTCACAAATACTGACTGTTGTTGGAATATTGGCAGAAGGGAGTGACTAACTTAGAGAAAACTTAAGGAGGACCGACTAATGCCACCCTGAATGATGTGCAGCTGCATATGTCAAAACATATCTTTGGGTTGCTCTTACAGTAATGAGAAATGCTACTGATAGGCAAAGATCAATGTGTTTCATGGCTGTGCCAGGGACCTGCAAGTTTAAGAACATGATTCCAAACAAATTTCCCTCTTCATAAGACCACTTGTCAAGATGTAGGTCCAGTATGGTACATCTGAAGGTGGCAACACCAAAACCCAAAGATTGCATTTTACCTCTTTGCTGGAATATTATGCTAACAGATTAATTGTGACAAAATGTGAGAATAATACAGAATTAATATCTAAAGATCAAGACCAGATAAACTGCATAGAGATGTGTAGTTACAAAAAAAAAAAAAAAAAGAATTATGATAATATGTCTGTGGATATTCTTTAAGCAGTAATGAAATGTACTAAGGCTCTGGATTCAGATGTAATGCCAGTAGCAGCCAGAATCTGGAATTATTGACATATATGAAAGTAGTAAAATGGTGCAGATATTCACAAGAGATTAACAACTTAGATTTTTGTTTCCTCTGAAGAATCAATTATGGCAAAAAAATCACCTGCTTCTACAAAAGATGTTTTTTTTCTTTCTTGGCATCCTTGGAAGATGCCAATCACAGGACACTGACCTGTGAGGGACTCATCAGCTTTGATGCTCACACAAATGGTTATCTTGGTGGGAGGACAATGGGCAGGGCTCACAGAGTGCACAGTATGAGACTCCCATTTGGCTGGGTGCAGTTGTTGCCAGCCAGCTGTGCTGCATGTGGCTGGGCTGGGAGGCCAGCTGTGCCCATATTGCCAGCTGTGGCCGTGCTGCCAGATATGCCTGTGCCGCAGGGTAGTGGATGGCTGAAAGCACAACTCTGTCCTTCTGTTAGCCTCATGGATGGCCTGTCCTTGGATGTTGGGATGAAGGCTGTTTTTAACTAATTTTTTTGAGTTCTTCTCTTTTGCCTGTAGAGTCAGACTCTTGAAGTTGCTATTTTCATTTCTTGCACCTGGCATTTTTCTTTGGGCATTGCCTGCTATTAAATACTCAGCGTTATTTTACTTTCCTCCTTCTTTAACTTTCTTGAACCATAGGAGTTTAAATCCTGTGGTGGCAACTTGTTCAGCCTTGGCTGACTCATGGAGTGACTTCTGATGCTCTTGCCAGCAGCTGGACACTATGCTGAATGAGGCTGCTGCCACAGTGCTGGCTAACAACACGTCAGAGCCTCAGCCCATCTCTCCATCTGCTTGCTGGACCTTTCCTCAGGCAAAAGCATGCCAAAGACAGCCCTTTCTGCAGCTCAGCAGTAGATGGCTCAGCCATTGCTGTTACTTCCACAACTTGGCACGGAGTTACACCGCAACTGCAGCACTCCCAGGGCAGGTTTGCTGTAACTGCTTCCAGTGCAATAAGCACATTTGGGAATAAGTCAACAGTTGCTGTGCAGCATCAATCTTTAACTTCTGTTTTGTCTGTAATCTCTTGCTAGACACCAGGCCAGGCAGACAAACATCTCTGCTCCTCTCTGACTGCCACTGGAGCCTGGCTTGTCTGTGTGTGAGAATTATTTTCAATAACACTGAGAAAGTGAGAGTGGCCAGATTCTCTCCTCCACTCGTATGCAGTGATAGTATCTCCACTGGGAACAAAATAGTTAATCTGGCTGCAGGTGGATGCAAGAGGAGGGACATTGAGGTTCTTCATCTGTCCGTATGGAAGCACTGATGCATGTCTGATTTCTCCAAATAAACAAGGAAAGACAAAATGACGGCAAATCCTTTAACTTGATTGCTGGTTTAGATATATATTAGGGATACAGAATGTAAAACAGGATTTTCTTAGGAGTGAATGTGCCTTCCACCCCCACCTGGGGCCATGGGGAGCATGCCTGGGGGGATCAAGTACAAGGCAATATGTAGGATGCTGTCCTGAATACCCTATTGTAGACTGAAGGCAGGGTATGTCTAAGAGAAAGTGAATTATTTCACTAATTTCCAACATAGTGTAAATATGGGCAAAGTGTCATACAAAGGCAGTTTGAGGAAGTCCATAGTGGCTTGGCAATACTCAATTTGAAACAGCTGAAGAAAAGGTTCTTGTCAGACAGTGCCATGGAGGACTCCTGCTTTAACCAGCAGAGAGACAGGGTATGCCAAGTCTCTCCACAAGCCAGGAAGGAGAAGATACTTTTATGCACAACCGACAGACCGATTAACTTTCACAGGGAATGGGTGAAAAGTTTTGCCAGAGGCCATCCGTATTTTGTGGCAGTATTTGGAAGTCACCTGCCAGATGAGACATGTATATTTATCAGATATAGGTACCTGTCCCTGATGTGGTTGTAACAAGCTTCCTTTGTAATTGATGAGTATTCTGTATTCTGTTTGGATGAGTGATTGGGATGTGGATGTTTAGAGTGTAGAAGCCTCAGGTTAGGGAACATAAAACCATGCCAAGGTGTCTAATTGTATTCTGCAATTTAAAATCCCTCTGTAATTTTAATTAATTTTTAGTATCCCTGCAAATTCTAGCTCTATACTATAGGAGATAGAGGGGGCTTGCCTTCTCTATGTAATCAGTGTTTTCAGGGGAACATTGGTTATATTCCAGGTTCTCTGAACCTATCTTTCTGCTGACACCTCTCAGGTTCTTGAAGTGCTAGGGTATCATACAGGGAACAAACCAGCAAACGTACCTACCCTGCCCAACTTACAGTCGGGAAAACTCTGCTCCTTCTCACCCAAACCTCCCCCACCCACCAGAAGAGGCTGTCAGCATGCAATGCCTTTGGGAGATTTTAACTCAAAGAGTTTCTGTATCAAACTCGGCAGAAGAAACTGTGCTGAAACTGGCACAAGGAAAAATCCCAGGTGGTATGGAGAGGCTTATATACCATTCCCTGTGTCTGGGGGGGCTTTACCTGAGCTGCACTGAAGAGCCACAAGTACAGACAGAGACTCTTCCTGCTGTTTGTTTTCCTTCCCACCACCCTTTAAGGTCACATGGGGGAAAAAAAGGAAGGAGAGCAGCACTTTGGTGCAGGACCTCCCCCTGTTCTGCAAATGAGGCCTTGGGTTTGTGGGTTGTGATGAGCCTAATTTTCCTTTGTGCACTAAAGATCACCGCATTGCTTAAAAACTGTGGGCTGTAAAAATTACCGTGTTCGTTGTGAGCTACACTGAACACATATTCCTGTAATTATCATGTGTCCCATATCTGTATGAAAACTGTTAACACAAAACAGGCTCTGCAATTACGTAGCTACTTTCTCTGTGAGTGTTCTTGTGTTCTTGAACAACTTTGCTAATTTCTCAGCGGTATATTCATAAGAAAGATAATAGAACTGAAGACTTTTAGCTGGAGTCTATTATGTGTTTTTCCATCTGTTTGTGATGAACCAGAAAGAGCTATGTGTTAGGTCTTGCCTTATGGCAAATCCTGATCTGCAGTTGCTGTTTTCCCACACTTACTTAAGCTTCTCTGCACATCCCTGCGCACAAAGCAGATGCCGGTGCCACAACAGGCCTGAGAGCCTCCTTCTGAGCGCAAGAGGCTGTTACACAGCCAGGTCCTCGGGTCTAGCCTCCAGCAAAGCCAACCAACCAAACAAAAAAAGCTGCTTTCTGTTGACATCAGATGATCTGAAACCAGTTTATTGATTGAAAAGGCAAAAGAAACACATGAGATCATCAGCTATCTGCTGTAGTCCTTGCGGTCTCAGTAGCATCTTTGGTGAAATGTTTTGGGAAAGAAAAATAACTCCAGAAAGTGCACACTATTTTTCCTAATTTTCAAGTGTAGCAAAAAGCAGCAGTGCTCAGGAGACCCCACAAGGAAGAGATAATATTTTCTCATTTTAAAAAGGATGAGAGATGAAACAAGCAGTAAATTCTCTTTCTTTGCATTGATGGTGATTGCTCCCTCTCCCCAGGGTTGAAATCTTGCCATATTAAAATAATTGGGAGTATGCCATTGATGTAAATAAGGCCAGGTTTTTACACTTTTATTCAGACCTGGACTCTCTTTTTGGCAATTGGCCCCATCTCAAACTTTCCCCCAGGGAGCCATTCTCTTTGCATTATTTTCCTATTCCCATCCAGTGCTACAAGCTGTCCATCAGCACTACAGACTAATGACAAGAAACAATGAATAAATGTGTTATTAAAAGACCAAAATAATCTTGGACTTCTCTCTTTTTTTTTTTTCCCCACTAGAGTATTTAGAGATTTTTTGTAGCCTTTTGATAGATTTTGAGTGTGAGGTGGTTGAAATTACTTTCACATGCAACATCATGAAAATAAAACTCACAGTTCATTTGTGGAGTTAATCTTGCCTATAGAAGTATTGCATGACAGTTTTTTAATAAAACAATAAAACCATAAAATAATCTATCATACTACTTTAAACTGTATTTCAATAAGAGGTGTGACATGTGTTTTCTTACATCCTGTAATTGTGATGTAAATTGCAAAACTTTATATTCATACTAACAGAATATTCAGAAACTTATATTAATTTAAAAAGCAGTTGATTTTGCTTCTTGTCTTTCCCATGCAGTTTTTTGAGTCAAATTCTACTTACATTGTCTCAACAATCAAACAAAAACTAACTTCTGTATTTGTATCTATCTTCTGTAAAAAAGAGATTATCTGTATTACTATACATTTCTTGGCATTTTATATCTCAGGGAATCAAATCAATAATTGTTTTAAGGGTTTTACCAAAACAAAATTATTTTATCCCGAACATTTAATCTACATAATACACTCTTTAAAGACTTAAATTTCATCCCTATGTAATCTGCAGCAAAATTTGCATTTATTTCATGCTGCAGGATCATGCATGGATATTTACATATATCCTGTCAACTCCAGGAGCTTCATGGGTCAGCTTTTCATTTCAAATTGGGCTACCAATATTTGGGAGTGGATGTTAATGTAACCTGGCAAGTTTATATTTTCTTTGCCTTTTTAGAGGCCTAGTCTTAGGCTTTGAAGTTCACCAAGTAAAAAATACACTGCACGAATGATAATTTTTTTTATCCATAGATTCTTGGATATTTGTTTTTCAAATTTATCCACTGCCTGACACTGTTGTTTTTAAAGAGAGTATAAAATCTTTCCAGTCTCTGCTTTAACATGTAGCTGTAAGGAGGAAAACATGACAAATATCTTGCTTTTGTAACAACATTATTACAAGTCTAGCAGGGGTCTGGTTCTACAGCCCTAAGAATTTATTTTGTACCAAAGCTCTTTGAATACATAATGAATACTCACAAATGAGAACCTATTCAGACGGTGTGCTATTGAGTCAAGTTCATCAAAGTTAAAGTAGCATATATTTTCTGAAAGCTGTAGGTGATTACACACTGGTCTAACTTCAATGCGTTCTGATAATCATAATTTCCTGCAATAGAGTTAATTAAATTATGTTCTGCCTTGGGGTTCCTTTTCTTATACCAGTGTGATTGTAAAATACTCTATTATGTTGCATTTCTGCCAAGCAGATTCTGCTTAAGAGAAACCAACCCAACAACCACATTTGTCACATAGATATAAAATACTTCTGTTTAGTGTACACTTACTCCTTTACTGTGCTCATCCTAAATGGCACCTGCCAAAACCAGTGGATAGCAGGCATCTCTGACTGAAAAGGAGCAGGCCAGAGAGCAGCCTGCCTTATCTCTTGGGGGAGCTTCTGGGGATGCTCCTCCCTGGCCCCAGAGCCTGCTGCAAGCCAAGGGCACCGGACAGCACAGCAACACTGGCGAGGGCAGAGAGGCTCTGCACCTTACTGTGGTGCTGCCACTCTCCAGTGACACGAGTGCCCAGGGCTGGAACTGCCAGCTCAGGTTGAGTGCAGTTTATTCACTTCTTCTGCGTGGCAGCTTTTAAACCGTCCTCATATCTGCAGCAGAGCTAGGGAATTCCTGTTTTTGAGAAGTCCATACCTCCTTTATGAACAGTGCTGCACTCAACAGTTTCATCATTTGAGGCAAGAAAGTTTAGAAAAGTATTCTATTTACCATTATCCCCAGGTAAATAAAAAAAAAAATCTAACTTACATGGCTGGGAAAAGAGGGTATAATCGCTATGGACAATTTAATGGAGAAATTGATTTCCTGAGGTTCCTATATTTTATTTGATGTTTGACTTGCCAACTGTTGAATCTCCTTCTCCAAATCTGATGAAATATGGTGCTTTTTAGATTTTAATTACTAGGAATAGAGCAAGAGAACATGTGAGTCCATGTTTGATGTTATTTTCAATCTCATAGCCCAAGAAAAAAAACAAAGCTCAAATTTGAGGTGAAAACTTGCTGTATTTTTTTGTCCCAGATTAATGTTATTGATCATTATTAATTTTAAGAAGTATTAAAGACATTTTTTTGCACCTTCATGATTCTAACACAAAACCTCTACCAAATTTCATCAAGTGCATTTATCTGTATTAACTGGAGCTTCATTGGAAATTATTTTAAGCTACTTGCCTATAATTGTGTTATTCTTCTATTATAATGATAAGAAACACATACTATTATTTTTTTTTAATCAAAATTTTATTCTAGCTCCTGTTTACAGTTTTCAGGAAATAATGAACAAATTACTTTAGTATTTGTTGTGATAACAGAAAGTAATAGTGATCTAATGGGAGCTGAGTCCCATGGGGTTTTTGGAAGCAATAACAACTTAAGTTTTGTAAGCTGTGTACTACTACTGAATCAGGCTTATAACATGCAAAATTTTGTACCTGTGGAATCATACTCAAACTATATAGAAAACAATGGATAAGGCTGGATGAATTAAAAATATGAGTAAATTTCAGCTTCTGACCTTGTTCAAACAGTTGATCTCTGAACTTGTGGCCTATGACATCCTTTGTCAAAATCCTATGATTCATATATAGTTAATCTTTCTCCATCTGTTGCACTTCAAAAATTCTTAGACTCGAGTGGCAGCGGAATATATACCGTAAAATAGTATTTGCAGTAAAATATTTTTTGATTTATTAACTCTATTCCTAGCTCACCTGAGATTATTTTAAACAGAAAGTGTAAACATATAGATGTGTATATGTATTCCAGTTGCTGCAATACAGAGAAAAAAATTGGCTTAATTTCTGGGTGGCTCATTTTAGCAAGAAGTCGATATATGACTTATTTCTGAAATGCCCAGCCCTCAGAAACTCCCCCACGTCCTGCTGCAATGAAAACATATATATTGTAATATTTGTTTTGGAAATTTGTATACTGGCTGACCATATGAACATGTTCTCATTGCCTGCTCAGGCCTTTGAGCAATTTGCAGCCTTTTGTTATTAAATAAAGGCTCTCTGAGCCTCCTACTTGAGCACCGAGTTTACCAGCTGCTATCCACTCCTAGACCTCATTAGGGGCCTGCTGTTCTGCTGAGAACCACACCACATGCTCTGCCCCGCGCTGGCGGCGGATTAGCCTGTTGCTGCTCCTTAAATTACCAGGTACAAAAGGTTGCTCTGTTCCTCCACAGAGAACTACCACTCAACCTCTTTGAAGAGGCTCTATATCATGATCTCTCTGACTAATTAAGGTCCACAGACAAGCCACAGGTTGTTATAGAGGATTCGTCCCCATGGTTGATCTCAGTAAGATATTTTTGTGTTTTGTTCATGAAGGATTAAAGGTGCTGTTTCTCAGAATCAAGCCCTAGAAAAGCCAACAAAAAACATACATATTTATGTAAGCATTTAAAAAAATGCTTCTTAATAACAACTCTCATCAATCAGATTTAGTGCTATTTTTCTTCTACTTTCAAATGTTATTTGGGAGAAATTTTATAAATGTTAAAAGCTATTTTAAATATGAGGAAAAAATTGAATTAGTTTCTGTGTGTTTAGAAATAATTCCTTACTAACTAGAGCCACAGGTAGTTTCATATAATTCTGTTTGGAAACAGCAGGACATTTAAAAAACAAAATGTTGAGCAGAATAGGTCAATTGAGAAATACTTTATTTTTTTTTTGTTTATCTGAGCTTCAGTTCTGATGGATTTATGCAAACACATGTATAATTTAGAGTGCCATGTGGGAGAAAGGCTTTGAGACCTGAGCAGAGAAGACCCCTGCTCCTGTGTCCACAGTTTACAGTCCCCATTGAGTTACTCACATACTGGACCACGTTTAAGGCATTCAGGGGGATTTGTCTTGGGATTTTTTTCTGTTATTGTTGTTTATTATGTCACAGATTACGTCCTATCTGTTACATAATGACATTAGATATTTTCTGTTTTCATTCCCAGACATATGATGCCCATGAGTGAGTAGGAATTAGTTGCATCTCTAATAAGGTAGCATGTGTTCCACAGATATCATATATTGATCAGAGACCTCGTCCAGCAACTGAAGGACTCAACACTAAGTCCAGTCTTTTGTGCAAGCGTCAGTATATGCTGATGCCTGTAAAGAGTTGCTACTTGCCTGTCATCATGGAATTATTTACGTATAGAAAATATCAATATTTGTAATATGTATTTCTACAGTGTGTTCTTCAGAGAGACTCAAATATTGAATAGGGGAAGAAGAAATTAATATATCAGTTAAGGAAGTAAGTTAAGGATCCTTTTTATGGGAGATTACTGATTATACAGCTTGTTTTTCCTGCTATTCAGTATGCAGATGTGAACCAACACTGTCTGGACTTGATCTACAAATGCATCTTGGCACATAGTAGAGTAGTCTTTTAGAATGGGACAAAACCAGTATTGGAATCTTTTGGGGAAGTCCATTTATGTTATCCAGTGGCAGTCAATGACTCTATTATGTGTTCTGCCATCTGCTCAAAACACAAGCAAACCCAGCTATCCTTTCCTCCAGGATCTCACTGCAGTACTGTAAGGTGGACCAGCAACTCCGTAGTACATGTAAGTATAAATGCATGTGGAATGTTAAAATGGTTGAGAAATTTCAATTACAAGGTAATTACTTCATTCTACATGTTTACTTGTGTACATGGCTAGCATCAGCATTCCTGGTGATCCCAATATCTATTAATTATAGATATTTGTGTACAACAAATTGCTCCTGGCTCCTTGTGTACAACATTCAAAGATGCACATCTGTAATTAAGTAATTAAGACCGTAACTCTTGCTTGAGCCATGTTGTATTTCTGAGAAAGAGAATCACCCTGAGATCTGTGGGAGGGATGGCACAGCAAGACACAACAATACAACATTTGTATTCCAGACAGAGATGATCAAGGAGCCAGTGAAGGGAGATGCTCTGCTGGACCTTATCTTTTGCAATAAAAGAAGCTTGCATGGATGAACGAGGAGCTGTTGGAGCTTACAAGCTAAATGTAAGGAAGAGTTGAAAGAAAGGACAGGTGATTTGGAAGGAATATACAGACATGATCTAAAGATTCAGAGATGAGGTTTGGAAACCAAGTCCCTGTGGAGTTGGATCTGGCAAGGGACAGGAACAAGAAGGGTTTCTGCAGATATGTTGCAGTAAAAAGAAAACTAGGGGAATTTGGGCTCACTGATGAAGGGACTAGAGGACCTGGTGACAAAAAGACATGGAGGAGACTCTTAAATTACTCAGTACCTGCTTTGTCTTGGCCTTTATACTTTGTCTTGAACTGAGATAATACAGTACTGTGTGAAAAACCACAAAATCATGCACAAATAATTGCATTATTGATCATTATTCATCTAAAAAGAATTTTAAAATGCAGCAGTCAGTCCCATCAAGGGACCAATATTCCAGGGAAGTAGGGACAAGTTTTATTTGCAATCACAGTTTCCACAATAATATGGGCAAAGTGGGACATTTTAAGCACAAATGTCCATAAACAATCATTTGTGCTTACATTTGTGATGTTTCCACAAGGCACTGTACACCTGCTTTGTGTAGCTGTCATGACTTGGAACCAAGAGTGCTGGTGAAGCAACTTCTTGAATGACAGCTCTATGAAAAACAGCTCCTCGGTGTGTGTACTTAGTTAAAAGTCTCAAGGAAAGAAGCAATTGGGCCATGATTGCCATGGGCATGGCTACAGCAGAAATCTGCCAGCTAAAGTTGCTCTGTAAATGCAGTTCTGAACCCTAACTTATTGTTACAGGTCCAGCCAAGACAATCAAGTAATTATATGGCTGCAGCTGGTAAAGCTGACTGACATTTATTTGGCTACAGAGCAAAAATGCATGAAGCTGGTCTAACTACACAGGACCATGAGGATGTCTTTAAACAGAGTTCACAAGGATAAATACTAAGCAGTGAAATTTGAAGGGATGTGTAAAGTTCATCTGATATACTGTGGCCACTGTGGGATTTAATGGGATTTTTCCAAAATCTAAATGGGTGAAAATTGCATGCCTCTGCTTTGGAAGTTTTTCTGACTGAAATACATGCTCCAGACTTGTTTACTTTTCTTGCTAACACCTTTGCTTTCTGTCCTGCAAGCTGGGAATCACATCAACAAAATATGCTGCAGCTGGAAAAATTCTGACCTTATGTCGCAATTTTTTCAAGTTTGAAACATTCCTTTTGGATCCTCATACATGTGCAATTGAGGATGTTCAGATTTATCTCTTGCAGATTTGTTTCAGAATGTTCAAATGGTGATTCTGGTGAGACTACTTTGCAAGACACTCAAACAGAACAACTGAGAAGGGAGGCATCCAGGATTGCAAGTTACAGTGGCTGGGACTTCGTGCCAATGGTGTTAATATTTAGGATTGGTTATTCCTTCCTGAGTCTTGAGAAAAGGGTGTGTATGAAAGAAATTTGAAAATGCAGTTGGAAAATATCACCAAAGAAGGAAATCTAATGATGGATATTTAGTCAAGTAGTTTTCATTTTGGAAGCTTTTTGCCCTTCCCAACCCACAGCTGGTGAATTTATCAGATAGAGTGCTCTCACAGCCCAGAGGAGTTGTGAGAAGCCCAACCACATCCTATGCTGCATCAATAGAGGGGTGACCAGCAGGCTGAGGAAGGTAATTCTCCCCATCTACTCTGCCTTCCTGAGGCTCTGCCTGGAGTTCTGCATCCAGACCTGGGATCCTCAACACAAGAAAGATGTGAACTCTTACAAATAAAAGCCCAGAGGAGAACTGTGAAGATGATCAGAGAGCTGGAGCACCTTGCCTACAAAGACAGACTGAGAGAGAGAGCTGGGGTTTTTCAGCATAAAGAAAAAAATGGCTTTGAGGAGACTTCAGTGCAGCCTTCCAGTACTTAAATGGGGCTTATAAATAGGAGGGAGAGCAACTTTTTTTATGGTCAGATAGTGTCAGGACAAGGACCCATGGTTTTAAACTGAACGAGGACGTATTTAGATTACATGCTGGGAAGAAGTTCTTTACTTACTCTTTTCTTATGTGGGAAGAAAGTAGCATGGATTACTATTTATTATTTCTTTCATATGTACAAAATGTTAAGCCATTTAATGGGATAAGTGATTTTTTTTTAATGTATAATGTTGTGGCACAGATTTTTGCACTGTCATATTAGGACCACTTCTGTCTCAAAAAGAAACATAATTTGTAGTTTGGTATTGTGCAGATGAGGAGACGTTTGCAGATGACAACAAAGGTAAGAATAGGAATAAAAATAATGTAGAGCTGCTGATCATATGAAAGAAAATGGGCATATTAATTCCAGTTTGGAAAAAGCTCTTGGACATGGTCTTCTTAATTAATGGATTCTGCACATGATATATTGCCTAGCAAATCAGCTTTTCCAGCGGTACTTGCTTTCTAAACTGGTAAATGCTTTAGTGCATTCTACACCATTTGAGCTGCTGAAGAAGCTAGTTGCTCTCAAGTTCTTACTACAAAGAATTTTTTTTTTTTAACATTGCTCTGTTATTTGTCACTCATGCAACTCCCTACCCCCTCCAGCTCCTGACTTTACTACTTAAAGACACCCTTTTGAATTAAAGTGAGTTCCATGAAATAAATTAATTTTGAGCAGGGGTTAGAATAGGGCAATATTACTGACTGGGTCATTGTGCCACCAATGGGCAGAATGGGGCAAAGGGTGGGAAGCCTGCCCTCCCTGGCATCATTAAGGAAACAGGTGAGAAGAAGCAAGGTTGAGAGAAGTAAAATTATTTCAGTCCTTGAAATCAATGAATGTCAAAGAATGAAGTCTAAAAAAATGAAGTTTCATGTGGCAGAAGAAATAGCAGCAACAAGTTAACATATGGGAATGAAAGTCAAAATGATAATCTCAGGAATAATCTCAGTTACAGTTTTCCAGAAATTGAGAACATCTAGTATAGTCAGGAGAAAGCTGCAAGGACCATGCTATGAAATCATTAGAACCTGAATGAGTTATAAAACCCAAGTGCCATTTATCTGTGCATTGTCATACTGTGGTCAAGAACTCAAGTCCAAGAATTTAGTTCCAGTTGTGTAACATTTAGGACAAAGATGAAATATTTCAGACAGAATGCCATAGCACCAGACTAGCATATTGTATTGGCTGGAAAGAGCCAGATGCAGAGATTGAGGCTGTTCAGTTTAGATTAGCATAAGAAAGGCCATACTGAGTCAGACCTAGCCAACTACACTGGCTGGCTAGGCCAGAAGAACAATGGCCAAAAGAAGATGCCACTTGGGGAAAGAGAACTTCAACAGAGCAAGCATATGGTGATAATTTCCTGAAGAGAAGGGGGAAACAATGAAGAAAAAAAATCAATAAAACCTGGAGGGGAATCTCATGGATTGAAGGAGAAATAGGGGGATACAGCAGAGGAGATGCTCCAATAACTGCTAGTCTGTGTGATGTGGTGAAGTAAGAGAAGTTATGTTTGAAAGTTTGAGGGAAATCCGATGCTGAGGAGGTGAAATTGCTGGTAAGTGCAGGAGGAAGTATAGGAGTCCAGAGTAATGAACAGTACATGATAATAGGATTTTCCTTCACAAATAACAATTAACTGACAAATGAAGCCATGGCATAGCTAACATATTAATGAAGTTATAGTTCTTTCAGGCAAAAGAAACTTGGAAAGGTATTTAGAACCTTAAAAACTGCTTTGAAATTCCTTGAACACATTATGTTTGGGCACCTGTCGGGAAGGAAATAAGAAGCTAATCTCAGGAAGCTGAAGTGAGAGGTTGATCGTGCTCTTTGTTTTCCTAGTTCAGAAGCCAAAATGATCCATCTAATTTGAAAGCATGATTGCATTTTAGAGGGAGTTTAGATTAGAGAAAGAAGAAAGATAGTGGCTATATGCATGCAGCTATGTGTGTAGCGGCTGTTCTTAGGAGGACTACAGGGGAAGCACTGGTGTCATAGATGTATGTGGTTGATATTTTGGGAAATTGGTGAGTAATTGAGGAACTATACTAGGACAGATGAAGGAAGAAGGGCACAAGGATGAGATTAGGAACTGATTGAATAGGGCAGCTGGAGGGGTTGGAAGTTGAAAAATCTTAGAAACAAGTGCAGGGAGGGTGTTACGGGCACAACAAATGTCCTCTCTCAGGTGGTAGGGTATGTTTTACTTCACGTAAAGAGACATGAACTGATGGAGAAAAAACGAGCTATTTGTGTACAGCATCATAAATTCCCAGTGTTGAAAAAGAAAGGAGCATTGCAGTGGAATCCACAGGTATGTTCTTTTTTTAGAAGAGAGACTCAAAACATTACTGTTGCTGATTGAGTGAACTCTGTGTGACTTATGAATCCATTCCCCCCTTAGTTTTTTTCTTGGTAAAGCCACATGGCGAACCCAAGGGTGGATAAAGAGACTACCAGTTATCATCATTGCTCCTGACAAACAGCAGCTTCTCACCCTGTGAGGCTGATTAATAAACACGAGTCATAAAAGATTCACTGAGAGGTGAATTTGGCCCTTGAGGCCATGCCATGCTCTGATTTAACAGCTCTGGTGTTCTGGGGTCAGGCAGGAGTACGGAGACAATTTGGTCCTTTGCAGTTCATAACGTCTATTTTGAGACTTCCTCCAGCACAGCTGCACAATTAGTGTTCAACAAAGCAGTGCTAATTATTTAGAGATGCATCCATCCCAAAAGCTCTTGACATTCAAATTCAGAGTTTCTGGAGCAAGTGAAGGTGGTAGTGACACCAGTTAACCCCATGTGATAGCTTTCGAACAAGTAACTTGAATTTAATCTTACTGCCTTCAAAGCTGCCTCCTTACTTCCTGAATCTCCGGACAAGGTACCCAAGCCATTCTATGATTTTGGAGTGTCAGGGGTCCTGATGCTCTTTTCAGGCAGCAAAAAGACCGAGAGCAGAGAACCTACTCCAGAAATATCAGGTTTTTTTCTTTTGTGTGCTCTGTCCTAAACTGGGAGGAAAAGGGTAACTTCTAAAATTCATCACAAAGATGCTTGATACATGCCCTTTCAGACTGATTGGAGAATTGGATGATTTGGAAGCCTGACATGTTAAAATCTGGTATGCAAAAATGTCTGAGTTTGCTCATTGGTTGCCTAAAAGTATGTGCTGACGTTTAGGATATCTTGGTTCTATCCCTCCACTTGTCTGAGATAAGTAATTGGCTTCTGACATAAGTTCTTTCTGCATGAGGTTGGCAGAATTAGTATGAAGTAGTGGACTAAATTCCTTACAAAAGTACATTATTACTCTATAAAGAAATCTTCAAGCAGTGAGTGAAAAACAAACTTTAAAAAACCCACGATCTTTGTTTCTTACTCATGTTTTTCTTGAAGATACTGGAAGTAAATGGGCGGTGGAGAATCAATCCCATTATCACTGAATTCAGTACGGGATTTCTAAACATAGAAAAGCAAGGTTCCCACTAAACAGAGCCATAATAGTCTAGATTTCTTTCTAAAAATCCGTAAGTGTCCAATGATGTTTATGCTGTTAATGCACACTGTTCTTGCTTTTTCAGTTGTTTTCAGTGGAACAGACTCCTTGTGGGCTAGATGGAGATGACTGGAAATTCATACTCTCAGCCTCTGCCTGGGAGCTGTCATTCCAAGCATTCCCTGTGTGTCCTGCCTGCCTGGGGGACTCAGCTCTGAGGCCAAGGGAGGAAAAAGCCTCAGCAAGGCCAGCCCTAGCTTCCCTCCTGAGTCTGCTTGCCAGCTTGTCACTACTGTAAATGGTGCTGATGTTTGCTTCGAAACAGACACCTGCCTGTGAGGAACTGGGCTGAGACCACCAAATTGTTTTAGGTAGGTCAGCAAACAGCTGCCTGCTTGTGCAATTCAGTTGTCCTAATTTGGAAAGGGTTCTCATTTAGAGATGGAGCTGTTTGCCTGCTGACAAGCTCACATGTATTATGCTGTGCATAATGTGCATGATTAATGCTTGTTTAAGGGAGCAATTGTGCTGTGGCAGAGCAATGGCTGCTTTTTTTTGTGTGGCAGGGGGCAAGTGGCAGCAAGCTCATCTCCCTTTGGGGGAGCCACGATAGCATACAGTGAAAAACTTTGTGCATTTTGAGCAGCAGAGGTCCTCTAGCCACGTGGCAAAGCAAACATTTTGTTGAAATCAACTCTTCTGGTTGCCTACAGGTGCCTGCTTTAGGTTTGCAGGCCAGTCTGCAGGTAGGGAACAACGGTGACTTTTATTGCCTTGTTTTGCAGTCTTCTTCCTCATAGGTGGTACATATGGCCACCTGTAAAACCTTGTGGGCTAAAAGTTCTGTAGCTACTTTCAAAATTTGCCTTTGGACCTCAGAGAGACTCTGCAATAAGTATTTTCACTACTTCTTTGCCTTACACTGATTTTGCAGTGGGTGACTGCAGGTACTAATATTGTGAGACTCTCACAGTTGTCCTTATATGACAAAACTTTTGATACAAGGAAACTCTAATAGCAGTCCTGTAATTCACTATATGTTTCAATCAAATATATCACATTTTTATGTGTTGTATTTGCTAAAAAGCTGGAGGGTTTTGTAGGTTGATTTATTTTCTGTTAGTTCAGTGCTGGGTTTACTGTAGTGCAGAACACAGTGCTCAGAATTTGCAATACAATTAAAAAAGTAAAACAAATATTCTGATACTAAATTACATTACAATTTATTCTTATTTGATAAGGATTTAATTATCTATTTTTTTTTCTGTGTGAGAAATATTCAGACTCAGTAATGTAAACATCCAATTTATATGGGCGCATGCATTTTCCTTTTTGTGCTTTTCCTAGTTTTATAGGACTTCTAAAAGAGGCTACTGGAAGAAGCTGTAAAAAAAAGAACAGAAACTCCTCCCCACATTTTACCTCCTATTTACCCATATCAAGCATCTAGCTACTCAAAACCAGAAAACATATGAAATAAAACTCCCTCCTCTTTTTCTGCTAGAAAATAATGTACCATATGAACTGTTACTCCATGAAAACACTTACCTCTTTTCAGTTGTTGCTGCATTGTTTTCTTTAGCACTCCACTCTTCATTTAAATTGACCTGCCCACTAATAGAATTTAACTTATTTCACTCAGCCTGTGAGATACACCTGCAATTCTCCCTTGCATTTCCTTGGCAGGGTTGGAGAGCTTTCCACCTTTTTTCTGCCTCCCCCAGCTGTGAGTTCTCACCCTCCTTCACGGAAGATTGCTGCCCCTCGTCAGGCCTGCTCCTTCCATTGTTGTTCCCTCCCAGCTCTCAGCTGGATCTGCCAAATGAGCTATTTAAACCTCTCCAACACTTGTCAGGAGGAAGATTTTGTTTTGTTTTGCGGGGGGCTAGAACATTTTTCAGAGTCAGCTTAGAAACATGGTTGAATAGTTTAGTCTGTGTGATAGACAAGGTGACAACTGGGAAGGTGGTGATGTGGGGAAGTGGAGAGGAGTGGGTTTGGCTAGGAGGGACTTGGAGCACCTTGGTGTGCTGGTGAAGAAGCACAGCAGGAGGGGAGCCTGAGCTAAAAGATTCCCTCCCCCTGGTGAAAGCAAACTGAGAACAAGTTACAAAAGGTGTTTTTGGAGATCTGGGAAAGATTACTGTAGAGCTGTCCTGGCTGGATGGAAGAGAGAATAAGGGAGTTTCAATCTATGAGAAAAAATAAAAAATGAGAGCCTGGTAACATGTCCATTAGCAGCAACATAATGATGATAATTATGAGGGAGCAGTTTAGGAAAGCTGATTAGAAACTTGATTCAAAGCAAAAATACTTGCTTTGAATTTTCCTGCCTGTTGATTTTGATTACCTGAAATTAAAAGCAAGTGGATTTTTTAGCAGAGTGGATTTTTTAGGTAGGAAGAGGGATTCCTGGTTAATATCAGTAAAAACCATCTTCCAAATCTCTCTTCAAGCCTGGAAAAATGAAACTTAAACTGTGCCTGGGAGCATCCCCAAATGTGCTTTTGACTACTCTCCCATGGGATTATCTGTGGGACAATCAAACCTCATTTTAGACCTGGTCACAGACTTTTTTTTTTTTTTTTTTGCCATGGAGAAGGAGGTTCAGTAAACATGTCCAGCTGCTGAAGATAAATAGACTGACAGTTCTGCTATGGCACCCTCTGAACAGGGCAACTCTCGCAGTCTTTCCCAGCAGACATGTTTCCTTTTGTAACTGGCTACCTGTTGGATGAAAGCCAGTAAGGTAGGGTGGTCTGTTCTTAATACCAGCAGTTACAAGGGTTCATCTGACTTCCAGGAAGTTGAAGTTAATATTTTTCCCCGACTGTCATTCATTTTGTTATGTGGTTTGGGAAAGGCTTATTTAAGTGCTGATCCAGATTCAGGCAGGTGTTGTGATAGTGGTATTTTCTAGTCTCTTAAGGTGGTCCGGCAGGCAGGACATGCTTCTCTGACAACCCTTGTCAATCCTGCCTTTGTCTTCCTTTTCTTGTAGGAGGCATATGATCCAGGTCGGGGTCCCACTGCAGGCCCAGGTACTTGGTGATCCCCATTTTGTGGATCATTGGTTTACAGGCCTTGGTTGCCTGCAGCTGTGGGCAGCAACACAAGGGAAGAGTTGCAGCAAGTGCTAGAAATAACACAGGAAGTGTTGCTCATGGAGGACAGGGACACCACCCAGTTTGCACAAATGCTGCATATTTCGTATGTATTTTCTGAAAGAGGAACAAACTGATTAAAATCAATGAATGTGAGTTCAGGACATACTGGTGGTCTGTCACAACACTCATATCACTTCATAGTCTTCCAAATGCAGCTGAATGCTCCGGCTTTTGTGAAGAGTGAGAATGAATCTCTGCTATTCCTCAGCTGCACATTTTCATTGACCACAGCAGCTGGGAAGTATGGGAACTCAGCACTTCTGTACAACTAATCATTATGATTACACAGAAGCTTTAAAATTCTCTAAAATATGCATCACCTCTTTGGGCATCATGGGGGAACTCACACATCTTTCAACTTTGACATAATACCTTTCTATCACCTCTTTTGTGTATTTAGCTTACTTATATATTCTACCAAATTATACATAACCTATACAGTTCACTTATACATAACTTACAATTTACACATCTTATTTACTTATCTTATACATGTTACTCTGCCTATACACTTTATTTTTACCTAACACAGTACATACATATTTTACTTACTTACACTTAACACAGCACTTCTACCTAACACAGTACTTATACATTTACCTTACTTTTAGCTTTTACAACTGATCCATAATACAGTACGCATACATTTTGCGGTTGCTGTGCGTGAGATTACACATTACTTGATTGGTCCCTTTACTTTGTCCAAGAGCTCCACACACACTTTCCAGATAATAAGATTGGTTCCTAATTCAGTGCAGCACAGTCCTCTTTATCTGTTCCTTGCTGTCTTGGTATTCAGCCTTTCAGCTTCTCCTTTCCCAATTCTCTTTCAATTTAGCACAGTTTATCTTTCAGTACCTTTCAGTCCTTGGTGCTCCAGATCCAGGCAAACAGAGTAAAGATGAGGGCAGCAACAGAACCCATCCAGCAATCAGCAGCAATGTTAGTCCAGGACATCCAAACAACCAGACAGCAAAAGACAGGGAGTAGATACAAGCCCATCACCCTCTCTCTCGTCCTCTTCTCGACTGACTGACTGACCCTTCTGATTGGGCTTAAAACCCTCCAGGAGCTGATCTGCTACAGCTGAAGGTGAACAGCCAGGTGAGGCTGGTGAGGGTAATTCCAGCCTGATCTCACTCTGAGGGCTCCAGTAGGCATAATGACAGATGGTTTGGCTGGGGCACACAATCGTGATTCAAAACATCTTACAACAGGGAAGGGGGCACAAATCTTTCCATGGCATCACAACTGTCCTTGCTTGCAGTGAGTTTCCTGAGCCAGCTGCACTCAACCAATGCTGTAAGGCCTTTCAGCAGTGGCCCAATCACACCTGCATCAACTGGGTCTGATGGGAAAAGAAACGTTTTTAAAAAGGTGGAAGTACACATCTCAATCTATAAAAGCAGCTTAGCCCTTCCCCAAACCCTAAGAAGTGTTCCCTAGGTGAATTGAGGACAATTTTGTCATGCTTGTATTTCAAGTTGCAGCCTGCTGTATTGTCAGGCTTCCCAATGCACATCTTGCATGTGTGCACACAGCTGCTGCTGCACCGCTTGCTGAAGGTTTAAACCTGCAACTTTGCCTCTGTGCCCATGAGTTTACAGCCCAACTGCTTTCATGTCACCTGCACCTTCTATGACCCCAGGTTTTTGTTTTTCTTTTCCAGCTGCCATGACTCCTCTCTATATTAAGCAACACTGCCTTAACTGTGTCTATTTATCACCTGTTATACAGAAAACTCACTGTTGTTGTTCTTTTATCCTCCCAGTCATTTTTAATTCTAATGTCCAAGCTGTTAATCTTAAAATTATGGTCAATCCCTTAATAGTCCCCCCGTTGCTGAATTTTACTGAAAGTTTTTGAAAAGAAACCTGCCAGTTTTTCTTTTCCTGTATGATATTTTCTTGATTCCTCAGAGGAATCTTATTATGCTGATGAACAAGATCTTTATTTACACATCCTATCCTACCTTGTACTTTTTGTAGCATGCTTTTCTTACGATTCAGTAGTTCTTTATTGTTTCATTTAATTTACCTGGTTCTCTCATAAAATACCCTGTTTTCATTGCAGGGTGTTCTTTTAGCCCTAAAGCTTACTGTAGCTTCTTCTTAAACTCCTGTTCTAAGAAAAAATCCCTAATATTTTCTATGTAAAACAGGAGAAATGGAGACAAGGGAGACTTCTTTTCAATCTGTGTCACCAACTCAGTTTTATATTTTTGTAACTCTGGTCACTACCTAGCATTTGGTAGAGATAAAAATATGAAAATTTAAGGGTCACCATAGGCTGGGTGAATCCCATACCACCTTCTAGGCCAGTAGTGGGTATTTAAGGAAAAGCATACCTGAGACACTGGAGTTTTTATAGCAGACTGATCCCACCTATTGTACATCCTCCAAACTTCCAGAAGACACTAGGTTAAGGATTACCTCAGTCAGAATCTGATCATTCTATCTAATAGCCCTGGTGGACATTTGTCTTAAAATTTATGTGAAGAATCTTGGGAGCAGAGTTGGAACACTCCTGTGTCCAATCCTTTGTTATAGCAAACAAGGTCTCTAAAATATAGCTTAAAATTGTGTAGTCTGTTTTCTTGAGCCCGTGTGATGTAACATTCCATTCTCTTCATTTAAGAGAAAGAAGCCTGGATCTTTTTCCATTTAGTGCCAAAATTATCATTATGGTGGTAGGAGAGACAGCCTGAGGCCTCTAGCATCAACTGCTCTGATTTAAAGGTTTCCTCTGTCCCTGATTACCCAATGTTTGGCTATCTTATAGTGGCTTCAAATTGCCAGTTTATTGTCAGATTAGAGGATGTGGGGCTCTATTGTTAGATCTAGGAAGGACAAAAGGTGTTAGAAAATAATACTGAAATTAGCATTTGGTGACACGGTGATTTAAATTGTGCAAAAAAAAAATCACTGAACAGATGCAGACTAACCTCTGTATGTATGGGGAGAAAATAAGTTTGCAGCCAGATCAACTATCTGGTTCAAGATAGATATGTTGGAATAAGTAGCTAGAACTTGGACAAGGCTGAGATAGGGAAAGAAGGGCAATGCAACATCCTGCAGCTGGATTCATTACGTGTCAGAGTGGAACTGGAACCCCATACGCTGTTCCTATCTTAATTTCATTCTCCAAATTTGGACATTTGTATCCACATTTTGCTTAAAAATACACGTGCTTCTGTTGTAATGGGGAATCCTTACAAGTATAAGATAGCGATGAACTTGGAAGGAAAGATGAAGTGATATTTTTGTAGATGTTCAGGGATTATTTATTCCTCCAGCCCGCATGGCTGCAGTTCTCAGGCAGATCCTCCAGTTATAGGACCCTGCTCTCTTCCTGGGGCCTGGGCACCCAGAATAACCAATCAGGAACAGGCATGGGGCACTCATGACATGGGAACAGGGACAGGGACAGACCCGTACCCTGCAGGGTCCCTACCCCCGGGGATTTCAGGGGAGAGGTGCCTCCACAATTCACCCTTTCTTTTTAAATAAAACAACACTGGAAACAGTTGGATAAACATAACAAACCAATTTCAAAAGAAAAGAAGCCACTATCTTGAGTCCCCGAATGTCAATACAGATTTTCTTTGGAGTATCAGAAGGGAGACAGGACTTGAGCACGCTTCAGATGGAAACTGAGTCAGGAGAGGGTTTTTCCTTTCTGCACCTGTTGGAATCTTAAAAAATGACAGTCAATTTCTTCCCTCTCTCCTTTTTATCTCCCCATCGGCAATGCAAAGGGGTTCATGGCAAATGGAAAAGCATGGTTTTGTGAGGGGAACCAGAAAGGGAAATTTGGTCTGGGCATATATGGGGGATAAAGGGGCATGAGATAAACGGGGAAGGTGGGATAGGGGAAAGGGTAGGGATTATGGGGATATTGTCTAGCATATCTACTGCCTTTGAGAGGGACACCCCCAGGGCCTGTAACACATGGGGCCTGTGGGCCCTTCCTTCCCGGCACAATTTTAAATTCTACTCTTTCTCCTTCTTCTAAGCTGGGAACATGCTTCCAGCAAGCAATGTCTGTTTTTTTTTTCACTTTTGTGCTCATTCTTCAAGGCTAGTTCAGATAAATAGGTTTGTTTTTTTGAATTTCTGTCTGCATTAATATTTTTCCCCAGCATTTGGCAATTTTCTAACTCAAGGGTCTTGTGCCTTCACTGGTTCTTTGTACAGGACACTAGACATATAATTGCATGAATTCCTTTGTGTATTATTCATTATTTTCAGTCACACAAACATATAATTTCATCTGTAAGCTGTCATGTGACTCAAAATAAGAGTCAATTAATTGTTATTTTTACCATGGCCAAAGTTCAGTCTTTATTACTGAATGATCTGTAAACAAAATAATTTTGCAGTCAAAATGATTACAGGATGTTTCAAATTGTTCTTTTATATAATATTGGTTATACAAGTTAAAATAGAGCAGAAAAAGAGCTTAATGTTCTTAGTTCAAATTTAATTTAAAATTAAATTTAAATTTAAAATAACCCATAAATACACAGCTGCTATTGTATTACTCTATGTTCCCTGCAGTTTGGAATGTGAAGTTTCACCCAATTTTACAGCAATGCATTCTAATTTGGATAAAACTACATTGGATAGATGCTGTCTGATACTAAGAGAGTCCAAGAGATCTGAAAACTGGCCTTTCCCCCCTATTTTTGCTTCTCAGACTCATCAATAACATCTCAGGTTTGCTCAACAGGCTGTGGATGAGATTTGTTCATGTAAAATGCCAAGTAGCTTTTGTAAAGTCTTTGCAGACCATGATTAAGGAAGAAATAAGAGGGATATAGATACTAAAATTACATCCTGAGCACAAAAATAATTTAAGTTATGGTGTAACTGAGTGCTTTAATTTAAAAAAAAACAGTGAACACCTACATCAGCTTCTAAAAGCTCTTCAGTATAGCTGGAGGCTTGTGCTTCTGAATATGCATGTCTAATACTAGGAGTTTTTAGAGTTTTTTGGAACTTATTAAATTGATTTTGTTTGTTTGTTTTAGTTATACTTCCCTATACTGAACATCAGTATGTAGAGGATCTCACTTTACTTTTAAGCCCTCTTGGGGTCTGCAAACGAATAGCACAGTACACAGACTGAGTGCTAGAGCTCATGGAGGTTTCCCAGGGCACTGGCACCAACACCCACATACTGAGTTCCACCTTAAGGCAGCAGCAGTTGGCTTTGAAGCACAGCAAAAGAAAAGTTGTGGTTCTTCATTCAGGCAGAGGTGCTCAGTTTGCAGAGTGCTCCGGCAGACTGGAGAGCACCTAGGTTCAATGTCTTCTTTTTTTATCTGTTGATATAAGGACTTACATTTCTAATCAGTCCTGTCTGCTTCTGCTCTGCCTAATCCTGCTTAGCTCACTGGCTGAATAAAAAAGTCAAGGTGCTTCTCTACAAGTCTTCATTTCAAGGAAGGCCCCATGCTCTATGGAGGCTCCTGGCAGTGAATTGAATGAGGAACATCAACTTGTTTGTGAATATAATGCTTCATCTCCAGTTTGGGATAAATTAAACAGAACCGGATGTTTTCAGCTTGTCCAGGCAGTTCACTGCTCATACAGCAATCTCTTTGAAGGCATGAATTGAGGCACCAAAAACTATGTGCAGTTGCATTTTCATTTTGGTCAGGAGTGTGTTCTTGAGTGGAATCTCCTCCTCATCCCCATTGACAACAGGTGCTTTGCATTCCAGAATGTTCTCACAGTGCTCAGTCTGGTTTCTTTCACAAGAAATGAAAAGAGGAACTTGGTCCAGAAGGAGACATGGTGTGTTCCTTGGACAAGGCTGGGCTGCTGTGATGTAAATCCACAAAATGCACATTCTGCAGTGACTGGGTTCCCAGCATCAACTCTTCCAGACTACAGACTGGCTCCTGTTGGGATGAAATACTTCCTAATACAGACATAGCTTAGTGAGACCTTGTTATCATGTAGAATACTATAGATCTTGCACGGGGATGGGAGAAATTCAGGTGCCTTGAACCTGCACCTTGCAGGATTTATAGTTAAAACACCTCAATCCTTTTTAGCTGCAGACCTAAGTAACACATATAATTCTGCTATCCAGTTTACCAAATTGAGACATTTGTGATAAGCATGTGAAAGAGAGATTTACAGTCTGCATTAAAATCGTTCATCAGGAAGAACATACTCATTAGTGCAATATTCACTTTAATCTCATCTTTTTCTTCTGCTGCTGCACACTGCTCTTGTATCAACACTGATTAGCAGCTAGAAACCTGGCCTGCTTTTTTCTTACTTGAGCGATCCTGCGTATGGGGGAGGGACCTTAACTGCTGGTAGACAGGCAGTGAAGCTCTCTCTGTATTATGTTAATGTTGTCACTCAAAATGTTTTCATTATGAGCTTCATTGTTTAGTGTTAATTTCCTGGCTGTTACAAATTCTATCAGGATGAATTGTAGCAGAAATGCTTGTAGATTTGATTTGATTTCCTTTCCCAGAGAGGGTGCAAAATTGTTCCCAGTTCTGTTTTTTTAATGTAGGTTTTCAGATGCTACTTTCCAGATCATTTGTATCTAAATAGAACTCTGATCAAAACAAAAGAAAAAGAATTTTTTTTTTCATTGTCTGTTTCCTCTTAGTCTTCCAAGTGCTTTGTTCCTAGAGTTCTTGGTGAAAATACATGGGAGATCTTGGCAAGCCACTTGCCAACCCTTTCTTAACGGACCTGCTGATTTTCTCTGTGTGTGTGCTTATGTGTATGTCAAGAAGGAGATAATTTTTTTTTTAAGCAGAAAACACTTAGTTCTTATGGCTAAACTGCAGAGGTCATTCAGCTCTCAAGCATTCTACTAGCCTTAGTAGCAAAATAAATAATTTGGTGCTGTAAATCTTAAGATCCAAGTTTAAGTTTGCAGATAGTCAGTGCAGATTCTCATCTTTTAGAGCTGATGTTCTATGGGGACTTGTGAAAACTATCTGTTAAACCACAAGTTAGTCACAGTTTCAGAGTGCTTACTCGTCCATGAACATGAACACAGTAACAGACAATAAAATGGGATCTGAGAAGGACTGCCGCAGGTTTTACAAAATGGTGTGGAATGTGAAATCAAAAGCTCCAAGTTTCAAAGCTGTCATGGAAGGGTATGACTCTTTTATGACTAATTTTCGGTACAATCTAAGACTCACCCTCTAACTAAATTCTACTCCACTTATCTAGTAACTTAGAAACTTTTAAAAAAGGCATTAGGTGTTTTCAATTATTTCAGTCATTAAGTTCTTTTGTCTTTCTTGGCCTCTTCATTTTTTAAGGACATATCTCTATTCTTACATTTGAACTCCTTTAGGGCAAAATGCAGATATAAATAGTTGTGATTAATTTTCCTCATTAGCTGGTACCTCTACAGAATACTATCTTTTGCAGCTGTTGATTTGGGACACAATATTACATTAAACAAATTCTATCTGCACTGGGACAAGCTACAGCTCCGACACAGATATCTCAAGTTTGAATGTTTCTTCTAAGTGAAAGCACTTGGATGTATGCCAAGCAAGATCTCCCAATGTACCACTCTGTCTGTGCCCCCCAAAGCTTTCTGTAAGTCACCAAGCTGCAGCATATTTCTTTGCATGCAAAACCTTTTTCTTACATGGCTTTCAAAAACTTAATGTAAAAATATATATAGAATCAACTGGCAGCTGACTGGCTACTGCATATGCCACATTTGTGATTGTAGTCGAATGCAGCGCTCCAGGAAAGAAAACCCACTCATAATTTTGGCTACTGCCGGGCATGGGTCAGGCCATCACTCAGACTCAGCTGTGCAGCTCTGTCAGGCACATCAGTCCTGGTTTGCAGCACTTCTGGTCTCCCATCCCCGAGGCAGTGCGGAGCCAAAGCTACAGTTTGAAAATGGGTTGAGATAGGTACATAGAAAGGAGGGGAATATCACCAAGTTTCTGCAACCACTTTGCTGCCTGAAACCTTGATTTTTTCCCCCCTTTCTTCCTTTTTTTTTTTTTTTTTTCTTTTCTTTCCCCTACAAGGCAGAGGAGAAACCCTTTATATTAACAATTATATTTTAATCAATTGCAATCTGACCTGTAGTAAATTTGCTTTGCAGAGTGTTCTGTCTTTAAGAAATTATTCCAGTCTACTAGGGCTGCTGGAATAAATGCTTCACATAAAAATTAGCTCTATACAATTACAATATTTTTACAACTAATGACACCAAATTCATCAACAGGTAATCTCATCTGAATAAATATCAAAGTGCTTGCCATATAATACTGATATTCAGAGCAATAAATTTTCAGAGAGATTATTATTTAATAGTTAAAGATCAAAAATCTCTCAAAAGGCGAAATAGATGTTACACAGGCTTTCTGAATTTAAGTAATTAAGGGCAAGTGCAGAGCTGGGCTTTACTTAATCATTAAAGTCTTCAGTTTGTTGCTCATCTGGGTGTTAACAACACTTTTCTATCTCTGCATATGTGTGTGGTGACTAAGTAAAACCAGTTGAATTAAAATGTCAGTGCAACACTTCTAAAAGCTATGCACCTTTATTAAGGTACGTGTGCAATGAGAGAATAATGGGGAGGTGTAATGTGTTTTGGTGTAAGCACGGTGAATTGCCTTGGATCAGTGTCACATGGATACTTGAAAATGTGAACTCCTTGTTGGATAAGTATGTAATATAATTGTAGAAAAGTAAGGTAATTATGATTGCTGCATTTTCTCTCTAAACCTACAGAAAATCTCACTGAAATTTAGTGCCATATATGGCAAGAGCTGTCATCAAAACAGAGAGAACAGTCATTCTGCTCTTAAATACCAACTGGGTTTTGTCAGGGTTATAATGATTATAAGCTTATCTTTGATAAAAAATTCCCTTCTTCTCCTATTTATAAATATTTATTGATTCCTCTGGAAAATCTCTCTGTTTCAGTGCCAAGGAGAATTTTGTGAGCAGATGAGAGTCTTTTTCTAGGATTCTTTATATACACAATGTTTTTGATACGGGGTTTGTTATTTTCATAAGCCATCATCACCTGAGTTTGTAAATGATCAGCCAAATCAGCACGGATAGCCTAATCTGAGTGCATTCCCCTACTAGAACCCTAGCTGTGCTATTGGTACTTCTCCTTCAGTGTTTTTCCCTGTGAATACTTTGTTCTATCTCCAGATGCTTCGTGGATTTAATTTCATTTATACATGGTGGAGGGAGTTATGGGAAGGCAGTGGGCAAGTGACACAAACAATGATCCAGCTAGCTTGCTGGAGACATTTTTCAGTGTGGATAAGCCTGTACCCAAGGTTTTAAGGTGTTGGTCATGTTATAAATGACATGTTTGAGAGTTTTGGTTGCAGAGACAAAGGACTTGGAATAAGCTGCTGCAGGAATACGATATAGAGCTGGATTTTGGAAAGTGTGTTTGTGAGTGATTGCAAAGTGGGGGGTTTTCTGAATCTTTTTTTTGTATATTTCTTTATAACCCCATGTAGAGCTCAGGACACTAAAAGACAGTGAAAAACTGCTCATACCTGTCATTTACAAACATGTTCAGTCTTCATTCTTTAGTACACAGATGAGTGTTTAGACCTTATTTTGTGCCTTTCTGGTTTAAAAAGATGTGTGTTAGAAATTAATATATCCTCAGTCTGTGTGAGCTGATAGCAGATTTATTTGGGCTATCAAATTTGGCGACTAATTTTTTTTACTGGCTAGCAGTCTTGTATATAGCCTGATGGTGCAAAACCTTGTTTTACAATTTACCATACAAATTTCTCCTTATGCACTGTAGACAGTGAAGCTCAAATACACATGTTCAGGCAAGAACTTTGGATTTACTGGTTCCTTCTAACATACCACACTTTGTGGAGCCATGAAGGAGAAAATAAAAGTGGTGCACACCAACTGCCCTTTCTAATGAAGAACAGGGAGAAGGATTGCATTTATCAATACAAACTGAGAGGCATGGGAAAGTTTTTCAGTTAATGTTTTCATAATGAGCCTTACTCCCCTTCTTCAATGATTTCCATGAAAGTGGAAGTGCAGCATTAGATGACAATCCGAAAGCAGTAGTGCCATACCATGCCAAAAAATTGCTTTTTTAAAAAGGAAGATAGGACATGTTGCAATTCTGTGCATGCTGTCCACCCAAGTGCGTCCTTGCTGGCACCTGTGTCCTAGTGAAAGAGTCTGACTTGTGTGCAGGCACACAGCCAGTCTAACAGATGGAGGTCAGTGAAGTCAGCCAAGAGACCATGCACTAACTGCACATAGAGTGTGCTAGCTAACGGCGGGATTCCCAGACAGAAACATCCAAATGTCTCCTGGTAATCTTATATTTACGTACTGGGACAAGACAAAGATCAAGGAAATGGCTTTAGCAAGACAAGTAGAAACAGGGAGATATGAGTAGTGATTTTTGTGTGGATTACAACACCAATGTAGCTGTGGTGTGTGAATTTACATTTTAAAAAGTGAGTTGTCACTCTATCTTTTGCACCACTGTCAGAATTAGGCAGGCAGGGGAAGGGCTAGTTCTCTTCAGAGGAGATTAATTTGAGGTCATAGGGTGCATTTGTAATATATTAATGAAAAGAGCCTGATTTCCTGTCTTTTGCCTAGTATACAAGACCAGTGAAAGAAGAGCAATCTCTCAGCACTCCCACTCAATAAGCTGATCTTTATTTAATGCTGTTGGTAATGTGTTTGTAACAATGATTTTAAACCCATGTGATAACCAAACAGCAGTAGAAACCAGCTGAACTATCATGCAAGGAACTGAAAATAGGGATCGAGATAAACTGCCACCATAAAGGGAGAATAAAAATGCAATATCTATAAAGGTCAGCTAGGTACTTGTCAGACTCACTGGGTGCATCGTGCAAGAGTAGTATCTTGTCATTTGCAGAGCAATGTAATAAAGGCATGAAGAGCAGTGTTGTTTGGCATTTGGGATGCTGCACAAATACAATAAAAAATATTGTCAGCATTTCTTCTTTGACTGGCTTTTGAAGTGCTTAGAATTGCGCCATACACAGTCTCCCTGGTGCAAAAAGGCTTTCAGTGGAGCAGGGTCTGGCCTGTGTGTTTTAAGAAATTCTTTTATTGTTGTGAATTGAAAGAGTCAGAAGAAAAGAGCAGATTGAGTTGTGTTTGACAGGCAGCACAGTCAGGACTATGAAGCTTCAGAGTCACCGTAGCTTCCCCTGCATCATGCACTGGAGAGTGGGCGGAAAACTGACTAATAGTACCAGTGCTTCACCAGGCAGATGGTCAGGCAAAGGCCAAAGCCCTCTGTCCCTCACTCCCCTGCCTCTTCCAGTTCCCAGATGCAAGTTGAACTGGCACAGGGGTTGCTATAATTTGCTGCTGGTATAGACCAGCAACAAATTACTCCCCTGAGGAGCAAGCAAGAATAGGGAAGAGCATCTCAGAGGCATAAGACCTCCAGCATGATTCCTTACGCACCACCCATCTCTCAGGGCTATGCCAGAGGCCCAAGCTACCCTGTGGAGGATACTTCAGAAGCCACCAGAGAGAAGAGAACCTTTCTCCCACCTCCTGAATTTCCCTCTCCCCTTCTGAAGTGTAATCAGTGTAGATAGATGTCAACTTGATTACCCTCGTAAAAACAAACTATATTGGTACGTGTCTTGGACCTCAGTGTAGGAGAGACACAGGCCTGCTGGCATGCTCAGAACAATACCTTTAGCTAAGGAAACTTGCTTCTACTTGCTTGTCTCTTTTTGCATTTTTACATTTTCCAGAACTTTAGATGCAAAGGGCTACCTTCCAAAAATGCTTTCTGTGCAATAACTGGTAATGCAAGACATTAATCATGACTACCAGGGTCATGATTGAATCCTAGAGGGAATATATTCAAATAGGCATCCAAAATAAAACCCTGATGGTGAGCCAGTTACTGTGAACTTCTATTTGCGTCACAAATTATACAGCTTTAACTGTCTGGAAGAAACTTTGATTTGTATTTGAACATGGTCATACTTAAGGATAGACCAGTGTTGTTTTTCTCCTCACATTAAAAGAGGTTTATACACCAAGGTCAGGGATTCCCACATCTCAGAATCATTGATGCATTTATGATCACTGTTTTGCTATTAGGATGGGATACGCGGTAATTTCCCACTGATAAAAAGATAACTAGCAGTGGGGCTCATCTGAGCAAATGTAGATGCTTGCAATGTAGGTCTCCAAATCCCAGTTAAGCATCTGCTGTTAAAAGTTAGTGGAAAAAAATCAGCCTTTCTAGGCGTAACTTATTTTGTCTTTAGATATTTGTAAAAGATCAGACTTTTTTATAAGATAAGTCTCTTTCTTAAAGTGCTATTGATTGCACTAAGAGTCCAGGGTGAGCATCTTACATGTCTGCATTGCAATTTAACAGCCGTCCTACTCAGGGAGATTAAAGATTGCAGAAGGATTTAGGTGTTTACATCTGAAATGTGGATACTCAGAACGCTTTTTTTAGTTGCCACTTCTCGTTGGAAATACCAAGAGTTCCTGAGGACCAAATCTGTAGATTTGCTGAAGGCAAGCATGCCTGTCTGTGAGGCACCTTGACTTCCAGTGACATTCAGTGCCCTAGGCTTCCCCTGTTCAAATGAGAAAAAAAAGCAAAAAACAACAGTCAGGACAGAGTGTAGCTCTGAAGTATTACACAGTATAAGCAAAGAGACAGACAAAAAATTTTCTGAAAATCCAGAGACAGAGTTTTTGTTAAATTTTTAATTAATTTAATTTTTTGGACTGACCGGAAATTCCTCAAAAGTGGATTTTTTGGGGGTGATATTTTGGTTATGGCTCATTTTGATGAAGTACATCCTTTCCTCACGAAAGGGAAAAAGAATAAATATTTTCTTTTTATAGGACACTGAATATACTATATTGTAGCTAAAATGGCATTTGAGGCATGCCCACACATATCTGTATATGTACATATATGTATAAAAACTGCAAATACTTCCAAATGATAAGCGCATTATAAATGATAAGAAGATACAATTAAGTCCAAAAACTCAAATTAATCTCTGGCAAATATGGAAGCCTGGGAAGGCAGGTTTAACAGGTCTTACCACTGTTGTTGGTAACTTGTAGAGTGTAGCAAGTGTGGAAAACAAGTCACAATATGATGACTGTGTGGCTCTTCCTGTTTCCAGACTCCATGTCCATTTTTAAAGATCTATAACTTCCTGATGTGTTATTGTTAAAAATGATAACAAGTAGAAGGTAGGACTCAGACTACAAGAAAGATTTTGATGCCTAATTTCTGATAGAATCTATTATCTCCCTTTGACACACAGCAGAGTTGTCTGAGCTGTAAGATTTCTTATTTGTGCTTCAGCAGCAACAAACTTTCTCCCCTCCATCAGCCTGCTTGAGAGAAATAGAGAGTTCTTACTGATGGCTATATTTTTACTTTTTTGGTCCAGAGTGGTTTAGTGGGAAAGTGACTGTAAATCTCCTTCTTATACCCAGTGGTCCACTTTTCCTTTGGGGTGTCCAAACTATCCTGGATTTACATGAAATTACTCATAGCTTTTTATTTTTCCCAATAAATCAAACTGATCAAGACACACTGCTGCTGTGGGTGACAGCTGGTCTCCTCTGATCAGGGTAAACAAAAGAGTGAAATGACCACTTGGTGCATGGAAATGTTTGCAGGGAAAAGACATCATCAAAGTTTCTTTTTGTACAGAATAATATTTGAGACCCTGCTATTTTTCCATGATAAATATGTGCAGAGTAGCTCAAAAGGCAAAAAAAAGTAGTTTCCACTTTTGCAATAGTAGAACCAAAACTGTCACCAAGAACATTAACACATATAAGGAATTCTTTGATTTCTTTTCATAGATAAAGTTTTTTGGAAACTGTGAAGTATAAAAATATCCCAGAATTTATTCTGAAAGTAAGATCCTTTTCTGGGATTTCTATGAGTAGAAGTAGAAATAGCAAGGAAACAGAGGATACTTGGAAGATAGCTAAATGCTGATCTTCCCTAAAGGACTTTGTGCCTGAAACAGATTTGTCATCTGCCCAGCAGAGACATTCTAGAATAGCTCAGATGGACTATGAGTGGTCCAGCCATGTCCAATAATCCAAAAAATATTGTTCTGAGAAACTGGAGGTCTTTGAGAAGGAGAGGAACCCTTGCATGGATCTGAAAATTCAAATCAGACACTTTGACTGTTTTCCCATCTTTTTCCCTGGATACCCGTGTTACAGGTTTTGTAAGAACATGGGCCAGTGGCTCCTTGGGACCAATTTTCTACAGGAACAGGAGGGGGGGGTCATCGGTCCACACAGTCCCAAAAGAGTCTCTGCCCCACCTTGCCATTCCCAGCATATTCTAGCACTCTCTAGTTGATGTGCTGATCAGCACAGAAGAATAAATGTCACAATGAGTTAAGAACATGTGACAGAAGAGATCACCATTGATGTCCTAGAACCTTCAATATCACAATAATCATATATTATCAATACAGACTAGGGGATAAAAGGATTGAGAGCAGCCCTGCTGAGAAAGTCTTGAATGTCCTGGTGGACGAGAGCCTGGATGTGAGCCAGCAATGTACACTGGCAGCCCAGAGAGCCAAATGTATCCTATGCTGCATCCAACACAGCATGGCCAGCAGGGAGAGGGAGGAGATTCTGCCCCTCTGTGTGGCTCTCTTGACACCCCACATGCATCCAGCTCTGAGGTCCTCAGCACAAGAAGGACATTGACCTGTTGGAGCAAGTCTAGAGGAGGGCCACCAAGAGGGCTGGAGGGATGAAACAACTCTCCTCTGAGGAAAAGCTGAGAGAATTGGATTTGTTCAGCCTGGAAAAGAAAAGGCTTCAGGCTGACCTAATTGTGGTCTTCCAGTACCTGAAGGGGGCCTTCAAGAAAGGCAGAGAGGGACTTTTTACAAGGACCTGAAGCGACAGGACAAGGGGAAATGGCTTCACACTGAAAGACAGTAGATTAGATTAGGTATTAGGAAGAAGTTCTTTGCTGTGAGGGTGGTGAGGCACTGGAACAGGTTGCCCAGGATAGTTATGGATGTTCCACATATGGAGGTGTTCAAGGCCAGGCTGGATGATGCTCTGAGCAAACTGGTTTAGTCAAATGTGTCCCTGCATGTGGCAGGGAGCTTGGAAATACATGATGATCTTGAAGGTTCCTTCCAACCCATTCTATGATTCTATTATTTTCCCATTGAATTGTGGGTATGATAGAATTTTTTTCCTAAAGCAAGTAGAAAGAAGTGCTTCTGGATTTTGATAGAGAGTACAAAACACAGGGTCTGAATTCTGCCACTCTCAGTTATCACAAACCCCACCCACCTGCGAATAGTTCTATGTATTTTTGTAAAAGTGTTTTTTTATTAGCATTTAAAACTACTTTTTGATTAGAGTGAAATGCAAATGAAAGAAGATAAACATCAATTTCCTTGAGGTTAAATACAATAAGATTCTCCTCCTGCCACCTTTCCTCCACCTCCACTTTTATTTTTCATTTCACATAATTTCTGCTTTTGAAGTCGTCCTCTTCTTGTGCATGAGCACAGTTCACTCGTAGGTGGTGTATAGAGGTTGTAGAAGTGGTTCCTCTGACATGTCAAGGTGGAATAGCGGTACTGGTTTCCTGAAATAGGGAGCAGTCTGCAAAATAGCAAAGAGATGGGTGAGGGAGAGGTGAACAAGGGAGCCATGTATGACAATGTATGGAAGGTCTTCAGGGCTAATGAGAGAGGGCTGGGAGCTTTGCTGAAGAATGGCAAGAGAGGGATGTTACTGTGCTGTGGTGGAACAGGATTTTCTCTGTGTCACAGGAAGCAGTCATCTACATGGGCTGGCACAACCACCTTTCTAAATCACATCCCTGGGGACTGCAGTACAGCCCTGCAAGGCAGACTTATTCCTCAGATATCATCATTTTGAAGAAAGTGTAATAATCTACTGACTGAAAGGGTCTTCTCTTGCACAGAGAACAAGATGAAGCTGAGCCTCCTTGCCTTTTCCTTATCCAACTCACTGGAGAAAAGATGAATCAGAAATGGAATCAAACCCACTGAGTTCCAGAACTGGTTATTTGCCTATGTGATTGTCCTTTTCCTTTTATTCTTTCTCCCTGTGAATCTGCTTTGCCAGACCAAGAACATTTTTATTGAGACAGTTCATGGACAACACTTGTGAGGGCTGGTGCTTCCTGATCTATATGGCATAGAAAGAGATCTTCTTGCCTGCTTTTGGATGGACTGTCTGCTGGAAATACTTCTGAAGCCAGAAGGGATGGTATTGTCAACCTCTTAACCACAGACAAGAAGTAGTATGAGAACCTATGGAAAAAGAAGATTAATGGTATCTTAAAGTGAATTGTAGCAAGAAGGGGACAAGAATTGAAGTCCTTTGTGTGGATGGCTGAAGGGTAATGCAGTAGACAGAGAGCCAGAGAAGTCAGACACATTTCCTGCCTGGTGCCAGCCTGAAAGTGGGAATGGTGTCATGGGACAAGAAGGATGAGTGGGAAGAGTTCAAGTGTTTGCTGCCAACTTAGTTTCATTTCACTACTTGCACCTGGCAGACATCAGACAGCCAAGGAACTCTAAAAAGGAAGTCCTTTTAGTTTTTCTTATGAAATATTTTCACTTTAAAGGCATGATGAAGTGTGAGAGATTATGTGTGTGTGAAACCAGCTGCAAAGTTTTTACATTTTGTTAATTTATATGATGGGTCTTGTTTTCTCTTTAATAATGACATTTGTTACAGTCCTTATTACACCTGGGATAGAAGAAGGAGTTACTAAAGACTAAATAAAAGTCACATTAATAGTTGCAGGTTTAGGCACTTAAATTACATAGCATTATCTGTGTGTGAAACCTGTATTTGTACATGCTTACATTATCGAAATCTTTATTTGTTAATGCTTACATTACTGAAACCTTTATTTGTTAGAATCCAAGTGCCACTTCTGTGCGTGAAGTACTCTGTGAGGTACACCCATGTGTTGCCAAAGTAGCATGAACGTGTGCACTGATGTTGATGCAGAGGAAGCCTAGGGGTTCTTCCTTTCCCTCTTGTACGCTGATTATTTCTGCCAGGCCCAGAGAAATCTGTGTGAGCACGCAGGGGCCACGGCTTGGTGACAGGATGTACATGCAAACAGATAGCTTCCATGATGCTCAGAAGTCTTTTTTTCCCGAAGGTGCTGTGCAGCAACATCTTTGAGTTGTAGGAGAAGACAAGCATGGGGCAGACAGGAAGGACTCAGCCCCATCGCTCTAGGGCTGGGGTTAGTTGGTGCACAGCACCCCGCTAAAACAAGGCCCAGAAACACTCCTTCTCAAGCCCTGTATGTAAAGATGTCAAAAATAAACTGTGTAAAAATGCCAGAAAGAATGATACTTTCATGTTTTTATGCTAAAAATGGGTAAGGGAATTGTCAGGACTCTTGCGAGCAAAAATGATAATGTATGACATTAAATATTGACTTAAAATATCTGTTTTGCCACCCCTTTCTATTATTTCAGTATGCAGTTGCTTGGAGGTAAAGTATGAGTTTTCTATCCCCTCTGTAATAATATATAATACATCAGAACAGAATTTTCTAAGTCTTGTAAAAATCAATCCACTTTCCTTATTCAAATGCAGATTAAATGTATCAGATCTTGTAGCAATTATATTTCTGATCTTTTCCTTGTTCATTGCCTATGTCATGGATAATTCAAATATAAAGGTTTTTGGGAATGTTTTTCAGGATGAAAACCTGATTGAAAAATTGTGAGAAGTGTGCTTTTTATTTTGGATGTTTAGTAGCATGCTAAGTGATGACGCGTAGTCAAGTCTTTAAATTACTAAAAAGTGATGATGTAGTAGGGATAATATTTACTGATAGAATCAGTAAGATGCTTTATGTGTTGATAATTGACAGGAAGAGATATCTTCTGTCTTGCACTGCAAATTGCACAGTTAAGTCAACAGCAAATAAATTTTCAAGGTAGACATCCTGTATAACGTGTTCAGCTGGGAAATGTGTGTCACAGTCCAGACAGATATGAGCAGAACTTAGTGTATAGTAGACACAGTTCTTTACCTGATGTTTTGTTTACTGAACTGGGTGGTCATAGTAAGGGACTAGGACTCATTCAAAATAAGACATTTGGCATGCACATGCTCATTATTCTATTTAAATACCAACACTGAATGCATCCCTGTGCATGATGGTATCTTCTTATTCAAATGTTTTCTGCTATTCATTTGATTTTAAAGTAATAGTTATTGTTATGTAGAGCTGCTTCTGTTGAGAAAAATGCTCTTCCTTGGCTGTGATGATGTGTGCCAAGCGACCTTTAGATTCTACCTGAAATAAGACACAAGGACTTTGAGCTGTGTGTATGTTGTCTATGAGCACATGTGTACACATGCACACATGGGTACTGGCATTGTGACACAATGCAAACACCACAGGCGCAGGCACAGACATAGAAAGAAAATTATTTTTCTCCTGCTTATTTTCTTGGCACTTGCAGCTTGGTTAGATGTGAGATAGATGAAACATTTGCATCTTCTATCTGCATAATGAGTTCTATACAAAATGATTGCAGCTAATGCAAAAGACAGGGTGGCATGTTTTCAGTTTTAATGGGGACACTCAGAAAACTTCCAATCTTTCTTGACATTTCTTATAGCAAAATAAATGTGGTCTAGGTTGGAGTGTCTATTATGAAAATAAGAGAAGAGCAAGTCAATTATATTTCAATGACTGAATAGCCAGGGGTCCTCATTAAAATGATCAGAAAGGCTGCAGTGTTGCTTTCTTGTATGTAGCCACTGATTAAGTTGTATAAGAATGACATGGCCTTTTTGGGAGAAAAGCAGAGTATGCCGTGGTCTCTGGCCAGCCAGCCAGAAACCGTTGACACTTACAAAAGTGAGATGCGCACTCCATCAAGAAAGGGAAGTTACTACTTATGGGGTCATGGACTCCTGATGTATTTAAAAATAGTTGTGGCTGTTTTATTGGACACAGTCAGAGAAAGCTTTGAATTTGCACTAGGCTGTATGAAAATGCCTGCGGTATGGTGGTGATATGGTATGTTTTCCTTTCCGCTGGCTTCAATGAAGTATACATAGCTTAACAGAATAGAACTATTATTGCAAGCTCTCTGTATTTGAACCTTTAAGCAATATTTTAGTTATCATTTCATTACTATTCATTTCTTAGAATTTAAATTCTTCTTATTTGCCAATTATTTTTTTGGTATAAAATGTTAGGAGAAAAAGGCTCGGTAATTTTTTCCCGGGAGAGACTGTATCCTGAAACGGTTAAAAGAATATTTGTTTAAACCTCCTGAGGGTTTGCAGTCTAAGAAAATACAGTATTGCCTAAGATCTGCTAATCCCAGATCAAGTGGCTGTAGAATTTAAAAAATGAATATTTTCCCTTTCATATTACTTAACAGACCTTATGTATTTATTTTTAAATAATCCTTCTGCAATTATATTTCATACAGTTTCACTTCTTTTAAAAAGGTGATTGCTTTACAGAGATATCTGCTTCTAACAAGGATTTCTATAGAGAAATATACCTTATGGGTTTTTTTTTTTTATTTGGAGAGTGTTGGAGAATGTTGACGTTTTACATTTAAGAGTGATACAAAGAAAAACAAATCTCATGTGTTAATTAAGCTGTCATGGTTTAAGTTTCTTCTCCCTTTAAATTGCATCACTGACTGTTTCTAAAGATTAATTGATAAATAAAAGACAATATTTAATAGTGGTATTAAATCTATTAGTACAGTGAAGTTTGAATCAATATTCATCTTCTACCGAGGTAGAAATAGACTTCAGCATTTTCCACTTTTACTATCTCATTCAAGTAAATACTAATGCAAGAAATAAAACCAAATAAAATCTCTACTATTTCTAACAGCAAGTACTTGCTAGTCTAAGCTTGTATTCTAAATCAAATCACATCATAGGGTGCTCCGTCATTAACAATGATGTTTTATTATAAATGAAGACAAATAGAGTTTTATACAAGTCTGCTCACATTTTGATGAAATGATTTTTAGTCTCAAGAAATCCAGTAGCAGGAGATACTGTAAGCCAATTACATTAACATATCAGGTACTTAAAACTAATTGGATTTACTAAAATTAGCTAATAATGCAGCTAAATAATGATGCTCTTAATTTACAATTCAGGAGCTCAGTAATGGATAAAGGAAACTGCAAGTGCTTGCAGTCAACAATAAAAGAATTAGTAATTTTGCCAATTATAATGTACCACAAAATGGCTATTTAAAAAGTTTTCATTTTTTATTTACATACATGGCATCTAGATGGGAGAAAAAGTGTCCCTGCCTTATTTACTTACAAATGCATGAGTGGCTTTAATTCTCTTCCATACATTTTCTGTGATATTTTGAGTCTTTAAATTGTTTGTGGAATTCACTCGGTCATTATTTCTTGTTTAGTGGATGAAGAATCTCATTGTAGTAAAAATAATTCTGTTAATTTCTCTTTTTACCAGTTTAGCAATATATAAAAAGACTGTATAATTTATATGTCCTAATTTTTTTGCAGCAGGGATAAAATTCATTAATAGCAACCAGTTGATAAGTCTGTTTTTGTGTAAGGAGAGACACAATTATTGATGTAGTACCCTGAATGAACACAGTGTTATGGTGCTTAATACTTGAATTTGGTTCAAAACACGTAGATGTCTTTTCTCCCAACATTTCAGCAGTTGGTTTAATAGCTCTTTTCAGCAATATGTGGTACTAAAATTCCCTAGTGACTGAAGAAGATAAGTAGACTTATTTCTTAAATAAAACTATGAAAAGTTTTGAGCGGGGGAAAGTAAAGCTTGAGACTTCTTAAGGTGCTCTGGTTTTGTGCTTAGCATGCATGAACACAGGAACAAATTAAAAATATTCTTCAGAGTCATTGGGGAAATATTTTTAAGAACTTTGCCATCCTTCTCTATTTTACTTCCCTAAATTTATGATTTGCGTGTCAAAATATTTTTTAAATGAAACCAAAAAGGTACTACAGGTCTTTGAAACTAATTAATGCTATAGTCGCTGTTCTCTGAAAGTGAATCAACAGCAGCAGACTAGAGATGTCAGATATACAGGCTGCTTATCTGACTGATAAGTCCTTCCTGACTGCTTATAGTCATCTAAAAAAATCACCTCATAGTTGATGTTTCTGAAGGGAAACATATTCCAAGAGGTGGATATGATTGTACTCTGTATGTAGGATTTTCAAGAGCCATTTACCATTTTTCAGAAGCAGAATTTCTTACATGACCTACTCAGCTCTCTATAGACACACATGAAAGAAAAAGAGGTTTGCAGAAAACATTATGTGTTGTCATCTGTGTCTTTATTTAAACTTTAATTTTTCTAGCAAGAAATGTAATTCAGGACTTGCATTATGTGAAGTTTGGTCTGTGCGTTTTACGGGTTTAAGCAAGATTAAGAGATTAAAGTTGAGAACAAGTTACTGGATGTGAGTTCAAATACAAAATATCCTCATTATAATAATTCACAGGAAATTCACCCCCACTGCTGTAGAATCAGAACTCGCCAAACATGGGCTAATGTCAGCAATGAACTCTACTTTAACCAGCCTTTCAACCTGTGTATCGTCAGAGTAATTGGTCTTTTAGTTGATTTGACTAACTGACAGCCAAGCCACTAATAATTACCTGTGGCAGCATTTATATTTTTTTCTTTTACACTATAGCACAACATCAATGAATATATTTTAAATATTAACAGTAGTTGAATGTTTAGATTATAATTTAAATAATTATTTATGGAAATATAATTGCACATCTGTGCCTACAATGGAGAGTCTTTGTAATTTGATTAAAGAGAGAACAACGGCGTATCTGCCCATCTAATTTTGTGGTTAAACTATTCATGACTTATAATAATGTATTAATTTTGTCAATTTGTTAGGGTATCATTTCAACTTTTTGACAAGCTTTCATCTTTATTTAGCTGAATTCAGGCTCAAGACAGTGTTTGCTTAATAACTTATGCTTTATGAAGCTTTACAAGAACATGATATTCTCACAACCATCCACAATTTTCTTACATTGTGGTGCGGAGGCTCTTTAACATAGCATATTTCCATATGAATGATATACATAAATGTAAAGCTTATGTATGCAGGTATGGTCTCAGCAGAGTAGAAATGAGCTGCAAAGACTTCCAAGAGTCACGTTTGCTGGAGAACTTATTTCTGAGGTAAGCTAGAGACAAGGACTCACTAAAACCTAAATTAATACTTTTTGTGCCTTTGCAAAATACTGGTTTGGGTACCGTGTTTTGTTCTTTACTAAGAAGACATATTTGTTTATAGACATTATTGTGGAATATATTTGAGTGGTGAATGAATACAAAATCATAGACTGGGTAAAAAAAGACAATATTTTAAAATTTAAACTATTTAAAATTACTTAAATTTCCAAATATGTTTCAATTATGGAACCGGAGATATTTCATTTTTAGTATAATATTTTAGTTTCTAAAATATTTTTGGTATTTATCTCTCAAGATACCTATAATTTGCATTCTAAGGGAAAAAGAGCATAGACTTTTTTCCTGTACACCATTGTTTTACTCTTTTATTCTTACATTAATGTCATTTTTAGAACTAGTGAAATGTAGCGATATTGGATCATTATTTGTTAACCCTATCTGAATAAAATGTGAAAGTATTTATTTCCTAAGACTGGTTAACAAGTGGTAGAAATATTTATAATTCCATGCTGTAGCTATATAAATTGTCAATGTTTTAAGTATTTTAAAATGTTATAAAAATATTTTCTGAAATTTATTTGCATATTTCATTACTCCTGAGAGTATGTTGTTGTATTTTAATTACAAATATTGATTAGTTGATGATATTAAAAAGTGAAATTTAGTTGAAAAGTAGAATCAGATATTAGCATAAATGGGGAAAATTAGTTACCATATATTTTAGTCTTACATGGAAGTATTTTTGAAAATGTGTTTGACTGAAAAACTGTAGGTAATTTATTTTGAAGGTATTTAAAAATCTAAGATGAAGACTATTAAAACTATTCCAGTTACTGAAAACAGCAGCTGAAAATATCTTTCATGCACACAAGTGTGCCTACATTGCATTAGTGTTCACTTTGATGTATGACTGTTCTTTTTTATGTGCTAATATTTATTTACTCAAAGTCAGAGAAATGCTGCTACAGAATAAGTACATTTCAGGCATTAAAGCTTTGTTTTCTTATCAATGCATTTAAAAAAAGTTTTACTACACTGCCCTTATAATAAATATTTCTAAAATGTTATTGAATTATAAAAATCAAAATAAAACCAATTAATTTTAACTATATGATAGCTTTAAAATAGGAGAAGTTGTGTGTTTTTTATTTGGTTAATCTATTTGGTTGGCACAGCCTGTCATTACAAAGTTTCTGAGGGTAAGCTCTAAAATATATTCTAGCATGTATGAATGTAGGAGGTCTGTGATTTTTCCATTAATTTAAGAGTATTCTTTCAAAAATATTAATAAATTAGGCATATTTTACAGATTTCTAGAAAAGAGACAATTATTTAATCTTTTTCAACACACAACTCATTATAAATTACATCTTATCCCAACAAATTTACATCAGAGGGAAATGGCAAAGTTATTGTTCAGTTACTCTAAATAAATGAAATAAAAATGTTCTCTTTTCAGCATTTCAGTGATAAATAATTTAAACTAGGTGTATAAAGTCAGTACATGCAGACACATCACACTTATCATATACTATTTTTGGTATATTGTCTTAATGTCCCTAAAACATGCACTGCCAGTTATAAAAATATTAATTATACCTTAGATACTCAGAATGATAACAATTAGAATTAGTCATGAAATTTGTAGGTGTTTTAAAATAATTACTACAAATGTGATTTTTAACTAAGAAGCAATGAAAAGTAGACAATGCTACTTGACTTTTTATAATCCACTCAATAAAAAAAAACCCCAAAAACAGTTGCTGTTGGCCGAAGAGAGACCATTACAGTAAAATGAAAGTCATGTATATGATGTAAAAATGAGAGAATATTTTAAATAGCATTCAGATAGCTCACCTGAATTTGTTAAAAGTAAGCATATGTTTGCAGGTCTGTCATTGTCATTAAATTTTTCTAAGAGTTTTCAATTAAAAAGCAGAAATTTAGAACTTGTGCAAGTAGTATGTTCAAAGCCATTTATAAAGGTTGTTTAGGGGTATTTTGTACACTGAATGGTCTAAGAAATGCTTAGTGAAATATTGAATAAGTAAATTCATCTTACCTATTCATGTTACTGTCTGACTTTTTATGTATAAGTCGCTACTTCACGCAGAGCGTTGCTGTTTTCCTGGGAGACCTGCTAGCAAGAGCAAAATATGGATTATGATACTTCATGTGGAGATGAATTTCTTCAGTTTTCAAACCAAAAAGATTTATCAGTTTCTTGCTTCAATTCCTATAATTCTGTGTGGGTCAATCAGCCACCCACAATTACATTTCAACTTATCTGCTTACTGAAGCACCTGGTGCTCATGCAAAATCAAAACAACATTCCAGTTTCCACATTTGTCACATATCAAGATTCACAGAAAAGTGCTTCACATGTAAATAATATTCTTCTCTTATACTTTGTCAGTACAGGGGTTTTTAAAAAGTCAGCGTCTATTTATGGATACTAAAATCTTCACACCTGCCATGGCTCTATTTTCTGTAATTCCTTGAAAAGCTTCCTCATGTAACCTACAAAACAAAATCCAGACTTTGAGTAATAGACGTTGAATATGATAAAGTCGAGCTGTTGGATGAATGGACAAAACAAGAGTGAAGTGTTTCAAGGAGTCCAAGGCAAACAAGAACAACCATGAAACTTATCTCAAGATGGCATGCAGCTCATAATTTTTGATGTCCTAATTTAAAAAAGTGCAGCTGCAAAATGTAATGCCCATATTGTACATTATCTACTTCAGTCTTTCAAACCTTAATTTGGGAAAGTGAGGCTCAGTAGGAAAGTGTGTGTCTAAAGAGCCCTAAAGTGTTTGGTTATAATTTGGACTAAGAAGGAGATAAGGATCTCTGTTTTAAAAAGACAAAGCAATGCCTCAACTAATGTTTTGGCACTTATTTCAATGTAAAAAAATTTCTGATGGGAATGCAAGGGTAGGAGCAAGAAAATGAAGTCCAGAATGATATTTTTTGTTAGAGTTTTTCCTGTTACATGAAATTCTATGGTTTTAATTAGTTGACTATTGAGTTGTCTGATTTTTTTCTTTTTTCAAGAACATATGATGTACACCTGTAAACCAGCATATATTTAAGAAAACTGTCTTGGCAGATCAGCTACTTTCATGTCATATGAGAATTTCTAAGCAACTTGGATTGTAAAGGCCTTTATAAGCAACAGAATCTTTCAGAAATGCAGAATGAAGGAGGTGTTTGGTGATAGTTTCCAATTAATGTTATTTAAAAGTAAAGAAATCTATATCAAATGGCAATAAACCAGAGGAAAACATATTTATTTTTGTTTCTCAGAGAAGCTTTAATGTCTCAGGCTACTGAATGAAGACTTAGCTTGTTAAGACAGTGAATTTGGGTGTGGTAGGGATGCCATTTCTGGTGCTCTGAGCAATGCCCCTGGTTACTCCTGTTCAAAGTTAGCTGCAAAACTCCTTGCCCGTGTCTCAGCGTCCAGAGCTCTTGGTAGCTGTGTCTGACAGGCAATTTCTACCTGGCTAAGGGCTTGGTGAGACCAATGGTCAGAGACCGGCTGTAGACCCCTGTCTCTTCTCTCAGAACATCCCTACCCACAGATTTCTGCAGGGATCCATATTGCCCTGTCTCCACCGCCTCAGGAAAAAGCAGGAACCAGGATGTAGTTACCAATTTCAGCAGGCAGCCTGTAAAATTCTTTCATCACGAGTGCAACTGCTGTCACTGGCATGAGGACACTGTGTCTGTAAGAAAGCAAAAGTCTTGAACAGAAAACACCTGGGTAAACTGGGGTCAAGAGCAATGAAGAGATGCTTCTCTTTATGGTTGATAAAGAGAGACATTCTGAAGAATAAACTATGCAGCTATGTCACAGTCATCAATTTTTTTCCTTCCTTTTAAAATACACTGATTATCAGGCTTTTTAAAAAATGCTTGATATTTTGCTAAATATAGATAGATAAAAATGGGCATATGCTTACAAGAACATGGGAGCAGCTCTATTTCTCTAGTTAGTGTCCTGTTTATGAGAGCAACAACAGAGGGTACTGTGGGAAGAATGTAAGTACAGGATAATGCTTCTCCCAAAATTTTCCCTCTGCTTCAGGAAGCAATTGAAAACCCTCTTTTTTTTTTTTTTTTTCTGACTGCAAGCTAGGAAACATCATGTCTTCTTCTCCAATTTAGATACAACAATGTCTGTCATCACCAGGCCAGATTATTTTGATTGACTGCATCTGCAGTTGAATGTGAAGACAAACCACATATTTCAGAGAGGCCAGAGGTGTCTGCCTGCATCTCCCTGGCTTAGACTAGGGGGAAGCCTCTGCATGAGAGTGTCCACTGGCTTCCACACCTGAGGCAGATGTTGGTTGACTACTCTGATCCCAGCTTTCCATGCGGCCAGGGAATTGAGCTCTGAACACCCAATAGGGTTGGGTGGATCCAGGATGGCCAAACAGGTGATGTAAAAATTACTGAACTCTTGCAGCTTCAAAAGTTCTGTGCAAATGATTGTGGCCCCAAAGCAACTTACTGTTTTGAGCTGTCAGTCTGCAGTGTATATCTTAACCTGTCAGCCCTTCAGAGCATAAAAATTATCCACTGGGTCAGAGCAAAAATCCATTTACTATTGTTCTTTTCAGTTGTTATATGTCTGGTGAAGAGGGGGAGGAAGAAGGGTATAGCATTATTGTCCCATGGAACTCTTCATTCTTCAGTAGTTTGTAGTCCAGAGAATGCAAGAAACCCAGAAATAACATTTAAGAATAAACAATAAATAGCTCTAAATGGATTTGATCAGTGGATTTATGTAGGGTTTGACAGGCCCCGGTCTTGTTTAGATAAAGACAGCTGCAACATCTCCAGATACGGGGTCTGACATCTCCCTGCCCTGGCAGGGAGGCCTGGAGATAAGGAGGTAGCACTATCCCCCTCCAGGCCCCCCTTGGGGAAACAAAGAGCCTTTTTAGTTAGAAAAGATAGATCTAAGATCCTCTAGGAAACTGTATGTAACATACCCCAATACCCATTGGTTTCTCACCCTTGCACGCCCACCTCTGTACCCCCATAAAAGAGACTCCTCTGCCCTGAGTCGGGGAGGATCTCGCCCCTGGCCACCCCTTCGTGGAAGATGCGATAATAAAGCTGCTTCTGCGGAACCACCAGAGAGTTTCCTCCTCTCTCTCTATCCGGGCCTGGCCAAAAGGGGGTTCTGCCTTGCAGAGCCAAGCTGAAATCTCTGCACTAAGAGCTGACAGCCTGCTGAGCCAGGCATCCTCTGCAGGCAGCCCCGGCCGAAGGCTGAGAGAAGCCACAACCCCCTGAGAGACGGTTCCTCACGGGATCACCTCTCTGGGTTCGCTACGGCTTCTTGGGTCTGAGCCTCTGACCCCATCCAGCCGGGCCGGGGGAAACCCCCCGAACCCAAAATAACAACTTTAGATTTATTTTTCTAAATTGCTAAATTTTATCTTGCAGCAGGGATTTCTACAGCTTATGAGTTAATCTTGTAAAGACCTTTTTGTTTTGAATTTACTAGCTGTGATTTCATGTGATGTTTCTTTACTGGAAAAGGCAAACCCTCACTGGTCCCAATTCACTTCGATTGCTCATAATTTTTACCCTTCAGTCGTTTGTCTTTCTATCTTATCTTTTTGAATCTAAGGAACCTTGGTCCAGTTGTTCCTCATAGAGAAGCTGTTATATTTGCTTGCCTGCCCTTTTGTGATCCATCTATTTGTTTGATTTTCTCTGTACCTTCACCAGTCCTCCTACTCTCTTTCTACCTTGTACACCAGCTTAGAATCCATTAATGATGTGAATCATTAATTTATAAAGTGGTATAATAATCTCTGTTTTCTAATATTTTCTTATTATTCCAAATTTTCAGGTTATTTTTTTTGTATTTCTACTTAGAATTAAGCACTTTTTTTGACAGAACTATTTGTTATAATCAATTTTTAAGAGGTACTAGCCAGCTCAAAGCTGCAAAAAACACAAAACATTTCTTAATGTAATTGTTCAAGTTTGTGGAACCAGAGGACACAGGCTAATTCACTGTATTATTGTTTAAAACAATAATATAGGATAATTCCGTGGTAAGAATTACACTGTGGTGAGTTATGACTTGATGAGCTGGTAATGATAAACACTGGTAAAGATAAAACACTTGTGAATACTGGTTCACAGGATGAAACAACTCATACATGGCAAGACCACCAAAATCTGATGTGCAGATTTGGTAATGAGTTTTACAGCTCTTTGTCACAGTGTTTAAGAACCCTTAATACACCTGGAGAAGTTGACCACAAACTGGAAGATTAAGATAGTTTCTTCAAAACTTTAAAAGCTGTTTTTTTAACATAGAAAGTTCTTATTCTTATAAGAGCAATGGAGAAAGTAATTTGCTAGGATGGGTACTTTAACTGAACTCAGTACTTACAAAAATACACTATTGTTTGAATTACTTGAGCTCTAAATTTCTAAGACTAGCTCATTTTCTTGCTCCTATCTGGACAATAATTTTTATTAGTTTTGATAATAAAAATATTTTGGAAGCTGTTTATTTTCAGAAATATTTCCACATTCTCTTATTATTTTTAAACTGCTTGGGTACTGTCTGATTCCTCCTTATGCTCAGAAAGACATAATATACCAAAGAGAAAAAAAAAGCTCCCTGGACCAGCAAACTTATTTCAGGGAAATTCAGGCTACAAAACCAAATTATTTTCAATGCTTCCCTCTTTGAAGCTTTCTTAGACATCCATGTAGTGCTGACTTTGCATCAACTATTTAGTTTATTTCTCTTATAGACCAAAATTACTTCCTTAATACGTAGCTTAATTCCTTGGTCTTGCTTTAAAATGACAATGTGAAAGATATTGTTCCAGACTTTCCCTTCTTTTGAGAGATTGGGAAGCACAGTGTTTGAATGAGGAGGATATTAAGAGAAAAGTGTACAGAATTTGAGGGCTGTTGGTAAGCTTTAGGAAAAAGTGGAGTTCTATGTCTACAGCAATATTTTTCTTGTCTTGGGAAATTTAATCTCTCGAGGAATAAACAAGATGTTTCTGATGACTATGCAGTAATTACAGAGAAATTATCTTCCATGTATCTTTAATGATTAACAAATTTGTGTCTTTTTTTTTTTTTTTAACTGCAAAGTGCTCAGTCTTTTATACCAGGCTGCAGACATGTCACTTTAATGATATCTGTAGACTTTGAAAACAAATTTACACAGCAGAAGGATGACACATACGGAGCTGATCACAGAACAGTGGTTCAGTAAAGTCAGGACCACATGATCTGCCAGAAGCTGACCTCATTTCTTAAAGCTTTTAAATTATATGAATAGTTTTGCGATGAGTTTGGAAAAATAGCTATATGCATATTCAATTTCTGTTGCCTTTTTCCCCCCCTATGCTTTGTATTTTTACTGATTCTACGTTTTCTCTTAAATGAACTGCCATTCATTACACTTTAGAGAAATCAGTTACAATTTTTTGTCTTTAGAGGATGTGAGCTACAGTTAAAGCACACATTTGTTATGCCCATAACATCATAATGCAAATAATAACTCTTAGATCTATTAATATAGTGAGCAAGACATCTCAATTTAAAAATAAAATTAATTTACCATGTGTATATTTCTGTTTTCTGAGGAAAGGGGAACAATTATATTCCCACTAGTTTTTGACTTTCATCTTTTCTATTGTGAAAACCAAACAACCATAACACACAGTCATAATTAAAGAATATTCAGGGCCCAAGAGGAAACTGTATCTTGGAGCCCCTTCTAAATTTAGATTTCAAAACCACAGCTGTAGAAAGGGGCTTTTCCTCCTTTGGGCTATTCAGCAAACCTCTGCTATTTCAGTAACACTGATAGATGCAAGTTAAAGGGACTGCAACACACGATAAAGAAAAGATTCAAAATCCTAAGTGAAGGAAATACTTGGCTAGATCAGTGCTCAGCTGACTTTGGTGTGTTAGATTGTTCGGTCCTTGTTTTAGTGTTGTTTTAAAGAACATTTCTGCATGAAGTGGAGCCACAAGTCTCTGACATTGAATCAAAACACAAGGGAAAGGAACTACACCCCTTCCCACTGTCCTGCCTTTCTCACTCTGCCTGCAGTCCCAGCCCAGCACCCACTGTGCTCCCAGCAAAATCCAAAATGGTCTCTCCTTCACTCTTTCAGACATTTTGCTTGCCCCTAGAAAAGGAAAGGACAGCAGGGCACACTCTTGTGCGGATGCTGCCTCTACCTGCTGACCTCAGGGAGAGTTTCCTAATGCTGCCATAAGCCACCTTCCTATTCATCCAGCTGCAGTGCCTGTTGATCACAAAAAGATGATTAAATCTCTATGTCATAGATTAAATTGGATTAGATTAGATTAGATAAATGGACAAAGATTAAAAAAATGGACAAATTCCAATTCCCATATCCATATAAGGCTGAGATCTTTGGTAGGACTCCATCCCATTCAATACTTTGGAGGGGAAAAGTAGGAAATAAAATTCATGGGAGATCTTCAGGATTAGTTGAGTGTATCAGAAACAGAGGTAAAATTAAAAGTTGGTATAATTTGTGCTTCTCATTTCACTCACCTACCTTTGGAAGTCCAGACTGTCATGTCCATACATCCTGCTGGAGGCAGAGGCTAGTGTTGACTTGAAACACAAACAGCCCAACTTTTTTCATGTTTTTTTTTAACAAATAAGGAGAAAAAACCATGGGAAAAGTTAAAAGCAGTCATGAAAATTTGCATTTCTCTAGTCAACATAAACAGGCTTTTTTCTTTTATCCTTTATGATTGTGCCTTTGCCAGTATTTACACCTGCTTGCAGAGTGTTTTTGGTAGTATATGTTGGGGACAGCTGGGACTAGCAAAAGCCTAGGTTAAATGATTAAATAAATCCTTTAAAAGGATAAGGAAGTGACTGGGGTTGATGACATGTCTGGAAAATGGGTCTTTCCTTGTTGTGCACTGCCATTCCCAGCTGCTGGTTTTCACTCCTGCCTTCTTGCAGCTCCAGTTCAGACAAACTTAGTTCTCTGCCACCAGAACTCTTTAGTGAATTATTTCTGATTTTCCCTTGTCCTGGTTTTGCCTGGGATAATTTCCTTTATACAGTTTCCTACAGTGCTATGCTTGCACAGAGTTGAGGTCTTTTCTGTTTCTCAGGCTGTCCTTAAAATGAGTAGGCTGGGGCTGGGCAAGAGGTTGGGAGGGAACATAATCAGGACAGCTGACCCCAGGTGACCAAAGGCACATTCTGTACTGTGTGGTGTCATGCTCAGCATATAGAGTGGGGGGAAGAGGGAGGAAGAGAGGGGCCTTCATAGTGGTGATGTTTGTCTTTCCAAGTCTAGAAGGAAGCTAGGTGATCTTGAAGATCCCTTCCAACCCAAACCATTCTGTGATTATGATTACATGTGATGGAGCCCTGACTTCCTAGGGATGGCTGAACACCTGCCTGCCCATGGCAACTGGTGAGTGAATTCCTCATTTTTCTTTGCTTGCATGTATGGCTTTTGCTTTACCTGTTATACTGCCTTCATCTTGAACCATGAGTTTTCTCACCTTTACCCTTCTGATCCTCTCCCCCATCCCAATGCTGGGAGTGAACAAGGACTGTCTGGGGCAGATTTCCAAGGTGGGGTTAGACCACAATATCTCTTTAATACATCATAAAAACCTAATGGAGGACAGGCAAAGAAAACAAACAAAAAAAAAGCAAATATCCTTCCCAAACTGGGCCAGAAAAGCTTAAACGTGCTGAGCCAAAGGATGCTCAGAAAAAGCAGCTGTTTGTAGGAAAGTCTGATGGATATTGTGCTTTCAAACCCATAATTTAACCATGCAAGAGACTCGTTAGCTATCACAGAGGAAGCTTTTCTTCCTGCTCATACAGAGCAAATGCCTGGTGTAGAAAATACATTTTGCAAAGATGGCAGCTGGAGTTACCCTTGGGCTGAGTGGGTTGGGGCTGTGTGCTCTTCTCTCATGGACCCCTATGAATCTATTTATCATTGCTTACTTCTAATCTGTTAGGAGCATTAGAAAGCCATATAAAGGAAAGTTCAACTGGTGGGGCAGTTCAAGGTGTGTGGATCTGCTGTGGGAATTCCTGCTCATCCCAATCAAGTGGGAATGATAAAAAATTGCCTCCCGCCCGCCACATGGCTCTCAAAAGCAAAAGAAAATGACTCTTCTGACAAAAGATGGTTGCAGTGCATCAACAATACTTTAAAGATTTTGGATGTAGACCTTTCCCTGGAGGTCTCGCTTATCTGTAATCTTCTGTATGTTTGTGTGATTCAAGAGGCTGTAATTATATATTATTGACACCATCTACAAGGTACTTATTTCTATCAGAAGAAATATCATCTGTATGGAAGCCTATTCAGCCTCATCCTTTGTGCAACTTTGTAGAGGTACCTAAGAGTGTTTTGTGTAATTGTGACAACTTCAGAGCTTCCTTCTCATTTCTGAGGGGATACATTGCACTTTTAATTCTAGGATCAATGAGTTTCTTCATCTGCAGTCTCTGATTGAGAAAACCAAAAATGTGTTCTTAAATAGCATTCAAATGATTCCTTGCAAATTTAGATGTAAATAGTAACATCTTCTTTAAACTTTGATTGCAGCTTCCATTTAAGGGTTTTTAATAATCTTAAAATCTTTAGTAAACTATATTACACAACATTTTTTTCAGTTAAGTGTTACTAGTGTTGATTTTCCCTGGATGGAGGAGCTGGAATGCTCTCCTGGAAATCCAAAAAGACTTCTACCTCTAAAACTGGTTGCAAAACTGGTTTCAGAAACGACAAATGCATGTCAGTGTTAGGGGATGAACATACCTGGAACAGAACAAATTTCCTCCGATTCCATCCCCAAATGCAGCAGCAGTGGCACAAAGAGCAATTTTCCTTCTCTAAAATCCAATTTCAGAGTTTCCATCTTAATTCACAGAAGACTCTCTAAAGTTGCCTCAGAAGATGGATCTGGTCATGCTTACATCATTTTACTGTATCCAGATGATCATCTAGGAGCTAATAAATAATGTGCTCCAAAGGAATCCCATGCTTCTTCCCTTAAGCCACTCTGATACCCTCTCATCTTTATTAAATAAGCCTGTCTTGTTAAAGATGGCATTGTATATATGGTTCAAAGGTGGCTATTCAAAAATTACATTTGTCAATTGTTTCTGTGGCAAAAATTTGATACAGAAAGAAAAAATATTTTGCTGACTTTCCATAGTACATTTGAATGAATGACAGCTCACAAACTGTGAACAGTTTGGGTAGTTTATAGCAGTCACAGTCTCTTAATTATTTTTCAAACAGCAAACTAGCAGCCAGGTTTTGAGTCATTAGACTTTGTAGGGTTCTGCATAGGCAGGTTTTCATAGTGTGGGGGGCTGCAGGGCTGGCTTCTGTGAGAAGCTGCCAGAAAGATTGTGTATAGTCACAGTTCAGTGAGGTGTTTTTGGCAACTCAGACAAGCTTCCTTCCTCCTGAGGGAGTCTATACTCCATTGGTCCATTCTTGGGTTCCTGGCTTAATTAAAAAGTGAGTGGTTCTTTGAAAAAAATGTGAGATTTACACCCCATATAGGTATGAGAATTTTTGTCTCACTTTTGACATGTAGTCCATTTGGAGGGTACTTCTATTGTCAGTAATCAAATAACACTTTGTATTAGTTTTCTTCTTGCTTTGTAATTATTGAGCTCACCATGCAGTTTCTTTAGGGAATAAATGGATATCATGCTGTTATCACCATTGCTTTGTCAGAAATGGTGACACAGATCACAGGCAGAAAGATTCCCTGCTCTGGTTACTCTGACATAATCAGAATGGACAAGAGGAAATACCTGTCTGAAGGAAACAGATTGTCAGAAGTGTTCAAGAGCCAAGATTATTCATTGCTTTGTGTTGCAAACTAAATGTAGGATTCGGCAGGTGAACCTCTTCTGAAAATCTGGCATTTTCATGCATATTTCTCTTGCTTACAATGGAATTTGTGTTGTGTTCTTTTGCTTTTTCTCCCATCTTTCTTTCCAGATGTTTATTTTCAAAATGACTTTAAATTTGCTTTCAAATAGTCTTGCTTCCACTCTGGTGTTGACTACATCAGCTAGAACGCAGTTTCTTTTTGAACTTCTTAAGCACTCTAGTAATGCAAACATTACTGTTAAAAACTTAAAGACCTAAATTTTTAAGCACAACAGCATTCTCTGCCCAATCCGATGGTTTAGATAAAGAAAGGTGAAAATAATTCCCACAAATCACTGAAAATGTTAACTTTTGCTCAGACATCACATTTTCACATTCTGTATTACACTCTGAAAAATGCAAGGAGAGTTATACAGGACACAAAGCTCTTTTTACTCTAGTTTCCAATTAAATTTGATTTGATCTCCCTGACAGTTGTGAAAATAGTGACTTAGGCCCCATAGTTCAATCAAGAAACAGTGCTGTAACAAATTGTTAATTCTTTTAATGAATTTAACTACTTTAGGTCAAAATGAATATGGCAATATGATGTCTGCATGCAAGCACATGCATGGAAAGCTAATGAAGTCTATTCTCCGATTTGCCAGCTATTATCCTCAATTTGCATTTGGCTATAGGAATACAGTTCCAACTATATCAATGTCTGTCAAGCCATCTTGCTTTACAGTTGATATAGCACTAGCTCCATGTTAAACACAAAGTTAATATATCCTGGATAATAAGGATTTTTTTGTGTCTGATTTACTATCCTGTCCCATCAATGTTTTTCATGGCTGTTTAGCTTGACTAATGACTTCCAAATGACCACAGAAGACAGAAGTCTCCCTGGGTGTTACAAAGTGTGTGTGGGGTTAATTTCAAAAAGCCTGTCTGAATTGCATTAATGCAACTATTTGACCTGTGTGTATCCTCAGGACAAAATGTGTTCAAGCAAAAGGTAGTAACAATAAACAGGATTTAAAATGGAATTTTTATTGTTTATTGGAAATGAAGTTCAGTTACTGGACTTTTCATTTTTTTCCAGGTCCAAAATTGGAAAACTGCTGCCAGTCTCATCTGGCTTTGGTTCGGTACAACCTGATCTCCAGGGCTTCTTGAGAAGGAGTCTCTTACAATATTTTTAGTTTTTTCATACATATATCACAAATAGAAATGACTACTCTGTGTTTTAATTTATTTTTCCATGGTCATATTTATTCTGATATTTTAATTATGATTTAATTAATTTTGTAGTGAATTTGTTCTGCATTTAATTTTGATGGTTTTTTTACTATGACTATAAGGTATATGCAGCCTGAGGGGAGCATTACTATCAGTGGACCTCGTTTGCCCAGAAGAATCAACAAAATCTATGGTTCTGGTGCATGGACCCAGTGGTATTAGATTAATGTCGATCATTGTCAGTAAATTCCCAAGGTGTCCTGCAGTTTCCCTATAAAAATTTATAGCCAGTCTAGGAATGAGAAAGGACATGTAATTGAGATTTTTTGTTTGTTTTTTAAGATAAAATTTTAGATGAAGTAAACATGCAGTTTAAACACTGAATCCTCAATACTGGAATTTTTTATACTTTTGTTAAAACCTAGAAAGTGGTATGGTCATTAATTAGAAGACAATTTTTTCCCCACTGGTACATGTGAGCTTCAGGGTCTTTTTTTAGTTAGTTGTTTATTGGTAGCACATTAGATCTAAAAGATATAAATATTTTAGCCCATATCTTTTGAGAATGAATAATTTTGATGCAGTATTGCACATTTGTCACCTAAATCTGGTTACTTGCCACGACTGCATTCTTAATGTCAAGGTTTCAATATTAAATATAGATTAATTTTGTCAATTGTGATGTTGACAAATTTAATTGACCGTAATTGTCAAAATTGCTGGTCATTAATTTATTCTCAGATTTTCTGTGTGAAAATATAAACCTGCAAAAGTGTCATTGTCAATTATGGTCCATTTGAAGTGACCTAATTAGCATTGTGTGATGAACCAACACATGGAAAAGCAAATGGGGGGACATGGTAGGGAGATAATTGAATGTGACGTGAATACTAATACTGACTTTATACTATTTGAATCATTAAAACACTGTCCAATGAAAAGTACTTAATTTAATTTCATGTTTTTACTTGCTAGAACAGCACAGAAAGATAATGAGGAACACCTGAATTCTTTCCACTGGAACAAACATTTGGCAGGACAAATAGAATAACTGAAATAAAAGCAGTACCCCAATTTTATTTAGCAATGGGAAAACTGGCCAGTATTCTCTAGAATTCTGACTTACTTCCTTACTTAGCAGCATTTTCCAGACACAAGCTATTCCTGGAAAGGAAATAGTTGGTTGCAAACTCATTTTGCACAGGTGAGTGGGCATCAAGAGAGGAGGAAATCTAGAAGTCACGCCATGCCACCCTGCAGTCTTACCACTAGTGCTGTGAATTATTATACCAACAGACAACTGTAAGAGCTCAACATTTCTTTAAGCCTTACTAAGTACCAGATCAGTGCCACTGAACCCACTGAATTCACTGGGCAGTCTTTGGTTTTTTTTCTCTTTGTATAAGCTGCATTTAAGACTGGGTCTGTCTGGGATCACTGCTTAAGAGCCAATACTCTAAGCCCTCTTTCTGTCTGATGCATATAATCCTCCCTGCAACTGAATTTGTAAAGAGAGCAGGGACAACAATTTTTGGAGGCTTTCAGCTCTTGTTGGATTCATGGGACTCCAGTAAATGCTGCATAGGCAATGTCTCCTACTGGGTGAACACTGTCCTGGTGAACACTGTCTAGGTGCTACTCTTGGTGTGTGGAGGCTTGTAAGAAACCTTTCAGACTGACTTAAAACTGCATTTTCACTCTGTGCTGCAGGAAGGGGAAGCATCCTCTGGGATGAGTAGTATGCAAAGTCAGGAGCACGGGAGTGCAGCAGTTAAAAGACCGAAGAAGATTTGGAGGAGAAGCCAGAGAAGATAAAACAAGACATGAACAGAAGGGTCTTTATGGAAATTTTAAGCCCTTCTGCCAAAAATTGTGTGTTAAAAGTGCTTATAGAGGAACAGAGTGAAATGCCTTAAACTTCTTTTGAATAGATGTATTCAGACCAAACATCGCTGTTTTCTTTCTACTTCAGATGGTGAGCTTGCCCCTATTTGTTTTATGCTGGTTTCACACATATGATGTAAAAAAAAAAAAATTAAGAATTTCCATTTAGATGTGTCTTTGAAAAATACAGTGTAATGAGCCACACAATAGAAATTCTATGCATCAATTAAGGCCTCTGCTTATAAGGAGGAAAATATAAAATACACTCTTTATATGCATGGCTTTCTTAATAATATTCAAATTAAAATTGAGTTTAACTGCAAGTTTTGATGACTAAATAGTTTCTTCTGCCTAACACACATAGTTGTCATATCTCTGATACTCCAAAGCCAGAACCATTTATTCTGCAAAAGGTTTTTCAGAGAACTAATTATAACATCAAGTGGGGTGGGACTCAAAATAGAATGAATGAGAAATAATGAGAAAAATGAATCCAATAATTATTTAAAGTAGTGGGTGTTAGCTTCTCCTCTGATCCTGTGGTGGTGGTAGCTGGGAGTAGCTTCAAAGTAACAATACACATGCAGACATTGAGGACATTTTTATTCTCCTATTCACAATTTACTGCATTACAAAAAATCTGGTAGATTTAGTCTGTTTTTCAATTAGACTAGCCACTTACACATGTAGTGCAAAGCTCTGTACTGTTGTGCTGGTCAACAAAAGACAATGATTAAATTCTGAAAAAGCACTAGATGAAACTGCTACTACAATAGACATCAGTAATCAGAGACATAATCACTTTCTGCTAGAAATCTGTAGCTGTAAAATGAACAGAAATACACATTCAGCTTTGAAGTCCATTTTCATGCAAAGATCAAATAGCTCTGTCATATTTATTCCTCAGTTTTGAAGTGTAAATGTAAACCAATTCAGAGACAAGGAATTATTTACTATACCTCTGCGGAACAGGCATTATTCAGAAAAAGTGACAAAACTATTTCTCTGCAACTGTTAAAATTTTGGGGACACCCACATTTGATGTGAGAAAAAGACACAAAGGTGATTGCTTTATAGGTGTTTTATGGGATGGCATATTCCTGGAGCACTGAGGTGATGGTTTCAGGGTTTCCAGTGCCCGAGTAGCTCCGTGCTGCAGCAGCTCATATTTGATTGAACGGATTTATGTTGGAACTCCTTGACCTGAAGATCAAGTATATAATTGTGAGCATGCATTTAATAAGTCCAGGCCCAAACAGCCTGCAAACTGCTGCACCTAGCACCCCTACACCTCTCTTCCCTCCCAGCCTTCACTGGAAACAGGACATTTCCAGCAGCATTTCCAGCACAGTTGCATACACCTTGCTCAGCTTCTGTAGTACACAGAAGCATTTCTCAGCTACAAATACGGCATAAGGGCAGATGAGTGGCTACACCTCATAAGTGGCAAATGGGGCTAAGTGAGAGGGAAGGAAGTGCTAACACGTCTATGGGCAAGGAAAAGATGAGTTTTGATTTATATTTTTTAATTTAAGGTGGTCCTACTGAAGCCTGCCTTTCAACTCTCACAGAAAAACATACATGATAATAATAGAGCAGACTGTGTCTAACACTTTGAAAGCAACCTCTGGCAAAGTGTCTACACAAAAACCTATTTATCAATGATGTGTCTCTACACACCCAAATGATCTATTTCAGTAGTGGAACACTTTTAGGAAAGAGCATTGACTGAGAAGTTCCTCTAACTGCTTTGAGTGAGACTTACTTGAACATAGCAGGTTTTTAATCCATAAAGATAAGATTTTTTTCCAAGCAAAATGGGGCATCCCAACTCAGAATTGCTATCAGAAATGTTCCCAAGCCTGACTTTATCATTACATACCTAACTGTGTTTTTAAGCTACCTATCTGCTTATGCTATAGCACCAGCAGGGAGAGTGCTGGTTGGCATGGACCAAAACCATGTTGGGGAAGATGCTAATGATTTAAGCAGCATGCATGACTGCAAGGCAGTGCTCAGGACTGAGTCCTGTTCAGTTTCCTAGCATACAAAAGGCCTTGGAAGTGCTGGATGAAACTATCAGAGGAAAGCCAGCTGGACTGATGAAACAAGGGTAAGAAATTGAATCAGTCACTCTGCTAACAGGTACCTTAATTACAGAGGTGTTGATAGCTTTTGCATGGGAAAAATGGGACACAACTGTGGAGCAGAAGGAGAACAGCTGGAAGTTTTCCTTAGAAACTTAGTCCTCTGAAATCAACATGAAAGAAGTTCTGTTTCAACAACTGATTTTTCTGAAATTATAATTGTTCATGTTTGGCATTTTCAAAGTATGTTTTCCTGTAATAATTTCTCCTTTTAATAAGAAAACTGTATTAGAAAATGTTAAACCAAAAAAAATGGTTGATAATAAATGTGGAAATAAATCTTCTTCAATTGACTTTAGCCAATATTTCTCTGATAATTTCTCTGTGGAAAAAAATGGAGTTTTCGAAGAGAGATTGAGAGAGATTTTCAAATAATATTGTCCTTGGTATCATAAAATCCTGCCAGATTCAGAAAAGAATTTCCTACTCAGCCCTGTTAAAAAAAAATCCCAGCATCCCCCATGTGCTGATATATACAGAAGACTTTCTTGCAGATGTCTTCCTCAGTAATCTGGTTGCTGTTGCATTATGTGTCTGGACTGTTCAGACCTGGAAATGTCTCTAATTTCTTACCAAACAAACAGCACTGTAAACAATTCAAAAGCAGGCACAGGTTCACAGATTTTTTTTCCAGTTGTTGTTTTATACATCCTTGTCCTGAATGGCAAGATATAGAATGGTCAAACTGTAAGTATCACCTACTGAAGTGATGACTAAAATTCCGCAAAACTTGTGCAACAGACTTTTAGATAGAACTGAATTTTCAATAAATGATATCTGTACCAGTGGTAAAGCAAACTAAGGACTTGTGCCTCCTTCAATTTATGATTAAGATGCAGTGTTGTGAGATCAAGGCAGTTTTAGGCAATTGAAGACTAGCTTCAACCAGGCGAAGATGTAGTCCTGAATTTACTCAAACCATTCTTGCCTAACAAAAATCAACATGAAAACTTTAAAAAATAATGAGACTCAAAAGAATTCCGATTACTTACATTCCACAATTTCAGATGATAAAAACAAACCATGATAGGAATTCTAGATCTTAATATAATATAAATAGAAAGATGGACTAGATAAAACCAGCTGAACACTAGTCTGTCCTCAAGACCTAACAGGGGAGTAATGACATGTTTTGAATATGTAGCAATGACTTTTGGCAGATATGCCGTATACAATTCCATACCATGGAAAACCATTGAACTTGATTGACTATTTAATCCATTTTTGAAAGACCATCACTAAGGGGATGCTTATATTGTTAGTATATATAGTGTACTATATAGTTAGCCAGAATGACACAGGACTGTCAAAATGCTGGTTGCTGCAGCGCTGATATCTAGTTAGCATCCTATGTCCAGCTGCAGTAAGTATTTTAAAAGTTATGTAAAAATTTTGCTGATACTTGCTGCAGATTTTCTTTTGCCAAATAGACATTTTGATTATATTAATATAATAATATAATTTTTATCCCAATTTGTCCTAAGCAAGAATACCTTAAAATACAACGGAACATCATACTTGCAAAAAGGCATCAGTTTTGCAACTATAATAAAAAATGTACTTAAAAAAAATAAAACACATATGGAAACACATAGTTTTTGTTTTATAGATAATCTCATTTTATATGTATTTATATATACGTATATAAAATGTCTTTCAATAGGTAACAGTATTTTGTGATTTTATGTAAGTTTGTTCCAGAAACACAATATCAAAGGTGTAATAGCACTGGATGGGTTGATATAATTCCGACCTACAAGTTATTTTGTAGAATCACACAAAGTTTATGTGACATCCAAAATAAGGTAAAACTCAGTTATGTCAATGCATTGAGCAGAAAATGGCAGATTTATGGAAGTTCTGTAGACATGGTAGAGAGTAGATAGTACAAAAGAAACTGTATGAATCATTATAAAGAATGATGTTTATGTAAAGAATAATGAGCTTTGTGCCCCATGCATTGGAAAAAAAACTTCAATTGCTTCACTGTGCCCTGTTCTATGCACTTTTTCATGAAAAGAAAGACCATAAGGTCTTATAAAAAGTATTCTCACTTTTTTTTTCCCCTTCAGAGTACCCCAAAACATATGGTACTATCAGCCTGCAGTTTCCCCTCTAGCACTTCTGAATTCCCTGCTGCCTTAGTTAGACCACATAAACTAAAAAACGTAAAGATGATTTAGTATCTTCTGAGTCCACTTCCTGACATTAATTTTACTACTTAAATGGCAGTCTTTCATAAACACAAAGTTAAAATTTGAGTAATACCATGCACACATGCAAATGTTTTCACATGGTCTGTGTGTCACCAAGGTCTCTGTTTGCCTGTGAAACTGTCCTTTTGGAAATCCTGTATAGCACGGAAGGACTTAAGAAGAGATATAGGTAAGACATAATGGCCGCCTGCCATTCTAAGTGCCTAAATTTAATGCTCATATCCCCATCCCACCTACTGAGTTTATACCTTGTCCTGGAAATGCCTAAATGCATATACAATTATTTTCATAATTTTGTGACTTATGTGTCTTCATTTTGTCACTAGACATACGCAGTCATATAATGATGTGCTCTTTCTACGACTATTTTCTGTCCCCTTTGTCTTCCAGGCCTGTGGAGAATCATAAAATATGGCTGTATGTTGCTGGTCTCATTCTGGAGGCTCAATCCAATAGACTTCTCAGAGAAGGATTTTTTTAAAGTAAGTAGCAGTTAAAAACACTCGGGTAGAAATCTATAGAGACTGAGGTTGAAGATCCTTCTCTAAAGTGACCTGAATTAATGTCTCTCAAAGTTTCATGAAATGTGAAAAAAAGTGCTCTCATGGCTTTGAATTGCTCCACTTTGCATCTTTCCCCAGTAAATCCTCAGTTATGGTCCTGGGAGTGAAGGGCCTGCACACACCTTTCAGGCACTTTATCCAAATACTGTGCAATAAGAAACGGCGTAGTTCCCTGCTTAGACACTCCAGTGTGGGATATGCCTTTGAAGGACTCCAAATGGAAGTCCCACCCTCCTTTCCATCTTACCAAACTGAGTGCAGGCAGGCCGCCCTAAGTTTGAAGATCTTCTAACTTCTAAGAGGTCTCTCTCTTAAAGTTCATTTAGGACCTTATACACATTCTTGACATTTTTTACCCTTATGCTGATTTTGTGGCTCCCACTTGCTGATGCCTAGCTCTAACAAAAAGTAATTTGAAGAGTACTTGAATCCAAACTAGAGGTTGCGAGTCCTACTCATTAGATACCAAGAAGAGATCATGCAATGCTAAATTCTGGCGGAAAATGAGCATTCATACAGTAAAGAGCAAGCAATAGAGAAAATCCCAGCTGGAAACTAATAATGCTGAACTGAACAGGCTGTGAACACCATATTCAAACTATGTCTGGGACCTCTACCTGAAGAATCAAGTTAAGAGTCCAATAAACTGCTTTTCTTTCAGTCACCAACCAAGTTGTGTGGAAAAAATAACTTTCAAAATTTAACTAACAACTGTATCATTCATAAACAGATAAAATTAAGGATATATGAAAAACTTTAATTCTGGGTTGCAAAATTGTGGGAGTGCTGGTTTTGTGAGCTTTTCAAGCCTTTTCAAAGTACTCTTCTATGTATGTGTACTTCCATATTTACAATATTAACAATCCTTTGTGGTCTGTCATGTAAATTTTTTTCAGAACAGAGGCTTTAGTATTATAGAAAAAAAATTGTTATTCATTTTGTATGATTTAAAAGTCATCTCTGATTTATTTATTCCATTACTCTGCCTTGTTGTTAGGCCTTTTATAAGCTTCAGTGTTATGTCCAGTGACATTGTCAATTTTGTAATGACTTAAGATAAATTGTTCTTATTTCATCTGCTAGTACCCCTTCCTATGAGTTAAGCAGAATTATGTACCAGAAGGAAAAAGCACTAACCAGAAAAGTTGCAAGACACATTTACATGGTGTCTGGAGTAAGTGAAGTTCCTTCCTCATAAAACATCGGTGTGTCCATTCAAATATCTCCCTAATTTGTCATCTGAAAGGTGACAGGGCGGAGAGGAATAACAGAGATGTGAGTCCTTCCACAAACCTTTCTGATGGGTAGCAATGGGATTCCTCCATCAAGTGAGGCACTGAGTTGGCACTCACCTGAAGCTTACTCTTCAGTTTCCAGCAGACTTCCTTGCTGATGCCAAGCCCTCTTGTAACCTCAGCAAAGCTTTGTATTATTTCAAATTATCTACCAGAGTCTACCTCTCTGGTTGGGCAATGAGAGGACCATTTGAAAAATAACAGTGTAATATAAATCTTCTTTCCTAGGCCTGATGCTCTGGCTGGCACAGAGTCCTGAGGCATCTTTCTGGAGGGCTACTACAAGGATATCACACCTTTATGAGGTTACACTATGTCTTTGTAGAATATCAAACCTACTTCCAGGGCTAGTCTTACATTCTAACTGGCTTTCAGTGGCCTGAAATATGGAGAGGTTTGGGATGAGGATCCAATTGAAGAGCTGCAGTGCTCTCTTAGTGGATCATTTACACTGAGACAAAACCTGTCTGCACAGAGGATAGGGCTCTCAGGACCCATATTTAAGTGAGTCATGACATTCATCACAAGCATCATCTGCTCCTGATGAAGAGCAGTAAAGGGCTTTGGATTTTTCTTCTCAAGTATATGAATTTGTCTGTGTATACCTGTATGATTGAAAATACTAGAGAAAGCAACTGTTGCACTGCAAATACTTCTGGCCTCAAGAAGAGGACAAGAGGGTTGAGAGGAACGGTACAGTGTACAAAAATTGCAGATGGAGAAAAAAAGGAGGAGGAGAAAGAAAACAGGGAGTATAGAATAGAGACTGAGAGAAAAAAAAATGGTACAAATCTGCAACAGTGAATCAATATACAAAACTGGGAAAATAGTCCAAGCCTGGAACACTTATGTTAGTAGATCCAGCAGTGATATCTTTCCTTTCCAGTCCTGTGTTTGTCTTGAAAGCAACCTAATGCTTATTTTCCTTTCTACATCCACCAGGACCAGAGGAAAATGCCTCCTGATGTGCAATGGTCCTGGAAGAGACCAGAAGCCTGAGACTTTAGGAGGGAAAAAGCTGACCACTGATGGATTCCAGTTTCAATTTCCTGCTTCAAACACCTTCCAAAACTTCCAAGCAGGCTTTTGTGCTTTTGCTGGGATCCAGGTCTTTGGGCAATAGGCAAGTTTCTTGATGCATTCAGTAGAAAGACTGCCAGCCAAAATGTGTGATAAACAGAAACTCTCTGTTTAATGTTCAGTGTTCATTTATGTGTAATGGCTCTCATTGCAGTTGATATCGACTATAAGCAAGAACACCAAGAATTTTTGCTGTTTTTAGTATTCTTTTCCTCATGATTCATTGCTTTGAGAGTCTCTGCTTCTCTTAGGCTCTGTGATTTAGCAGACAGCACAGGAATCCCATGTTTTGCCCTTGCCATGTTTATATAGTATCAGATTAGCTATCTACTCTCTCTCCAAAGTCTTCAAAATGTCCTGCTTTGACTTTCCTTTAATTGCCATACTTGGCCTTGGACTCTGAAATGCAAAGAAATGTCTCTTTGACATGAAACAGATAAAATAGGTCAAGGTCAGGAGGACCAAATTAATCAGTGGAATATGGAGCGGGTATCCCTGATGGTTGGCTGCGATAACAGCGGTCTGTTGGACAACCCTCATCCCTGTAAATGTCCCCAGAGTCCAGAGGCTACCCACTGATCCACCACTCTCCACTGGAAGATATGCATCTTTCCATGCTCCTTCCCTTTCTTCTTTCACAGTATGTACACTGAAGCTCCACTCCAGTGTTGGTTTGCCTGGTTTAGAACTGGATAATGAGATGGAAAGATGTTAAATGAGACTGCATCCTTGGTTTTTGGGAATTTAAATGGAAATTATGAGGTAAGAAGAAATATGGAAATGAGAACCACTGCTTCTGCATTATCTTCAAATGCACACACCCATCCTGGTGGATGGGAGGCTGGGCATGAGCCAGCAGTGTGTGCTTCCAGCCCAGAGAGCCAGTTGTATCCTGGGCTGTACCAAAAGCAGTGTGGCCAGCAGGGTGAGGGAGGGCATTCTGTCCCTCTATGCTTTGCTGGTGAGAACCCCCCCTGGAGTGCTGCTTCCAGCTCTGGGGAACTCACTACAGGAAGGACATGAACTTGTCCAGAGCAGGGCCACTAAGGTGATTAGAGAGATGGAGAACCTCTAATGTAATGGGAAAGATAGAGAGAATTGTGTCCGTTTACCCGAGAAAAGGCTTCAGGGAGATTTAACTGTAGCCTTCCAGTACCTGAAGGGAGCCCACAAGAAAGTTGGAGAGGGACTTTTCACAAGATCATGTAGTGACAGGACAAGGGGGAATGGCTTTGCACTGAAAGACAGTAGGTTTAGATAAGGTATGAGGAGGAAGTTCTTAGCTGTGAGGGTGGCAAGGCACTGGAACAGGTCGTCCAGAGAAGTTGTGGATGCTCCACTTATGGAGGTGTTCAAGGCCAGGCTGGATGGAGCTCCAAGCAGCCTGGTTCAGTGAAATGTGTCCCTGCGTGTGGCAGGGAGCTTGTAACTACATGATCTTGAAGGTTCCTTCCAGTCCAAATAATTCTATGATAACAAATATATATATTTTGAAGAGGAAATGTGGCTGTAATTTCTAGACCCTTATCTGACTGAGTAAAGCAGGGCAAAACAAGATGATGAGGAATTTGAAGGAAGATACATCTTATAGAGTTACACTTGAGTGAGACTCTGAGCAAAATTCCAAGAAACTACTTTTATATTAACAAAGTGGTTGTTGTTGACAAGTGGAGCATGTGGTGGAAGGAGATTGTTGTCAGTGTAAATGGTGGTTACTGGAGATGGGCTGTCACTGAGACAAAAATGAGGTGAAAAGGCTTCAGTTAGTGAAAAATGACATTGGCAAAATTGGTTTGTTTCAAGTTGAGGGGGTGCAGTGGTAGTTCCTAGCTGTCAGGACATGCTGTTCAGTAGAGTGGGTTATCAGACACATTTTTCATTTGTTGAATATTCTGTTAAGGACACAGATAATACCATTAAGCCTATCCATGAAAAGCCAATAGAAACATTTATAAGTCATCACTGAGAGTGCCGTTATGTACTGTCCTTGTTCCACACACAGAGCTCTTGGTGATGTCAGCTCTAGACAGATCTAGCATGGCTTGTGACCCTGAAGTTTCATCCTTTCCACATTACTGGTGCATTACTTATTGGACAGTGAAAACAGGCAAAAGCTGTGGCTTTTTTGGAATTAAAAATCGGAGCATTATTGGGAGACAAGTAAGTATGAGAAAGTAGGGACAAGATACCTTAGAAAATGCTCAGATTTATCCTGAATCAAAAGGTGGTTGTCTTTGCCATTCTGTTCCACATAAAAGCATACTAACTATGACACTGGGCATAAGCAGAAATGCACACCTGCAGCACAGCTTTTTGGCATTCAGAGCCAATTGCAGAGGAAGCAGTTGCTTGGAGCTGAACTGCTCGTCATTCATCCTTTTGGGGAGCTTCTCTGCATTACTGTGCGGAAATCTGAGACTTCTGTGCTGAGAAAAATATTTCAAGCATTTTTTTTCCACAAGTTTAAGTTCATTTTGAACAGGAATGCAAAAATTAAAGAGGGAAGTGACTGGGTATGTGTCGTTCAGTACAGTACAGTTCTCTGCACAACCAGAGTGCTTGCAGTGATGGAGCTTGCCAGAGGACTTGATCACCCTGCTAGGAGCCAGAAGCTGTCTGTGATGTGGATAACTAATATTGCATGAGGAAAGTCTTCAAAATCTGTGTAGACATGGGTGACAGCCATTAGCCCATCTAACGCTAAACAGGAATCTTGTATAGAGGTAGAGAACAAACACATTTCTCTCTCAGACCCTGTGAGATTAACCACATTTAATGCCTCATCTCTTATTGATGTTTCAGTCTAGACTACTTGACAGCTTATGTTAACTCAAAGCATTGGGAAGAGAACTCTCCCCTAACTTTCCGACAGCAGAAGAGTTTTTTGTTGTTTGCAATATCTGTATCTGATGTCTCCAGTAACATCACACTGTATAAAGAGGTGGAAAAATCCAGGGGGTGGGAGGTGACACCCACCCCAATTTACCATCTCCCCTGCCCAGCTGATATAGGACTGCCATGCTGAGAGTTGGCTCTTGCAGTGGATCATCCCTATTCATCTTCTCTACGCTTTTCTCCAGGCTTCAGGCAGGGGCAGGTGCCTGAAAATTTATGGATATGTGAATATGATGGAGGTTGAAGACTGGTTAAAACTCCTATTCCTCAAAGGCTGTATTTATTTCCTGATTTATGCTCATGGTGGCCCCTAAATAGACTAAAAACTATAATCATCAAATCAGTGAGACACTGACAGACATGCCTTCTTGTTTTTTCATTCAAGAATCCAAAATGTGAGGCCATTCTTATGCTGAGACAGTCCCTGAACACTTTTCATTGTTCAGGTGCCTTTAGAGCCTTGTTTCAAGATGCTCACTTTCAGCCTTGGGAAATGAGCTGCAGCAGGTTTTTGTTGCAGCATTCCCTGGATGCATTGTGTTCTGCTGTCCTTCCACACAAATGTGACATTTGCAGGGATAAAGGACAAGTAGAAAATTGATAGGAGATAATTACTATATTGCTGGGCTCCAGTTTCAGGCCTAAGGAATTTCAAGGTCTTCAATTTTCAGAAGCAGTGATTTTTATGAAGAATAGAAGGTGGGGGACAAAAATTTTCTCACAATAGCTTGTAAATAATTTCTGATGGTGAGCTTTTTATTGCTGGATTTGATTAGAGATACTCACTGACAATTGTAGGTGGTTTTCAGCAAGCTGTTAGGGTTGGTGTCATCAATATATGTAAAAAATGGTGGTGAACATAACACTGTTTTCATATCCAGTTGTCGTTCACAAAAATTATGAGTGGGCACCAAGAGGCTGCAGAAGCTCTTACACCTGCAGTGATGATAGGAAGCTGTGGAGGGATACAGCTTCTCCCCCACTATGCTACAAGATAATAAGATGGACTCTGAACAGGGATCTTCATCTCACAGACAAATGCCCTTGACATCAATAGAGCTCTTCCAAGAGCAGCAGGAAGATTCTCAGTGCGCACAGTTTTTTACAGACAGGGATTCCATGCAAGCTTATTTCCTTTGGCATAAAACAGAAGAAAATCAGTTGAGCAGCAGAGTTTGAAAGGAGCAGTATTCCTCAGGGCCAAGGAGAAAAAAAAAGGTAAGTATAGGATAAAAGGATGGACTTAGAATCTGCTCTGCATAATATCAACCCGTGTCCTAGAGAGAGGAGGAAAAGTTACAGTCCTGTCCAAGTCATTCTCCTACTTGCACTATTTCAGTAAAGGCAACTAGTCACTTGGAGAAGGCATTTGTGCTGAGGCAGGAATCACACTTGATGTTTCAGGTATATTCACAGCTTGCAGGAATCCCCAGGAGTTGAAAGAGGCCATGCATTAGAACACATGAGGTTTCTTTGTGATGTATGGTTTTGTGACTAGTTAATCACTTTCTAAGCCTGGGTCCTTCTCATTCTGAAAAAGGTCATATTCTTCCTCCCTTCATGAGTGTTTTCTAGGCCAGTCCAAGGTTTTTATAACTATGGGCTGTGCATGTTAAATGGCTTAAAGGTGAATGCCATCTCTTGGAGTGAAGCATTTTAGCTCTAGACCTAAAGTCTAGTGCTCATAGCATCCACTATCCTTGAGAAGTAAGCAGGTGACATAGGTGTAGGATGACAGGACTCTTCTCTGTGGTTGAGCACTGGGGAAACGCTCCTCGGTGATGGCAGAACATGGGGAAACCTTGCGGATGTATTCAGAAACCCTCCTTCCAAGCACAGGGATCAGTTTCTCATTGTCCACTGCTTGGGTGAGCCCTTAGTACAGGCAGGCTCACCAGAGCTTTTCCTGTAATTGAAACAAGTTGAATGAACACAGAGGTAAATGTTGACAGTGTCTTCATACTTCCATGGGTTTGCTTTTTCCCTCTCTTCTGTTTTGTCAAAAAGAAAAGGGATGCTGACTGATTATGTAATAGAGTTCCTATTACTTCTCACAAGAAGAACTACCTACAAGCTTACTGGCCAGTTTTCTAAAGTGCTGGTAAGTCATTTTGCATATGGAAGCAACCACTCTCAAGTAGGTAAGGCAACAAAAATTCAGGCAATATTTTTCTGCCACAAGCAAGGCAGAGAAAAAAGCCACCGTGCATCAAGCAGGAAGATGAAAGTCATGCCAGCTATGAGTGGGGACTAAAGTGTACTACAGTGTGTGTTTCCACTACAAGCTAAAAAGACCCAGTGTGAAGAAGCATGGAAATATTTTTTAAAATTGTACTTCCCTGTGGATGTCACTCTCAGTTTTCAAATACTCATACTCATGACATGTAGTATTATTTATGGATGTTCATTTAATTTTTTTTTTTTACTAATACTTTGGTGTTTCTGAAGACCTGTGTATGTGCTGCACATTAAAGTCACAAACCCAGGACAGCACAGAATTAACTGAGAAGGTTGTCTCAAAAGCAATTATACTGTTTAACTGTATTACTCACCCTCATGGTAACATAAGGATTTTGATGATGTCAAAAGACTTCAGCTATGGTTGTGGGAAGTCAGAGGCAACTATACAATCTTCTGTATGCCCTAGGATTAGCTGAGAACCTGCTTGGCCCCTGACATAAGACAAGTCAGCCCAAACGCTCATAAGCTGGCAATGCAAAGGAGCAAGACTCCTGGGGTTAGACATGCTGCTGCTCTGTCTTTCTTGAACAGCATCCTTTTGCTTCCCCTTGCTTAAGGACCCAAATTCTTCCTTGATATATCTAATCTGTGTCTATATCAGAGGTTTTGAAATAGATGCATCATCCTACTGCAGGTACTTAACTTGGTTGGATCATCAGTTAACAAATATAAAGGTTTATCTTGGCAACATATAATCTAAATATATTTACAGAAATGTTTTAGGTTTGCTTTTAAAGGATCTTCTGTGTAAATGGAGACGTGTTCATGAAACTCTAGGGAATACTGTGTGAAAACTACTGGTAGTTTTTAACCACAGGTTTGGTTCTTGGACTAGGAAGAAAAATTGCAAAATAAGTGCATTCAAATAATTTTTCAGTGATTCTTACATTAAATCATCCCTGTCTACACTGACCTTTTCTCTGAAGACAGTTCTAATGTTGTTATACCTGTTCACTGTTGTAATGTATTTCATATATCCTGAACGATTTAGGATTTTAGGATCTAATATTGTATGTTACTGCTCAAAGGTTTCAGATGTGAATCTTAAATCACAAATACACAGGCTATAATTCAAAGCTTCTCAATGCTTCTGAAACCAGAAGAAATGGAAAACTTTATGTTGAATTATTTGAATGTGGTGTTCAGCTATTGGTTGTTGCGTATGCGTCTTTTCATGCAGGCAAACTGTTGTGCAGAAACAAATATTCTACAGAGAGAAAGAGACTGAACTGGAGAGCACAAGCATGGTGGTGATAAAGAGAAAACACATAATCCTGTTTCATGCCCATTTGCTGCTTGAACTTCCCTGTGCTGGCTCAAAACCCCACACAGCAGGTACTTTCAAAATTGACTCTCCTTTCAGGAGTTCTAGTGTAGTAGTACTTAAGTAGGCTTTTCTGAGCTGAATTATCTATTTAAATTTTCTGTTTTGCTTCAGCATTCATATAACTGTCTCTCTAGGCTGAAAAGCTCAATTTCCCTACCAGTCATGCTCTCTTTGTACCCTTTACCCGTTACAGAGCTTGGCAACCTTTGGCAGTCTGCTCCTGGCAGCTGGATTTTCCTTCTCTGCCAGGTTCTACTCTGGAAATTCTTTAAGCCAGATAATTGCCTGGGAGGTCAAAAGAGAGAGTCTGGAGTTTCTTTACAAATTTAAATCGAAATGGTTAAGCTAAGGGACCTCTCCAGATAATTTTGTGAAATATATATGACCAAGCTTGTTGTATGACTTCTGTCTGCCAGCTGATCCCAGAAGAAGTGGATACTGCTCCCTGCAGTTTTGATCTTCAGAGATTAAGACAGATTGACCAGTTTATTTGCAGCTGAAGGAAAAAGGAGATTCCAGAAACTCTAATTTTGGTCTCCTGGCACAGAGTGACTATATTTTACACTCTGCTACCAGATCCAAGATGTAAAAGTGTAAACGTTGCAAGAATGCTGCATGGTATATCTGACTTTCACTATTGTGCCTTTGGAATTATTAATTTAATGAAAAGAAAGCAGTTTTGTTTTTCTCTGAGATAAGAATCTGTCTTTAGATAATACAACATATTTAGATAATAGAACAAGTGTGTTTTGCAAGGGTATTTTAACAAGAAGTCTGCTAAAGTACTTCTAAAACTTTGACAAAGCCACATAACTCTCAGAGAAAGAGAAATCAATACACTATTTTTATTGCAAAACCCAGTCCAGTGATATGAGATTGTAGCTTGCAAAAATCTCCCTGCACATTAGGAGCAAACCCTTTCCTTCCCCTTGTAACTATAGAAATCTTGGGCTCTAATCCTTGTAATGAATATGGCTTATGTACTTCTGATTAAAATTAAACAGGGAAACTAAATTCCACTGTAAGCAGAAACCTGGTGCCATTCCTCTCAGTCATTTCTGGAAAGCACCCTTGGTAAGGGCATCACAGTCAAGCTCCTTTGTACTCATTCCTTACCCTATCCCATAACTCTTGGGTTTCTTTTCTGCACTCCTCCTACGTGAAAACACCAAGTCCCACCTTAGTCGTCCCAAATGCCCTGTGCCAGACTATATCCCTGGAGCTGGGAAACACGGCATTTTACTAGGAATTAAATCAGTTGATGCAAATAATCAAGTGATAAGACTTTGGTGGACCTGAAGTTCAGGATTCCTGCTGACTACGAGGGCATATAAAAGAATGCTACCACCTGTTTTATCAGCTGTCTTGAACCAAATATGTGTCTGATTTCTCTAACTTTAAAGCAATATGGAAACTATTTTGTCCAAATAAGAATGGCAATTCAAATCCTCTGCACTAAAAAAGCAGTATTTTTAGATACAGATCAACCCAGGTTAAACCTGGAATGAAATCTGCTATGAAACCAATTACATAATATAGTTGATATAATATAATATTATATAGTATTAATATGATACTAATAATATATATATTA
>JACBWW010000001.1:37192122-37783949 GCA_020086605.1 Lanius collurio
CTTTTTACTAATTAATGACTAATTAACTTCTAATAAAAAAAGTGAATTTTATTAGAAGTGAATTGTCTAAAATTTTTACAGGTGTGATCTCATTTGGAGCCTGTTTCAGATATAGAATAAACGATTTTTACAGTTGGTGGACAAGAGCAGCAGTAGCTTTGTAAAAAACTTACATGGCGTGAAAGCCCAAAAGGAAATGAAGTTTTTTAGTGTGAAAAACACCATTAAAATGTATGTTTCCTGTTTCATCTTGTTTCTAAATTTCAACTGCAATGTATGTGTTTAACTGGCGAACGAAATTGTACCAAAAAAAGTACAAAGAGATGAAACCGAGCCTGGAAAAGGCCTGGAAAAGGCAGCTCAAACGCAAGCCGAGAGCTCCATCTGCTGCTGGGCTTCGGCGCGGCAGAGGCTTAGCCTCTGCAGACCCACAACGAGCTGGGATTGTAAAAATGTCGTTGTTAATTAGGAAATGGAATACTTTTAAGGAATACCTATAGATAGAATAAAACTTTTCTTACCTTCCAGTCCATTTATTTTAATTTTACTCATTTTAATTTTTTTTATTTTATTTTGTTTTGTTTTGTTTTTGGCCTGGCACCTTGAGATCGCTAACACTCACATGATATTCTTCTGTCTTGAAATGTATGAGAAAAAATTTTCTACATAATCCTGTGGCATAACCCCAAACCTCTCTTGGGCTTCACCCTCTTTTCAGTTTATTTCTGCATTTTCATGAAAAAACATCTGTAGCTGTCCAAGTAAGGTGATGGCAATAGGAATTGGGGGTTCAGTTTACCTCACTACTGGACATCACACAAGAAAGAAAAATTATGTAGAACACAAAAAAACAGGAGAAAAAAATGATTCAAGCCTTAAAGATTATTTCTTGCAGCCAAGAAGGTCAATCTGTTTGCTTCATCAAAAAGAAGACCAAGTTTTTCCTCAGAAAGAAGGACTAATAAAGATTTTAGTAAAGATCTTTTCAATCCAGAAGAGAAAAAGAGTCATAAGAATTAATGACTGGAAGCTGAAAACAGGAAAATGTAATTTGGGAACATAGCAGAACGCAAGCAGTGAGAGTGAATATCACTGAAACAAACTACTAAGAAAGAAGTGGATTTTCCATCACTTTAGTTTTTATGAAGTGATGCCTTATACATTGTTCTTCAGAAATGTAATTGTTTCTATGTATAGTAATTTTGCCTCAGATAGAATGCTTTGATTTATTTTTCCTTTGAATCATATCCTTTATTATTTATTTTCTTTTTTTTTGTTACTCATTTGTAATGAAAGTTGACAAGAATTGTACTTTATAAAGGTAGAAAATGAGAACATCAGGCTAAAGTAGTTGTTTTGGTTATGGAAGGAGGAAAATTTGTAAGAGATGTTGTATAAAAGGAATTACATATGCCTTAAAGTTTTCCTCTGGGGAATTGGATGGCTGGAAGTTAAATTGGAGCCAGCAGCCGTAGAAACCTGCTTTGAGTCCATTTGTTGAAGCGAAATCACATCACAATTTTTCTCCCTGCTAACAATTTCCCTTAAACTCTGTAAGGTCACCTAAATTGAGAAACCAAGAGTGAACAGAATAGAGAAAATGTTATTGAAATTTATTCAAGAGAATTCTTTAAATATAGGAATTGATATGATAAAGTAGTGGGCTGAGCCTATGGTAGAAAACCCCACCTGATTTTGAATGGGTTTTTGTTAAAGAATTTTTGCTTTAAAGATGATCATCGAGTTGCAGCAAACTACAAGAGCAGAAAATTGATCAAATTGTTTCTACCTATGTTTCTCTCTTTTTGAATGACACATATATGCATATATTATGACACCTGAGGTCTGTATTTTTTTATATTTTCAGTCTTTATCACAGCAACAAGTCTGTGCCAGAATATCACAGACCATCCCTAGCTATTCTCAGCTCTGCCTTCAAACACAAAAAGTGAGACATTGGTAGCTGACCCCAGAAACACTCACAGATCTTCACCAAACTGTCTCTGTATCTCCTCAGAATGGATCAGTGTGTTTTCATCAAGTTACATGCTAGTCCGAGATGCTACTTACACACAGTCTTCAGTTTAAGACAATGGAGATAATTCCCCATGTAGAAACAAGCTACAGCATATGTATTTTTCATTCTTTTCTGCAGATATTTCTCCTGCAGGGTGTGCAGAACAGCAAAGCAGGAGCAAACAGAGCCATAATGCCTATTCACTGAAATTTTTGCTCTTTGGTGTACTATGTGTTTCCTGATTTTAATGCCCTGTGGCTGTGAAAACTGATTCAGCTTTCTCAGCTGTGAGAGAGCTCTTCACTCCATTTAGGGAGCAGTGGCCCCTGTAATATCCTGGGTCACGTCTGCCATAGTGAGGAAACTCAAACTGCACCTCTCAAGAGCTGAATTTCTGGAGATCCTGTACCACCCACTATAAAGTCTGAAGACTGTCTCCAGTTCTTCAGCAGGATCAGGTGCCTCCTCGGAATGAGCTGGGTCTTTCACATGGCCCAGGAATCCAAGCCACCTGCCACTTCTGCTGAGTCCACCAGCACAGCCATAGAATTCCTTTGGAGACAGAGAAGCTGATTTGTGTGGAAGAAGCTGAATATTTCACTCACACCATTGATCTGAATTCACTGGGCAACTGATGGGGCAGGTCTGCAGTTCTGGCTGGCCTAGGGACATAATGGTTTCTAAGTCTCAATCTGCTGGTGTAACATCCCTCCGGTTTAAGTTGCATACAGTATAAGAAAAGTATCCCACTCAGGCATCTCTTGTCTGGATTTGGGAAACTTTGCTGATTTGACATTGACCTTGTTCAACAGTCATGCATAGTGCTACTTCCTGTATTTTTGAAATGAGTTTAAAATACTGTTTTTTTAAAAAAGCAGCAGATTTCAAATGCTTAATGACAAAACCAAGACCTATACTGATAAAATACTGATGCAAGAAGAGCTGTACTGAAGTCAGAGTGATGGCCAGAAGTGGGAAGGACACATTGCATCTAGCAAGTACTGAGGCCTGGTATCCTGTCTCTAGCCAAGAGCAGAACCTTAGGGAAAAACCTGCAAGAACATGGTAAACAGAAAGAGACACTCCCTTTTATGCTCACTCCAAGATACCAGGTTTTTGTGTGAAATGCTGCACCCCATGTAGGCTCTACTTCCATGCTTTTCTCTCTTTGCTCTTAACATCCATTTATACTTCAGCAGAAAAATAATCTTTATTTGGTAATGAGCTCTGTGGCCAAATCGCAGATTAAAAGTCCTTATTTTAAAAAATGTGTTACTTGCTAATTCAATTTCGTAGTTCCTAATTCCAAAAAGAATCAATGAATAAGTACTCAGCAAATTTTCAATATTATGAACAGTGAATAAACACTAATTAGTCATTTTCTTTGCTGCCTTTCTACCTTTCTACACTATATAGTGTCTATAATATCTATATTTATATCTCTATAATCTATATCTAGATCTATGTCTGTATCTATAGCTATCCCTTTGTCCAATCCAAAAGGTTTATCTGGCTTTCCCTTGTCTCCTGTCCTGGAATTAGGACAAAGCTATTGAACACTGGCATTCTCATATTACCCCTAGAGCAGTTCTTTCTCTGACCCCTTGCTTAAAATCATCACAGAAGTAAGATGGCTGCACCATCATGAAAAAAAATAAACATACAGTCAGCTCAGTAGAACACTTGGTTTGCACAATGATGCAATTTAACTTATTTGACATTTTAAAACAGTGAAACATGCATATGAATTCCTAGCCTCTCTTTACAAATATTTCATTCTATTTATTTTTTTTTGGTTAAAAAAAAGATCCAAGAGAGGCATGTCCCTTTGGGATTACAGCAAAATATGTGTTATTTTGCTGGCATCTTTAGGAGTTGCATGTTAAAGCACAATTGTGCATCAGCAGAGTTAACGCTGGAAATGTTGCAGGTCTTTGTGACAGCCACTATGTTATCATGCCATGATAAAAATAAGTTGGAAAGATGGGTTTGGTAATTGGTCACAAGGACCAACATCCAAAGATAAAAAGGTTTCTTTATGTACAGGGTACATTGCCCCAAGCTGGTATTACTGTGTAAATTTTTCAGATTTAAATTCTTGCACTGACAGGTTTTTCTGAAGAAGTGCATTTTTGATGCTAAGTGCTACAGAAGCTCCTGTAGAAGGCAGCTAAGGAAAGATAGGGGCAGGCATGATAGAGAAAACTGGACAGCAAAGCCTAATGGAGCAAAAAATGAATTTTGTCTGCCGGGGGCAGCATTTGTAGACAAGGAAAATTTGCAAGTATTTTGAGGCTACAGAATTTGGGACCTTTAGGGTTCTGTCTTTTTATCGACATGGTTGCTTAGTCCAATTACACAAAACATTTCAGCTAATTAACACCAAATGACAACAGAAAAGAAGACAAAGGGCATAAAAATTAATAAAGAAAAATAAAAATGAACCTGATTGGAACAACCTTATTGGCAAGCACACTCACATACGAGGACTCCAAAAATTTCTGGTAGCTGAAGATATTTCCATCTTTTTTATGCTCTTCTTTCAGACCTGACTGAATAGGCACTCACTCTATGTGCAAGAACCTTTCCTTCTTCAGCTGCTGGGAAAGAAATGAAGATGAAAATGTTATACTAAGGGCATTTAAAAAACTACTAACTAAAGTTTAGAAACTCTCAGGCTATAATGGACATTTAAAATAACTGAATAGCTAGTAGCCTGATAGGATTTAGAAAAAAAATGAAAGAAGGATGAAACATCAATTAGTGCTGGGAAGAGAGGTATAACAAGACATACAAGGGGGAAGGATGAAGGGAGTATAGAAGAAGGAGAGACAGAAATTGAGGGAAGACAGATTTTAAGCATAGAGACTAAAGAGACAAACAGATTTGGAATTTGGTAGCAGAAAAATGGGGAGAAACAAAGAAGGAAAGGATACTGAAGAGTAGCAAAGAACAGAACAAAGAGTAAACCAAGAATGAACAACACAGATGTTCATTCTAGTTTTCTCTGAAAGCAATGCATTTCTGTGCAGAAGTGTTACTGTCATAAAATCAAGACCACAGTGGTTTTGCACAGCCAAACTAATATACATTAGCATTCCTTTTCTTCTGGTTGCAGAAATTACCAGCCTCTTATTAACCTGATGTTTTACTTTGGACCTCAGAACACCAGTTCAACCAGCTTCTGCATTTTATTTGAAAGTCATTTTAGAAGCTACCTGGTGATGCCATGCAGCAAATTACTTCCTCAGGAACTAAACTGAAGTGTGAACTGACAGTCAGTTTGGAGTATCTGGCTTTTGTAATTTCTATAACGTGATTTTAATGTATGCAGGTCAGAAAGACTTAGAGAAAATGTTTGCAAACAGTACTAATGTCAAATGGCTCTCCCCTTTTCCTAAAGTTTCATGAAAATACTCTTAACATTGATTTTGCCTTACATGAAAGTTGTCTAAATCAGTAAAATCCATACAGATACTATAAGCATATCTTTGTTACAGTAACATGGCATTGCCTGGCATCATTATGAAGTATTTATGGCTAGCTGAGTGTCTTACTATGCATTTATCATAATAGCATATCTGAGTTTCTTTTGAATATAATAGTGTTTCAGAATCCTGACTACAAGTAAAATCAGAAATTTCCTGTTAGATATACATACACATACATGTATTTATATATATATTTCAGCTAGCCTCTCATCTTTAATTTCATTTCACAACTTTGATTGAGATAATCAGAAAAGATCAATAAGAGAAAATGGTAGATCTTTCACAGTAGCTAGGAGATTTTATAACCAGACTTGGTCTTGCCATTCATTTAGGGATATAAAAGAAGGAAAGGGCAGAGTTTATAGAGTAGAGTTAATAGAATGTTAGCTCTCCTCATTGATGAAACCAGAAAACAGGATCTTCCCAATGTTATTTTTTAACACATAGAATAAAAACAGAGCTTTTTAGAAGAATGAATGAACCAGGGAAGAGTCTCCTTCTATTTTTTCAGTGAACAATCCACGGGCTGTGTGAGCAGAGCTCATGCAAAACCCCACCAGTCCTGCTCCCACCCCTCACTAGTCCCCTTTGGCTGTACTTGAAAGGCACTTCTGTCATCAACAACCTAACTCCTAATCTGGAGCACCCTTCATAAAGGAGAGATGGATGTATCAGATGAAAGAGTCTTACCTACTCCAAGCTGTTTAGGGAAAATTCTCTGGCAAAGGTCATGAAAGGTCTCTGTCTCATTCTCATTTTTTTTCTGGACAAGATGGTAAACTGGACCCTAAGTTTAATTTGTAGAACTGATATTTGCTAGTGCCACATGTCAGGGCACTGATGGGCAGAGAAGAGCCCTGGGGAGCTGGAGACTGGCACTGCTGAGGTATTGCTGTGGCTGCTGCAAGACATTTGGTCCCATAATTCATGTGTGAAACGCCTTCCACCTCGGTAATAAGATCAGAAACTTAATTAAAAGTCTGGAATTTCTTATTATAATTTCATAGGTTAATTCTTATACTTTTATAGGAAGATATCAATTTTACATATGGTGTAAAAAAGCAGGTCTTGGGAATTTCAGGGCATGAAAACCAGCTTGCTGTTCCAGATGGTTTATAAAGTCTGACAACACTGTTTCACCCTGTAGTGCAGTTTTTGGAAACTGTCCCCAGCTTACCAGCTGTACAAGAACGCAGTGACAGAAGGGAATACTTGACATATTTATAAGCAAAATTTAAATTATTTCCTATCCTTAGGGGAACAGATAACATCTCCAGCCTAATATGATGCCATTAAACACCAGAAGAAAAAAGATGCAAAATGGATCTTTCAGTGTATTTACACTTTCTATTTCCGACCATGTGCTTGATTCATTTGCTCCTCAGTCCCTGACATTGCGATTTAGGCACCTGGCTGCCAGAAACCCTCCTCCTTTCTGCCCCGTTTCTCAAGGGCAGAAATAGGCACTGGCGCTGGGGCTGTGAGGCTTAATGCCTCAGTCTGACTGACCACCGGGTGTCACTGTTTGACAGAAATAAACTTAGAGAGGCTCCAAACCACCGGATACCTTCTCGGCTCGTATGCTAGAAGATGCAGGTTTCATTTTAAAATTCTCTTCCCCATCTGGCCTCTCAGTAGATGGAGTTTTAAAGGATATTTTGGAACGGGGTGCTTTTGTTTTAAATGGATTCTGGAAAATGTTTTAATTTTTAATATAAATACCAAAGGCAAGGCAAAAATGAGAGAAATAAGGTAACTTCTGAGCATTTGAGGCATGCTGTGCTGCTAAAATTCGTCAATTACATTTATTTACTGGAATCGTAATCCAAGCTGCAGATAAAAATAGTGCTGAATTAATAGGGAAAACCTGTTCCTCCAGATTTTCAACCTAAAATATTAGATCTCTAGTGTTTCTCAAGCCAACACTAAGCCTAGTGATGCTTGTAGCTAGATGTAAGAGAAAACGTCCGATGTGAAATTGACCAAAAGAATAAAAAGCTCTTGAAGAGAAAAATTCTCTCAAAAAACTTAAGGATGGCTTCTTATCTAAAAGAGAAAATACTTTGGTACTTTTAAGAGAGGGAATACACTGGTACAGCTTCAGAGTCTTTTACCCAGATGATGAAAGGAAAGTAAAAAAAAAAAAAAATTTCTCTCTTAACAGATAATATAACTGAATGCCATGCCCTTATAGTGAACAGTTGAGAAGTACAACCAATTAATTAAAAAAAGGGGTAGTAACCTTGAAGAGGAGGATAAATTAATACCAGGAAAATGGGAAAATGAAGACAGTACCTCAATGAAATGTACATTCTGAGAGGAGTAAAATCATTGAGTGTGGTAGAGATCAAAGGATTTATTGCCTCCTGTCTAATAGCAATGGAAGGATTTATTGCCCCCCAAACCTGCGGCTTCCAGAAGAATGTACTTACCCCAGTGTCTGCTAAATGTGGATAAATTCCTTCCCTCACAAGCTTTCTAAAATGTGGAAAGATTTACTTCCTTCTGAACAGTCTGCCTCACATAAGCAGCTACAAATTATGCCACAGATGGTGCATTTTCCTTCTCTTTAAGGAGAAAATTTCATGGAGGGGACCTAAAAGCAAGTGAACATTTTTTATGGGTTTAAAAAAAGAAATACAACTTAGACAATAACATCAAATATTATGTATCTACAAAGGCTGGTTAGAAAGACTTTTGAGGTAGGGTATTACTCAAAAACAAGGCAACATAATATGACAATTCATGGGCAAGATCATCAAGTATATGGCTCTTTTTTCTACAATGAATCTGATATTATTCTAAAATAGTTGTGTAATGTTACCACAATGATCTAAGGGTATAACCAAATTAAGTTTTGCATGTACTTAATACTTTGTCTACTTGCACTGCTGGGAAACTAGTCAAGACTTCAGACATCCATGATCTGCTTCAGAACAAAAAAGAAATGGCAAACATCAAGCCACGATTTGGCAGCTTCTGTTTCAAATTCAGAAAAAGGTTCGGGTGCCCAAAAGCAAGTCTGCATTTTTCCAGCTACATCATTGGGCCAATAAAAGATATTTACTCTGCCCATAAATCTTTCTTTGCTATCATTAAAATGTTAGAATATGTTTAAAGCTTTCAGATGTTACTGGTTGTTATATAATAAAGAAGTTGATTATACATAAAACACTGCTTATTTGGAAAAGCAGTCAGGTTCAAAGAATCAGTAACTTCAGAGACTATGAGGATAAATGAGAGCTTGATCAAAAATGGAAGCCGAAGTTGAGCATTCATCCAACTAAGCACTTTTATCTGCTTTTGGGTTTTCCAAATAAATTTCCAGCTACCAAGAGTTATTAAAGGCCAGAAAGGTTGAATTGGACAGGACCAGCATTTGATCAGGATTTTATTCTTTTAAAAACTCAAATTTGTATAGGAATCCTGAAGTTGTGGTGATATGCACTGCGAAGTGGTTCCAGTGCCAGGATAGATATCTAATAGAACAGCACCAGGATGCCAGGACTTTCTGACTCCCATGTGACCCAGACTTGAGCCTGATACACCTAAATGGAAGCCCTGAAGTTGCACCTACCTAATTCCTTCTCTAGGAGCTGCAACGAAAATAGCTTGCATCAAAATGTTAAATATTTATTGGGCAGGTGAGAAACCAAGAAAAATCAATTGTTCGAATATCATGAGCAGTGACTGCTTGCAGGCAGTAAAATGTTTCAGTGAAGACAGGAAAGGACTGAGCATGTTTGAACCTCAGTGTAAACCAAGGGAAAGTGCTGACATTGGGCTTTCCATGTCTCAGATAAGTATTCCTGAGGTGGCTGTCATTTCTTTCTATTTCTTTCTCACTCAGAAAGGTGTTGTGATTTGAGAATGGTGCTTCCCAATTCACTGCCCCCACTGAAACTCTCCAAACCACACGCCACTCTCTTGCTCCCCCTGCTTTCCTCTTCCCCTCCCCTGCAGCCGGATGGAGGCAGAATTGGAGACAAATAAGGTGATGATCATGGGCTGAGGTAAGAACGATTTACTGGAAAAAGCAATGAGATAAGAGAAGGAATAGTAACAGCAACAATACTAATGACAGGGTGCACAAGGAGAGGAACATTATTACTCACCGTACAAACCCCTGACAATAGGCAATACCCTGCACCTCCCTCTGCCATGCTACACCCACCCCTCTGGCTCAGAACCGGGGCCATGCTACCCTGACTGGAGGGAAACTCGTGTTGGAAAAACTCCCTGCCCTGTCCCTGGCAAGGACATGATTCCTCGGATAAGGGGAGATTATGATATACGTACCAGCGTACGATAGCAGCAAAAAGGTCAAAGCTGTCAAAGTATGAAAAATGCTGTGGAATGGTTAGTAGAGTTAATGGGGACTGGAAGACACAAACAGGTCTCTTTTGCCATGGAGTTTTGAAATGGAAATATGTTTCCTCAGAAAAGTGTTTCTCGTTTCGCTTACTAGAAAGTGTCCTGGGGCCTAGATCTTCTTCTCTTTTCCTTCTCATGTGTCCTTTTGTGGGGCCTGACTTTCCTGTGAAAAGCACTGATAACATGAAGCCTTAGAAAATTATGCAATAAAGGCAGGGGCAAAAATGTTGTCATTTGCAAGCAAGCCTAGGCACACCAAAGAGCTCCATGGGGCTAATCTATCCTGCTACCTTTGTAGTCACAGCTCAAAAGCTCAGAACTAGTACCTGAACTAGTTTGTGAAGAGCTAGCTCAGACATGACAGAGCTCTCATTGGCAGTGTAAACATACCCCTGGAGCATTGGGAGGATGCTCTCCCATTCCACCGCTCTCACTGGTAAAGTTATCTGAAGAAAAAGAAATAGGCATAATTCCTGCTTCCTCTTCATTTGCTGCCAGTCTGAGCTCATACTCCTTATTCTGCACAGGTATTGTGGTAAGCAGCTGAAGAACAGTCCTTGGGCAGATGTTGGTTTTCAGCCCTTCTCCACATCATGCTGTGTTTGCTTTGACACTTCATTATGGGTCTCCGTAGATGAGAAGGAGAGAAGTGACACTGTGCTGAAGAGGCACTTAGAAAAGCAAAAGCTAATATTTGCTGGCTGACTTGCTTGTTTATACTTGGAGCAGGAGTGGTGACACCTGAAATCCTATTGTTGTCTAGGGAGCAGTCAATCAAACTTCTGGAACCTCCACTCTGGTGTGTGGGGGATCGACCCTGGATGGCAGCCAAACTCACACAGCCTCTCACACCCTGCCTTTCTCCAGGGGGTCAGACACAGGGGATAGGAAGAAGGAGTCTGAGAAAGCTCATGGGCTTTTTGGATCTCTTGTAGCACAAATACTCGGGAAAAACACATGTTGAGGTGTGAGGGAATCATAAGAAATCTGGACAACTGTATACTTGCCCAGTTGTATAGAGGCAAAACAATGGCCTCACCCCCACATTCCACATGGACCATAGCTCCCAAGTTTTTGTCAGTATGATCACAGCCAATGGGGACAGCACAATGGGTGGCTTTGGCCTGTGGTCTGTTGGACAACAATGTCACAATCATCTCTGTTTGGCTTTAATTGTCTCCTTTGATCTCCTGACAACCTTGGTTATTAGTTTTCCACAAGGACTGCCCCCCTGAAATCCATTAGATACTCAGTAGTGATGAGTCACCTCCATTTCATACAGCTTCTCTGTGCCTCCTGCAACTCCTCTGAAGCAAACCTCAGCTGCAGCTCATGGAAGTGGAGCTCTTCCTGATGTGGTGGCCTTGGTGGGCCACCATTCTCAGGAGTATGGGCAAATTGATAGACACATGCCCTGTTGTAGGGCTGGGAAAGGCACAGGGGTGTTCAGAGGGGAGCTGGGACCTTTCATTGTGAAATGAAAATCTTTCTACAGAACCTTGCACCTGAATTGCCACCTTTTGTAGCACTGAGCATACAGCTTGATTAAAGTAAGCCTTGATCTCAAAATATAAATAAGAATCAGATTTGAGAAAATAATGCTTCAAAACAAGCACTTGGGGTTGTCTGCAAGCTGCTATGTAATATTAAAATTGAGGAGAAATTGTGTTTTGGAAAACTGCATTACATGGGTTTATTTACTGTCTGTACATATCACCGCTATTGTGTGCCTGTGCTTATATTTACATATATACACTCAGACACATAGGCATTTCCAATCAGAGCAAGGCAGACACTGAATTTCAATTATTTTTCAACTCAATGAGCAATACTGATTTTTTAAACTAATTTTTGAGTGATAGAATGTATTTTAAAATATATTTCTCTCAGCCTGTGTGATCATGCTAGAATATTTTGATGACAACTCTAGTCCAAATGGCAAGGTCCTGTTACAAGGAATTCATCACAGATGTAGTCCTTAGGCCAAATTATGACCAAAAGAAGACCAAAAATAAAATGTTAAGAAACAGCTGATATATTTTAGTTTATGAAACGCAAACTGGGCAAGATCAGTAGGTTCTGACATATACTTACTTGCTAGTTGCACTGTGGGGCAATGCCAGAGCCATTGGTGAAAACTTTCAGCTCAAATTCCCCTCCCCTCTGGCAGCTGTTGAACACCATTTCTCAATCAGATCCACTTCTCCAGCATGTCAGTGAGCTTCAAAACTTTTCTCCAGATGGCTATTGAAGCTGGGAGCAAGGACTGCAAGCTGCATATTAAACATCTAAGCTCCTCGCACAAAGCTTGAGCCTGCAAATTCATGCAACCTTGTATTTCCTGGGAGGCATCAGTGGGTGGATGCAGCTGAGGCAGGGAGAAGGCAGGATGAAGTGTGTAGGAACAAGGCAATGACAGCAATGGCATATCAAACACATGAAAGTGAAAGGATTATCATGATTTCTGTGGGATGTGTAGCGGGTTCAGTGCCTTATGTTACTCCAGATAGGGGCTGGCCTTCAAGGCTGTGCAGAGCCTCTTGCCTCAAGAGCATCCCTTGGGACCCTCTGCTCCATGGTACACATGGTCATGCAATGCTGTCTCTGCCCAGAGTATCCCCGTTTTCGGGGAACGGTGCCAACTTTTCAGATGCCTTTAGCAAAGATTGTGTATCTTTTCTGTTCCTGCCACAGCACTTTTGTCAGGAAGGAAGACACAAAGAGCACACTTTGTATTTTCTCAGAAATGGTGATTACTATTGGATTTGTACTGCTGTGAGGTCCTGGTTCCTGGAGGTATTATGTAAGCAGGGACCAGTTTTTTTATCACTAACAGCAAACCCCATATTTTCCTGAACTCATTGTGTAGGATCTGATCTCAGGATAAGATTCTTAGTACATGGTCAACTAAATTTCTCCCTGATAATTGTTAAATGCTGTTAATCTTTTATCTGCAGACCATGATATGAATTTAGGCACTTGAATCACACATGGATCTCTAAATGTGGAAACATAACCTTAAATTGAATCAGGGTCACTATTCTTCAGCAGCTTTCTTCTGACTGTTGAACATTTTTTTTCATATCACAATTGTACTCTTTCTGCATTTCACCCCTTCCAAAGTAGACAAATAACACCAACAATACTAACTTCCATTGAGCTGTGGGCTGTCTCAGTTACAGCATACACATTCCCAGTCACTCTGATTATGCAAGGCTTCTGAATTTCTTCAGCATAAAGTGAATCAATATTAAAAATGCAGTTTGTCAGGTGTGTGGTGGGACACCTTTCCTCCAGTGTGGATCCATGATTTTCAATGTCAAGACTTCCTTCCCTCTAAAGCATATGGTGTTGTATGAGCCTTGGCCAGCAGAAAATTTTATTTAAAGCTTAAAGATTCAGAAACAACAGAAATCTCTGCTGTAAAGTGAAGGATACAGCTGTACCACCATCTTACAAGGTGAGAATTAGTTCCATTCATGTGTTATGTGGCAGTTTGACTTTAATAGTGTTGTGATCAAAACCAGTTAACTTCAGGCAATGCAGTGTTGGAATTGTGGGTCTAGATTTTTACCCCAGGCTCTCCCTAGGGATGCTTACTGGATATGACAAAATTCTACTGAAACAGAGAAAATATGTTCAAATCTGAAGGAAAGCTTGCATATCCAAAAACTTCTTTGACTTATTTTGTTTCCCTCCCAGCTGAATTAGTGGACAATTATTTTTCCTACAAATCTTTGTTTCATGAAAAATTTATGTCTTCATAACAATCAGCTCACAACTGTGTTCCCTGCAGGACAGACATCACAGTATACAGACACTTTGGTGCCTAATAACTTGCATTTTATTTATTTAGTTCATCTTAGTTACCATTATTTTATTTTTATAGTGTTTGTTTTTTAAAAAAATATTTTCTTCCAAGTAGGAATCTGATTAAAGTCTAAACTTTATGGGGAGACAAGAAGAATGCCTGCTGGGTCATGCTAACTTAGGAGAAGGACCCTCAAGAAAACCATGTTGTTTATAAAAATATGAGATTAATAACACCTGTAGTCTGAGAGCTAGACTTCAGTTCTTGCTCTCTAAATAATTTAAGAATTCAAAAAACAGCAAACTCATCATCTCTGGTAGTCCTGGGCTGTTACAGATTTACAGAGTAGATCACAGTGATCCAGGAGTCCTTTAGTCATATGATTAAAATCTGTGTTTCTGGGCTAAGATGTAGCCCTTGTTTCTTTCAGGTTTGAACTACTGCTCTCTGAGAGAAGCTCTGAGTAATTTCCAACAAGTTGTTTCACTGTGATGAATTCACTATATTGTGATATCTACTGGGTATTATTTAGCCCCAGAACAATCGATGCAGCCATTTTGATCTTGCTATTGAATCTGAAAGGATGTAGAGGGAAAATCATTTTTAGGATGGACAAATAATATACAAATATTTCCTGTGTTGCTAAGCATTCCTGAAATTCCCATTCTTTTCTGAAGCCTAACTAGGAAGACAGCCCAGCTGGCTATCCACATGAACTCTCTGGTGGTGATAATGAAGCCTGCTGGTTATCCTGCTAAATCATTTGGAAGTGACAGCTTGCCGGCTCTTGGGATGTACAGATACACAAGAGAGGTTTTCAAGCTTTATGGAAGATGGTAATGTCTGGATGAGGGGGAGAAGGGATGAAGTGCAACCTGTGGTGTGGGAGAAGAGTGAGAGTCCTAGATTTCCAGCCAGGCCATTCTGTATTTCCTTCTTCCTATATCTGATTTACTGTGTATCAAACATGAATAGAACACTTGATACCACGGACACCTAAGGGATGTCTAAGGGGAGTACCCATCACTGCTCTCTGCAACCATGTTCCTTGTCAAAGACACATCCAAAACTTGGCTAGCTCCTCTATCCTCAGCACTCAGGTTGTGTTGTTTATGTTACACAGGTAGCCTTGAACCTCTCACGTCAATACTATGACAGGCCAGCAAGAACCCTTGGGGCACTAGGTCAGTTCTACTCAATCCCCTTTTATCAAGTGACTGGAGAGCTGTACCAAACTCTGACTTGTAAGCAGGCCTTGGATATTATCTGACATCCTGTGCATTTTTGATCCCTCTAAGTTCTTAAAAGCCAGAAGACTTTTTAGAGATTTATTTTGTTGTGGAAAGGAAAATCAAAGAGAAAACAAAAAACTCAAAGGGAAATCACAGAATCTTGGAATCCTGGAAAGGCTTGAGTTAGAAGGGATCTTAAAGTTCATCTATTCCAACCACTCCTGCCTGCTACATCCCTGTGCCCCTCACCCTACTTCCACCCCCTGCCCTTTCCCCCACTGATCAAAGACAGGGATGCCACCCCCACTAGACCGAGTTACTCACAGTTCCATCCAACCTGTTCTTGAACATTTCCAAGGATGGGGCATCCACAGCCTCTTTGGGCAACTTATTCCAGTTCCAGCTTCACCACCCTCTGAGTAAATAATTTCTTGCTAACATCTAATCTAAGTCTCTCCCTCTTTAGTCTAAAACTAGGCAACAAATGTAGGCATAACCACAGCAAGGACTTTCCAGACATAAAGTCATGAAAAAAACCCCGATTATTTTCAAAGTCACAATTCTTTCTCATAAGCTAGAAAAGTGAGCTTTCAGCAGTGTCATCTACTTGCTCAGCACATTTTAGGAACCACCTAGTATTTAACAAAAAACCCTTAGAAATCTGGAATAACCAGCTGGTGTTTGCCTCTTCTAGCCTTATTAAGTATGTCATATTTCCCAAGCCTCAATATGACCACAAAACACAAAATGCATATTTTATTTCCAATATGAAATACTGTTATTTTAACAGTTTTAACTTCAATGGAAACAACAATTTGCTTAAGTGTTTGGTACTGCAGTTATATATTTATTTGGAGGGATAATAGTTTGGGGTTTTTTTCAAATGGGAATAACAGTTTATACTGCAAAAATGAAAGCACCTCCTTCTATCTAGACCAAATGGCTGTGTTTGCATGTTCACCAAGGCTAGTCCAAAGGGGAAAATATAGCAGAACCTGCTGTGGCAAAGGAAGAAGTTTCTAGTTCAGATATTGCCGATGTAGAAAAGAATCCCAGAATAAATCAAGGCAAATAATTTACCTTGAAATATATTTTAGATCTAAATGCAAATAACCATAAAAGTGAATAAAGAGAGAAATTTTGGGGATGCAGCCTCCTGAACATCTGTGGAGCTCAAGTACTAACTGAAGTTTGGGCTGTTGCACACCTGGTGTACTGGATGATGCAATGGAATCTAGTGGGAAAACAATTCAAATCACTGCTCATTGGCATCATGTGTGAATTCATGATGCTCAAATATCTCTGTCACATTGCAAAGCTTTGTAGGAACTGCCTACACAAGACAAGTAACCCTATCATCTGTGCCTTTTGTTTTTTTTTTTTTTTTTTGGTTGTTTTTTTTTGGCTGAACACCAGGTGACTGAGCTCTCACAGGTTTTGTGCTTGTAAATGCAAATAAACTCAAATAAAGAGTGCTGGAGCCCTGAGGGGCCTGTGAACACATATCCAAAAGTGCCTGGCTTGCCTGCCTGGGCGCGTAGCAGATGGAGCACTTCACTCACATAACACATGCCAATGGGCCAGTATGAATGTTGGGTCACAGGCTAACACTGATGATGCAGTTTATAGACCTTTGGTGTAATAAGAGTCCTAATGGGCTTTGTTTTCATCTTTGTCGCTGGATGCTGTATGCTCACTGTCTAATTGCATCATACTATTTTAAAAACATTGGCAAGACCAAATGTGGTTGTGAAAGCTTATGGTGCTTTTGCACTTTACAGCAATATATTACTGTAATTTGTCCAAGGAATGGTCTAAATCTGTTCATTTTCCTCCTAAAAATGAAATGATGAACACATTCAGAGCTTTAAAAGTCTGCAAATTTTGTGGACCTAAGCCATAACCCAGTCTTTGGAAGTGGATCTCTTGTCAGTGTTCCAGAGCTGCTAAGACATTTTGCTGGTGAGTCATAGTTAGTGCTGTCAGAAATATTGCAGGCTTTAAAAATGGAAATCTAGAGGCCTGTTATACAGCTTTCTAAGAAAGAAAAAACTCCATATTCCAACAGTTATTATATTGCTAGACAAATTAATGCAAATCAGAAAAGAGAAAAAAGAAGCATGAAAGATTGACTATGACACAGACAAAATCTGAAATAAAAACATACAAGAAAATTGAGTCAGAAAAATTATGAGAGAAACATTCATACTAATTAAGTGAAGGGAAAGAACAAAATTCAAAGTGACAAGACTGTGATTCCAACATGTTTTTCTTCTCACATCTTTCAGCCTGCCTTGTGGCCCACTGCTGTGAGTCACACTTGCTGCCTTCTTGCTATCAGCTATGATTACTGCATGCAGTCAAATATTCTCTAATCTTGAACATTGTCCTATTGACTTTCACTGGTATATGAGATATGAAACTTGCTGAGCTGTTCTCCATGATTTAGGCACCTAAATTCAACCTATTCCCCCCAAAAAACCAGTTCAAATCCTGAGCCCTAATTCTTGAAGTGAGAGTTTAGTCAACCAAAGTCCAAAGCTGAGGAAATAAAAAAAAAATCTGCATAGCCTTCAGCTGCTGATTATCCTTAGAGCACTGAAACACACAAACCCTTCACTTTGTTGCTGAAATTGCAGTTGCACTTATGCTTGCCCCTGTTCAAATATCCCAGTGACTTGTTCAAATCCATGGCTAATCATAATTCAGAAATAATTAATCAAGTTATGAGTTAAATCCAGACTCCCCTTCACTTTGGTCCTCTCTTGGTCTTGTTTGCAGAACAAACAGCCCACTTGCCAGCCACTAGGACAAGATGCCCTGAACAGTGTGATTGCAGCCCATTTCTTCTAAAAGACCTTTGGAAAAAGAAATAGTGCCTCATATTCATACAGGGGCCAGACCACTCTGGCCCAATGAATCATGATTTTTTTTTTTTTGAGTAGTGACACAGCTTCAATAGGGATGGAGAATCTTCAAAGAAAAGAGCAGAGCCTGGCTGTTAGAGCACCATCTAAGCAGATGTCTTCTGTCTCCACAGGTTACAGGAAGAATTGATTTCAGGTCTAGGTTCCTTGACAAGTGTTTGCATTCCAGACTGGGAAATTGAAACAATTCTAGAAAAACTTTTAGAATTGAGAAGTACTGCTGCTCCTTCCTTTACCTTTCATACCTGTGATGGCTGTGAAAGGCATCTCTAGCAAAGGTGACATACTTTGAGCATAAATGTTGGTTCACCCAGAAACTGAAGGGAAAAGAGGTGAAATAAAAGCAATCAGCCAACCAACACATATGTGCATCCAAATGAGCCTGCTGTTTTTACTTAATAGTGTTTAAATATCCCTCTTGAAGCCCCAAACAAAAATAGGACAGACATAGAAATGGGAACATCCAAAACACATCTATCATTCTGACTGTCTTGTTTAAGTTGCAAATTCAGACGCATCATTAAGCATCACAAGGCTGACCACTGTCAGGTCTGCTTTTAACAATGGGGTTTGCAGAAAAAGGTTCTGCAGGTGTGTTGAAAATGGTATGTTTGCAAGCTCTTGTGTCAGAAGTAAATAGATTAAATCTATTGAGAGTCATTGTGAGAGCTCTTAAAATGTTTTGCAGAGGAGAAATTAGAACAATTCCTGTTCAAGAGGGTGGATCTTAGATGAGGAAAGGATTACATGTTTGGTATATATGTAAGACTCCAGGAAGGCATGAACTTCTGCACCCCTAAGTGAATTGTAGGATGCCTAGAAAGCACTGAGAAGATTCAGATTTACATAGTCCCTCCCATTCAAAGTTCATTTAATTGATTTTTTTTTGCATAGGAAAATTTGCAGATTGATATCACTGAAAACTTTGAACCACATGAAATGGGAAACATTTGTAGAAAGCAACAAACTTATTGCACTGTCTTGTAGCTCCTGTAAGAAAGAGCACAGCTATTACAATAGGACTAATAAAATGAGTTGGACAGAAATTTAAGTATAAATGCACATGCCACAACCAGAAGTAGGACAAATCAAAAGAAGACATTGTAATTTAGTAGGTTTGTTATGCACAAAATTGTTAAGAATTCAACAGGCAATAAAAATGGTTGTTTTAATTCAGATGAATTCTCACATAGTCCAGTGCTCTTCCATTGATCAGCAGTGGTGTTTATAGACATATTGTAAAAAACAGAACAACCATGCAAACTCTTTTCACAATATACAGTTATGGCTTTGGCCAGGAATCAGGATTTCAGAAAAAAAACCCCAAAACAAAAAACCGACCAATGGCTTATAGGACCAAAAAGAAGGAAGAGAAAAATTTGAAGGATGAAAAAAACCCCTAAAATAATAAAGGGAATTATAGGGAATGGTAAGACTCAAAGGGCAGAAGTGGCAATCACTCTTCTTATTTAGAGAGAATAGTTCTGGTTTTAGAAAGAAGAGTTTAATGAACTCATAAAAAAGAAGATTATAAAGTTCTTTCTAGCATTGTCTTCCTTAAGAACTGTCAAGAACATCTTAGCAAATTCGATGACTATTTGAACAATCTACCAAGAGAAGCAATGTGGAGACCTTCATAGAATTATAGAGTTGCTTAGGTTGGAAAAGACATCTAAGGTCATCAACTTCAACTTTACCTTGCAATGCCAAGTCCACCACTAAAACTGTCCATTTTGAAACGTTCAAATAATTTTTTCTGTGTACATATAATTTTTGGGCTCATACTTTTGAGCAGAAAACTCTGTTATTTTCCTTCCAGCATTTATTAGAATAAGCACATTCTGATATCCCTGGTATTAGAATAAGCACAGTCTGGTATGATGACTGTCATTTCCAGCTCCTCTGTTCCAAAGTCATTGCTTCCTGGAAGTAGATATTGACCTTTATCACACAGCATTGAAATCCTTATCTTTTTGCCAAGCTGAAATGTTTCCACTGTGTTGAAGTAGGGAACAGGAAGCATGTAAAGGCTTTTGATGATCCAGTCACATGGCTGGAAATTATAGCAGAAATAAGTTGGTGTCATGATAAGCCATCCATAGGCAGCTTTTCTGGCAGATAGTTCTGGGAATGTGCTAAAGAGTTTACAGAGCCTGGCTGCAACACAGAGGATGCTGGTGATGAGCATGCCCTGCTAGCCAGAGGTCTCTAAGTTGTCTACCAGCAAGGTACAGAGCATTGAGATTGCATTAAAAAAAAAAAAAAAGGTTTTCCAATGACAGCTTTTACAGAGTGTTGCAGGGAGTATTGTGTGTCAAAATATGACTGCAACAACTGTGCCTCCAGCCACGGTGAACTCATAACAAAATTCCATCAGATATCTGTAACACTTCAAGGGATATTTTCCCTTGAACTCACCTGGCACACTGATCTGTTAAATGACATATAAGTAAAAAATAGGTCATACTCTTATAGTTAGGTGATACCATGTATCGAAAACTATAAAAAAAAGCTTAAAAATAATATAGGAGTTTGAAAAACTCATATCTGTAAAAGAAACATATATCTGGGGTAATGTGCAATCCATATGCATGTCAAATCAGTAAGATATTTGAGCCTCTGTGAATGTAAACACATATGCCATTCCTTTTCCTCTTGACCCTGGGACCCTGTACTGAAGAGGGAAATAGTCTCTAGTTGAGCATGTTGGGTAAAGAAACATAAATGTCCAGGCTCATTTCAGATGACAATGCCTCAGAAATGCATAGAAGGAAAGTCCCTTGGTTTGGAGACATTGTGCTTGGAGGAGGAGGACAGTGTCTTTTTGTTAGAATACAGTGATATGGAGAAAGGTCTCTCTTGCCTTCAGCTTTTTCAGGCTGACTTTCTATTGTCACTACAAGTATGTGAATTTTCTGGACTGTGGCATGTTATTTATGCTTGGTTTCAGAAACCATGGCAAAAAAGGACAGCTCCCCAAAATAAAGATGATCACATCTTCCCATCCCTGCCAATGTAACTCTAAGGAAAGAAGGTTTTCGTTTGTTTAAGAGTAGAAATTATAATGTCATAAATCTGCCCTGCACTTTACGGTCTGGACCAAGCTGCTTGCTCTTGGCCACTTTAAGCAATAACTTAAGGCAGCCTACAAAAAGCAGACCACATGAAGACTATAAACACACTTTATTCAGCCAGAAAAAGTCACTTCTTGGATATAGTTTTGGGGACCCAGTAACAAGTTATTTGTTCCTGCAGTGTCCTTAAGTCAATTACATTTAGCTTCCTTGCTACCCATTATACCTCTCCTAGCATATTACTGATGTACATATGTAGAAGACATTTTACAAAGGCAGAGTACATTTTCAAGCACCAGATTGACCATATGCACACAGACTGCCTGTGATGCACAAGTATTAATACTGCTTTTCTGTGAGAGTATAATTAATCCATTATGAGCGGGAAATCCAACATGTGCTGTGTATGTACAGAATTGTTGTGTCATACTTCTGCATTGATCTATTGTTTCTGGAAACCACTGGGTCCACTGAGCAGTCATAATGCATTTTTTCCTCAGAATGCACAATAAATATGGTGGCCTCAGGAAAATGTGGGCCTACCACTAACAATCTCCTTTTCTGAAAGACAGTTAATGTTTGAGGTATATTTTTTGTTCTCAAAATCTGTAAGAAAACAACTTCGATAATGGCACCAACAGCCTGCAGCTTGGCAGCTGACTGGTCAACTCAATGCAATTGTTAGAGACAGAAACACACAATTCACCAGGTAGGTCTTGCCAGAGAACAAGAGCAAACGTCTCTATTTTTGGTCTTGAACCTTAGTTCTGTCGTGGGACTATGGAGTTAGGATAAAGACTTTATATAGGTCTGTAAATCTTCAGTCCTTCATATGATAGATCCGACATCACTGGAAGCCATCCCTTCTCAAGATGGTATGGTTACATCCTTCTGCAGTAGGCTTCCTAAAGGCTTCAAAAAGTGTTGTTTACCTACAAGAGTAGGAAGCATTTGATGTCTGCCACATATGTCTTTAATTGTCCTTGGTGTCCCTGTTGAGTGTTCTCAGTAATATCTGTAAGACATTTAGATCTCTTTCTGATGAAGCCACTGCATGTGTTTGACTTGCATAAGGGGACAAGAAAAGGAGAGGGGAGAAAGAAAACCTGTGTGCAATATAGAACGTTAATTTAGGATGAATTGCCACATAACACACTGCAGCAGAAGTCCTCTTCTGCAAGGTATTCAGACAAGATATTCTCTGCAAAGGCTAGAAAGGTTGAGCCGTTCACCACAAATCTTTGCATCTCATAGCAATAAATCCAGTGTTTGACATATTTTGGTAAATTAGCATTGACAGAGAAGGTGGGTTTACTTGGTGAGTTACATATCTGAAAGTTTTAATAGCTAATTTGGACAGAAGGAATCAGTGAATCCAAGCTGTGGGTCTCTATTCCACAGCATCTGGCTAAATTTCTGTAGTCTTTGACATAAAAGAATTTAGATTAGAGCACGCAATTGCTGGTTCTTAACTTGGATCTAGCTGTATGCCAATAACCTGTGGGAAGCTGTGTTAGGGGAGGTTTAGGCTGGACATTGGAATAAGGTTCTTCACCCACAGGGTGGGTGGGCACTGGAAGAAGCTCCCCAGGGAAGTGGTCACAGCACCAGCCTGACAGAGTTCAAGAAGCCTTTGGACAATGCTGTCAGGCACAGGGTGTGATTCTTGGGGTTGGTGCTGTGCAGGGCCAGGAATTAGACTCAATGATCCTTGTGGGTCCCTTCCAACTCAGCATATTCTGTGATTCTGAAAATTGATGTACATAAACTGCAATCCTGAGGGATTTCTCTGGTGGCTATATACTTGGATTTTTTCTCCAGTTGAACATCAGCCTCATTGCTGGTAGGATCAGCTAAGGAATTGATCTGGGACAAATGATAAAATTACTGTGAGTGCCTGAGCTATAAGAGAAGTTGGACAAAAATTGTTGAATATTTTAAACTTCTTAATAGACTTCAATTTAGGTTTTCTTTGTTTTTATCCAGTCTCTTCTGTCACAGCAAAACCACATACTTTTGTTTCTTCTATGTTGTAAGGTGTTCTGAATCATGACAGTGTGCCCCAGCCAAGCTATCTTTAGTTATTCCTATTGGAGCCCTCAGAGAGAGACCAGGCTGGGATTACCCTCACCAGCTTCACCTGGCCATCCACCTTCAGCTGTAGCAGATCAGCTGCTGGAGGGTTTTTAAGCCCAGCCAGAAGGTTCAGTGGGGAAGAGAAGAAGAGAGAGGTGAGATAAGTTTGTATTTGTTCTCTGGCCTTTGCTGACTGGTTGTTTGGGTTTCCTGGATTAACTTAACTGCTGATCACTGGATGGGTTTTGTTGCTGCTGTTATCTTTACTCTGCTTGCCTGGATCTGGAGCATCAAGTACTGAAATATAAACTGTGCTAAATTAGAATAGGGAGAGGAGAAGCTGAAAGGCTAAATACCAAGACAGCAAAGAATAGCTAAAGAGGACTGTGCTGTACTAGATAAGGAACCTATCTCAGTATCTGAAAAGTGTATGTGGAGCCCTTGGAAAAAGTAAAGGGGCCAATCAAGTAATGTGTAATCTCATGCATAGCAGTTGCAAAATGTATATTTTGCTGTATTATGGATAAGTTAGTAAAATGTATGTGTTAGGTAGGAGTACTGTATTAAGTAAGCACAAGTCAGTGAGCTGTATAGATTATGCATAAGTATGTAAAAGTAGGTAAAATGTGTAAGTATATGATAAGTAAGCTTAATGCACAAAAGAGGGGATAAGTAGCTGTTATTGTGAAAACTGGATGATGTGTGAGTTCCCACATGATGCCCAAAGAGGTGATGCATATTTTAGAGAGTTTTAAAACTTCTGTGTAATCATAATGATTTGTTGTACAGAAGTGCTGAGTTCCTGCACTTCTATGACAAACATTTTAAACCCCCTGAAGTTCTCAGCAATACAGAGATTAACTTGACTCCTGGTTTCAGTTTTATCCAAGATCTACAATATTTTGGTCTCATGTGCTGTGCAATTTTTTCTCCATTCCTGGAAGAATCCACTGCATAAAGATTCAGTGCAGTATCTTTTTCTGACAAAATAATAAGTAAATAGCCTTTGTATTGGCAGAGCATATATGCATGTTTAGAAAAGTTACTATCAGTCCAATTGTAGTTGTGATTGTTTTGATTCCCCATGTAGCTGCCTGCAGAAGAAAATAGATATCTTCACTGCTGTTCACACAATGATAAAAGTAGTGATTATATGAAGCTGTGGTCAAAATGATTCTCATGTAGCTGCTGGGCAAAATTGCCACCTTCAGCTGAACTCTAACACCTCTGCATAGACATTTGCTAGTAAAACTGTCTCTGATCTATTTGGTTTATCATGTCAGGCAGTAAACTATAGAAGTTTAGGATTTGCTGCTAAAGAGGATCAGTATTTTAGGCAGTTGGAGGGAGATGCAAACAAAATGGGTTAAGCTTTCCAGGTATCTCTCACTTAGATTGCATGGAAGACAAAAATAATTTATTCCCTTCCACACTGTCTGAGTTTTATGGAAGTTTCAGATATTTCCTTTATGGAATTAGGCTTTAAATGGTGATAATTTAGTTAAAATGACAGATTTATGCTGAAGCATAGTAACTGATCTTTCATGGAGTAAGACATTTGGTAAGGTTTCAGCAATCAATAGGCACATGCTGAGACTGAGACTCTACTTAAGCAACAGAGCTAAGGGCATAGTGATAGTGGTCTAGCTGAGATTAGTGGAATTAATTGTGTTTTTTAAGTGAAGAACTGATGAGGAGTCTGACAGAGAGCTTGTTAAAATTCACCAGAGCCTTTAATTTGTTTTTAAATAAGTAGTTAAATGCTTTGCTAAGCAGGAGGACTCGGTGCCTTAAACCTGGTTCACAACTCAGGAGTAACTGCTTGCTACTATTAAATTCTTATCTTTCATAAAGCTTCATCATTCATAACACATTGGGAGAGCATTATTGACATGCCATAGCAATTTTTGCTGCATCTTGTTCATGATATGCAAAATGTTCAGCTAACTTTGGGTTTTCCTGGTGCATCTGCAGTCCAACTCACTTTATTGAGAAGCAAGCCTTGCCAAAACCTTGTCTGTACGTGAAAAATTGCTTCCATAAAGTCTAAAATAATTACCAGCTGTGTCTTCTGAAATCCGTATAGGCTACTATTCATCATTATTGAAGGTGGACTTTGGATTCTTGTACCTACTGGGTTTTTTTTACCAAACATATCTATTTTGCAAATTCTTTAAAAATTTTGCAAGTCATTGGATTCTGTGAATATGATGAAAATCAAACGGCTTTTTTGAAGTGAATTTAATTTATTTGAGTTTCCTGATCAAAAACTACTGGTCTGGATATATTCTTGTGGCATACATATTCATTTAAACTTTTCATATCCTCAAGTTACAGAACACAGTAGGGAACATTCTCCAGTTTTCAACAGAAAACTTCTAATACAACATTCTTATTGTTGAATATGTATTTAAAGCTATGCAGATTGCCTGTGAAACAAAGCAACTAGCTTGCATTCAACATTAAATTCCTACAATTTTTTATATACTTTACTAGAGTACAAGGTAATCTTAAATATGTTGGACAAAAATTTCTCAGCCATTCATGTTATGGTAGATCCTTGCAGTTTTTGAATCATGAGATAGTCCCTTCCCAGATAACATGCACTTCCAGTCTTTTAAGAGCACATTTGCTCTGAGTCATTGCACAGTGATTTATAGCCATAAACACATACATACATATTTATTTATTTATTTAACCTCCCCTAGATAATAAGAAGAAAAGAAATGTGGAAGTAATCAAGAGCTTTAGGTTAGGAAATATGGAAAATTGCTAAGGGAAGCCATAGAGCTCAGGTTGGCAGGGCTTCCAGGAGTGAGAGGGTGGGGATGAGAGTTGAAAGGGTCATAAAAGTGGGAACAATGTGCAGCAGTTTATTAGATAGGGGACACTGACTGCAAGAAGAAAAAGCACTCTGCTGCAGACAGTGCCTAAGAGCAGAGATTTCACTTGCTGCAGATTCATCCTTAGTTTTTTAGAAAACAGAAGCCTGTCTAGATTTGCCACTGTTATTTCAATACAGTTTCTCATATTTGATACCAATTTTAAGCATCAAAATCTTTAATTTAATCTAGCCCTCTGGCCACTGCTCCACGGAGGAGTCACAGGACTGATACAACTCAGATATGTAGGAATGAAAGGCAGCATTGATGCAAAAGTTTTATATAGGCTTGAAGGTCTTCCTAGGGGAACTGGAAATATTTGAGAGCATACTACATGAAGACAACATCTCATGTCAAAAAGCTTAAACTATTAATTCTGGGAAGTGTAATTTTATGCCTTCCATGAATTTACAGGCATGATAATAGATGGATCAAAATCATCATGTAATAAAAATGGCAAGTATAGTCAAAGAGACTCATAGGTAACTCCATCATTTTAAGGGGATGACACAAATTATGTTGAATTTACTTTGCTCGTCTTCAGATATTTTTGTAAATACAATAGGAAAGGAACTGCATGTATTGGCCACTGATGTTTTTTGGACCCAAGCAATTATGAGTATATAAAGAGCATCTCAGCTACTAACAGCAACTGTTTAAAAACCAGAGAGATTACCTTACCTCATAAATAACTTTGGAGAATTGTAAGACAAAAGTATTTTCCATTTTTGTATCCTTTCACTTATGCCACATACCTTTACTGCATTTATCCTAACATCTGCCATTTCCTTTAAAATCTTGACTGGAAACCCGTTGCTGAATGACATGGGCAAACTTCCCTATCCCAAAGCATCATTGTAACTGTAGGTACATTAAAAGTGGGGAAGATATTGAAGTGGTCTTGAAGTATGGATATGAGCAAAGCTCTGAGATGAAAAGTTTTAGCATGGATCTGAATGTCTGAGATAAGTTTGCCTAGTTAAAAATAACAAAAGACATAATTAAAGAGGGATGTTTGAAACAGATGTTTGCATTTTGGATACCACTGAGTGTGATATGAAAATAGATGGTCCAAACTTTTTTTTTGGTTTTCAGTGAAACAATTCTACCTTTTCAGACAACCTTTTCCATTTTTTCCCTGGCCCTTTTTTTGGTGTTTTTTCCTTTCTTTATATGAAATCAGCAGAATATTTCATCTATTCTTTTAAAAATTCTGCATCCTAAAGTGATAGTAATAGAAGTATTTTTGCCTAAAAATTTACGAAGATTTCCCACAGACATTTAGAATAAAATAATTTTACAATGGAAGTTGCCATAACAGAAAATTTCAACCACTTCTGGTTTAGAAGAATAAAAATAGAAATAATTTTCAGGTATAAGACTAAAACAAGGCAAAACCTAAAAGCATAGGTGTGTAGGGGATACAGATGGCTGTAAAGTCTTATACTTGTTTCCTGCTGGAAAAGAAATTCCTTAAGTCTTTGATTTTAGTCAGCAGCAGAGCTGTAGGAAGGAACCACTACCATAAAATTGGCAAGCTTTTTCTCAGCTGTATAACAAAGAATACAAGGGATGTTCCACACCTGTAATTTTCAGTCATAGAGATTTTACTTATATAGTATTTAATTGTTTTATCTTCCAGAAAAAGAGTTTTCAAATGTACTTAGTTAAGGATGCTATGCAGGCTTGTATAATAAATCCTTCAAATTTTCTGCACCCACTCAGGTCAGTGGTTTGCTCTTTGAAGCTGAAGTTGTCTTCAATGCAAGTGTTCAAAAGAATTGTTCCTATAGAGATGTCTGTTTTATAGAAGGCAGGATGCACTGTTACTAGATTTATGCTTTATTGCAATTGTCAGATCTATCCAAAGGTATGCCACCAATTTTTAAGCACAATAGAGGAGAAGGTCTACCAGATCCTGAAATTCCATCAAGGAAACATTTTTTCCCTTGGCACTATCTTTGATTTGGCATTGATTTAATCTAGACCACAGTTTAAATGCATTTGAATAATAAAAGAATGCTGCTATATCTCTGTATGACACACTTTTTAAATTGGGTGAATAAGAAAATATTAAAAAAAAAAAGTAAAAATTTGTGTCAGGATAATTTAAGGAATTATTATCCTCAGTTTACCTCCCTTTTCTCTGGCAATTAGAAGCAGGCAAGTGGACATGTCTGATGCTCCACGGGTCTCTGCCTGACAATGAGATGAGGTTAATGAACACTGGGAAGTGCGGCAAGAGACAAGTGAACACAGATCTGTTTTTGCTGATTCTGAGGGGGCTGAGTGAAAAAAGCCTCTGGCAGAGGAGGAGTAGTAGATACCACCCTGGAGTATCTTATTTAATTACCATAGTACTTGACAGGTTTGAGCAGCTTTAGCTGCAAAGGAAAATATCTAAAAATCACAGTAAATAGACTGTCAGTTATGAGGAGGAGCTGAGGTCACTTGGTCTGTTCAGCTGAAAGAAAAGGAGACTGATGGGAGACATCACAGCAGCCTCAGCTTCCTCAGGAGGGAAGGTGGAGGGGCAGGCTCTCATCTCTTCTCAGATGGCTGAGATAGAGCCTGTGGGAATGGCCTGTGTCAGGGGCCAAGCTGTGTCAGGGGATGTTTAGGCTGGACATTAGGAAAATGTTCTTCTCTCAGAGGGTGTTTGGGCACTGAACAGGCTCCCCAGGGAAGTGGTCACAGCACCAAGGCTGGCAGAGTTCAAGAAGCATTTGGAAAATGTTCTCAGGCACACGGTGTGATTCTTGGGGATGGTTCTCTTCGGGGTCAGGAGTTGACTCTATTGGCCCTGGGGGCAGGATGCAGGCTCTGAAAGTACTCCTCTGTAGCTTTGCCAATCTAAGCTGGAAGCAAACAAATATATGCCATAAAATAAGTAAAGATTTGCTTCCTTTTATTTTTTTGAAATTTTCTTTTTTTTTTTTAATTAAAGTTACAACTACAAGGTTTTAAAAAAATTGGCAGATGTTTTTCAGTCAGCTCTTCAGTGCAAAACTCACACTAGCTGATATCTTGACATCAAACCTCTTCTTTTTAATATATTTACAATACTTCAAACTTTATTTTCTTTCGTTTTTCCTTTAGAAATGCTGGTGTGTTCTGCAGAATAATTTTTCAGAAAATTAGTTATTCCAGGAGAACTGGTCATGACTAAGTACTGAGATCTACCACTTGTCACTAATTACTTGCAGCACTGTTTTGTTGAAGCTAAGGGACATTATGAATGTCATAAAACTGAGCCAGGCAACACAGTGTCAAGATTTCTGCATCTTAATGAAAATTTATTTGATCGCCATGGAAACACCCCATCACACAGCTGTACCAGGCAAGGTGAGATTTCATTATGAGGATTCTTAAAAAAAGTGAAAGTGCCAACTAATGTCATTTCTACTCTAGAAGATGTTCTTAGAGAAGCTGTTTCTTTGCCAAAGATATCTACTCCTGTGCCTCCCTACTCACACTGAACACAGAAGACAGGAATTGCAATTTTTTTATTTGAGATTAGTCAAAACTCCCTCAAAGGGAATATCCTATCATTAAGATACAGACTTTGCATGTGACTGGGTGTGAGGAGCTGAAACAAAGCTTCAGAAATATGTAAAGTTAAAGGTAGAAAGAAAAGGAGCACAAACACCAAATCTGGTGGATTCAGAACAGCTTAGGGCTGATGTATTTCTGAATCTGTTTAATACAAAATACACCAATAGTTCCAGAAACAGATTCTAGGACCTAAAGACAAAGACCAATTGCCAAAATCTGAAATCAGATACAGCCAAATGATTGACTTGGTATACATTTTTTGTACTGGAGGTGACTATTGATTGGATAGTCTAGAGAAGCAGTATATTTTCTGTCTATTGATATCTGCTTATGAATGCTATTTACCTTTTGGAAAAATGCTTTAGCTGAGTAGAGCTTACATTTTGTCAAAAAGAAGTTACAGGTGTAAATAGAAGTAATTTAACCTCACTTTCCCCAGTCTAGTAGTCCACTCTTGTTTTAAAGTTTAGGAGTCCAGCATCTTGTCTGTGTTCTCCTCACAGGAATATAGTTTCAGTAGTTTCTTTACTGACAAAACCACTAACGTCATGCAATACAGATGATTAACAATAGTATAACTCATTGCAAAATCATACCTAGTAGCTTTGTACATTCATAAAATTGTTCTGAAGCAAGTCTCTTTTCACTCTGACAACATAATATTTACTGAAGTGGTGTGCTGTTCCCAGTATAACACTGATATCTTGTGTGTGACTCCAGAGAACTGGGAGTTTGGATTTACCCTTGACATGGCTCAGAACACTGGGAAAATAAAAATATTTTTCTCAGATTCACAGTATTTTGTATACCACTTTATGTATACAAACTGTACACTTGAGATGATGACACTGCAGAGCAAATGTCAAATTCAGGTTTTGAGTACTGAACAATGACAAATTTAAATTGAGCCATCACAGTTCAGTAGACCAAATTTAGCTGAAGAAGTGGCAGTTGCAATAAAGCTTTGGAAGCAGGATACCTTTTCTCAATAGTCAGTCTGGACTTGGACATCTAAATCCTGCAACTCTTACTCAGGTCATTGATGAAGATGGTGTGGGCTATTAATAGAACAGTCGATTACCAAGATATTGGCTGAGAAAACAACCTCTGGAAAACTGTTCCACATGTTCCATGGCCTTGGCAGTCCACATGTGGCAGGTGGCTCCTTTCCCTTCTCCTCATCTGTTGGAAGTCCAGCTCTAAATTCTAAGAGCCAATGTTTGGCCAGCCTCCATCCCTGCCCACACTTCTGCATCCCCTGCTCTCAAAGCCTATTTTGCTTGCTTGAACAACTCAAGTCTTCCAAAAAGAAGACTGTCAGATATTTTGAAAATTCCTTTCTAAATTCACCCTCTCTTTCTCACCTTAATGGTCACATCTTGACATTTTTGGTTGTTCTGGACTACAGAAGAATTGCTTGAAGAAAATCAGACCTATCTTTACTGCATGAACTCTGGGGGTCAGTCTACACAGCCTTGGTGTGTCTGTCACGGTGTGGTCTTGATAGCAAAGCTCCTTAATAAGCCTGTGGCTTATACAGAAAAACTGACTAATTTTCCAGCACAGCTAAAGGTCATTCCAAACAGCACAACTCAGGAAGGCAGAAAGTTCTGCAAATCATGTCCGGTTGGTGTTTTGTCTGCTTAGTGGTATCAGTAGGGCAGCTAGTCAAGCTGTGCAGTGGTGTCCTGGGCAGTCATGTGCAATCCCTGGTTGAGGGTGTCATAATTCTTTACTCTTGAAAAGATGAAGTTAATCTGCCCTTGCCAACCTGGCCATGCTTTAAATGTTTTTACCTCCTTTTTTATAGCCTTTCATGGAATTTTTCTGAAATAAAACATTTGTCTGGGTTGAATAGTCAGGATGCAGGACCAATTTTCCTGGGTTCAAATTGGACAAATTATCTTTGTTTCAGATCTGCAGTTGAACAGAGAGAGGATGCCCATGCCATTTATCATCAAATGTCAAGTTGAAATACTCAAGTCTCGCTGATTTATGACAATCCTCTGTTTGGCTATAAATTTCAGGAAACTCACAAAGCTTGACAGCAAATGGACAGCACAAAAAATGGATATGGCAGAAAATGGACATGGCAGAATGGGACAGTTGAAAAGAACAAGTACTTAACAACCTACACTTCCATGCCTTTGCCAGGACATGCAGACAGCAGAAGGAATCCCCAAACCTGACCAGTTGTTTAGTGACTGGTCATTAAGTGAGATGAAATGTAGCAATGTGTGATTCAGGTGCAGCTGCAAGAGAGATGTCCCTTGAATGTGAAGATGTACAGGGCAGTCTGACTGAGATTATTATGTATACTGCACATCCCACTGTCAATAAATACTTCTTTACTTTTAAATATTGTACAGGTTTTTCCCAACAATCAGCTCAAATCTTAATTTTCATTTCAAACAGTCATTGAAATAATTTTGCAAGTCTTTTACAATATTTATTTTCCCATATTTTTTTTTGGAACACTGAGGTAAGTCTTATGAACATCCACAGTGCATATTAGCTCTTATTTTTTCTGTCTCTCACTGAACACAGTTTGCTTTTCATAAGGTCTGAATTAGCAGTAGGATTTCTTTTCACTTCACCATGTCACACTTCTCAACTGTTTGCATGTATTAGCACAAATTATATTTCTGAAGGGTCTTTTTTTGGGTAACTTGCCTTTTGTCATAAATCTGTAATGCTGCACCTCATTTGCCCTGTGGTACAAACAGCTTAGCTCCCTTCACAGAAGTCTGGGTGTGGTTCCTGACCAGCACTGGCTGCCAAAGGAGGGAACCCTGCAGCACCTGCGGGCCCTGAAGCAAGTAGAGCAGTGCCACTGAAACCACAGGTGTAGCAATAAGCACATGCATTGGTGTGATTATGCACTGGGGAGGAGTAAAAAACAAGGAGTGTCTTTCACAGGCTCAGTGTGATTAATATCAGCACTCCAGAAAATGTGGACTGATTTTCAGGTGAGCTGGGGCATTGAAACTACTGCTTAGCACATGATTTAGTATTTTCTCATTAATCATGCATCCTTAGTCTATGCGTAACTAGCTCTTATTCTGGGGGTAGGTCCTGAAACACAGCAGAGTGTCTTAGAGATCATAATAAATAACAGTATATGCTAGTGTAAAATATCAGCTCTTAAAACCAAGTTATTTCTAAATTAGACAACCAATTAAAATGTACCTGTGTATTTCTAGGTGTCCAGGTGAAAAAGACTGACATATGCTCTCTCTTCTGTCATCCTTACATGCGCCTAACTTCATCCAAACTTGAAATAACATACAAAAGATTTTAAATGTACTTCCTTAATTTACATTAAAACTATATCAACAAGAATATTTTAATGCTCTTCAGTACAGAAATCTTGAATTCTGTAAATTCTTCAAAACTTTTTGGTCTTTTTTACATACACGGAGAAGTAAATTTCACAAAGTGACATGAGATTCTATGAGATCTGCTTTCTCAGGCTGTATTCCAACCCTAGCCTTCAAGGGTCAAATAATTCAAAAGATAAGAGGTCAATTTTTTGGTTAACTATATTTTTCAGGACCCACAATTTGCTTCAGTTGGATCAGCATAACCCCTGTGATCATAACTGTGTAATTAGTAGAAATCTACTGTATTCTATTCTGTTTTGATTTTAATGCCATCAAGAGAGCATCTGAATGCTAATAGTGCAATAAATGGCACAATATTTAGTACTTATGGGTAGTCTATATATGTTCTACTCAAAAAATAACTTATTAGGTGTAATTCAACTAATGAAATGCTGCATTTGTGATGGATATGTCTAATCTGAATGGACCCCTTGACTAAACTCAATGAAAGAACAGTAAATGGGTAGGATTCATCTCATTCTAATACAGAAATGATGTCTACAGCATATCACATGAATTGTGCCAGACATTGATTTTTCCCTCCTTAACCTTCAGAGGTTAGCAGAAGGATGACAAAACCTTCTTGCCCATTTCACCACAAATCTAATATACTTTTTTTAAATGACATGTTGGTGAGGTGTGAAATAACAAAGGATGATTTGATTCAAAATACAGTGCAGCTTTCCTAGGATCAAACAATTCTTTCCCAGGCTTACTGACTTGGAGTAGTAGTTTAAACAGGCCTTTTAATGTAAATAGGATTATTCATGCAATATAGCATAAATTGACTTATGGCCAGGTATATCAGCTTACTCACAAAATATTGTTGTGCTGCAGTTGAGAATAAGCTACATAATTGTTCATGTTTGTTTATTCCCTCTTTGTATGGGAGATGGCATCCTGGTTTAAGTCTTCTGTGTAGTGGTGGTCAAAAGGCAAGGATGGCTCTCCCGTCAACCCAGGTGAATCTTAGGTTTTGGGGTCTCCTTGGAGGAAATGAATTTCAGGTCTCCTTGGAGGAAATGAAATGTTTAAATAGTATTTAAGTATGAAAGAATAAAGGCAGACTCCCTTTCTCAATCACTTGTGCCCATTCCAAGAGATCTTGAAGACTGGAATTTTACAGGGGTTTTTCAGTGACTTACTGGGTGCTCAACACCAGACTGCTCATTATTATTGCTTGCAGCTTGCATTCCCAGTGAATTTCATTACAATGTGTTTCTTTTCTGAGAAACAGATGGTATTTTTCAACACAAAAAAATTACTAAAAATTTTGGAACCTGTTCTGGTAAAAATAGACCAGTTCTACAAGCTACTGGAGCTTTTCACTTTATTGCAGTTTTGAGCTGACTCATTGAAAATGCTCAACTTTTTGAAATGTTTTCATTCATGTTAATCTTTTGGGATAAAAGGGGTGGTACCTTGGAAGAGGGGTATGTGTGTGTGCACTGTGAATTTTGCCCACATGAAAGATCCTCCACTGCAAAAAATGAATGCTCAGAAACTTGTAACCGCAATCTCTGTTATGGTGCATTAACTGGGGGCTAAACTCATGACATCTGAATCTGTAAAGGATTTCTAAAAATATATTTTACTGATTTTCACTTTATGTAGCTAAGACTCTGAAAAGTGGCCATTTGCCTTTCTAAAGGTGAATTAAATGTGCTTCCACATTAATTTATTTCAAAAGCTTGTGTTTCAGAATTCACTAATGGAATAGTGGAATTTAGACAGAGAATTACTAGGACAACTCTATTTGTGCTTTGTGCTGAAGGTAGTTGGGCAAATACACAAAGCTATTCTATGCTGTAAAAATACAGTAAAAAGGAGGAGCTCCTGCTAGAAAAGTCATATGAATTTTCCCCAATATGTTCTATCAGAGACCTTTTTAAAGTGATCCAGAGGGCCAAAAGGCATAGTAAATATGTCTGAGGAGTCAGTGCTGCTACAGCTTGCCATCCACGTTAGTCCAGTTGTCTCTGCTCGTAGTACAAGTCAAAGTAAAGGCAAACTCTGGTGAATACGGTGGTTGCAAGGAAATGCAGCAAATGCTAAGCGGTGTGTACATTAAAAAAAAAAAATCTGATTACAACTCAGTAATTAATTCTTTTTCTGCCCAAAAATGAATGGAAAAACTGCAAGATTAAAAATTTCACTGATATAGCTGTCAATTTGTTAGTGTTACGCTGTGAAGTTGAAAACCTTGCACGCTTCTTGTACAAGATATTATTGGAAAAAAGTAAATTAATTTCTCTTTCTGCTTGCACAGCTCTACTGTATCTCTTTTTCTATAGTTAAATTGCTATTTTACATCCACACAAATTAGGTGTAGAGCACAGTGCTGAAAAAAGCCAGACCAATTTTCTTTATGCCACTAATACTTACTGAATTTTTAGACTATAAATATATATATATAAGCTTTAAAGAAAATGGCTTATATCCTAAGAATGCAACTGTTAGTTCTCTCTCCAGCTGCAAGCAAGGATTTAATGGGGTTTAATTTATTTTTTCTTTTTAATTTTTTTTTTTGTGAGATTTTATCTTAATTAATTTGAATAGAGCAGATTATGAGCCTATCCCAGCTACTTTTGTACTCTTTTGCTTCTGGCTTAATGATGGCAGCGGTTAGAAACACCACAAATGTAAAAAAAAAGGGAAAAAAAATCATCCTCAAGTTTAAATGAACACATTTGCTATTAATTATTTTATTTGTATATTTTTCCTCTTCCTTAGTGAAAATGCTTTCAAGAACACCATGCTGTGATTCTTCTAATACTAAAGAAATGCATTTTTCCACTTTGTCTTATCTGCTCCCTCCTGTCCTTTGCTGTGATTTCTGAATCACAGACATGGAGGGGAAAAGAAATTTTGGGAGCTGAAACTAGAAAGGAGATGGATAAACAGAAGGGGAAGGTGTTTCTTGCTTCTCTCTTCCCAGAGCCCTGGGAAAGATGCCAGTTCCCAAGTCCTTCCTTGCCAAGAGCTGGTACTCCTGCCAATTGCCATATTACCAGCCCAAAAACACTTCATGACCCCTCTGTGTCTGGAGGGAGCGCTGGGAAGGATTGTCTGCCTGGAACATCTAATATTGCTGATCTTGTTCTCCTTTCTCTACACCATGTGTGCATTGAATTTAATTTCTTGCCAATGGGCTCTATTTCAAAATTATTTTTTTCTGGGGTGCTTGTACATGAAGGAATGGGGAAATCCAGGCTCACAGGTAAGGCTTCTATTTTGATCCTACATCTTAAGTCACACAAATGGCTTAAAATCTTGTGAGGGTGCATCTTTGCTCAAATTTCACCTGCATCCAACTCATTTGCTGAACTGATGGGTGTGGGTTTGTGTCCTGGTTGTTCTCTCCTAGCATGAGGCTGCAAAGCTGCCAAAAGTCCACATCTCAAACCATGCAAGAGACAAAGAAGTGCATCATATCACAAAGCCAAGACAAAGTTTCATTGTCTTCAAGGAGTGATTTCCCAAACAGTGAGAGAGATAACTCTAGTGTTCTCTTTTCTCTACAAGACACCAGAAGAGAGTCCTACCAAAATATTCAGACATATTCCTAAATCCAGACCAACTGAATAGGCACAAGCAGGTGCACAAGAATCTTACAGAATAAGAACTGCAAATATAATATATTTAGAGTAGATAAAAAGGAATAAATTTTAACTTTTGTCATAAAGAGCATATTAAAAATTCTTTTGTTAAGACTTTTACTATATTTTACTTTTCAGTCTAAATGACCTAAACAAGCATGTTAGCTTTTACATCTCCCTGATACATAGAACATTGTACAAAAATGGCATATTTTTGAAGTTTGAAGTCTAAGCTGGGACAGAACCTTTTGGCCCTAAGAATTTGTGTAGTTCTCTTGTCACCTTCGGAGGTGTTTCTTTTCAATTTTTATGGTAAGATGCCCAATTAAAAAATATGTTTTATTATCTCACATAGAACCTGTCAGAGACAAAAAGTTATTATTTTTTATTGAGCACCAGGAACAGGCCTAGGTCATTGTTAGCAACATGGCAGAGGTTTAGCAGTAAGAAGTCATTCTGCATAAGGACAAAACTGGAACTTCTTTCAGTATCAGAGATCTTCTTTAGTGTTACCTATAGGTCTTGGTGATTAATTCCTCTAACTTAATGGTGAAATGATTTCTTATTACTATTGGATCAACACTACATTGCACATAGTGTAGCTGAATTACTGGACAGTAAACACATTTCTAGCTCTACATCATACACTTATCTGTGTGGAAAGTTCCCCCCCAACTATACACATGCAAATGTGTTGCATGTGCAAACAGGAAACCATCACATTACTGAGATTCATGTTGATTTGGATGGTGATATTCTCCTTTAAAGAGCCACTCAGGCAAGAAATTTCTTTCAAGGCAAGAGGAAGCTGACAGAGAGCACAAGGAACAGGAGGCACCACTTCTCTACAGCATCATGGCCATGACAGGGGATCCTGGCCAAATACAAATATGGGTATAAACTCAACCCTTGCAATCCAGCCCCAGGAAATATTTCTGAGGGCAAGAAGAGTCCTCCTATTGTATTTCTCAGCAAGATCACTTCTGAAGTGCTAATTATGTCTGCAACTATTTCCAAACACTTACCTGCTCCAAACTGTGCAGAGATATCTCCTCTCTCTTTTCTACCTTTGTACATATGTTTAAATTGATTGTACCCTGGGAATTCACCTCCAGATGGTACTGGCATTTGGACAGAAGGTTTGGGCCCCAGTATGGCAAATCACATAGCTGCATGCTACACTGATCTCTGTGAGACTAACTACATGCTTAAAATACAAGAACTCAGTTAAATGCTGTTTCTGAATAGCGAATGCTGCATATATCATACCATTACCAGCTCTTAAGCTATCCATTTTCACTCTGGCATCCAGTTTGCTCATGCATGCAGGGTTTTAGACTGGATGGTGGGATTAAATAGTCATCACAATGTATGTAGCAGGTGATACAATATTAAATCCCAAAGTTTTGACATTAAATTTTCTGGAAGATGTTTCTGGTCCACAGTGCCCTGGAGTACAGCCCAGGGCTGGCTTCCTGACTATTTGGAAACTTTCAGCTAGAATATTCTGATTTAATGGCTGAATACTTACACCCTCAACATATTGCCATAGGTTCAAATACAAAAAAAGCTTGAAATGGTGAAGTGGATCGTAGTTGCAGCATTGTGTTAACATTCTTGATCAGAAACACTGCATTTTAAACAAGGGAAAAAAAGAAAAGAAAGAGAAATCTGCAAAGTCCCAGTTGTAATTCAGAAACAAATGTGACACATTCCACAAACTGGAACAGTGAGCTGACAAAAAGTACTCTGTACAGCCATATTTTAGTAATACTTGCTAAGCCACCTTGTGTACAAACTGTTAATTAAATAATTTATTTTAAATGACAAGGCCTGTAGGTCGAGATCAGACTTCTAATAGACAAATTTGTACAGCTGGGAAAAGCAGAAAAACTTTTCAGATGTGAAAATAACCTTACAGATTGAGATCTTACCATTTTGCAGCTATTCTCCAGAGTTTAATTAAGATTTTTTTTCACTCAAAGTTTATCTTGAGTATTCCCCACAGCTCCTAAGGTTACAATAACATCATCACAAATATTTTGTGATGTGTTTTATGTGTAAAACTTCAGCTTTGAGCTAGGAATAGTGATTTCAGACTCCTTGATCTCCTTTTTCTGTGTGCCAGACTCTCTAGGACTAGCGGATTTCATGTGATGGCAGGATAAGACAGCCATGCCTCAGTTTAGGAATGTGTGGCACAGACTTCTTCCAGTGAAAGACATTTTTCTCTTCCTATGTCATGCATCCTGCAGTAGGCTGGCAGATCAGGCAGTGTGGTCACTAAGCATGTCCTCCACAGTGCAGCAAATAAATAAATAAAAGGCCCATTTGGGGTGCATGAACAAGAGGGAAGCTCACTGCAAGTGTGAGGAGGTGTATCCTAAACCTCTCAGATACATCAAGTCTTTGAACAACAAGAAAACTGTAGTCATAAAATCTCTGGTCCTAGTGAAATAATAGCTTCACCAAAAAAAAAAAGAAAAGTGAAGTCCTGAGATAAGAAAAAAGTGGTCTGAGAAGAAACCATGATGTGGATAAACGCTCTGGATGATGAATACCAAAAATGTGAACAATTCTCAAGAATATTAGATTTTTCAACAGAATTTTCTTTCACCAGTTTTCTGTATAAGCTGACAAGACCCTAATAGTGTTGTTCGATTACATCCTACTATTAGAAACCTTGCAGATTAAGTGTTGACAACAAGTAGGCATTCTTCTGCCCCTCTAGAAATGAGGGAGAGTACATCCTGGGCAAGCACCAAGGTCCTCTTGGTGTTTGTAATGAGACTAGTACTGAGCTTTTTCAAGATGGAGCATTCTTCTTGGGGTTGTCTCAGAAACAGATTTTGAGAAAAGAGGAGCAAAGACATATCCCTGACACATACAGGTCTTTTAAAAACTTGGGTTTAATAATTTCCAATGATACACACTGTGAATTCTCTTCTTTGTTTGCAAGATTATGTACAAAGGTTTATTCAAAAGTAATTTTCTTCCACAAGGACTTTTCATGTCTCTCCCTTGACTTTAATTGCTCAGAAGTGAGTGCCAGATGAGACTGCTGTAGTTAGGATGAAAATCAATAGTACTCTTTTCTGAGTCATCAGTAACTAAGCCTCTTTTGCTGTCATTAACTTACCGTTTCCATGACTTCACACAGTGTCAGACCCCAAATGTCCTCCACAGTGATTTTATCTCCTTATTATCAGGGGACTTACTGTCTTTCAAAACTGACTTTTGTCTCCATCCTTTTGGAGACAACCTATGTACAAATCATCACAAAAAAGACAATGCCACAGTAGCAAGGAATTCTTTTGAAGAGAATCCCTATTTTAGGAGCTCTAACCTTGGAACCAGTGGTGCAGATCATTCTCTTTCCTCAGCTTGACACTGCTGTGATTCCAGCAAAACAACCAGCAATAAACTTCTGAGTTTCACGAAGGAAGTGAAATCAATTGCAATAATTGGTTGCAATTATTGCAACCAATAAAATCTACATAGGACAGTGTATTTTTTTGTTGGAAGAAGAATCTCCTTTCAAAAACTTGACTTGAGGGTGTATTCAGTGATGTTAAAATTCTTTTCTATCATCTCGTCTTCCACATTTGTGCACTGCCTGAGATCCTTCTGAGCGTTCCCTCTTAGCAGGATGTACAGAAAGGGATTAACACTGCTGGTGTAGCTGAGGCAGATGTAATAGCTCATGTAGAAGGTGAGGGTGGGCTGAGAAGCTAAAAGATTCATGAGGATCACATGGAAGGCAGCAATGCTTATCACAAACACACTGATCAGAGCAAGCGCCATCCTAGCAAACTTCATAACTCTTTGCCTGGGGATACTGGTGGTGTAACTGCAAAACAAGGAAGAAACTTTAGTGTGTACAATCAAGGTGAGAAGATGGCATGGACTGAGTACAGTCATGAGCAGCAGTTATTTGAGACCAAGCAGTGCAAGCAAAGGACAGCTCTCACGAGCTTCACTTTTCTGTTGTTTGCACATCGTTGTTTCTTCTGCTATGATCCTATGCCACACACTAAGGAGCTGCTGGGAATTTTTTACATGTATTTGATGAAATATTGACAATTATTTTAATAAAAAATGCTTACTCTTTTTCAGCATGAGAGCTATATTGCTTTACATCCCTTTTCACCTGTGACTTTTTTTTGCTATCAACTGGTACAGAGATATCCAATTAAGATATGACTCTTATGAGCTTAAAGGAGACTTAGAGCAGAGAAGTAAATGATGCTTCTGCCTGAGGAATTGAAAATCACACTCAAATGGAAATCACCTTCTTTTTCATAGAAAATTACTATGAGACAAATCCAAAGCATGTTGTCCTAAATCAAACAGACTGGCCAGGAGCTGCTCTCACTAAAACTGGAAAATTGTGTTTTGCCTGTTTCAAGTGCCATTTTTCTTTTATTTCCTAGACTTTCTCAGACTGTGACCAGTGGCTAGGGATTAATGTGAGGCTTGGAGTCTCCTTCTCACAAGAGTGGAAATGCAAACTGGAGGCACCTGATCTGCAGCTCTCTGGAGCACCACAGCTGATACTAGACTTGGCAGCCACATTATTCCAGGGTTTCCTAAATCCTGAACTGAGAGCTTGGAGCCATAAGATGGGCAGGTGTCCTCCTGCAGCCAGAAGGGCAGGGTTGAGTTGCACCTTTTTGTTATCCTGAATGGTGTAGTCCAGGCATATCTTTCTCCAGTGTTTCCTTCTGAATGGCTTCTCTTGGCTCCCTTCCTTCAATCCTATCAATAGTCTGTTTCCTTGGAGCCTAATGCAGTGTCTGGAGGACTGAAAGTTACCTGATGCAGTGCCTAAATATTGTTTTAGGACTATTGCTTTGGTCCTATTACATATAAAACTTTTACAGTCTGCGCAGCATATAAGAGAAGCATGAATAATACTTTACCTCCCTGCTTTCTTGTTTTACTGATACATCTCCCACATGGAACATAAAATTAAAATTTAGCAAACAAGTATCAGTGGTAAAGGAAAAAAGAAAGTTGTTACAATTAGATAAAGTATATACCTGTAAAACAAAAGAACAAACAAGTTCATTATATAAAGACCATCTCATAAAGGTAAAAATACATGAATGACATTTTTCCTAAAATGGTCTCTGATTAGTGATCCTTTTTAGTGATACATGATAACAGCAAGCACTTTTAAGAATTACAGTCTACATTCAGCACTTCTAGGAATATGGTTGACAACAAGATAGCTACAAATTATACCTCTCAGTTCTCCAAATCCTGTATGTGTGTGCTTTTTCCAGCACTTGTACAATTAGTGAAGATTATTGTAAGCATTTATGCACGACAAAGACTGCTTTGTCCCCTGATATTTTTCTAGTCTGATAGTAGATCAGTGATAATCACCTTCTCAAAACAGATTTTCAACCATTATTTCATTGTGAATGCAGTCTAATCGACACCATCTTTTCTAGTTGGTTTGCTGGCATTTTGTATAATTCAAGATATCTTGTTTCTATTTATTTTTTATCAGGTGACTTACATCAAAGAAGGAAATTAAATTGATTTGTTATATTTTTTTTTCTGAAAAATAGACACAGTTTCTTTTACCACCCTCAGATCTTTGAGCTGAAAATATAATATTAAGTGCAACAATTCACAAGTAAGAGATGTTGAAAGGGGGTATTCTTTCCCTCTGTTTTTTTCAGGAGTGATAAGGTACATAGAAAGTCCCCCACATTTGGTGAACCTTCATTTCCAGATGAGATCAGACTGCCTATTAACATGATCACTAATTCACGCTTCAACAACATTTTTTGGGAAGAACAGTGTTAAATCATTTTAGAGTAAATTAAAGAAACACAGAAATTAGCTCCTTCCTTTTTCTTCCATCCTTTGCACACACAGAATCTGGCATGCTGGGACCAGCCATGGCCCTGGCCAAAAGGTACTGGCTGTGACAGAAGCTGAAAATGTCTGTTGTCCTAGGTATTGGTACTGCTCTGTGGCTGTCATACTCACTGAGCTCTGTAAGGGGGTTGAAAGCAGCTGCAGCACTGCCCTGTGATGGCTTTGAGGTGATATAATTGCATGAGGCCAACACAAACCACCAGTAGCTGACCTCACACTGGTGCTGCACAGGCTGCTGCTGCAGGTAAAGCTCTTGTCAGCAGGAAACCCTGGCAGAAGGGTGATTCTCCTCACTCTGACGCCAGCTTATGGATGTGATCAGTTACTAATTCCCTCCAAATATGTGATGTGAGGTCTGTTGCTGAAGTTCTATCCCTGCTAATGGCATCTGTATCAATTGCCACCAGGTTATGGTTCTGCCTTGGCCCCACTCCCACCAACTCCCTATGAAAAGGAGAGGTAGAAGAACTCAGCCTCTGGCAGCAGGAGCTGGTAGGTGTGTGAGGAATGGTATCACTGAAGAGAAATGGGGCAGATGAAACTCAAGGAGAAAACTCAGTTTTGACTGTCAACACTTAGCACAAAAGAAAGGGGGAGGAGGATCTGGGGCATTTTTAGGGGTAGAAAAACATCTAAGGCTTGTTTCTAAAAAACATAAAAAATTTCATCCTGTTCTCTTCAATTATATTACACAGGTCTTCTTACGTGCAAAATTTGGGAAGATGTTTAGGCAGTAACATTGAAACAGCTCTCTTGTGGTAGTTAGATTGACTCAGTTCCTTTCAAAGGACTAGAAACATTGAGTCTTAGGCACAGAAATACTTTGAAACTCTAATTTTCTGTAATTAATTGAAAATGAGTGATTTACTATCTGCTATGAGAAATACAATCTACTAGGAATTTAAACAATATTTAGAAATAATATTCTTGATGATTAACTATTAGCAGCTTCTCTATGAAATTCTATTATGTAATCTTCATCGTGTTTAAATATTAAGAGTACTTAAGACCCACAAAAGTTGAAAGGATTGTAGTTATTTAGTCCAAATCATCCATTACTTACTTATTTTACCTCTGTGACAGAAGAATTAGGAGAAAGCAAAGCATGCACAAACTTAAAAGACTATAAAGAAGTTTATTAACAGACCTAAAAGAAAGGAACAAAAATCAGAATCAGACTAAACCCTCAGGGCACCACTCTCCCTCTCATCTTCTCCTACTGGCATTGGAAAAACAACCTTCGAAACTTTTCAGTCAATTTACCACCTCTTATAACAATCTTTTTCAGTTCTCATAGGAAGAGAAGTCTCTGAGTCTCTCTTGCTTATGCTATGGAGACATTATCACAAGAATGATTCTCTAGTGGCTGGAGTATCACAGTGAGTCCACTGCTCAGGTGGTTCTCTGCATGCATGTAAAGAGTCCCTTCCTTCAAATCACAGCTTTCCTCACAGCTGCTTTCGAGGGTTCCAGTTTTTGAGTTCATGGGATACCAATTTAAGGCTGAGCTGTTAGAAGCAAGGTTCTCTTCACTTATCTCTAGGAAGCATCTTCATCTCTAGGAACAGAAGTCTTCGCATTCATCCCTCCTTGTTCCTTTCTACTGAGATCTGGATCAGTCCATATCAAAGGATGGGACCATACCCCTCCCACCCACTGGGGCAAAAATCGATTCTAGTTGTATTGCACACCCCTCCAGGTGAAGGCAAACTGAATCCTGCACTCTGGCGCCAAAGAAATGGAGGAAAATGCATTTGCTATTCCATTGTTTTCCTTTTTTTAACACAAAACTCTTGCTCATAATTTCTCAACCCACCCCATGCTTCAAGAAATTACAATGAAGTCTCTAATATATCACAGTTCATCACCATAGCTCAGAACAGAATTCCAGCTTGTAGCATCTCCTCTTTCTCCTCCCTCAGGGTTTCAGCCATTCCTTTTTCACTGACTTTCGTGCCTTTAGGGTGTTTCCTTCATGTTCCTTCCTCTTTTCCCTGGGGGAGGATCAATGTCCACAGGCTCAGCTGTTCTGAAGAAATTTAACAGTACTAAAAGGGTTAATCTCACCCCGGCCCACAGCTGGAATTCACTTATCTCTCTTGGTCACATGATCTCTGCTAGGCAGCAGCCAGGGATCAGGCTGAAGTGGTGGTGGTGGGGCTGCGCTGTCAGGCCACCTGCATGACAAGGGCTGGGGGGTCCCAGATGGAACAGGGCTGCATGGTTCCAGGGCTGTCCCCCCGGGCCAGCCGTGCTGAGCAGGGACCCCACACTTACTCATCCAAAGGCCAGAAGTAAAACAGAGAGCTTTCCTGAGCTCTGCTCTTCTCAAATGTGTCTCACAAGGGCATGCCAAACTTCTTAAGTGGCTTAAAAACATGCCAATATTCAAACCAGGGTTTTAATTGGTTCTGCTCGAGTCTAGAGGAAGAGGTAAACCCTCGAGTGACTTCTGTAACTGATGAGCAAACTATGCTAAACCATAACAAGGATAAAACTAAGAAATATTACATACTGGGGAAATTATCACTGAACTTTCAAAATCTGTCATTCCTTTCCTGTGTTGCTGCAGGAACTCAGCACTTCCATACAACAAATCATTATGATTTGCACAGAAGCTTTAAAATACTCTAAAATATGCATCACCTCTTTGGGCATCATGTGGGAGCTCACATCTTCCAACTTTTACTTACTACCTAATTATCACCTATTTTGTTTATTTTACTTACTTATACATAACTTACTACTTATACATCTTACTCTATTTTTACCTAACATCATACATACACATTTTACTTACTTATGCTCACTTAACACAGAACTTCTACTTAACACAATACTTATACATTTTACCAACTCATCCATAATACAGCACATATACATTTTGCGACTGCAGTGCATGAGATTACACATTGCTTGATTAATCCCTCTGCTTTGTCCAAGATCTCCACACACACTTTTCAGAAAATAAGATTGATTTTAGTCCCAGGCAGAACAGTCCCTTTTTATCTCTTCCTTGCTGTCTTGGTACTTAGTTTTTCAGCTTCTTCTTTCCCAACTCTTTTTCAGGTTAGCCCAGTTTACCTTTCAGTCCTTGATGCTCCAGATCCAGGCAAGCAGAGTTAAGATTATGGCAGCAGCAAAACCCATCCAGTGATCAGCAGCCAAGTTAGTCCAGGAAACCCAAACAAGACAGCAAAGTACAGGGAGCAGATACAAGCCTGTCCCACCTCTCTCCTGACTGAGATTTCTGACTGGGCTTAAAAACCCTCCAGGAGTTGATCTGCTACACCTGAAGGTGGATGTCCAGGTGAAGCTGGTGAGGGTAATTCCAGCCTGGTCCCTCTCTGAGGCCTCCAGTGGGCATAACTACAGATGGTGTGGCTGGGGCACACTATCATGATTCAAAACACCTTACAACATTTTGCTGTATCTGTACAAACACATAACCATACTTGCACAATTTCTACAATGTTAATACCTGATACAAATTAGATGATCCTTGTCTGTAGGTGCCAGCAACATGTTGCCTGCAAGACCTTGGGAAGTTGAATGTGCTGTCCTTGCTTTTCACAGATCAGATTCAGCAGCCTGTCAGAACAGGGTGCCTGCAGAATCTCAGTTGCTTATTATTGTTGCCCTTGGGCCAATGACAATCAGGAGCCATTGCATAAGATGAAGAAAGATTGGTATTTCATGTGATACTAAATTATTTTCAGTCTTGCCTGAATATGAGTTTGAAACAGAATTTTTTTCATTATCCAAGCTTTGCAACAATCAAGTTGTTTCACTAAATGAGGTCAAAGTAATGGCCATCAATTCTAGAATCAGCAAAAGGCTCCCCTGGCATATGATATCTTAAAAAACTATGTCTGATTTCACGCAGTTATTCTTGCTCCATGTGATGGTGACAGAAAGTATAGAAACCCTCTACATTTGTCATGGTAAAACTACTTTGTACCATTCTTGGTACAGTGAGCTCTCTTGTTTCACTGGCTGCCTCATGGAAATAGCTTCTGACACTGATACTGTTTACAGGATCTGTGTAATTGAGAGTAATTTACAAGCTTCTCAGGTTCTTAAATTGCGATTGTTCCTCCTTTACACAAAACTTGACCTCTTAGTCTCCGTGTAAGCACAGCGTAAGTAAGCTTTGAGCTGGTTTTCATTTTTTAAGTGGTGCAAGCAACAACATCTCTCTGCAAAGAAAGGGGATGATCCCACAACTATTTTAAAAATTTTTAACAGAACTACTTCCAAAGACAGAATGCAGGAAAAAGTTACAATTGAGGCTACAAAAAACCAAAACCAACAAACCAGCAAATAAATTATGAATTAAAGGAAGTGTGTAAGATAGAAGAGGAGCAATGAGGGTGTTCCTGGTGTTCCAGGCAAGCATCATTCTCTGTGACTCTGCTCAAGTGCAGAGGTTCATGGTTCTGCCTGTAATGGTTTTTCTACAGTATCAACCTTGTTTTCATCAGGACTCTCTTCTTTCCAGTTGTTCCTGCCTATGAGGCTGTTGGTGTTCCTGAAAGCATATTTTGCTGATGCTGCACACTGGCTGGCTATTAAGTTTGGGGCATGCGTTTTTTTTGGGTCAACTAATGTCGATCAGAAGCTTTGGCCACAGGGTGTGAAGAGGGAGGGGAAGCAGGGGCGATTCTCACGCTGGTGGCAGTCACTTCCCATGAGAACCCCTGTAACAGTGCTGTCGGGTCTGCAGGTGCGGGGCAGGGAGGGTAACAGTGCAAGGTCTGTAGCGTGGGAACACGGAGAAAGTGCTGCCCCAGAAGCTCTGGGAAAGGCTGCCACGGCTTGGGTGACTGGGCAGAGAGCTAAAAGCCAGCAATGCAGCTTCAGAGAGAGGACTGTTAGCTGTGCAAAAGGCTGAGGCTCTTAAGGCACCATGTGAAGTGTGGCTTAGCGGATGGTGTTGCCTTTGCTCCAAGGACCAGAGACCAGCACAGCTCAATCCCCAACAACAGCAAATGTAACTCATTTCAGTAGCAGCTGCAGAGGTTATCAGAATAATGCAATTTGTAATGAAATGAAGTGTATACTGGCACTGGAGATCATAAAGGGAAGGCAGAGCACGTGCATAGGAATCTTCTAGCCTAGGATGCTACTGAATCCACATCTTCCAGCTCCAGAGATGCCCATCTCTACCTGTCTGTAGGATGATCCTGGCTTTTGCTCTCTGGACACTATTTTCTTGGATACACAGTTGAATTTTCAAAGGGTTCCTACAAAAGGGAAGGGTAGGTCACCATTAAACCTTCAAATCTGGTCTCCATATACGTGTATTTCTCTATAAGGGATAATTTATCTGAGTTTCTAATTCTCACTTTTAATATTCATCTAACCAAAGGAAAAAAGTGATTTAATGAACTTAGAGAAGAGAAGGAAATCATTAGGCTGGGTGGAATGAAAACATCACCACAAATTCAATTCAATGTGAAAGTAAATGATTCTTTTTCTTGATAGAACTCAAACTTATTACAGCTTGTTGTTCCAATTTAGCTTTCTTTTGACAAAAAAAAATGAATCTCATGCTAAACACTTAGCAAGTAGCTTTTGTCTCCATTCCTATATAGCAGTGGGTTTCTATTGCTTCCTTCAGTTTGGATGCAATTTTCCATCTTGTTTGTTGTCTGATGATAAATCTGTGAAATGAAGCATGAATGGTGCTTTTGGGAAAACATGCTGTTTTGCAAGTAAGGGCTAATTTCCTCTTCAAACAGAGAGTAGAACTTAAGGCAGATATGTCCTCATCTCAGAAAGTAATTATCAGTAATAAAAATGTTTTGGTGAGAAAAATCTGAATAATACTTAACTGAAACAAACAACAAGGAGAGTGTCTGAGATGGGTCTCTGACACAGAGAATGGGAGAAGGAGGCAGTGATGGAACTTGCTCTCAAAAAGTGCAAGGCACAAGGTGTGTGGTGCTTGTTAGCCATGCCTATTGCTTCATTCCTTCTGGCCTTCCTCCCAAACCCACTGTTAAGATGCTGCCTGGAGGAACATCTCTGAGACCACCAAAGTACATCATATGATTGTGAAAGCCAAGGTAACACTTGGATACAGAAAATATTTAGTTAATGTTGCTAACTAGAGATCATCTTATCTTAATTTTAGTGAAGGCATAAACATGTGGTCGAGTTTCTGTTATGAATATAGGAAAAGGAGAGGGGAAGTGTGTCTTAGAGCTTGATTGTTCCTCACTTTTTTCTTCTGGCTGCTGGACATATCTTAACCTATCCTATGGTCCATCCTATCCTAACATTATTCCTATGTATTGTGTATTGTCACAATATAGTACAATGACACTATTATTATTATTATCATCAAAAATTGCTATAAATATTCTTGTTAATTATTAATATATTTTGTGGATTGGCTTAAAATGTACTGCTGTTTGGCTTGCTCAAGAGGCAGCAGGGTGCATTACACCCAAAGGCAAATGGGCTGCTCAAGAAATTCAATTTTTAAATGGCTTTTACCTTTTCCTGTGGCAGGGGGATTTGTAGCTACATGTGAAGTGAAGTAAGGAGCAACTGAAAAAAGAGTGTGAGGAATGAGTAATGAATTAGTCCATGCCAAATCAAGAGGTTCTGGTTCTAAATGACTAAAAACCCATGACTTTTATAGAGTTGTGGCTCCACCCCACCAGTGATACTGCCTTGGTAAATATTTCTTAGAGCAACATTACAACAATGGGCAAACCAGGAACACATTTCTCATGCTTGTCAGTCTTGGGTGCTCCAAATGCTTGGAACACCTGTCTGTTTCTTCTCAGCTGTCAGAACTACTTACTCCAGATTTATCTTCTCAACCTTACTTCTGTGTTCATGTGGTTGCAGCTGTAAGGTTATAGGCTAAATAAATGTTTATGAAGCCCTCAAAATTGACTGGCACCTACATAACTCTTGGACTTTAAGAACTTGCTCAGGAAACTTTTCCACTGCATGGAGACATTTTGCAAACAGGATATCCACAAAACTCCAATTATTTATAATACAGTAGGAACATCCACCTAGAACTAACAAGCTCCTAGACTAAATGTTATTGCTCTTACCACCCCTGTATGACAGTCCTGGGTCTTTGCCGGACAGGCATCAATTGAAATGAAGGGACACCTTCAGATCCCTTGATTTTCAATAGTATTTTAAATTTCCTCATCCCAATGTTTCTCTTCTTGAACCCCTGAAAGCCTGTCTCCACCTCAACAATCTTGTCTTGGGTTTCAATCCATCATACTTTTCTTAGCACACATGGTTCTGCTCTAGGTACTTTCACACAGCTTAGAGTTTAGCAACTTTCTCAGGATTCTGAGACAAGGTTATATAGCTGTGCCATACCAAAAGTATGCCTTAAATCACAGGCAAATGAACATCTATCAAGGGGATTACACGTATTCTTATAACTCAAGTCCATAGAAATATTAGTCAGAAGCAGGAGAACTCTGTAAGGAGGACCCAAATGGTGGTATTTTCCCTTAATATGCTCCAGTGGATTCATGCTACAGGGAATGAGATGTGCCTCCCAGCCTTCTGTCACAGAAAGAGAGTCTGGTATAAGCTTTATCTGCTGCATCTTCTGTGCCATGAAAGAACAAGCATCAATCACTTTGAATGTACAAGTCTTGGCTCTTTTTAAAAAATCATTGGCCAAATCATTCCTTTGCCATTTTAGTCACTAATATTGCTAATTGCAATATTCATCTTCAGTTAAAGTCAAGTGGCACACTGGAAAGTTCCAAGTCATGAATAGGACATCATAATGGACCCCCTTTTCACTCAGCTCATCATTTCTCCTGTTTCACCAGAGACAAAAACATAAAAGTACGTCAATATATGAGCTCAGGGAGATGCTGTCTGCAGCACAGAGTTCTGATTTCACTCAGGCCAGATTTGCATAATGATCCTTTTGTTGGACAGTCAGATTTATTCTTCATGTACATGGGGGTAAACTTATATTAGGATTGTTGTCTATGTGTAACTATATTCATCCGTGTCCAGAGAACAAGTGTTGCTAGTTGTTTCTTACAAAATTTTCTTTTAACCCATAGGCAAAAGTTGTGCTACCAAAGTTGCATCCAGGTTTAATTTATGCTATGTCTGCCTGTGGCATAAATATAAATCTGTATTAAAAAAATGTGTCTGATGTCATTTTAGAAAACTATCTCATAAATTTTAACATGCATACTTGCATAGTTTTACAGATTTTCTTAATGCTTTTTTATTTCATATTAAAGTGAGTCATGAAAACCAATTTTTTTTTGCATTGTACCCCTCATAAATTGACCCCTAAAGCTCCATACAAGAACAGCTGTTTTTGCCACTTCTTAAGACCTTATAAAGACATGTTTTTTGCAAAAAGAAATGCTGAAATACTAAAATTTCTGTTGGACCATTGCATGACATAGTTCACTCCTATTGTGAAGCAGAGGATTTATGGGAATAAAAGCATTATCCAGCTATATGAGAGATATTAATTTGCATGTGGTGCTCATTTTATTCAGCTCAGGCTTTTTCTGGAAGTGCTTTCTTGGTCTGACCTGCTCCTGTCTTTAATTCTAAGGGCTTTTATTTTCGAGAAATGTGAGAGAGAACATGGAGATGTTCAGTGATGCATCAGTCATATAATTTACTAGGATAAGTTATGTAAATTATGTTTCTTACTTTTATTGTGAATGTGGGGTGATTTTAAAGTCAGTCTGATAAACTGTTGGTTTTTTAGAAAAACTGCTGGTTAATAAAAGCTCCTAGGTGGATTCAGAGGTGCTTCACTGAAACTATCAGGCATTAAACAGTTTGGAAGATTGTTATCAGAAAAATCTTTATTTCTTGGCTATAGTGTCATAATTGGTGTCAGAAGTGATAAAACTGGGAGGGAAGTAGTTTGAACAGCTTTCCTTAGGCAAATGTATTTGAGATGGAAAAATTTGCCTCAAAATAAAAAGAAAGCACAAGCTTTCATTCTGGGAAGAAACAATATCTATTTTAAGACATGGTTTTACTTGGGACATGAATTATTTCTCATATAAGGTTTTTGATATTTTTTCTTTCCTCATTTAGAATGTCGTGTCTTATTCCTGCCTTAACACTTACTGTCTTTTGCATATGTTTTTTCTCTAAAGAACGAAAATAAAGATACTGCTATACATAAATTCTTTAGATATATGGGAAAAGACTGCAATTCATCACATTACTCAAATATAAGAACGAGCTTTCAAAACTGTATTTTAAAGGAACTGATCATTTCTTGACTCTTTTTAAACTGCATGTCAATCAAATTAGATTTCTCTTATCATGCATTAGTGCAGCATCTTTATAATAGCCATACTTAACCCATTTCAAAATTGTTTATAGCTTTAATTTTCTAACTAAATTATTTACAACTTTCTTCTTTCTGTTTTCTGATTCTCTTCCTCTCTTCAGCAACAACATTCCACTACCATGGAAGCATGCTGTCCTTTTTGTTACAACTTATCCTTCCCAGTGAGTCTTTTTGTTTAATTCCACATCTTCTCAAAGACAGACTGGTGCCTTGTGCTACGCAGGAATGCCTGTATTTTTGTTTTCTTTTATGCTTGCTCTGACATATAATAAGAGATGACTTTGGTCCAAAGTAAAGTTTTCTTTCCCAAATTCAGTTTTTTCCCTTAAGATCAATAATATGCAGAAGCTGGTTTTGAACTCTCTAGCTAATGATACAAAATAAAATTCTCATTGTACTCTTGTGACATTTTAATAAAGGTCTCGAAAAATAGCAGATATTAAAGGTTTCTGCACTCTGCCTGGAAGCTGATATTTTACTTCAAGCAATAATGGTTAAAACAAATCTAGTTTTGGTGACAATAAGCCTTTACTAGAAGCTACATCTCTAAAGATAAAGCCCCAGAACAGTAACACTGAATTAGGGTCCCTTAAGGCCTTGTCCAAAGCATGATGCTATATACTTAAAATATTTCTGTCACTTCCACTAACATCAGAAGTAACTCCTACAGTTTTCAAAATAAAAATCAGTAACTATGACTGATGGCATTCTCTTTAAATATTTGATTATATGTAATTTCTTTTTCCCTCCAGAAGATCATTCTTCTTTCAGCAGTTCCTATTTTTACATTGAGAGTCAAGAATGTCCTGTCTGCATTTTTAAGCAGAATTCAGCCCTGGATCTACTGAACTGCAGGAAAGCTCCAATATCTTCTATTTATGCTAGGCTGATATTTCTAGATGTCCATCAGACTTATGCTCATTTTGAACAACATAATTTTCAAGAAGAATATTAATAATTTTGCTGATGTTAATAAACTAATAGCCCATACAACCTCACTAGAAAGCAAAATTGTGAACAACATATTCTTGTTGAGACTAAAAGGTTTATTTTGAAATATCTTTTGGCTGTCAAACTTTCCTGACTCTAAAACAGTGTTTCTGACAGTACTTATTTATTATAGTATTAATATCTTTTAAAAACACATCCATATTTATAACATATTTTGTAGTTACAGAACTTTATTTAAAAGGTCCTTATCCACAGTCACCATATAGAAACCACCATACCTAAATTCACTTGCAATTTAGGTGTCTGGTCTAAGCTTTTTTTTTCTGCTGCCCCTCAGTGTCTCTAAACAATTTATTTTCCCTCAGTTTGCTGCAAAGTATCATTTTTTTTGTCAATCTCTTTGGAAAATGCAGCTTGGAGAACTCCACCTGACCACCCACAAAGCACATTCAGAACTACAACTCTATGACCATAATTTCTCAAAAGAACCTGTGTGAAAGCAGCTCCTAATTTCACTCTTTTCATGTTGCCTTCACTGCATGCTACAAGTTATGAAATAGCTGTTTTCACAGAAAGAAATTAAGCTAGAGGGAATGAGCCAGACAAAAGGATTATTTTTCAAACTTTTTATCCAAATTACAAAGTATGATTCACTGTCATCTGGTTATGATACTGAAACCAAAGCCAGACTGCTATAAAGTGTATCTGCTGGCACTAATGACTGGAGCTCATGGGGAGAATGACGCATATGTGATATTTTTCCTCCAGTGCCTTTAGCTTTGTAAATGTTGAGGGATGCAAAATCTACAGGAAAAGAAAAGCCTCAATCTGTGCTTCCTGCAAGATGTCAAATGACCACTATGCTCAAACACACAGGTTCAATAATCTGAAGACTGCTTGTACTTTTTAGGAAAAAGTTAGAACCTTTTTTGCTTTATTTCTTTTACTGACAGGATAAATCATGCTAAATTGGAAATTACTTTTGGACTTAGAATGAGAATCTCAAATTGAAAACTTGCACACCTTATGATTTTCATGGTTTAACCCAGCCAGCAACTAAGCACCACACAGCCACTCGCTCACTCCTCACCACAGTGAGGGGAGGAAGAGAACTGGAAGGATAAAAGTGAGAAAACTCACAGGTCAAGATAAACACAAAAAGTCATTGAAATAAAATAAGATAGTAATGTTTTAATGAAAATAACAGTTAAATATATCCAAGAAAGACAAATGATGCAAATAAAAACATTTGCTGACTACAAGCATAGCCAACAAATGTCCTGCCAGTTCCCAAGCAGTGGCTTCCCAGATAACATTCCTTCAGCCATGCAGTATGGACTACCCATTTGGTCAGCTGGGGTCATCTGTCCTGGCTGTGTCCCCTCTCACCTGCATGTGCACCCTCAGCCTTCTCACTGGTGGGGTGGGGTGAGAGGAGGAAAATCCCTTTATACTGTGCAAGTGCTTCATAGCAGTAAGGAAAATACCCCTGTGCTATTGTAGGGAATTAAAGAGCACAGTGCTAAGGGCACAGAAGGACTTTGCCGTGAGATAAGCACAGAAAGGAGGGATGGGATGGCACTAACTCTAGGCCTGGTGGAGACAAGATCTGGCCACCACATCCTGGGTAATGCATCCAGACAAAAATTCCCTCTGTGGAAAACTGTGTAAAGAAGCAGCTGCTCGTACACATACCTCCGGTCAAACAGAGATTGCCCCAAGGTATGGGGCAGATGGCATCTGTGACCACCACCAAAGACCCCCAAATATGCTTCCATGGATATAGATACCTGGAACTTCAACTCTAAGTTAAGCCTCCACAGCAGGAACTTGAGATAAGATGAAGGTGTTACTTTTGTCCTGATGTTAACTCAGACCTAGGGGGAGGTTAACACAGCTGGAAGAGAAGAATACATTACTAATAATGGACACAAAGTATGCAGAGTTTACAGGCCACAAGGAAAACCAACTCAACAACTGTGCTGAAATCAGTTCTGATTAGGAAAAGGGTAATTCCGGAAGGGGGAGATCCCAACTCTCACTGCCTACTGACCCAAGAAACCAGAAAGAAAAGGGAGACTGAGCATGCAGACTAATTAGCATTAGAGAACTGTGTAGCCTATTAGCATTAATTCTTTTGTTTGCTAAGATATATGAATAGGGAAAAGTTTTGAATTATCTTGGGATCCATCACTGAGAAGCCTAGGGTGAAGAAGGATCAACAGGACACCACCAGATCCACAGGTGATGACTATCTTCTACTTGATCTCTCTCTCTACCTTACTGTTAAGTATAATCTGTGTTATTGATTTCAGCATATGGTTTTATTTACACCTTAATTCAGGCAGAGGCATCTCTCACTAATTGGATCAGAACAGCTATCCTCAGTGTTTCCAGCACAAATCCAAAACGTGACCCCAAAATATAGCATTAGATGAACACTCTTGTTGGCTCTGAACCTCATCAGACTCTACCATGGTTTATTTAATGCATTAAAAGGCCAGAATACTCCCCAGTTATTTGTAAAGTTTCTGTTTTGTTTTTTTTTTTGTCATGGTTTGGCATGGACCACTACAGTTTTGTTGGTGTTTTTTAATTTCTGTGTATTTTGTTTGTCTGTTTGTTTTTGTTATGTTGGTGAACTAATGCAGCTCAGAGATAAACACTGGGGCTTGCAAGTTAAATCATTGAGGGAGGAAGAGGGAGAGGAGAAGTTCAGCTCACCCTTATTTCAAGAAACTCCAGTGTAAGTGACGGGCCAACCTCACATCTCATTTTTGTTTGTGTTTCTGTCTTCAAACTCACCTGTGTTCCCCATATTCTTTTTTCTTCAGACTAGTTACTATGAAGAAAAATAACTCTACCCCAGCCAAAACCAGCACAATGTTAAATTCAATCAGCAAAAATTATGCACTGAACAGCTGTGCTCCCACAACTGATGTAAAGGGAAGAGTTGTAACATCCTGGTATCATGTTTTATGCTGAAGTTCAGAAAGCAATGCCAGTTTAGATCAGTGTCCAGAGGCTGGGGCATGTATTTTCACACAGGTTTTTGTTTAGATGCCTGTGATGTCAGAGCCACAGTACTTAAATGGTCACTTATGCAGTAAATTTTATAATTTCAAAAAATATTTGTCCCATTTTATAATTTATAACTTTTAATCTTTTTTTAAGACAGAAGTGCTTGTCTTCCGCTAAAACTAACACTTTAGAAAAACAAAAAACCAAACAAAAATAGCCCCCAGACATCCACCCCTCCACACTTTCCCTCTCCAACCCCTTAAAAGAATAGGAATTGCCCTAATTTTAATTTTTTTCTTTTTGTCCTTCCAGTGCTTCCTACTATCTTGCTGCAAATTTCAAAGCTTCTCGGTCAAAGAAAGCAAAGGATTTGTCATCCTTCTACCTAAGCCAGGTTAATTTCTTCTCTGAACTACCCTATGAAAAAATGTACAAAAGCCCAATTGCTGTTCTGTAAAATATGGGAATATGTCAAATCTGTCCTACCTTCTCTTCAACTCTATTTCAACCGATTAAACCCATTAAGTACAGATCTGAATGTTCCCAATCCTTTATATAGACAAGTGTTTAGCATATATGACCATGTAATAATCCATATACTGACTGTCTCTCCAGTGACAACTTCAAGGAACATGACAAGTGCATAATGTGTTGTCATCAGTCATTGTTTATCCTCTCTGACTACATTACATGCTGCTATCAGAATTTATATAGACACTCCTGGACAGAAAGTCTTCATTAACTTGAAGCTGAAGTATTAATTTGATAGTGATTTTTCAGGTCAAAGACAAGATGATTTATAGGTATCACACATTAAAAAGCCCAGACATATATCCTTCCTTCACATAGGAAATGTGAAAATGGCATCTCTTATGGGCTATGTTTGCAATAGCAAGGAAAACCAGCCTTAAAGCCATCCTCCCACCTAGGTCCATCCTCCCCTACAAACTCTGTTCTCAGCAAACCAGCTTGAGTTGGAGAAAACAATTTTAAATTTCCATCTCTGATATTAATCACAGTCCTCTTTCCTTCTGCACTCACTTGGAATCTGCCTAGATCCTGAGAAGAGCAGTTCCAACAGCAGCAGTCCTATACTCCTTCACATTATCTTACAGCCCTTTAGTGTTGGTCCGGATGCATTGTGTGTCCTCCTGGGTCATGTCTGTAGGTGTTACTTTCCACCAGTGGATGAAAAAAACATATCAATACTTATCAGGAAAGAATTTTCTCATTTCAGCTGAGGCTGGGATTCTTCTAAGCTAATTTTCTCAGTTGGAAATTTAGACATCTAATGCCTTTGAATCATCTTGGCTCCTATAAGCATTGCAGGGAAACAGAAGTCCAGGAGCAGTTAATGTTCTCTTAGATAGGTATATGACTAAGATGAATCATATTATTCCCAGTAGTGTCTCTGCAAGAAGAGACCAAGATGATTTGCCTTGGGCAATCAAAGTTAGGTTAAAAAAAATTTGCTTGAATTCTTTTCAAATTGGGTAAGTGTCCTGGTTTGAGACAAATTTGGAGGAACATCCAAAATGGATGTCCTCTGATAGAAGGCAGGTTACAGCCACCCCTCCCACACCAGGTTCTGAAGGAATTTTCCTAGGAGGAAAGTGAAAGGAAAAAACCTATTTATTTCACAGATACAATGCACAATGGGAAAAGAATAATGCTAAATAATAAAACCTCTTACTGTGGAGAGAACCTGGTAAATTTTCATGGTCCTTTCTGTGGATGTTGTCTCTCCCTTCCTCTCTTCAGGGCTGGGCCAGTGTGGGCACCCCTACGGGCCAATGGTGTAGGGTCTCCCCGTGGTTCAGAACAGCCCAGAATAGAAGAAGCCAAAGCCCCTGGGAGAAAAAAAAAGTTTAACTGCTTTTCTCTCTCCAGAGAAACAGAGCTGAAAGCAGGGTGAAAAGCAGCAAAAAAGGTGCTTCCTCTGCTCTTGCTGCCGCAGAAGCACACAGAGGAGATAGAGTGACCTTGGAGCACAAACTGCTTTGAAGTTTGTCTGGCTTTCGTTCTTTCTCTTGCACCCAGTTTTAAAGGCACAGAAAGGCACAGGATTCATGTCTGGGCATAGAACAATGACAGGGGATATCATAAACATCATAATGTCACCCCAAGAGAGTTAGCCCTATAAAATCTCATTAGATTGAATTTTTTAGTACGTCTTATTGAGAAACTGCACAAAGAAATGGCTATATCTTTGCCTCGGTGTTTTCCTTCATTTAACAGTATCTAGCAATGAATACACAAAAATATCTCAATTATCTCACTAGTTATTTAATAACAACATAATTTGATATTTACCATTAGATTAGCAATAGCAAGAGAAATCTGTCCAAGGTACTGTTTTCCCAAAATATATTACTCTTTACCTAAGACTCAGAGTCAAGCCAGATAGCATCACTTAGAGGCATGTATCAGCTACTGTGCCAAAGATCATAATGGGAAGTCCCACATTTCTAACACGAAATTTGGATTTCTGAAACAGATCTAAAACAGAATCTTAGAAATCAGAGAAAATTGACAGCATGCTGTCTTGCTTTGAAGACACTTAGCTTTCCATCTCTGCAACAAATGAAGAACAGAATAGCTGAGGTATGTTGTAGGGCACTGGGTACATTTTTTAACGTGCTGTGCTTTCTTTGTTAGAGAAAAGCCAGGAACTTCAGATTGAAAGAGATAAGCCTTTTCACAGCATCAACTTATCAGCTGTCACAGGCAACAAGATCAGCATAGACATCCTCATAACAAAGTAATTTCATCTCACAAATAATGTTTTTACTTCCATCACTCTTACCAAAGGCTATCACTGGACATCATTGTTATGGAAGGTAGAAGTTGCCTTCCAGTTATCAACATTTAGTACCTCCTGTGTTCTATCCAATTGCTCTTGTACCAATTTTGGCCTTAAGTTCAAAAAATCCTTTACCCACTCTGATGTTTCTGATCCTGAAGTATAGAAAGCAAGCATACACCTCCGAGCCTTTTCGAAAAAAACAAATTTAGGTGAATTTTAATAGTTCTCCCTTCTTTTGATTCTAGCAATTTATTTTCTGTTTGTTTTTTTTTTCCTGTTCTGATTCCAGTCTGAGTAGCTTATCTTTCCTGGAAACAGCTGGTGAGAGTCGTATTTCAGGCCTTGTTATGGTCTGGAGAAATGCACTAGCATTTCCCTCGTTCCCCTGGAAAGGCAGAGCCTTACATACGTTACAGCTGTGTGTGCTTCTCATGCAGCTTCAGCCTAATAACACCCCACAGTAATCCAGGAGCTTTTCCTCTGTTTTCTGAGAGCAGTGCTTCCTATTTATAAAAGAATACTGGTAATAAAAAAGTTCTACGGGTTTGTGCAATTCAGAGTTAACACATTTCTGTGGCTTTTGTCCCTCCTCTATTCTTCATCTGCTCTTTCTGTTTGACAGCCCTATGCTGCTTCACAGCAGCCACATCTCCCCAGTGGGTGTCACTGGGAATACTATTGACACAGTCCTACTCTTTGTCCCAGGTCTCTGAGGGAAAATATGATATCTGCTTAACCCCACAATCAGTCCCTGAAAATTCCACATTAGCTGATTTTGTCTTGAAAATCTTTTCAGGAAACTTGTTTTTATCAACATTTCCTAGTACCCTCCACACTTTAGCTATTTTTTCATCATATTGTAATTTTTCTACTCATTAAATTGTTCTTTAGCAGATTTAATAACTTCCATAATTATATTCTTATATTCTATGATAAAATCTAGAGGTTTAAAAAATTTTCTGCCAGTTTCCACATTTAGTTGCAAGGATACCTTCTCTAGCAGAAGATTGCTGTGACGCTTAGTTGCCATCTACTCTAAGAAATGTTTTTTTACCACTGGCTACTATATTAAGGTACTAAAGTTTCCTTATTAAAATCAAGTTAATTTGAAAAGAAGTACCTACAAATAATTGAACTTGTATGTGATTCTCTTTATTTTTCAGTAAGCTACTTGTTTTTAAAATTATGAAGTCAGACTAATGGGGTTGTCTGGATCATATTTTCCTCCTTCATACAAAGCCATAGGCATTATCTCAACAGCTACTCTGCCCAAATCAGTGGGTTTGCATATAATACTTGTCTCCAGAACTCTGGGTTAAGGACCAGTTTTCTAGGTTGTTGGAATGAAGGTTATTTGGTGCTTCAGGTTGACATTGAAGCCTTGCAGGATTTTCTTTGCCATTATTCTTTCCAATTCAATAATAACATGTCTCAATTCCTCTATTATTCCCTAGGGATGAAAGTCATTTGCACAAGGAGGGTCAGGCAAAAGTCATCAATTCAGAAATTTTTAAATGAAATCTCCCTGCATAAGCATATATTACGTGCAAGGTTCCCTAGGATTTTCTCATATTTTCTCCCAATAAATTGCAGATAATACAATTTTATTTTAAAAATGTACAATTTTTAATTTAAAAATTTCTATCCCTAGCTGACAGACATGCAAATGAAATTGGGGATCTAAAATTCCAAGGTATCTTCTTTATCATTTTTTACTATCAGTAAAGCATTTACTACTGCAAATAACTTTCTACTTTATTACAGAGATAATCTAACTTCTTTCTCCCTTAAAAGAATTGTCTCTGTAAAGTTAAAAAAGTAAAATGTAGGCATGAGAAAATGTGTTCAATAAAGAGAGAAGACAGCTCAGAGGCAGAACCATTGAGTACAGTTAGATCTGTTAGTGGAAGGTGAGAATTTGATATGATTGTTTTTCAGTATGTTGCTAAAATTTAAATCTGAGGTCTGTGTCTGTCTTTTGTAGTGTTGGTAAATACCACATTAACTTTTTAACACACTATTTCCAAATTCTTTTCCTGAGTATAAATGTTCATGCCCGTAAATTTGAATGCTTGTAATTTTCTCAAGAAAATATGGTTTAAATTATATTCTTTTTATTTCAAGTCATTGTCTGTGCCCTTTCCCTCTGCCTCTCATATTTTTATTTAAGTTAGACAAAGACTACTCACCAGGGGAAAATAATAATCTTTGTTTCTTTGTTCCTTGTTAGTTTCCTTCTGTTCTATTATTTCAGAGACACTATAACTAATTTTTTCCCCCTCTCTATTCATACATTTAAAAAGTCATATTGCTGTTATGTTCACTTTAGATGTACTCTTTACATATTTGTCTTCTTTTACATTCCAATTCTGAGCTACAGAGTCCTTGAGTGTAGCAGGCACCAAATTTCTGTTAATTTCAAGGGAAATTTACTAAAACTCGGGGGCTGACAGATGCTTAGTCCTCAGTTGGCCTTTGGAAATCTTTCCTCTTTAAGCACAGCACATGGGGTGGACAGTCTCTATTAATCCATGAAGAGTGTGATAATTATTCACTTTATGCATCATATTTTTTATGTAAAATTTGCACCACAGTTAAAAGCCACTTTTCAAGATACATACTTATAGATTTAGAGTTTGTTGGACTTAGGCATCAGCAGCTTGGGGAAAAAACCCTTCTGTTAAATTTAAGATATTAGAATGTATTTTCTCGCATAAAGGATGGTTGAGTCAGATTTTATGACCACCACAGAAATTAGCAACTTTGGCAATTTTACTTTCTCAGCATACTACAAAAATATCTTGAGGTATTAATTCCTGCCGTGTGGGAATCCCCAGCTGGTGCTAAGGCTCTGTTTCCAAAAGTAAGATGATGTTGGAAAATAGCAATGAGTTCTACGAAGCTGCTGTAAATTGGCAAAAGTTAGATAAAATTCTGTTATTAAAATAATGTGGGGCAGAAATACAGTTTTCAAAGCAGGAAAAATTGTATTTCAACTGATCTTAAAAGAATTCTGTAAAACATTATAATACCTTGCTATTGCCACAACTAAAGTTCAAAGATTAGTCTAGCTTTTTTGTCTGCTAGAGGGAAGACTGCTCGTAATTCTAATGGAAACACAGGAAGAAGGCATGAATTTTGATTAACTTGAATATGTTTGAAGTCAGTCATGCACTTCAATGCTTTCTTATAGCAGAAAAGTGTAAGCAGGCATAAATTACTGCTATGTATAGTCATGATTTAGTTATTTTTTTAATGAGAATTAAACATCAATGACTAAAGGGAAGATGAAAAAATTGTTATCCTTGTCTTTGCTAGGCAATTCACTTCCTTAATGCAGTCATCCTTTATTTTTTCAGCCATAAATCTTATCTAAAAATATATTTCACTTCATACCTTATTATTGTGAGCACAATGAGAATACTTCCAGCTAAGCCTGTTGAACAGATAATCCCAGAAAAGGAAATCAGACCTGGTAATAGTGCCATCCCCTCCAAGACCTCTTAATCAAGCCTGGTGTAAAATTCTGACAGAAAGGCTGAAATTCACTCATTCTTCAGTGATTTTAGGACTTGGTTCTGTAGTAGAAAGAGAAATTAATTATTTTTTTGCTAATAATTTACATATCAATATCTACATCTCATATCTACATGTATACTACTGTTTAATGATTAGATAAATTTTGTAAAAAAAATTCCACCAAAAGACATTGTACATCCAGGATTGTACCTGAAAGAACAGGATGATGTTGTTTTCAAAAGTCTGTGTGTAATAACTCCATTACAGTTTAAACAAATTTTTAATCAGACAAGATACACCTTTCAGTAACAAAATTTATTCTAGTAAAGTGCACTTCTTCTCTTGGCTGGGGTGATCCAAATCAATCCTCCAATCAAACCCTCCTTCAGCTTAAGATCACTTCTCCTTGTCCTGTCACTATATGTCCTTGTAAAAAATCCCTCTCCAGCCTCCTTGTAAGCCCCACTTAGGTAGTAGGAGAGTTCTATAAGGTCTCCCCAGAGCCTTCTCTTTTCCAAGTTGAACAGCTCCAGCTCTCTCAGCCTCTCTCCATAGGAGAGATGCTCCAACTGTTTTCAACTTAGTGGCTCTCCTCTGGTGTTTCCAACAGGTGAATGCCTTTTGTGTGTTTGAAGCCCCAGAGCTGGACACAGTACTTCAGGTGGGGTCTCACAAGAGCAGAGTTGAGCAGCAGAATCACCCAACTCAACCTGCTGGCCATACTCCTTTGGATGGAGCCCAAAGTACAATTGGGTTTCTGGGCTGTAAGTGTACAAATTTCTGGGTCATGTTGAGGTTTTGTCCACAAACATCCCAAAGTCCTTCTCCCCAGGGCATCTCTCTATCACTTCTGTGCCCTGCCTGTACTCATGCTTGGGATTGCCTAGACCAAGGTGCAGGACCTTGCACTTGGCCTTGTTGAACTTCATGAGGTCCATCACTAAGCTCTAACTTTACAAAGGCTAAGAATAATCTTTCCTTTTTGGTTGGTGTGGCAATAAAGGTGAAAAAGCATTAACTGGCTATTTGTCTAAGGTTATTGAAACAATGCAAAGATTTCACTGTTCTTTAAAAAATCTGCCTATAAATTTATTAAAATAAGTGTGCTCTGAGGACTGTCTAACCTAGTCATCTTCCACACAAACAAAACTCTTTTCTTGTATCATAAATCGGTTTGAATGGGTACTCTAGGAGTCTGGGGCTGCTGAAGTGCTTCTAACAAGAGAGTCCTGACTGTGATTCTATGCTTCCCTTGGAGAATTTGCAATGTTTGTTTGCTGTGAGCAGGCTGCCCTGCATAGCCCCTTGGGTTATTGTTTAAGCAGTCAAAATAAATAGCAGCTGTGGAACAGGTCAATTTAATTTGCTGACACAAGTGTGAGAGAAATAGAAATTTACCTGTATATCAACTGTGCCCTTCTTGCTAGTGCTAAAGCTTTGTTTCTTATTTCTATGTAGAAATTAAATGAAATTAATAAAACAAAATTAAAAAAAAAAATATGAGATTGTTCATAAAAAGAGCTGGTGTGTATTAACAGCTGGGTGAGGGTAGATGTGTTAAAATTAAGAGGAGAAGGAAAGTAATTAAGCAGAGGTCTACCTACTTGGCCGAAGAACAGAAGGACAGGTTTTGACTGCAGAATACCTGGCTCAGCTCTTTACATTATCACTAACACAAACCCTTCCACCATCAAGGAACAAGGCCATCCACACCATGATGACAGGATCAATTCTGGAAATGTAAGGTAAATATATCGGCTTAGGTCATCCTCTTACATCCATAGAGGCTGAAGACCATGAAGCAGCACATAAATTTTATAAGGGTGGATATAGGACACTTCCCATCACTAAACTTTGTAATGATCATTGAATTGGACATCAAGATAAATAAGAACACAGAAACATTAATATTTGGCTTGCCTGGGGTCTGTCCTGGTATTTTAACCCACTGGGATTTTATCACAGAAGCTGGAGAATTGCTATTTATGCTTCTTGTAATGAGTTTACTGTGGCAAGGCTTTGGTAGCAGGGTCACTACAGGGGTGAGAAGATGCCAGCTGCTTTCCCCATGTCCAACAGAGCCAATACCAGCTTGCTTCAAGATGGAACCACCAATGGCCGAGTCCAAGCCAGTCAGCAACAGTGGTAGCACCTCTGGGATACCAGTTTTAAGAAGAGGGGGAAAAGTTACTGTGGAACCATGATTGCAGCCAGAAAGAAGTGGGAGTATGTGTGAGAAAGAGCTCTGCAGACACCAAGGTCAGTGGAAAAAGAGGAGGAGATGCAGAAGAAAGATTCCCAGCAGAACATGGCATGGACCAAGATGAGCCAGGGCCCTCTGCAGCCCATGTTGGCCTGTGGGAGGAGCAGATTTCCACCACAGAAGAGTGTGAGGAGTCCTCCCTTGAGGAGGAAGGAGCAGCAGGGATGAGATCAACTGACTGCAACCCCTACTCCCTTTCCCCCTGAGATGCTGCAGGGAGGGGGTTGAGGCTCCAGAATAAAGTCAAATCCAGGAATGAGGGGGTGGGGGTGGGGAGAAAGTGTTTTTAAGATTTGTTTTACTTCTCATTATCTCACTGTTTTGATTAGCAATGAATTAAATTAATGCTCCCCAAGCTGAGTCTGTTTTGCCCATTATGGTAATTGATGGGTGTCCCTCCCTGTCCTATCTCTACCCACAAGCCTTTCATAGCTATATTCCCTCCTCTCTGTCCAGCTGTGGAGGGAAGTGACAGGGTGGTTTTGGTGGGCATTGGGAGTTCAGGCACCATAAACCCTCCACACTTCTACCTTTTCCTTTTTCACTGCAGTTACTGTACTACTGTGTCTGTGCCCCCACACAACCAACCTCATGGATAAAACTTAAAGACCAGGCAACAGCCAAGTGATATCAGATTTCCTTGTAAAGCATAATCTTCTATGCTCTTTCTGTGTGATGCACTGCCTACCACTAGGAGACGTATGAAAGCTTCTGGCTGTTTCTGCTTTACTCACAACAGATTCTTTTTTTCTTTCCTTGACTTTCTGTGCAGTCTACTGCCTACTGGGTTGTATTAGAGACAACTGCAGGGAATCTGGGTTTACACTTTTAACTAGTACTCATCTAAGGGAACAACTGTAACTTTCCAAGCTATTTAAATTTTTGTGTTCTTAATAAGACTTCCTATCCCAAATAATAATCTTGAATTAACAAAACACGGTGTTGTAGACAAACATCTATCCTGATAGATATCTTTCTGTGGGAAGGTGGGTTGGGGGTGGGGCTGGGGTGGATTATAATGACAGAAACCTAGAAAACACTGAAAAATTTGCTCAATATATGCCATTTTCATTAGGTCACTGGACTTTAATGATACTGTAGCAGAAGATTTGCTTGGAGATTTCTATGTAAGACAAATGCAAATTCAATAAAAGAAACACCTTCACAGACTTTTTTTTTTGTAAAAACTCTGGCTACTCTTTAGCTGGTACTATAAAGCAGATATTTATTGAATCTGAGTTAAACTATCAATTGAAGATATTTTTCTTCATGTGGTATGACTTGACTTCACATGAGTCTAATATTAAAGTGCAAGACTATAAGGTAAAGTGTCAGAAGAAAAAGTATTCAAAACCAAAATACCTTGCCTCATTTTTACCCCTTATGTTAATATTTGACGGCTATGCTGAACAACAGCCTTAAAAAAAATCCCCTCTACTTTTAATTTTTTTCTCAGTTTTTGACACAAATTAAAGACATTTTTGTCTTCAATAAATGTGAGGCAATGAACGACCAGAAAAAAAGATCATTCTGTCTCTTTCCATTGAGCAGAAAACATAGGAAAACTATAATTAAAAAAAACCCAAAAATTGAATTACTGAATTGAAACATAGTTTTTCTACCACAAAAATATTTCCTTACTCTGTTTATTTGCTTCTTTCTACAGTCACTAGCCAAAGCACTTTGCCTTAAATAATGCCACAGCATCTTGCTCTCCAAGACAGAGTTAGAGAGAGATATTCTCACCATTCCTCTGTTGTAGTGCAGGATCATCTCTGAACATCTATAAAATACATCTTCATCTGTCCTTCCAACTCCATCTCCATCGCTGTCTTGTATATTGTTGTAAGGATTCCCCGCACTACAACATTCCTCCAGGCAACTAAACTTCTTCAGCATTGACTGAAGTCACGGGCATACCTTTTCACGAAAGTCAAACAGCAATCCAAAGGTAGTTTATCTTCCTTTAAAGCAAAGCAAAACAAAAAAGAAACAATAGTCAAAACCAAACGAACAAAACCCAAAGAGGAATAAAAACCCCTCATGGCTGATAACACACAGAGCGCAAAGATTCAGCAAACTGCAGCATCCTTAGTCAGCGTTCCGCCTTGGGATTCACCTGCCGACGCTGCCCTCCGCTCGTCCCCGGCAGCCCGGGGCTCCCGGCTGTTTCTCCGCCCGAAAGCTGCCCCGGCTGGCGGGGAGGTGCTGCCCGGAGCCGCTGGGAGAGCCCGCCTGCAGCCGCGCTCCGCTCGCAGCCGCTCCTCATGCCGCACCTGCCGCCGGGGCCGGCCGCCTGCGCAGGCACCAGCGGGGCACACCCAGCGCACAGCCTGCTGCTGTGCCCATCCCCAAACACACGAGTGTCAGGGTAAGCCTCCAGAACCGTACTTACCCTGGAGAAAAACAGGCAGACTAAATCCCACTCCGTGTAAAAGGATTAAAAATCATAGAAAATTGTGATACCTATTTTACTGCCTACTCTGAGTTCCACAACACATCTTTGCTGTTTGACACCCCTGCTGACATTTCAAGGAACCCTTCTTACAAAACAGGAAAAACCAGCGGGAAATGGCAATTATCTGCATAACATCACAATAATTGTCAAAGAACTCCAGTACTCGCTGAACTGTATTGAAGCAGACATGACTGGACACCTCCTATTCAGGCTTTTCAAATTATGACATCTGTTTCTGGTTCTGATATGCAAGGGCTGTTGCTTAAATATTATTTTCAATTCCTCCTGTCATGTAACTACAAGAAAGCATGCTTTGTTTTAACTATATGGTTAGTCCACTTTTTTGGTAGAAAATTTTAATAAATAAATACCTGAATGGAAGACTTTTAAAGCCAAGAAAAAACAGAACTGTAGCGCTATCAGAGCATTATTGTTAGAACTACTTTTCACACTGAATTTTTTTTTTTGATTGAAATTTATTTTTGATTTGAAAGATTTCTGATTTCTCTCATTTCAAAGACGCATTTCAGTTGAATAAATTTGGAGTCAACATTACCATTTCAGCTCCTGTAGGAAATAGATCCCAAAATTCTGAAATATCTCTAAAATCCAGACACTCCCCCTATACCCTCTCACAGAATTGCTGCACACATAGGAGTATGAGAAACCTGAACAGTTTCAGTAGAGTGGACACATGAGAAAGGCTGCTAGGAAAAACATAATCAATTTGTGAAAGGCATTCTACATCCAAAGGAAAGAGAAAGTCTCAGTGGTATATTTCTCAATGATACACCCCTTCCCAACCTTGTGCTCTGGAACAGAATCTTTCTCAGCCTGCTGCCAGCAGCCTTCCCTTGCCTGTAGTTGAACCAGCCAAATTACATTTACTGTCCCTAGTATTCCTGCTAGAGATTCCTGTCCCCTCAGATGGGTCAACATAACTGGAGGTTTCATTCTTCCCTTACATGCTTCTTGCAAAAAATCTCAGTCAGAAAAATTTGGCAGTAGAAGAATTTAAATGAATGCCTGTCACTCTGACAGAACAAGCTGACAGAAGTAATTAAAAACAACGCTTGCAGATCTGACAGAAAAGTGACCTCTGGTAGGAGGGAGGTGATGGGCAGCTGGAAGGGTAACTGCTCCAGGGGAAAGGATCAGGGTACTTCCTCCTCCAGGAGCACTGCACAGAAAAAAGTTCGAGTCCTCTGTGAAGAGAAGTTCAAATAAACAGAGCAAATGCAATCAAAGTCAAGGAATTTAGTTCATATTTAGAGAGTAGAGGTGTCTTTCTTTCCCATTACTATTATTATTATTGTTATTATTATCATTATTTTGGTTTTTCCCCTCAATTATTAAACTCAACCTACAAATTTTAGAATTTGTAAAATATTTTTTATTCTCCTCCCCATTTCAGTGGAGTGGGGTGGGAGAGGATGACATGATAGTATAATTAAAGTGAAAATCTGAACAATGAATTAGAGGAAAAACCACAGTGGAAAAAAGACATCTATTTATAGCTAAGAGCTTGGTGGTTAGTAGTCACTGAAACAACCAGGTTGAAAGGCTGGTTCTGCAACACTGAAACGACCCTTAGAGCAGGTCAGTATTTTTTCTCTAATATATATTCTTGTTCAAAGGGGTATTAATTACAAATTGCATATTTTGCAATATTTTTCAGGATGGCAGAAAACTGCTCACAGTTTCTGCACAAGATTTCTAATCCATGACAAAGCAAATGCAGTAGTTAGAAAGCATGGTACTCATCCCTTTGGATGAAGCTTTAGATATGGATTCACAGATTTTGACTTTGCTGAAAGTATCAGAATGGAAATGCTTTCCATTATTTGATAATTTGTGATGTCATGTACCTTAAGCAAGTAAGGCAGTAAAATACAAAAGTGCCTACTGAGAGGTGAATAGAGACCAGGCTACCAGAAAATTTCTATGTCTTACTGAAAGCTGTCACTGCTTTACTCTTCTACAGACATGTTATAACTAGAGCAATTCTAAAACAGTTTTTTCTTTTGAAAGGAAAAACTTAAATCTCTACCAAATTTCTCCAAGGCGAAATTATTATCTGCCAGTCTGTAAAGGTAGTAATCACACTGTTCATCATTTGCCATGATAAATTTCAAAATCTGGCAGTTATTTTTGGCTGTGAAAGGTTTTATTTGTTTTTCTTAATCATTCTGCGCTCATACTTTACTTAATTTCATTCTATTTTTAATATTTAATAGAGAAAATTGCCAGATGTTTTTGATCAGTAACAGTTTTGACTTGTAGTTGTTGGCATTGTGTAAGTTACCAAACCCTTCACTGATCGGAGCTGCACCCAAAATGTTGTATCTGATGGCTGGTTTGGGACAGGCAGTGAAAGACAAAGAATGGCTTGCAGATGAGTTGAGGGATGCTTACCTGAGCACCACAGCAACAGGAGGTGCAAGTGTTGTGAAATAAGGTTTAACTGGAACAGAGACTGGTACTCTGGACTCTCTGTGTACTCATTCTTTTTCTCTCCTTTTGGCACAGAGAATTTTAATTATTTCATGAGAAATGAAAGAGCACAAGGAGGAGATGGTGGAGTTCCTACCTCAGAGTGCCTACATGGTTAGAGCACATTTATCACAAACACCTTTGGGCAGCACAAATTAATTTATTCCAAATCTACTAATTCCAAAAGAGTTATCCAGCATCTCTAGGATCACAGGAGTAATTTTGTGATCATCATCATCTTTGCCTTCTAAGAAAGGCAATTAAGACAGAAATTATTGCTGAGATGGGGTGGAGGGAGAGGAATGAGTGGCACTAGAGATATGCTTCTTGGTTGAAGAGTGTTGTCTCCCTCCCATGGGTAATGGGAATCTCATTCCCTTGGAGAAGTAGATGATAAACCCTTCTTTTTAGCATTTCTGGATTTTGCATATTCTGGAGTTTGCCACAGGGATTTCCTCATGTGTTGCATGTAAATCTTATGCAATAGGGTTTGAGGGAGGTTGTGACTTTTTGTGAATAATTTATTTTTCTGAATATATTAACCAGAGAAATGACTAAGAAGAAAGCCAATTAAAAAAAAAAAAAAAAAAAAAAAAAGAAAAAGAGAGAGAGAAAAACCCCCAGTTTCACTGAGAATTCTCCCAATGGCTGAAGTTCAGCTTCATGTTTCTTCTTTTTCTAAGGTTATCTATCAATATAGGGATTTAACATCCCCATAGTAATTTGTGCCTCTTGTCATAATAATTTTTCTTTCTTCATGGTATTTTCTCTTAAAACCAAATTTCTATAAAGAAAAGTGGGTAATTTAGGGGTTTTGCCCTAGCCTCTAATTCTCACTCACTGACGTTTTAGAAATCAATAGCAAATATCTGGTGTAACTCACAGCTGATAAGAGTGTTTTTTTTTTTTTTTTCTCCTAAGGTACTGAAAGAGCCCAATTTTATGTCTCTGAAAATGATGTCCCCTTCTTGTCCAGGGTTTCTTTACCGGGTTGGAGAAGAAGGCTGAAACATCTGTTTTTTCCTACGGAATTTTGTGTTTGACACCCTGTTCCCCTGCAACCACATTTCTATGCCGAAGGAAGCTCAGTTATTTCATGGGACATTCAGTACAACGCTTTAAATGCCTACAGTCTGCTTTCCCATTTCCCCAGGAAAATTTTCTTCCCTCTGCCACACAGGCAAGATTCCTCACCAAAATATCTACAAGACTCCACCAAATAACTACAAGAAGTCATGACCATCAGGTGGTGCTGCTAAACACCATTTCCCACGTCCTTTTAACCCCCGTGTGAGTGAAGCCGTCTAAACGAGATCTACCCAACCACTGCTTCAATCTTGCTCAGTTTTATAAAGAAGCCATTCTCTTTGGGGAGGAGGCATTACCTGCTCTTGGTCAGGGAGCAAGTGGTAACAACGAGTTTGAATCCTGAGTGGGAAAAAATGTAATAAAATACAACCCTTGTTAGTAGTTTGCCCTACACATATAGCAGTGTTCCAGGCAGATATGATTTAAAGGGAATAAAGAAATGAGTTGCCAACTCTAGAGAAAGGACAGATTGCACTTTTTTGAATCTGAATACTTATGTGATTCCTTTAGATATTTCTGCTGCTCCAATATGCCTGAGAATTAAAAAGCAATATAATCTCAGTGTTACGTAATAAATGTCATGCTTACTCTCCAAGTTCTTTATATATCTTCCAGATATCTAATCTAAGATGCTATCAGGTTTCCTCCCCAAGCTCTTTGCATCTTTCAAATATCTAAATGGAAGGAGCTATCATTAGTTCTGAAGTGTGTGCCAGAATCACATGCAATGAGTAATATTTTCTGAAAACACAGTACCAAAAGTTAATAAACTCCTCCATGTTCTTACTTGGGTTTTCTTTAGTTATTATTAATTAATTGCTACTTTGAAAAGTATTGGCTCATTTGTACACTTCTTGAGCTAATGCTTTCACAGCAAGGCAACTCTTCATTGCTTGAATCTGTATTTCCCATATTATCATTGGCTAGAAGCAATGGCATGTAATGTAAAAAACCCTGTTTCTAGTGATCCTTTCTTAGAGAAAAGGCTTCAGAGACATTAAAAGGAATGCTTTTATACCATGCTTAATATTTTGAGAGAAATATAAAAGGTCATTCACATATTCATTATCTGGTTTGTTTGGTTTTCCCCCTTCAAGTTGACTTTTCTTATATGATTTATGATATTATAGCCAAAAGATTTGCAAGAATGTGCATGGAAAGTCATGATTTGAGACTTCATGAGACTATTTTCCTTTCTGACATGAAGTCAAAGAAATACTATTGGCATTTATTTGCATATTTTCCTGCACAGCAGCAGTCATATATAATCTAACTTCAGAGCCAAGCACTCTAGGGCTCTGCCCAAGAAACATCTCTCCTTTGCCACATTTTTGGAGTTTTTTTGAGCTGTAAGTTTTTTTCATTATGTCTCTATCTGGCAACTTCATGAAAGTTTCTTCTCAAAAGTTCTTTAGTTATTTATTTTTTTTTCCACTTTAATGTTGATTTTCATTTAAATTTGCAGCAAGCTACTCCTTCACATTAGGCAAATCAGAACATACCTGGTAAATAAAAAAGTTTCATGTAAAATAGGCCTATAGAGTTTAAGAGAATCTCCTAGAGTCATAACCCATTTGATTTAACCATCTATCTGCCTCTTCACCCAGTCTGGACTTCAGGGCACAACCTCTGTCTGGCCAGCTGGCTGTAGGCTGTGGCAGCAAGGTGCTGTCTTCTGGTGAGCACACCCAAAATAATATTGTACAAGCATATTCTACCTGCTCACAAGCCTAATGAGGCCCCTTCTGCAGCCATGACAGTATTGTGCTACTGGTGAGAAGGTTCAAGGAAGACTATCAGTGTCTGAGCACATTATTTATGACTAAATTTACAATACATCCTTGTAATTTTAACCTTTTGCAGAATCAGGATCCCTGTGGAGCAGATTTCAGATCCTCAGCTCAGTCAACACTTGCCAGTGGCAACCATTTTGACAGCTGTTCTGTGCCTGTGAGCAAAGTAAAACGCAGAGTTTTACAGTGACTGTTCTTTTTCAATAAAATAACAAAAAAAGTCTTTTCCTTCAAAGCCCTTGGTTTGAAAGAAAGGTTGTTTGAATCTTTGTCCACATTATGAAGGAAGTAAATTTTATTCTTTGTAGTCACACCAAGGTGCTGACTATGCTGCAGGCAAGTTCTTTTCCCTGTGACTGATACAACAAACACTGTCAGAGCAGAACTAGGAACAGGCTATAAATTTTAAAAAAAGGGAAGCTTTCAATTTGAACCATTAGCGACACTAGAGAGCTTTTTGGTCTTTTTTGGCTGCATTTGTGTGGCTGAAACATTAAATTCCAGTTTACGTCTAGGTCCTCCTACTGCATGCACTTGGTATCATTAGAGCTATGTAATTAAGCTTTAGTTCCTATTGTGCAAATGCATCCTTCTAATTCTCCTGCACTCTAGGTTTATCAATGTCTTTCTTCTTCTCCACATTTTTCTGTCTTAATTATTTCTTTGATGTTATGAAATGTAAGGTGTGTGAAATTTTCCACCTTGAAGAGGGGTCTACACATTTCTACTTCTGTTGGCAGAGGTGCCTGAATGACTGGGACTTATTACCACCTTTTGGTTTGTGACAGGTAGCGCTGCTAGAGAAAAGGAATAAAAGTGGAATTTCCCAGGAATGCCAGTAGAAAAAGGATAAAATGCTAACTCAAAATTAGGTGATAATGTATCACTCAGAAAGTTTGAATCCTCAAGAAAGTGTGCTTTTTTTGCCTTCTACTCTAGCTGCAAAAGTAAAAGTTGTATACATAAAATTATATATACACAGATATGTATAGAGTTTAAGCTAGCTAGGCATTTTGTGACATAATTTTTTCTGCACTGAAAATGTAGGGATATTGCTTCTCCCAAAGACTTTTTTTCTTCTAGAACATTATTTTTCTTTGAAATACCAAGCTAACAGTCCTATATAAAATCAGACTCTAACAGAAGAGAATTGTGTTTGTCTATAATGAATAGTAGCATGAAAGCACTCATATGACCTTGCTTGTTAGATTTAGAAAAAAAATAATCAAAACCATCACTCACCAGCAGTTATTATTAAGCACTTAACAATGGGCTCTTCAATCCTAAGGAAAAATATTGAAAGCATCTCCTGAAAAATGAGAACAAGAAAAGTACTTCTTTATTAGAAAAGTTCACTATTTGTAGTTGCTAGCAACTGCCATCAAAGATAAAATGCAATCACAATCATAATTGCATTCTAAACTTCATCTAAATGTGTGATTTGTAAGTCTTAGCAGTTAATAAGTTTTTAGATTTTTGTCTGCAGCAAACCAGAAGGCATTTCTTTTGAGTACAGTGGATTTCTTCAAATACTGGGTAAAAAATTATTTTAAGAACAGTGAAACCATTTCTAACAAGCTGTACATACTTGGGTAGCTCTGCAGTCATTTAACTTTGTTGATGGATATTAAATTCCTTGGTAAGAAATTCAGATTATATACAAAGCTGGTAATGATAATTCATAGCACTTTTAAGAGAAATCATTTTATATCACTTCAGGAGCACTTTTTTTCTTTTGACTACTTAAAATATAAATCTTTGGAAATCAGAAGTATTTTTAGGAAATTGTGCTGTAACTGAAAAATTCAGAATAAATAGTTCTCACAGCTTTTCAGACTCTTCTTAAAAAGTTTAAAGAAATTTTAACATTCATGATTCTTTATACCACCTCAGATAAAGTACAATACTTTAAAATTACCTATTGTTAAAATAGAAAGTAAAAATTACAGTAACTTCAGGTTTTCTTCAATTATATTTGTAGCTTAGATTTAAATGGTTACTTAGGTAAAATGTTGGTATTATTAATGATTAATTTTAATTCTTCAGAAACCCTGAATATATTCTTCTAATTTCTATATTATATTGAAATAGAATAAAATAGGAGGAACAAATACGGATTTAAAATAGATTAATTCAACCATGGAACTGCTTTAGAAAAATACAGCAAATACTGAAGGATATATGTCTGATAAGGCTTAAAAAGTACATAGAATATTTGTACATAGATTTAAAAAACTTACTGAAAAGCAAACAAATTGTTTCTGTAACCTCTACCTTTTACAGCTGTGTGTTTTACTTTACACAGTAATACTCTTTACACAGTAATAATCCCAGGGAAACAAAATCTGTTGAGAAACCTTCCATGTGTCTGAAGACCTGTATTGAAAACACTCTCTTCTGCTGGTCAAACAAACATAGTTCTTTCAGTGAACCTTGTTGGTCATGTTTTCCAAACTTCTGTCTCTTGCTGTTCAGAGAATTGCCTGATATGTGCTGTCCCCTTACTGGTACAGAGCACAGCAGGGCCACTACCAAGAACCAGGAGAAAGAACCTGCTGTGCAAAATCCACTATTTAAAACAAGCTTGGGGAGACTGTATTTCTCCTCTAAAACAACCTATGATTTTACCAATTATACACACTTGCAAAATAATTAGAATTAAACTAGAGGCTTTATTCTAAAATTAAATGCTCCAGTAATGGCAATTAAGTGAGGGGTAACTGTTCTGCTTTAACACAAAGACATTTTTTAATTTCCAAAGTGAATTGTTATTGTAATTATTCTCATTAGGACAAATTAAAGTACTTTTTGCTTTTTGATTGTGAAGCATGAAGTCTAATAATTGACTGACCTCTTATTGTCAAGAAAGAATATAATAAACCAAGGACTGCTAGGTTACAAACAACCCCTGGTCATTTTTCTTTAGAAATAGACACAAGTTCCTTTGGGAACTGGTGTGAGTGTCACTGAACAGGACACCAGCGTTATAGTGAGGATTGCTTCCTGTTGGAGGAATTGTCCTATGACTAGTCTAACTTTGTCCAGTGGAAAAAGAGCTACTGACCTAATTACTCCATCAACCCAAAGACATCCTGCCCTCAGGAGAATCTAGTATGTGTTCTAGAAATTTTTTGGTGGTGTTTTTTTTTTTTTTTTTTTCTATTGAGAAGGACAATCTCTAATATAAGTATCCCTTCAAACACAGGCAATTTACAGAATTAAACTTGCTCTTGTACTCTCCTTCAAGTCCAGGGGAGTTCTTCTCACCCCACAATTTAGTCAATGGTGAAACTTTCCTCTGTTTCTCCTATCCCTCTTATGCCAAAGCAGTCAGTAGCAAAATGGCTTGAATGCCCTCACACATGCAGCTGCAATGAACTCCAGTCCCCGCAGAAATGTCTTCTGCATTGTGTGATTTCCAAAGTGTGTGGTTTTAGTTCTGTTTCTGATTTAAAAGAAAATAATGTTATTGATACATTTTCTGGGGATTTTGAGTCTGTCAGTGCAATAAATGTCCATCTTCAATAAATAATTTCAATATAAGATGTCTCAAGAAACTTAGAGTATTATCTGTATTTTGGAACTTGAACCATGGTTGTGCTTTACCATGAGTTCTTTGACATGTGTAAACTGTAGTTTCTAAATATATTCAGTCACAAAGCAAAGAGTTTTAGAAGTTCAAGTGGCCAATTTCAAAAGCATTGTTAAAGAAGAGTTTCAAGACTAATTTTATCTTTAGCAGTCTATGTTTTAGTAGTATTCTGAATTTCGTTCATTGAACTTGACCCTTACATGTATATTTCAGTGTAAGTATTAGCTAATCTAATCTACTGTCCTAATTTCATCAATGTCTCAGAAAGAGATGATATTTTGAAAGCTGCAGTACTTATCCTCTGTAAAAATGTAATCATTTCTTCAGTGCTATGACCACAAGGTGGTCATTTAATGAGCTGAAGTACTACCCGATGTCTTTTATTATCTAGTGATAATGGAGCATACCATTTTAGTCCCTTATTCTTAGATCATCAAAGCTCCAGCTTTTACTACCTTTCTTAGTTCAAACTGCATGTAGTGGCCACTGCTGTATTTTGTATGAATGAAGTGTCATAGTCAAGACTCTCACAAAACAATATATTCTCTGTCAGGGAAGACCAAATAGATAAAGAAAAATGGTGACATGAATTGTTACACAACAGATATGTGCCTTAGAAAGCATTTCCAGACCAACTAAGTTTTCTTAGTGAATACTAAAATGAGTTTATATGGAGAGTAATGCAGTCTGGCTGTAATTTACTGCAGTAAATTAATATATCCAGTGACACTACTTAATTAAACTGAACCATGTGACTTTCTCATGATTAAGAGTTGCAATAGTCCAGTGACTTCAGAACCACCAAACATATTTACAAAAATAAGTAAGGAGATTCTATTATAGACCTACCATTTTAAATATTACAGCTTGATGAAGATTTTAATTGATTCTAATTTCTGTTGCAGATCTTAGCATAATTCTGGTAGCATAAACTGCAATCAATTACTTGTATCCAGGGCACTGTACATAGTTCTGAATGTTAATATTTTAGACCACTTAATAATTTAGAGTAAATAAAGCTAGACATGCAGAATAATAAAACAATTATTGAAAAATGTTATTTAAAAAAAAAATTAAAAGTTTCTAAATAAAAAGGCCTGATATTTGAACAACACCACATGTACTATACTATTTAATTAGAAAATGTGTGACAATGTGATGTTTTGCCCCACATTAATTTGATTTGTAGCGTAACTTAAAGTTTTGTGTCTTTACATGGTCCAAGAAATATTTGAATATAAGAACAGATGTCTTTGACAGAAATGACAAGAGTAAAACATACTCACATAAGCATTTCTTATATGGATGATGCAAAGGATCAATGTGATTCTTTTGTTTAGTCTTCTGCAAAACACAGAAGGGGAAAAGATTGTGTAGACTGCTTTAAAGATGGGCAGGCTTAGATGCAGAGCTGAATTTCTCTTTAACAAGCTGGATGCAGACAGGATACTTTTAATGTATTTTCCTGTGGTGCTATAGTGTGTAAGCACCTCAGGTCACAGCGATGGGATGTTTCACCCTTTGTATAATGGCATTAATAAACATTTGTCCATTTATTCTGGGCACATCTCAAGCTTAGTAGATATGTGCCCACACTACCAGGGAATTGTGGAGGTGATCATTGTGCAGATATGTGGAATACTTAGTGCTGCTGTTCAAGTTCAGTCACTGTGTCACCAGGTAGAGAAGGTTCATGGTGCAGGAATGTGGGGAAAAAGGACACTTAATCCCTGCCTTTTCTTCTGGGTTCTTCGACTAGGTAAGAGAGACCTACAATTTGCCATAGTCTTTGAAAATTTTTCAGACTTTATCTTATGAGTATTTAGGTGAATGGACTTTCCAATAAAAGTTGTAAATGTTGAGTAAATAAGGCTCTATAATCCTTTTACACCAAATGCAGTGATCAGATTCAAGAGATGGTGGCTAAACCAGTAAAGGATCAAAACCAGAACTCTCCAGAGCACAGGGGCTGCTCCCAGCAGAATGACACAGACACTGGGATTTAGGGGACATTGGTTTTACCTCACTACTCACAGGTGAAGGTGCTGCAGCTGAGGTCTACACTTCTGCAGTCTTCTAAGTGCAAAGCTATTGAGAAAGTCATAAGGTACATCACCACCTTCTACTACTAAAAGAATTAACCATGTCATGAGCTAAACCATAGATATTATTTTAGAATTTATTTGTACCACTAGCTAGCCTGAGTCTCATGCAACTACAGCCACTTTAGTCCTTCCTGTAGAATTCATATACTGCCAATAATGTATCTGGATACCTACATTAAGTGGCCTGGATCTTATTTCACAGATTTTTGACTTTCCTAAATGTTTTATCTAAGGAAATCCACCTTAGATTCCATCTCCTCTGATGAATGAAAGGTATGACCAAACCTCTCTCATCTCTCTGATGAATACATAAAAGCTAGTGAACTGTATCCCTTCCTTTTACCCTAGGGTTTTGCAACTGAAATGTAGATTCATTCCTATTGCAGAATAAGTGCTGTGTGTGGTAAGCATTTTGAATAGCCTGATTTTCTACTCTTGGGTCAAAAGGAAAGAGACTGTAAAAAAGAATAGGATTTATAATGTGGTTATTTGACAGCTCAGTGCTAAGACTACTAAAGCTCTTGAGAGTTTTTCCATCAACATATTTGGAATTGGGCCACTAATGACTAGGAGGAAGGGAATTTTGAACTTGAGCTTGTTTAGTCAAATTTTATTTGAATCTAAGTAAAGTTAGATGCAGATTAGTACTCACTAATATGTCTGGCTGCTGCAATAAGACTGTGTGCCAAGGGAATTTTTTCTATCAAGCAGCCAGTGTACTATAAGAACAGAGTACATAGAATATAGCTACCAGTACCTGGTGGCTTGCAGAGAGAGAGATGTAATAGATGTGTTTGGGGGGAATTTGCATTCAGAAAACATTATGGAATGTCTTTTTAGCTCTCCCATAATTTTGACCAAATTAAAGAAAAAAAGAAATCCCACCTCCACATCTCATCTTCATTAAGAAAATGCTCTATGCCCTTTAAAAGAAGCAAACAGAACTTTTTGGATGAGGGACTGTATGTTAAGGGATTCTCTGTATGCACTCCCATTTTACTAGTCATGCAGGGTTCTTAAAAACTTTAATGGCAACTATGTTTAAGAAATCAATTTTGACTGAACTTTTTTAAAAATTACTTCCTAATTAACATGACTAAATCCTTGTTTTTCCCCAGAAGTAAGAGTGACAGTTTTTAATGACTTAGAACATATCACATCTCAAATACAATTACTATAAAAGTGTAAGAAAATATCTGAACATTTTTTAAGGTTTGAATTTTGTACCCAACCAAGAAACTCTGTACACCAGATATTCCAATGGCATAAGAAAGACAATTCTGTGGGGGGGAAAAAAAAAGTGATGATCTTTTTTTTTTTTTTTTTTACGCTTACTTTTATTTCCTATCAAGTTAAGGTGTTGATTTGTTTGTTTGATTGTTAGCTTGCTTTTCTGGTGGTCATGTCTGACTAAATGAACTGTTTGCTGTATTAGATTTTACCAGAATGGGGAATAGTGCCTTGATAGAGCCTGGACTAAATTCATTCTGTTCAGATGTAATGAAAAGCAAGCAACAAAACAAATGAAGGATTTTCTGTGGCAGAAGCATTAAATTGTGCAAAGTTTCTGAGTGCAAAAGGTAGGAGAAACAAATCCCACATCAAAAGTGTGTTCTAAGGCATATGGAAGTGTCTCTGTCTTCACTGGGTTTTCAATTATCCGCCACAGAAAAAGAGAGTAGCTGCCTAGCTCAGGGACAAGCACATACTGTAGTTCCATCAACGTTGTGCTCAAGATAAAGTATGTTTGGCCCTGAGGAAGAGGAAAGGTATGCAAACAGTCTGTGACAATCTGGTCACTGGAGTGCAGAGTATGGCAGTACACTCAGATTTACTGCAACTAGCACATAACTCATCATTATACGCATCAGCTGATGAGCATGCTGCCTACATTGCTGTAAATTTGGATGGCTTATGGGAAACTCCAGATGATTTTAAAAGGTAATATTCTCTCTAGTCACCTGAAAAAAATAGATTCCAGATTTTCTATTTAATAATTTTACTGCTTGGCAGTAACTGCTATTTTTGTGTGCAGGCTATTGCAGAAACACATAATTGATTCACCACCATCAATGTGTTACATCATACTCAGCAATAAACAGCTTGATTCCAATCCAAACCAGCTTTTGTAGCCAATATACCAGAAAAACTTCTGTGAAACCATCTGTGACTGTCAAATCTAATGGGTTAGAGGCATGCACAGCTAAAGTGAGCAAGAGCCATCAGGAGCGAAGGCTGGGAAACTGCACAGTTAAATGCCAGAGTGGATAAATTCTTACAATTCTGTTAGCCCAGCAGGTGACTTTATTCAACTGGTTCCTCATTCTCTGTACCTTTGCAGCAAACCTGGCCTACAGGGACCACTATTAATATAGACCAATATTGATTTGTTAATATTGAATGAAAATGATACTTGAGTTTTTTCCTTTGCATCCATTATTGATCCCTGTGATTAGAGTTTTTTTAAAAAAATGCACCACTAAACTAGAATTTACAGCCCTAAAATTTGTGAATTATTGTTGATATTATCTGTGCTTAAATATATAGTTAAATTTTATGGTGTCCTTCTGGTCATACCAATATGGCTTCAGCTCAGAATAAGAATACTCCAATATCAAGATGTTGTTTCACTGTCAACAAATATTGCACATTTATTTTAGGATTGTTTTCAGACCAAGTCTGAAACTGCCTTTTAAAATATTCCTTTAAAATGATGTGTGCTACTACACAGTACCACATTAAACAACTTCATTATTTTTTCCTAGTCACATTTTCAAAGGTGGGAAGTGCCAGAACAGATTGTGCATATACACTATGATGAAGGTTGCATGTGTAATGAGCAGTCCAATTATTGAATCAACATTACAGGCACTTATTTAATGAAACATGCATTATAAATATGTCTGCTGTATTTTTCAGATGTGTATTGTCAACAACATTTTCAGGAGTCACTATTTTTCTACTTGACTCTAGGAACAGAAATGAGAATAGAGATGTTCTTGTAGGTGAGAAAATGAATGGAGTGAGATGATGTCACCAATAAATTTTTGGTTTCCTGTACATGTAGTAATATTGTGTTGACCTAGGATATATTCTGCCTCATAGGAAAGTGGAAAAACATCTTTGTGCCTGTCCATTAATCTAGCGACTAATGCTTTAAACTAGGAGAAGAAAGCAGCAGATTGAACATCTACAACAAGAGGAGATTGATAAACTGTCCTATTTTTTATGATTTCTCCCACCATTCCATCATTATTAAATTCATCTATCAAATTTAAATGGCTCAATAGTAAGGCAAGATGTGTGACGTAAGCAAGAGTCACTGAAATGCTTCATGCACAATCAAAACTATGACTGAAGTGGCATCACCAGAAGGAGATGGGGTAACGCTTGTGACTGAGGCTTTTTTGTAGAAAAAGTATAACTGGTTCAGAATGATGGGGGAGAGAGATGGAAACATTAAGGGTTCAAACACTTCATCTGAGGTACACAATATTGACAGCTGTTGAAGAGCAGAGTTGGAAAGAAGTGCCTCAGAATCCAAAAGAGAGAGCACTTTGGTAAGAATTCATGATTGACAGAATCCAGCAAAAGTAAGAACTGCATTTAAAGAAAAAAGAATTAAGCAAACTGATAAAATGAATAAAACAAGATCTGCTGAAATTACAGGCACTTTCAGCTTTATGTCTCCCAAGACTATTCCCAGAAAAGCAGCAGTGCACCAATTGGAGCTTCTGTTCTGAGAGCAGGCATATGGACTAACACTTTTCCTTAAGGTTGCTCCTCAATAAACAAAGTTTTTTTGAGGTACACTGTCTTTATGAGCCCTATTACTAATGCATTTTGCAAGCTCCCCTCCTTTTTATACATCCCAGTGTGATCTTTGGATTCAATTTCTTTTTTTTTTTGCAGCATCAGCGGCATAACATTGCAAACATATGTCAGCTTGTGAACCACTAAAATCTGCATATTCTTTCCTAAGTAATGTCTTGGCAGCTTCTTCCCTCTCCCCCACATATATTTAGATGATTATTATTGCCCATATGTGATACTTGAGGGAGCACAGGACAAAAACTATATACTGAAAAGTGGAGAAAACACTTTCTTGTAGAAAGTCCATGTAGAGACAGAACTCTTCTGCAAGCCTTTCTTCACACTGTTACTGAAAAATAGAGGTGAGCTCATCCAAGAACGTGTACTGGTAGGCTAAGATGGGTCTGCCAGCAAGGATGGCAACCATCCTCGTGGAGCTATGTATGTACAAGCAGACCATATCTGTGAGGAAGAAGCATTTTCTGAATTTCTGAGGGAAAAAAATCTAGCTTTTTTATGTGTGAGAATAAGATATCCTTTAAGAAAATACATGGCAGCTGTTGTATCTATCAGATCAGAATACCTTACAGTCAGAAGCTGAGTAATGCTTTTGATGACTTGCTGTGCTGCACTTCCAAGGACAGTGGCCCACTGGTCACCATGGAGCCATGGCCCTACCAAACCTGCTTTTACGCAAGGTAACGTGCCTGTCATTTAAAATGCTTTGTGTTGGCCGGTAAAGAGGAACATGATTCCAGTGCACATAACCTCTGACACTTCTTTTGGCTGCTTTCGGTTATCCAAGAGTGTCCTCAGTTCTCCTTCCTGCCTTAGGGATCCCATTCTAATGAATGGAAATGGTGGTGATTAGTAGTAGTAAAACTGCATCAAGAAAAAAAATCTAGGCAAGATAAAGTAGACTGATAAAATTTAGATGCCTGGCCTCAAAAACTTCTGGCCTGTCTTTGGCTTACTAATCCTCTGAAGATTCCCTGTGATCCATTCACTGCCTGTAGAATCCCATTATAAATGGCTGCAATGGTTGTAGATTAAAGCAGATGAGATGGATTAAGACATGTATTTGAGACAAATGGTCACCTGAGGCAATGTGCTCTTTCATATGCAGGAACTCAGCACTTCTCTTCAGCAAATCAGTGTGATGATGCAGAAGCCTCTTATTGTTTAAAATATGCATCACCTCTTTGGGCATCATGTGGGAACTCTCACATCTTCCAATTTTTTATGATAATAGCTACTTATCACCTCTTTTGTGTATTATGCTTACTTATCCTATACTTACACGTTACACTATTTTTACATATTTATACATAACCTATATAGATCACTTACTTATACTTACTTAACACAGTATTTATACATTTACTAATTTATCTATAGTACAGCAGTACACATTTTACTTACTTATCACAGTACTTATACTTAACACAGTACTCATATATTTACTAACTTGTCCATAATACGGCAGGTATACATTTTGCAACTGCTGTGCATGAGATTACACATTACTTGATTGGTCTCTTTACTTTGTCCAAGAGCTACACACACTTTTCAGATAATAAGATCGGTTCCTAATCCAGTGCAGCACAGTCCTCTTTATCTATTCCTTGCTGTCTTGGTATTCAGCCTTTCAGCTTCTCCTTTCCCAACTCCAATTTAGCACAGTTTATCTTTCTGTACCTTTCAGTCCTTGATGCTCCAGGCAAGCAGAGTAAAGATGATGGCAGCAACAAAACCCATCCAGTGATCAGCAGCCAAATCAGTCCAGGAAATCCAAACAAGACAGCACAGGATACAGAGCAGACACAAACCCTTCTCTCTTCTCCACTGAACCTTCTGGCTGGGCTTAAGAACACTCCAGGAGCTGACTTGTTACACCTGAAGGTGGATGGCCACGTGAAGCTGGTGAGGGTAATTCCAGCCTGCTCTCTCTCTGAGGGCTCCAATAAGAATAATTAAAGATAATTTGGCTGGGGCACACTATCATGATTCAAAACACCTTACAACATTCATACCAGACTGTGCCTCCTTTGTGCAATACCCAACAGATTATGGCCAGTCAGAATTTAAGTCAGTCAGCACTAAGGTAGTACCTACTTCCTGCAGGGTTTTGCCCCAGATAAATGATGATGTTGTGGAGTTATAAATTTCAAAATATGATTTGTCTGTTTATCTCTCTTGGGTATTCCACCAGTAGAGGAAAATTGATCACAAGTCTTTACGTGTTTTAAATGGAATCGGTTTTCATTTGCAATTCAAAAGGGTGTTTAATGGAAAATTTGTCTATTTGCAATGTGTCATTTTTTTGGCTAAATGAGAAGTTTCAGTTGGGGTCAGTGAACAATCCTCAAATAATAAATCATGATTCTAGATTACAAGTAAGTAGGAATGGAGAATAAGTCTCCATAGTTTACAGAAGAACAGACCTGGAAATTATTTTCCAACAGTCAGCAAAATAGTCAAGTTATCTTTGTTGTGAGGATAATTGTCCATGTTCTAATTGAAGTATATAGTGTTTTCCTTTTGTGTAGTATCTATTTTAATTCAGACACACAGTCATTTATCTACTAGAGAAGGGACTGGTACTCAAATCTTTCTTCTTTCCAGTGGAACACTATCATAGTTTAGCTGGCAACTCAGCTGGCAACTGAGCCACACAAAACTATGAAGAACCAAAATTATCCTGGGCCACATCTCATTGAAGGTGATTCTACAGGTGCAGCATATATAAAATAATAGAAAAAGACAAAGTCACAATAATTTGACTACTTCTTATAATTACCAAAAAGATTTATATGAAGGATTTGTAGCTAATTATATTTTGCTCACATTTATGGTTATCAGATAAATTGATATAAATTAACTAATTCCTCTATTTCACAGTCATGGAGGAAAAAAAAGATATTTTATCATGATGGACATCTTGGCAATTATTTAAATCTCTAAAGAATATTCACAGAGGGCACTCTTAAAAATGTGAGCATTATTAAAAGAATTCCCAGCCCCACCATTACAGAGATTAGCTCAGTGTTGTATTTTTACTGACAATTCTATTGTATCCTTTCACTCCAAAGATTTTATGAGCAGAGCTCCACTCTTGCCCTGGTCTCACGCAGAGAAATCCTGCTGTAGGACCACAGCTGCAACTCTTAACTTCCACTTCTCTTACTTAAGTCAGTTTAGCTGTTTAAAGAAATTTTGTTGATGTGGGAACTGCAGGAAATCAGATATATATCAGCTGCCTCAAAAAGGGTTTTATTTTATTTTCTATCATTCTACAGGGCTTGATTGATGATCAAAAATCTTGGAATTCCAGCTACCTGGGGAAAACCAGGACTCAGTAGAGGATATATAATAAAGAACAGCTAAAAAGTAAAGTGACAGCAATCACTGTAAAGCCTGATAACTGCATCTCTAGTGTCCAACATAAATACCGGGTTTAGGTGCTTTTTATGCATTTTACAGCGAGAGCCAGATGCTCGATATCTCGTACGTGAGTTTATATAAATTAGTTCCTTACTTGACCAACTTTATGACATCAGTTCATCTAGAATTTATACTTTGCTTTAAAAGGTCACAATTACAAAAAAACCAAAACAACTCTGCAAACAAAATATTGGGTTCTAGCCTTCCTGTTCCTGGCAGTTTTAAATGTATGTTCTGCAAATATTTTGAGCTACATATTTGCACAGTTTATGAAATGCTGTAATCTTACAACCAGACATTAATGCAAGCCTAGAGAATACCCCTATGTGGCAATGAGTAGCTAAATATTTCTATCTGTGTATATAGGTGCATCTGAGTGTGTTCTTTTTGTCTCTCCAAATAATTCCTCATTAATGTGCACAAATATAGGTACCTGTTCGCCTCATTCTCATGATAATGCTTTCTTCAAGCACTTTCAATTTGGGACAAAACAAAACTCAAATAATGAACAACAAACAGGAGCAGAAACAGCACTACAAGGATTTAGATTTGTGTTTTGTTGAAGTGGAAAGGATAGTGCCCTTTGGCCAAGGTCACTATGATGTCCATTTGATTAGGGTATGATAGGTGGTAGGAATGCACAGATCAACCAGGTGTGCCATGGATTAGTTGTGCTCCCCTGTCCTGCTGACAACCTCTGTCTTTTCCTGCCTTTTTCCTCCTGAGTATGGAGATATGGTGGCTACCAGTAAAATAACAAAAAACAAACAAACAACGAAAAAGAAACTAATGGGCAAGGTTTTTAAAACCTGCCAAAGCAGTCTTTAATCCTAAAAATAGCATGTTGTTTGGGATTGCATGAAGGCCGATGCCTTACAGCATACAGAGTAATAAGAACTACCACATTGATAAAGAAATGCATCAGTAAAATCCCTGTTGAAGTCAGTGGGAATTCTGTCACTGACTTTAGTGGGGCTGAGATGTCACCCCACAAATTGGATTGTTTCTGTCACTGAGTTCTAGGACACCTCTACGAGGAGAGCAGCATTTTAGTCATGTGAGAATTTACTCTTCTGCCCCTGCACTTGGGTCATAATGCCATAAGAGTGGCGAGATCAGGATTTATTTCTCCTGGTAAAATATCAGTTTAGAATTGCTGCAACCAATAAGTACACTGGCTGAATAGACACCACACTAAAAATTAATGGCCTTCTGCAATATATTATAAATGCCTTATTATTGAAGATTGCTTAAAAAAGAAAGTGTTACTGAAATCTGGTGTTGCTATGAAACTTTGGGAGTTGGCAATTGGCAGAGGCTATAAATTAGCTTGATGTGCTGTACTGACCCTGTCATGCACTTAGTGTAATGGTATCAGTTTAAATTACAAAAAGAGGCTGAACATTAAAATACTCAAATTGCATTTAAGAAAGGGGAGAGAAACTACAGAACTGCCATAGCTCATTAGTGTTCCATAAAGTTGAAGAAAAATACAGCCATCAATAAATAAACTGCAAGTAGAAAAATTTTTGTTATCTATCCAACTTTGTCCAATACTACAATTTTAAAAATAAGTCACAATTGGTACAATTTATAGTTGCAAGTATTTTTCATACAGAATATTCAATTACTATTAACATTTATTAACAATTTATTGCTGTTAACATGAACATGCACACTGTAGAATCCTATCACAACACTTCACTGGCCATTGTTCAGAGGGGGCTTACTATATCTCTGTATCAATGTAATCAAGGTTCATTTCCAGCTAGAAACTTTAATGGGACAGAATCTGAAGACTTCTGCACAACTATTGAGCATTCTGGCTTTGTGGTGGTTGTCTCTGCAAGTCTGCAATCACCAAGCCCAGGTGTGTTTCCTGTGTTTGTGAAGTTCATTAGCCAGCAACAGAGGTGCAGCATGGGAGGTGTAGCACTTTCCAGCTGCACAAGACCAACTTCACTTATTTAACCACGGATTCTTCCAGACATTTGGATGCTGTATGAAACCACTAACAATTTTTATTTTTTTCCCAAACTGTTTTTTCCTAATTTAGGTATGCCCCTTGCAAATCTAAACCTGATTATTAATATCAATTATCAATACCTCACAGGAAGAGCAAGGACTCATTGATCACCTCCCAAGTTTCTGGTGTAAATAACATTTTAATGATTAGTTATATCTTCCTAACAGCTCAGAAGTCTGTTTTCAGTACCTCCAAGAATCTTGGGTTAGTGTTATTTGGGTTTGTAGGAACAGCTAAAATCTCAGCCTGCTCAAATCACTTCAGATTGTTTATCAAGGATAACAATTTCTGAAAATGTCTCACAAACACTAGGTGCTGTTCTCATTTCTAAAATATTATTTTCCCTTTAAATAGAGCATCAGTCCCAATCAGGTTATTGGAAAGCTGTTGAAATTTATTTCACCTGAGTCTGTATCAGATGGAATGATGATGCAATTACATGTCTGACTTTAACTATAGCAAATTGATGTGATGCATTACAGACTTCCACACACCACAGCTAAAGTAAATTACACTGAAGGCTTGTACAAGTAGACTGGCTGTCACCTTGTCTTATTCTCAACAGGTGAAAATAAAGGATCCAGTTGAAGCTGGTTATCCACATGAAATTATTCTGCAAGAGTGTATCTTAGATACTGTTGTTATTATTAGATGCATCACCTTACAGGGATGCTCTTCTCATCTCTCTGTATTTCTCTGACAATAGGAAAAGCCGGACCTACTTAGACAAGATAACTGACTTTGCAATTGTTTGAGTCCTAGTATTACCTTCTCTGCCATCTCCTTTTCACTGGCATAGAGGCACAATCTAGATAATGGCCAATTTAATAATGTCTGGCATGGTAAAGTCAGAGCTCCTAACTGCAGACTGGAGTCAGCAATCTCATACCTACCTTCCTTTGACAAGAGGACATGTTTGTTGCTTTTTCTTTGTGGACTTGCCATAAAATAAGCAGCAGTTTCATTAGTATTGACAAAGACATGTACTATGTGGTTCCTCCAACATCCAAGATTTCTAGAGGTATAATTCAGAATCTAGAAATTATGAACTTGTGTCAAAAAAACTTTCTTGTTTTGCTTGGTTTTGATGTGCTACTGTTTCAGATGGTACAAAACAATAACAACATCAACAGAAGCAAACTGGGAATTCTTTTGTATAACTATAAGCTCATATTTCATAATATGACATTTATCCCACATATCTTTCAGAAGAATTGGAAGAAATGTATATGTTACTTAAGCACTGCTCAGGGAAAATAATACTGTGCATATGGATTAAATTTCACAGGCTTATTGCTTTGTTTTGTAAGCATTTCTTCTTTAAACACACCAAAATAATTTCTTTCACTCTCTCTCTCTTCAGTTTGGATAAGCAATTCTCTCATACTTTCAGCCGTCTTCTTGATTGTACGAATTCCTCCTCATATTTCTACTTCATCTATCACAATGCATTTGGCATTTTTTTGACAGATGACAGCACTTCATTTCGCTAGGGGGAGGAATACAAAAGACTAAAGAACAAAAAACAGCTGAAAAACACTTTGTCTTAGGATAAATGAATAGACTTTTACCAACTATTCTCACAAGCACAAGCTCCAAATCTTTGGACTGACAATAAACATTGGAGTCTTTATCCAAATGGCATTTTTCATCTGATAGTATTAAGCTTCCAAAAATGGGGCTTTACAACACTGCCTCTCAGTCATACCTCTTTCTTCTAAAAGGTTTTGAATCTAAGTTGAAATTGTTTGATGGCTTTGCATTATGTGTTGTCTGAATAAAACATACTTGATTCCTTGTGCACACTGGATGACCAAGTAAGCTGCACATTATGGATTTTGTCCCTTCAGAATTACTTTTACAGCTCAAAGTGAGTGACAGCAATACGTGAGCTAAGTGTTCCAGAAGAGCAGAGACTGCATTTGTAAATTGCCGACTACTGCATCACTAGGAAAAGCCTCCCAGTGAAGCAATAATTACTCTGAAAGAACAGTATTTCCAACTCTTTGACATTGAAGACAAAAAAATAGGCAAGATGGAAAATGTGTCAGTGGACTGAATGCCTCCACACACATTTTCACAACCCCTGCGTGTTGAGGGATACATCATATAAGCATTCCTAAGTTTGTTTTATTATATTTTAAAAGAATAATTTCTTTCATGTCATTCTACATCAGGAAATCCACTGAGAAAACAGTGAGTAGAAAAAATTAGCACACCTAATTCTTGAGAAAGGGGTTAAATGACACCATTTGCAAAAATCTGGGGATTTTTTAATTGCTATTTGCTTGAAGGATGCTAATCACCATTTCTATACTTAAATTAAGAAACTAACTTTTCATATCATAACTTTAGAAATAGAGTAATATTTTTACTCAGAAAGATAAATTTGCTTGGAATTATTGACTTGGGTCTGACATTCTATTATCTAGAATTCTTCCTTAACAGTTCGGACTAGTGTCTTTAAGGTATTCTGTAAGTGATCACAGTTTTGTGTGTTTTACTACAGGAAAGGGTTCTCTGAAGATTCAGTCCCAGTATAAAGATACCGTTAAAGTAGAAAACTAAATTAGATTCCGTTCAAACACAAATATTTCCATCAGAATCAAAGATTAAGACGGAAAACATTTCATCTGAATTCTCATTAATCTGAAGTGAAATTAGCAGAAACTAAACTGAAAGTAGTAACATTCACATTTCCAGATAGGGAAGAATTTTTCTACATATCATAAAAGCAAATGGAAGAAAACTTTTAATTATCTTTTTCTCCTAAAAACCAGTTAAATCTAAGACAATCCAAGTAGAAATAAAGAACGTGAGTTATACTTACAGCTAATGGTCTCCTGGAAGAAGAGATCTGTCTTGCCAAGATGAAATACTGCAACTCTAAGAGCAGATAGAGTTTAGCTGGATTAAGGACAAGCCTTAGAGTTTTCAAGACCAAATTAGGGCTAAGGAACTACTGTTTTCTTAGATCTTATTTTATTTTCCTAGAGGATTTTTTGGAAATGGTCTTAACAATTGAGTACAGCTAGAACTCTGCACTTCTATACAGTGAATCAATGTGATTGTGCAGAAGGTTTAAAACACTCTAGAATATGCATCACCTCTTTGGGCATCATGTGGGAACTCACATATCTTCCAATTTTTACTTAATAATACCTACTTATCACCTCTTTTGTTTATTTAGCTTACTTATACTTACATATTTTTATATACTTATGCTTACCTAACACAGTATTTATACATTTAACCAACTTATCCATAATACAGCACATATACATTTTGCAACTGCTGTGCATGAGATTACACATTGCTTGATTGGTCCCTTTACTTCGCCTAAGAACTCCACACACACTTTTCAGATAATAAGATTGGTTCCTAACCCAATGCAGTACAGTCCTCCTTACCTGTTCCTTGCTATCTTGGTATTCAGCCTTTCAGCTTCTCCTTTCCCAATTCTCTTTCAATTTAGCACAGTTTACCTTTGTGTACTTTTCAGTCCTTGATGCTCCAGATCCAGGCAAGCAGAGTAAAGATGATGGCAGCAACAGAACCCATCCAGTGATCAGCAGCCAAGTTAGTCCAGGAAATCCAACCAATGAAACAGCAAAGGACAGGAAACAGATCCAAGCCTGTCCCACTAAACCTTCTGACTGGGCTTAAAAACCCTCCAGGAGCTGATCTGCTGCAGCTGAAGGTGGATGGCCAGGTGAAGCTGGTGAGGGTAATTCCAGACTGGTCTCACTCTGAGGGCTCCAATAGGAATAACTAAAGATAGTTTGGCTGAGGCATACTATCATGATTCAAAACACCTTACAACAGAGTACCTTTACACATATGTAAAGGAAATAAGCACCTGGAATCAATGCATGCAACTCAAATTCTAAAGAAAATACATTTTCATCTGTGGAATTGCCATTATTGCTCTGTCTGACTGAATGGGAAATTGTAGAGTAATCTTGAATTAATATATCTCAATCTCCTCAGAAGAAACAGACAAACCATAATCAATATTCATGTGCTTTTTTTCTCTTATAAGCTCATGTTATGACAAAAGATTAGTTGTCTTTTATCATGACTTAAAAGAAAAATCTCATATACTTATGGTTTCTTTTTATTCATTAGCATATTTAAGTATTAGTTTTCCTAGGTATTTTATTTTTCCTTTTACATTGCAGTAGTAGCTGGCAGGCCGAAGTCCAATCACAGTTCTGACATAAGAAATAAAGTATGCAGATTTAGTGAGATGGTTGAACCACCCAAGACCTATATCTTAAGTAGAAAATCCAAGAAGCAGAGGAAGAGAGCACAGGTACAGAGATGTGTATTAAATTGCTCGAATTCAGACTGAAATGGCACTAAAGATTAGAATAGGTCCACTGTCTCCTAGTTCACAGTTCATTGTCACTGGCATATCACTTTCATAACTGGCCATGTTTTTTCATGCATTTTGGTCAATTCAATTCAAGGTGTCTACTTATAACATGAGAACACTGCTTTTAACCCCTGGAGTAACCTCTGAAATAATGAAGTAACAAAAAGAAGTACATTAAATTTTCTTTTACACCAGAATACTGTGCAGGTAAAATAGAGCAGACTCAGGGAATTCTATGTCATTTCATTATTTGCCAATTACTGAAATGGTTAATTAATGATTTGAGTACTGAGAAACAAAGAGAGTAAACTACATGCACACCTAGGTAAAAGTTGTTTCATCCCTTTAGCTTCAATTCACGTGCCTCTCCTCCCTGCCTTGCTCATCCCCACTCCCATTGTTTGAACTGCAGGTTACAGTCAGGCCCCTTGTGATGATCAGGCAGAGCAGAGACTGCAGTCAGCACCTCCTGCTGCTCCTTACTTCTTACTCCCCTGCACCTCCTTTCTTGCTTGTTTTATCTGCTCTGAGTTGCAAGGATCCCTCAGGGTACCCCTGCCCTCATGTGGGTCAACCAGAGCCGTAGTCCCTTGGGGTGTCCCTATCCTGGTGTGGGTTGTCCGAGGCCACAATTCCTTAGATGTACCTCCTCTCCCATGGAGGTCCTCTTTCCAAGAGTGGCTCCTGCTGTGTTCCCAACAACACCCCTTCCCACATACCTCCTCCCATATTTTCCTCTGTGTCCTCACATGATGTCCCCAATGTCTCCATTTGTCTCTACATCACGTGGCTAGGAAGCTATTCTTTGGAAGAAAAAAAATACACATCTATGGCAACCATAGAGCATTTTAATAATGAAGATTTTAATCAGAAAATTGCAAGTGAAATTTGTGTAGTACCACAATCGTGGTGGGTTTTAAATAATCACAATTCCCTGTGGCATTGAATTACAAGATGTGTTCATCAATAATTATTATTTTACTGCAGATTTTTAGATTAAAAATTCTGCTTCACGAATTTTCCATGCAGGGCAATCAGATGGAGGTTTTTGATGCTTTCCAGGCTGCAGCAGAGGATTTCAGATATGAACTGCATTGATCCAATACATTCACTGTCTTTCTGCTTTCTGTTCCTCCTGCGCCATGCTCCTTCAGGGATTGGCATGTCTCCTGCTCCCAGTGTGCAAGCCTGGTAGATGTCCTAGCATGAAAATTGGTCATTTCCCCCCAGAAATAAGGCAATTCGGCTTGGTAACATCTTTTTTTACTTTTTTGGTTTTGTTTTTGGTTTTTTTTTCCGTGTGTATGGTTTTCTCTTGCTTTGGTTTACATGCTTCTGTTATGCTGGAACACTGCCTTTCAGGAGATTTTGTGTAGCATGAGGGACTCATAGAATTTGCAAAATAAAACCTTTGTTTAGAGCACTCTGTCTTTGTGCTTTAAGAAGAACATATTTCCTATATTTCTGTCTCAGAGTAAAGTAGATTATAGCCAGACAGATAGGTACTTTGAAAAAGAATTGATTTTATTTCTATGTTGCATTGATTATTCCCACGTATACCACCATTAGTCATACCCAGGAATTTCCTTGCTGGGAAATGGCAGGATAGATTGGTTTAGAACTGCTCTGCAGCTGTTCTAAATTACACTGGGATAAGCCTGTGAACTCTTCTAGTTTTTAGATGTCTGAAAGTTTAGCTTTTAGCAGGAGACTATACCCAAACTAGCCTCAGTTCCCTGATGAAATGGTTTACCCTTTTGTGGATGTAAGAATTAGTAACTTACAAGGAAAATTTCCATAAAAAACAAATCCCTGAAAATGTAAAGAGAAAACAAAGCAATGTAAATAGAATTAGGCTGGCAGGAAACTTCAAAAAGTGCATGACATGAAATGGTATCAAAACAAAAGATCCACACATGTCTTCAGCATGAAGACTAGCAGTGTTTTCTAGCTTTTACTTATTTCAGGGGCTCAGTACCAAGAGGTGCAAGTTTCCATCTGGTAATAGAATTCCACAAATAATTTAAGATGAAAGGCATAATATGTATTTAATGATACCTTCACATTGCTGATCAAAGCATTTTTTCTGAACAATTTTTTTTTCATGGTATTATTTTTCTTTCCCTACCTTTTTTTTCCAGTCCTTCTACCCTTTCCCATCGAACATGTCATATAACTTCACTAAAATTTTTCTTATACCATTACAAAGGCAGTGTGTGGCTATTGAAGACAATGATTCTTCAATGATTCTGTCCTTCAGGTTATTTTCATATTTCCTGTCCTCTCCTCCCCTTGTGCACCACATATTTTAGAAGTGGAAATAAGCTAGATGTCCCCTATTTGGTGTATATGCTCAATGTTTCTTGTTCTTATCCTAATTCTGTTCAAATTAGATATTATTTTATGGATGAACACTCACACAGTGTGTATGCTCTTCACTTAAACCAGTATGTCACTTATCAGCTTGACAGCATGTCACAGAGAGCAGCTGTGACACAACCTCACCTGGGAACCCTTCCCCTGTGTGTGGAGGAACCACAGAGTGCAAAAAGGTATATGCTAGTCAAGAAAAGAATTAGGAAGTTTAGAGGACCTTGGTGACACACTTCATTCCTCCATGTCTCCATTTTTCCTCACTTCTTTGTTAATTTAAAGTTTCAAGCACAGTTATCTCACAGGGCTTTAAGCTCTGCTGTCTTTCTAATATGCCAATCATTCAACAGCAGTACGGAGAGTTTTAATAGAAAATGTCACAGAATTTTGGAAAATGTTTCATCATTGGCACTCTACAAGACACCATGTTTATCTCTGCCTGGCAACATATCAAATCTCATGATATTATGTTTGTTGTAGAAAGTTAGAAACACACTGAATTTGGCGAGACTTTTATCAGCTGCAATAATCTGAGATGAGGCATTGTGTGCCCCCTGCAATACTTCCTGACTTCATATTCCTGTGATGGCTTGCCAGTAAACACAGCAGGAGGGGAAAAATGGTACTATTTTCTGCTCTATGTGCACTCAGTTTCTGTGTTTTTCTCCTTTATAAGCCTCCAATTCATAAGTGAATTTAGAATGGCTTAGCAATGCTATTGGCAAGTGCTTCAGCTCCAGTAGCTTTTACACGCAGTGTTGAAAACGCCGATCTTTTGACATCCGTTGTACCAAAATGTGGTCTCTGGCACAAGCTGATATCCTGTGGTTGCACAGCTCACTACTCTGATATTTTGACTGTTTTCTCCTATTTTCATTAATATTTGTGATTCAGTGTAAAAGAGGTTAAATACCATTCTCTTGCACGCTATTTGGCATTATGTCCTTCCCCCTGTGTACATGGGTTCTGTGTGAATTACTACTGCTGCTAATTACTCTGCATAGGTAGCTGCAGCAGAGGTAACCAAATTAATAGTCTATTGGAGTAGCCCCTCTGCCATGTACCTTGGAGAGCCCACAGTACTGTGACAGGATAAGGGTCTCCTGTTGCTGGATAATGGTCTCCTGTTGCTATGCAAATGCAAAGTCAAAACAAATGTGAATGATGACATTCTATAAAGCAGACATAGAACTCAGCCTGCTTCTGGTAAATATTTCATCAAAAACCATTTCTATTTTCTAAACTAGTGAAATGAACACTTGCTAAGGAAACATCATGCTGTAGATGGGAACAGAAATACAGCTCTAATATCTAACATGCCTACTGAGACATTAGAGTTGTTACCTTTTTTAGAGCTTATGTGGCAAATAATTTTACCCTTTCATACTCTCTTGTATGTAATGCTCCTTACAGCTCAGCTTCTACCTCTTTTTTAGTCTTGCTTTTGATGTCTTGCCATGTTCCTGTGCAATTCTCCCTCATTGTGCAGCAAACAGCTTTCTAGTTAGTGTTTGTTGTTTAGTGTGTTATCCTTCTTATCTACTTTTGAACTACATTTTGTCATTTTGAAAAATCCATTTATTCTCTTGAACTAGACCCTATTCTTCAGATTCCTTACTCTGGGAATAGAAGGGTAGTAAAATAAAAAAAAACAACAACAACAACAAAAAAGAGGCTGTCAAGAAACCGGTTGTGGCTTCTTGATCTTGTCTGTTTCCAGCTAAGGATAGATCAGAGCAGTCAATATGCTTGTTCAGCTTGGCCTTTCTGGCAGTAGTTCTTCAGAAGCAAGATGGTCAGGATCAGTCTGAAGGTTGGCAGCCTCACCAGAGCAACTGACTTCTCTAAACTTCACTGTGCCCTTGCTGAATCTTAATTAACTCAGTGCATAGCAGCTGTAGGATATTTGTGCCTCATCTCAACCCTTCTCATGCCAATCTCAGCTGTCAAAAAGGTGCTTCAATTCAGAGTGCATCATGTTCCTTTGAACTACATTTATTAAACTGATGCCTGATGTAGGAAGGGAGAGGGGAGGTGGACAAGGGTTTGGAGAAAAAGTGTTCCAAAACCTATGGATTTTAGACAACATAAGCCTGATTTTAAATTAAGGGAGCTGCACATTTACAAAATAATTCTCTTACTGCATAAGAGAAGATAGACAATTTAATGTGAAGCAAAGCCATATTGTCCCCAATCAGAAAGAAATCAATGAAAGGATTTAGATAGACTGCCCTTTCTAATAATAATCATATTTGCTCTTTTCTTTTGCTTAGTACTAAGTACTACAATATTTTGAAGATTGAGGCCAAAACACTAAAGATTTCAGGATACTGAGCAAGTTAGGACCAACTAGATAGCCACATTTGCAGTCTGAATGAGGTATTGCAGCCCATGCTCTGCCAAGATTTCTCTCTTTGGTAGAAGAAAATTAATCCAGCATGTTTGCCGCTTTCATCTGGCTCAGGAATAACATAAGCTAGATTCTTGAGTACACAATTATTTAGAGCTTAAAAGGTCAAGACACCCAAGTGGCTACTGGTAGCCAAGGGAGATCATATGGCAAAAGTGCATTGAACTTCACAAAGGCACAATACTTTCTTGGAAGAAAAGGCAGGTTTGAGGCAGCCAGATTTTGCACTAGCTTCATTTTCCAGATGGACTTAAATCATGCAGAGATAGTACCTTGTGAAGGCAAAGTCTACAGTCAGAGGATGGGTAAAATCATACAGGTGGACGGATTTTTAAATTACATGGGTGATGTTAAAACTAATCAGAACTATTTTCACTATACAATTGCAACTCGGATATCAAAAAAACCTTCCTAATTTAAATCATAACAGAAAAAGGCAAACACACATCTGTTCCTTGAACTGAAAATAATTTACTTACTTGATTCATTGGTTAATTTCCCTTCCAGCCATTTTTGCATCCCTCCCTTGTGAACTTAGACTCAGTCATAAGTCTCAATCTACGCACTGATCTCATACAATCACTTGATTTTTATTTTGCTAATGCAGAAGATGTGCAAAAGAAGAAGGATAAGCAGCTTGGTTACCTGACACAAAGACAGATAATCAAGAATTCAGGTAAGAATATAACCTACAGCACTGTGTTCTCAAATTCTGCAATCTCCATGTAAGGTCCAGCTATAAAGATCAGTTTTACAGCATCTCTGTTTCTGCTGTTTCCTCTGTAGATTCAGTAGTGATACACATTACTAAAGACATACACAGCACCTAGGGAGGATTAAAATAAAACACAGATAAGCAGTTGTCAAAAGAAAGGCTAGGGCAGATGGAGAGATGTAATATGTTCAGGCAGTCTTATTTGCCTGAAACTTATCTAGCAGAAGTTCCTGATTACTTTGAGTTTCTCCCTTGTAGCAATATTCAAATTTCTCTTTGGCTACCACTACTCTGAACATATTTTTCTATTTCAGTAAAACACTGGGCCCAGAGCTTTTATGGTGAGCATGAGAATTGCTGGAACCCATAACTGTTATAGGTAAATATAACTTCATGGACACAGTCAGTTGTCAAATTCAAGCACTCTTTTTCTCAAAATCCCACTGCTTTCCACCAGATATCAGGACATATTTTCAGGGTCCTCTATAGTCTAAAAGTTTTTTCATTAAAGTTGAAGAAAAGATAACTTAAAATTCATATATATTTATTTTGTACCAAAACACATGCTGAAAGATAATGAAATTCTATCAGCAGAATATACCTGGATGAGCTGCTTCCCTGTATCTTCAGACTGGCACAAACTAAAAGGAATTTACTTAAAATAAAAAAATGAAGTAATTCACACAGAACATTGTAATTTAACTGTGTTCACCCTCTTGACAGGCTCAGCATGGGTATCAACAGAAACAAAACAGCTGCAAACAGAATTTTACAAAGTTTTTCAAAGACCATTAACTCTTAGTTCCCATCATTATTTTAAATAAGAATCTAACCAAAAAGACGGTAAAATGAAAAGTCTTTTTCAGTAGCTCTTTAAAATGTTGACCTGGATTCTTTCCTGAACCTTAATTGGAATATAATTATGAAATTATATTACATGAAATTATATTACATCAATCTGTAAACATGCCAATATACAATAAAATTTAATCTGTTTTCCTTCATTATTAATTGGAACGTCAATAAAGAGTTTCTTTTAATAGTAAATATAGCACAATAAAAAAAAAAACCCAAACCAAACAGTGTTGAAAAAATCTCTGTATGGAATAACTGCACTTATAATTCATGATGCTCATGTTCAGGCTGTTCTTGCAGACTTCCAAAGTCAAAAGCAAAGACATGTACTCTGAATTGTCCAGGGGGTCAGTTATCATCCTTTCATTAGAGTGTTCCCAATACATAGCCTGAATTTTCTTATTTTAATTCAAGCCAAATGTTTCTGCCTTCTATATCCATGTGTAGCATGGTTCAAGTTATTTTTTTCCTCAAGTTATTTTCTTCCCCAAGACTACTTTAGTATTTCCTCAATATTTATTGACCAAGCCCACAGTGATTATCACTTCTGTATTGCAGAGTGGCCTGCTTGGTTCACACCCTTTGTGAGGATTACTGCCACAAAGTGGAGGTAGCACTTCAGCTAAGCAGTGGAAACATTATCTCACATTTCTCAGCATTATCTTTGCTTTTTGTCCCACTACCTCCTCTTAATTTTTTAAATCAAGACTCACTTTCAACTCACAGTGCCCCATAATATCTTGATCATCTCCTGCATAACTGGTGTTTTTTTCTCAGAGTACCTTTGTCCTACTTCTTGTTTTTGTCTAACCATGGTATTTTCTGCTTCTCCTTATGGAAACACATCCTATTTTTTCAGATCATTCCTCTGGCTTGTCAGAATTTTTTTTAAAGTTCTTATCCTGACCTCTAACACACATGCTATAATTTCTGCATCTTCTCCGAATTAGTAGGCATTTTTACACCACCCTTCAGAATGGAATATACAATGAAGCCTACCAGGCTCAGGACAGGTCTTGAGTCCCTTGCAAACTGCAAAACTGCATTCAGTATACTCTTCCACTTTGATAATGAATAGACATTACTTTCTTCAGTATGCCAATTCAACCAATTTTTCAGTCATCCATTTGGAGTTAAAAAAATCTTCTATACTAAGTGTACTAACTTCTTAACTTACCTCCTTTAGATGTGCTGACTCTCAGGTCTTATTTGAGGGAAATAGAAAAAAAAATGGGTAATATGGGAGTGCAGCTGCTCAGAAATCAAGACTGAAGAAAACTGATAGACAGGATTCTCAGCATCTCTCCAGAAGGACATGAAAAAGATCTTATGGTAGGAAATGGGGAAAAGATGGTAAATTTAGCATAAAGTTAAGAAACTCCATAACTGTTATCAGTAAAGTTATTTAAATTCTAGCTCTCTCACATAAAACAAAGTTTCCTTTTACCTACTAGATGGGGTGAAAAATAATTTGCAACCACTTTCATACATAGATATTTATAATATGTATTTATGTATATTTTTAATATTTATATAAGACATATAATAAGTATTTAAATATTTGTATGTAATAACTCTTCAGCAGAAGCAGGCATCGTACTTAGAAACTAAAACCCAATGTCTTAAATAGCTCTTTGCTTTTGTGCTTAAATCTCTGTGCACACTTCAGTCAATTGAACAAATTGACTGTACACTGTTTCCTTTGCTCACTGTTTCCACTGTTTCCTAAGGAACACAGAGCAGGATGACAAACAAAAGCCCCTTTGCTATGGAGGAAGTGGACTGATCTTCATTACTCTGCAGTACAGCAAAGAAGTTTAAAGGCTCTTTGGAAATGTGTAAACTGTTAGACCAAATAGAACTCAAATGCTCTTTAAGTAAACACAGCGGAAACCCAGAAAACGAAATTATTTTTAGTTTCAAACAACTACTATTAAAATGTAATATTTGTAACCATAATACTATTTGAATAGCCTTGAGATAAACTGTCTATCATAAACTCTGCAGCCCACCTCCTGAAAAGGTGATCAGGGATCAGTATGGTAATTAGTAGCTAATATCATAGCTGCTGGATCCAGGATCTGGAAACACAGGGAACCAGAAAGACATCTGTTGCTTCAAATACTGTGTTATGTGTTAGCATGGTCAACACAGAAGCCCAGTTTTGAACCTGAGAGCAAACCCCCTGAAATCAGTAGAAATACACACAGGTTACTGTCAAACGCATTGAGGTGCTTTGTCGCATTGGTCACAAATCACTAAATATAACAGAACAATAGGAAAAACTACTGGGCCTGAGAGCCTGCTCTGAATTAGACTGAAGAAAGGTCTCTTAGGGGGAGTATTATGAGCCAGAAACCTACTCTTGTGCAAGGTTTGTTTTGCACTGTTTTCATATTTAGCAAGGATTTATGCATTCTTTTCACATATCTGTGCAACATTATTGGTGTCGTGCATTGCAGCAAGAGTGCATAGATAGATATAGCTGAAAAGTCTGGCAAAAATACAATCTGTCTACAGTGCATAGGGCTGTGCACAATATTTGAGTGGGTTGTGGCAGCCACATAGCCATTAGTTAATTATGATAGGGCATCATGTTGATGTGGTGACTGTGCTGCTTCCAGTTTTGGAAGTAGTTCAGAGGCCTCTACATCTGTGTCTGCATCTGCAAGACCATGTAGCTTGTTGCTGATATAGCTTTGATTTACTGAAAAAAACAAAATAGGGAAACTTCTGGTCATTCATCTTCAAAATTAATTTTCAAGGCTCTTCATTTTGTCCTTGTGTTTGGAGTCCGTGAAGAAAGCAAGATGGTGTAAGATGAAGGAAAATATTGCTTGCATATTGTATGTAATTCCTTTGAGATGCAAGATGCGCTCAAAATTTCTTCTTGATTGTGTATCAACAAAATTTTACTCTTATATAGAAAAAGTTAAGAAGATATAGGAGGAAGAGCTAAAACAGGCTATCCACATGAATTCACCATATTTTTTTCAGCTTTGAGAATGTAATCAGCTGACAGGATAGGCTCAAGGCTTTTATCAATCTCTCTCATTTATCTAGCAATAGAGATACAGTTAGAAATAAAAAAAATGCCTTTTTTATTTACCACAGGTGATAAATGAGCTCAGTTTCTAGGTCACTATAGACAATGTAAAGTCTCAGAACTACTCTCAAAAGCAGATGAAAGGCTTCTCAAACCTCTGCTAATGAAAGCAGCTCCTACATGGAAATTAAATTCTCTGAATATATAATTATTTATCTTTTATTTTCTTTCAGAAATTCTGTTACATTTTCTTCTTTGAAGGCTTTTAGCCTAATACTCTTTTCACTTAAGACTGAGTTTTAAGGTTACAGTCTTATCTAGGAGAACTAGTACTCGTTAACAAGGCTGTTTCTTTCCTGTTATATTTAGCCACATATGAACCACACAAACCCCACAAACACTGGAAAAAATCCCCAGAAAATCCTTGAGAATCCCTGATGTCAGAAGAAAACTCTAAAAAACAAGTAAATGAAATATCTCATTCAGAAATCTCACATCATGATCATTTATAATCCTATTCATTAATTAAAAATTAAAATAACCTGCTGGTAAGACTCCAGTTACCAGGTGACTAAATCAGTACTTTGCCAAAGTTTAAAAGCCAGAAATTCCTTTCTCTCTTTTAAATATTTGTGGATTTTCCTCATGAGCCACAGAAGTCTTCATAGGCAGCTCTTTTCCAACATGCACAGAAAAGTATGAAGATTTTTTTTTCACTATACTCTTAAGGTCTCAAAATTATACAGGCAAACCTCCTCATGTCCTGCTGTTATCTGGAGGAAGCAGCACATTTCACATGCTGTCTCTGAACTGATATTCTTTTTTAAAGGGAGGGCAGCAAAACATAGTTTTGGCATTCACTATCTTATATTTCCTGACACCTGATGGGTACTGTATTGTCTTAAATCTGTAGTCTTTCCTGGAAGGATGGTTGCATGCATTTAATTTCCTCTAGCAAGAAAACTAGAAGACCTTGTCTACCTACCTGGCACAAGAAGGGAAGTTCTGAGTCAAGAAAACTTGCAAACTGATATATTTTCATTACAAATGCTTTCACTGACTCCCAAATGTTTGTACCTTTATGAGAGATATTATGGAACCTAAAAGCTGTTGCCAAGGAAGTTTAAATGTTTCAGCAGCAGAAAGCAGAAATTGTGTGGTTCTTTCTTTCTTTTTTTTTTTTTTTTTTTTTCTCTATTCCTTATCAGCCCAGCTGTGAATTAAGTGGTAGAGGACTACTTTCTATGGAGTTGCACTGGAAACTTGTGAGATTTGCTGATGTATGGCCTCGTTTGACCAGCCTGGCTCTGCCTCCAGAGAGTGGAAGGTATGAGAGGAAAACCCAAGGAGCTGTGGACTTCCCCTCTTACAGAAAGGACATTTTTCAGGTAAGATAAATTTTCCATATTGCCCAATAAATCATAAGAAATGAAACTCAGTGGTTTTATTCCTGGAACTATTTGTAAATCAGTTATTTTAGCTATTCAACCAGCTCTGCTGACTATTTAGTTTCCTGATACTGCCATACCCTTAGGAAATTACAGGATACTGACCCAGTTTACACAGATGAAGTTAATTAATTCAAATACAACTCAAACAGGATAGTTGAACATGTCTGCCAAATAAATCTTAACCAACTACCTTTCCAGCCCCTCCCTCACTGTCCCCTACTCCCCATCCCTCTTTACTTCAGCCTGGAAAATAAGTTTTCCTGTCCATTATTTATTTTCTGTGGCTCAGCAGGCCTACATTTGGTATCCCACCCCAAACAGAAATCCATTCAAACGTTAACAATAGATCACACCAGTTCTCAGTCTGCAGCAAGGGCAAGACTGAAAGTAGAGAAGCTGGGGATTACAATGTCCCCCAGAGTTTAAAAGAAAAGAAAAAATGGGAGAAAGAAATAGAAGAAAGTCATACTCCTCTTTGATTAAAATACACTGAAGCCGCCTTGGACCAGGCTCCAAAAAATGCTGTCTTGTCTTTCCCACTTTGCTGGGGCCCCCAGGATCTCCTCCCTGTGTCTGCTAACTCCAGTTCTGAGCTTCAGCAGTGCACTTCTTGCTGAGGCAGAGCAATGGCTGTGGGACCTGTAACTGTCCTCTTCTTGGTGTTCCTCCTTTCCAAGGCTTTGTCCTTCCCCATACCACCATGGACCTCTCTTCTCACCCTCTTTTTACCCATCTGGGTAGCTCCAAATCACTTGATCCATTCAAAAAACCACTCCTGAAATACTGAATTGTTCTGTGAGGTTTTTTTTTTTTTGTTTAAGACCAGATTCAGATGCATTCTCCATTTTATTACAAATGAATTTCTGTTGCTCTTGGCTGGGGTGGAGTTTTTTCTCCTTCGTAGTGATAACACAATCAAAGGATTAGGCTCTCCTGGCTGAAAATAGTAGTGTTTTGGGATTGCTTTATACTGAAAACTTTAAGAAGCTGTCCTGTTGCAAAGTTCTAGTACAAATGTTCAGTTTTCATAGCTATTCAGCTAATCAAGATAACCTCAGAAGGGAAATAAGGCCACCTTTAAATAGTAGGATGAGAACCTCCTGTGCACTATCCACAGTCAGGTTTAACATTAAAAGAAACAAGATCAGTGAGCTTGAAATAAAAACACATTTATTTTTGTCACAAGTGAGATCATAATTTCAGTTTGTGTATGGGCAGAATTGGGTTTCCTCATTAAAAGGGAAGATTTGATAGACTACAAATCAGCACACAGAGAAATCGAAAGGAAATGGCTCTTTTCTTTTTTTTTTTTAGCTAGGCTTTTATATGTTAAAATATAACACTGTCTTACAAAGTAGAAGGCTGTTAACATATTCACCTTAAGGCCTCTGTTCTAGGAATATGCTTCAATAAGGTGAGGCTAATCAAGCTAAATACTGTGAACTGAGTATAATTTTCTGTTTGTCTTAGGGCAAGTGAGCACAAAAAGCAACCTATGTGGATTTCACAGCAAAGATTAAGAAGCTTGTTTTGAAGTGATTAATTTGTATTTATAAATAAATATTTTCATTCAAAAATTATTTTATTTATTAACAAACCTGCTAAACTAGAGTTGCTTACAGGGCACAAAGACTGGACAAAGGGCTTTTAAAAGGTTTTAGATTTACACTTTATTTTTTTTAACAGTTGGCATCACAAGCAAACTAAACTGTACCCTTTTTAAGAAAAAAACTTGCTTTTAAAAATAAAAACTCTCCAAAGAATATAGACTGATGAAAGCTTATATATTCATTTATCTTCTGTGCTGTAAAACCAGCTAACTTGATGATTATCTTGACAGAGAAAACTGCTTAGATTTGGCAATTAATAATAAAATGGTGGTGAGAGCCAAAAGGCATTTTTATACAGGAACTGATGTTAGGAATTCTAAATTTTGCAAATGTAAGGTCCAGCACCTAGGTCTGGGCAACCCTCAGTATCAACACAGATGGGAGAATGAAGAGATTGAGAGGAGTCCTGCTGAGAAGGACTGGGATGTACTAGTGGGTGAAAGGCTGGATATGATCCAGTAATGTGCACTTGTAGCTTAGAATGCCAATTGTGTCCTGGGCTTCATCAAAGAGGGATGGCCAGCAGATCAAGGGAAGTGATTCTGCTCCCCTACTCTGCCCTTCTGAGAACCCACCTGGAGTGCTGCCTCCATCTCTGGGGTCCTCAGCACAGGAAAGTCATGGACCTGTTGGAGGGAGTCCAGGAGAGAGCCATGAAGACAAAGAGAGAGCTGGAGTGTCTCTCCTGGGAAGGCTGAGAGAGGTGGGGCTGTTCAGCCTGGAGAAGAAAGGCTCTGAGAAGACCTTGTAGCAGCCTTACAGCAACTAGAAGGAGCCCACAAGAAAGATGGTGGTAAACTTTTTAGTAGGGCCTGTGGAAATAGGATAAGGAGTAATGTTTTTTTACTAAGAGAGGTAGATTCAGACTAGGTATAAGTTAAGTAGAAGCCACATCCCTGAGTACATTCAAGGCCACGCTTGAGTGGCCCTGAGTACATTCAAGGACAGGGCTCTGAGCAACCTGGTTTAGTGAAAGGTGTCCCTGCCCAGGGCAGAGTGGTTGGTCTAGATAACCTTTAATGATTCCTCCCAGCCCAAATCATTCTGTGATTCTATGAAATTTTGTCTATGGATGTGTCATGGAGTGACTTCATGATGCTGTATCCTCTATTGCCTAATCTATGCCAGACATGAATCCTGTGTTTTTCTGTGCCTTTAAGCCAAATCCAAGGGAGAGGAGGGAAAGATGATGGAATTCTTTCAGTGGCCTGTGTTAAAAACACAGATAACTCACTCTGTTTCTCTCTCCAGCTCTTGGCTCTCTGCAGCAGGGAAGACAGTTGCATGCTCCTTGTTTGTAGCTGAAGCAAGGAGTTTTCCCAGGACTGTGGCTTTTTCTTCTTCACCCGGAACTGTTCAGCTTTGCTCCAGTCTGCAACGCCATCACCTGCAGGTCCCACACGACGACCTGGAGGGGCCCACATCACACCCCAGCTCAGGAGGGAGCAGAGCCACACCTACAGAAAGGACTCTGAATCTACCAGGTCTTCTCCACAGTGAGGGGTTTTATTATTTAACATTATTCATTTTCTCATGCCTGCGTTCACCCTGCTTGTTAAATTCACAGATTTTTTTCACTTTCCTCCAAAAAATTTCTTTCTGAACCTGGTGGGGGAGGGGCTGCTGAAACCTGCCTTCTATTAGAGGATCCATTCATTTTGGATGTTTCCTCCTAATTTATCTCGAACCAAGACAGGATGTATATCATATGACATTATAATCTGAGAAAAATGATTAATATATGCACATTTATATATATGCATTTCTGCTCCTAAATTATCTCGTATTTTTATTTCAAGGGGATGTAAGTTCCAGATGTTGATGCTATTTCCCTGTTTTTCAAATACCATCCCAAAACTGACCATTAAGCTTACACAAGGTCAGCAGCATTAGGCAGGAGGATGCTCTGAGATCAGTCGTTTCTCATAGTGCCTGTACTCTGCCATCTGTCTGGGTCCATCTGCTGCCTCTAAATTGCAAACTTGTTAGGATGGGAATGTGACTCTTATTCTGTGGTTGAAAATTTCACTTCCTCAGCCTTGCCTGGACTGCAAGGACAAAAGTAACATTAATGGCAATAATAAAAAGTGAAATGTTTCTGCTGTGTGTCTGCAAGTATTCATGGATTTTTTTAATCTTCCTAAAGGGAGAGAGAGTGCACATATTTTAGCAAGTGAAGTCAACTAATTTTCTGTTTTCACAGAACAGTTATTCTTCTTTTGGTGCACCTGGAATCTAGCACATGGCTCCCACTAATGAGGGGAACCACTTAGCTAATTCCCCAGTGACATGGGTTGCTGGAGTGCTTCATGCTTTATCAAAAGCACAGATTTTGACTTCAGTGTGCTCTCCAAAACAAACACTGGCTGTCTGCTGGGAGAGGTGCTGCCCCTCCTGTTCCAGTGGCCAGGTATCCTGGGGACAAGTCAGGGAACAGAAGAGATGGAGGAGAAAGGAGGTGAGCTCCAGTGTGAGTGGTGGACATGCCAGTGGATATAGAGGCTCTAAAAATGATAACTGTAAATTTATTTCATTCAAGGCAATAAAATGATGACAGTTGGTATCCACCAGGATTTATTTTTTTTGGTTTCATTTTGGTCTCAAATGAAGGATAATGCAGAACAATGAGGGAATTGTACTGTGTGTAACTAAGGAAGATTTTTCTTTCCCTGCAAGATCTATGCAGTGTCAGAGACTTTGTAATATTTTACAGTTATGCCCTCAATACCTCTAAACTTTATTATAAATTTACTTGCATATGCTGTACTTACATAAACATAATCATGTCTTAAAAATGCAAAAATGTAACTTTTGGTATACATGCTTTGATAATTTGAACACTTTTATTCTAATTTTGCCTTTGCTTTTTGTCACTGATCAATGTGTGTTGTAGAGGCAGGTCACTAGACAGGGGAAGATCACATTGCAAATCAACAAGCCTTTTTGTCCCTTCACTATTGTAAGGTGTTTTGGATCATGATAGTGTGCCCCAGCCAAACCATCTGTAGTTAGGCTTATTGGAGCCCTCAGAGTGAGATCAGACTGGAATTACCCTCACCAGCTTCACCTGGCCATCCACCATCAGCTGTAGCAGATCAGCTCCTGGAGGGTTTTTAAACCCAGTCAGAAGGTTCAGTCAGAAAAGAGAAGAAGAGAGAGGTGGGAGAGGTTTATATCTGCTTCCTGTCCTTTGCTATCTTGTTGTTTGGATTTCCTGCACTAACTTGGCTGCTGCTTACTTGGATGGGTTTTGTTGCTGCCATCATCTTGATTCTGCTTGCCTGGATCTGGAGCATCAAGGACTGAAAGATAAACTGTGCTAAATTGAAAAAGAATTGAGAAGGAAGGAGCTGAAAAACCAAGTACCACGACAGCAAGGAACAGATAAAAAAGGACTGTGTTGCATGGGACTAAAACTAATCTTATTTCCTGAAAAGCGTGTGCAGAGCTCTTGGTCAAAGTAGAAGGACTAATCAAGCAAGGTGTAATCTCATGCACAGCAGTTGCAAAATATGTATGTACTGTATTATGGATAAGTTAGAAAAATGTATAAGTACTGTGTTAGGTAGAAATACTGTGTTAAGTAAGTGAAAAGTATAAGTAAGTAAAAAGTGTTTATGCTGTGTTACATAAAAATAGAGTAAGATATATAAGTAGTGACTTATGTATAAGTAAGAGAACTGTATACATTATGCATAATTATGAAAAAGTAGGTATAATGTATAAGTTAGCAAAATACACAAAAGAAGTACTAAGTAGGTATCAAGTAAAAATTGGAAGATGTGAGTTCCCACACAACGCCCAAAGAGGTGAGGCACATTTTAGAGCTTCTGCATAATCATAATGATTCATTGTACAGAAGTGCTGAGTTCCTGTGTTTCACTCCATAGCTCTCCTCACTAATGATACTTTCAATCCCATCAAGCCATATACAATTCTTGTCAGCTCTGTGCCTGTTTCCTATGGAGACTTGCAGCATCAATACTGCTGTGAGGAGACCTTACCATCCATGAATACCGTGTTAGGACAAAATCAAGGGCTAAGTTTATCTTCGATTTGCAAGTGTATTTTATACAAGGAGAAGCATCAATTACTCCAATCTCTGTAGGTGGGAAGATTGCAAATGCATTTCCTTGCTTGAGAAAGTATCATGCCAATCCATTTAGGGGAAAGAATTATACAGTCTATCTCAAAAGTAACTGCCACGATTTCAGTTTTCAACTGTGGATATTTTCAAGGTGTTCAGAAGGTCACTGAGTGAAGTTTGTTGATGACATTAGCAAACAATTCCAACTAATGCTGGGTTAAAGAACTTGTCAGGCACCACCAGCAAGAAGAAAATATTGAGATTTGTTTAATTAATTTCTAACACAGATGCTGTCAGCCCAGGTACAGTTCTCAAACTGTAAAACCATTCTGTTTGTAACTCTTCCAAATACAGATGAGTGAAAATAAAATATACTGTTTATACAGCAAATCTCTCAGAGTACAAACTGCAGATTTGATCTGGGGAGAAGAATCCATACACTTTCATAATTTGTATTTTTTCTTTGTTTGAAAGAACAGATCATTTTTCTCACTCTGATTTTACTGTTCTCAAATGTACTGACGTACAACTTGAAGCTGAACTGAAGGAGAATGACTATGTAACAAAAAATAGCAGCCCATCTATTAACTCATCCCTGCTGGGCTGCTAGATTGGGAAAGAAATCTCCACAGCAAGAGCTGTCTCATTAAATCCAACTGGCTACAAGAGAGACAGCTGAATCCCTTTCCCTCCACATAAATCCATCTTTGCCTTAAATGTTGATGGTTAACTGAAATCCGTGCATTCCCTGTTGCAAGTCCAGGTTTGTCTGGCTCCCTGGGGACGATCCTAGATTGTTTCCAGGTCCTGAAGAAAAGTGATTCACCCACTGTAGAACAGGAGCTTGGGAGCCCTGAAGTTGTCTGAGATCAGGAGAGGGATTTCAGGTTGTGTGTGCTGCATGAGCTAAAGTCAAGATGGAGAATATCATAAATAGTTGGCATTGGACAGAGTTCCTGTGGCATCGAGTCACCCTAATGGCTCAGGAGCTGGAGGTGTGGAAGACTCCTGTCATGGGTTCAGCAAGGTGGACAGTGCAGAATGCTGAGAGAAATGAGAAGAAAAACTCTCCACAGACGAAAAAGCCAAGAGGGTGGTACTACTCCTAGAGTCTTCTGGTAATTGATCTGTTAAAAAAGATTTGTTCAAATAAATTCCTATATAATTTTAATTAATACTTTTTGAATCTTTACCAGCAGTGAAAGTTAAATTGCTTTAGTGACTACACCTTCAGGTTGGGAGACTCCCCCTTATTCTCAGCCTGGCTCACAGAACCTTGGAAAACAATGTTGACTTCCTCAATTAACATTTTCCCCCCAATATTTATTGAAAGAAGTGTTTAATTTTTATCAGGTTAAGGTGAAATAATAAGCAATATTCTTCATCCTTAACACATTTATCTTTAGGGTGTGTATGGTCCATATAATTATAGAAAAGCTGTCAGGTGGTCCTGGTTTCTAAATACACAAAACAGGTTTAGGAGGCAGGAAAGAAAGGGCTGCTACCAATAAGCACTTATAGATGTAAAGTAGTTTTAAAAAGCATGTGCTAATTTTATTCCAATTTTTAACTGGACTCAGAGTCCTAGAGAAAATTCATTGTACTTATTTCAATGTTACCAAAAAAGTGTCTCATGAGCATTCCTAAGTTCCAGAACAATATTTGCTGTAAAATGTCTCAAGGTGACATGTTAAGGCTTTGTACCTCTACTGAGCATGTATTAATATTCATACCTTATTTTACAATTTTATGAAGAGCAAATCTATTTTTTTACACCAGATGTGGTGTCAAATATGGAAATAAATATATTGGAGAAATTTACAACCACTGGATGTCATCGTTGTTCTTTCAAATTACAAAAATCATTTTAAAAATAAAAAAAAAATGGTTGAAGCTAGTTTAAAGATTGGAACTTGAGAATAAATATTTTCTGAGCATTTCTGTATTTTTTATTTTAAATGGCATTAAAAATATATTTATCTAAAACAGTAAATTGTGTTAATACCAGCGCATTTCATGAGGCCAAATGAAATATATGGACACTTCATGACACCAGCTTAACTTCTATTCTCTTTAGAAGTTCAATCAATCACTGCAAATTTCATTGTAGCTAGTTAACAGAAAGTGGAGATCTAGACTATAGTAAATGTGTAAAAGTAAGTGTAGTCTTGAATTCTTCAATATTTTTTACATGACTCATATTAAATCTCACTTTTGAAAGTTTATGTATTGACTGCCAGCATACAAATGCAGATTTCAGATAGCTCTTTTCATACCAGTGTCTGAAAATTAAGTACTAATAAAAGTCAGTAACAGCTACCAGGAGCCAAATCTATCCCCTTGCTTCCTTCTGAGAGTCATTCTGCAAAGTGCCAGAGCCTGACTCAGGGGAAGAGATTCAATTGTAGTGGGCAGCTCTGTGCAGGAAAACAAATGAACACTGGAATAAATACTGAATGGAGACGGGGGTGAAAAGGCTGAGTCCTCTGCTGGGCAGAAGCCTCCCTCTCCCATTTTCTATTGTGGGCTCCCAGGTGAGCCACAGGCCTCAGTGCAACTTCTTTGGAGGGGCTCTGCAGCTGCCCAGTGGTCTATGAGACGATTTCTTCTCAATGCTTCCCTACAATCCCTGTGCCTCCTCTCTGTACATCTGCCCAGCACCTGGCCCGGAACTTGGAAGGGTTCTTAATTTCATTCTATGTGCACACACACTTATTACCCTCATAAGAAAGTAAGGCTGAGCTGCGTACAGTGGGTGGGTTGAACACAGCTGTGCAGCAGACCACTTGTCCTCTTTCTGCTTTGTGGGAACGATGCTGTTTAAAATATCCAGTCATCTTTTGGCATCAAGGGATTTGGGAATGAAGTTATATCAAACCAAAACGGAGGGCAAACACATTCCGCTTTGCTTCTCGGGAAGTCAGCCCATTTACCTGCAGTATTAGCCCTGCTCTGAACTGCTGCCTGCGGCCAGCGCCCTCTGCTGTGGCGATGCCCAGGGTAATAAAATCCCTCTCAGCAGAGATCTAGAGACATGGAACGGTGATGTCACCGCAAAAGGTGCAGCGGGCATCGAGCTTATCAGCTGGAGTCAGGCTTGCTATTAGCGGATGCCTTCCTCAGCTCCGCACTGGAATGCGTGGCTAAAATCGGAGGCTCTGCGGGGAGGACAGAGGAAGTGCCGCTAACCTCTCATAGAACGGCTCCAGAGTAACATTTGGAGTTGAACGTAGAGGTGCCATAACTGGAAGATAAAGGTTGGCAGCTTCATGGTGCACTTATAGCAACTCTATTGCCAGAGGGCTTTGTTGTGCTTATTCCACTTTCAAGCCTGCAGACTTAGCAAAGTAGCTGTGGGTGCTACTCTCTGTACTGTGGATGCTTAAGTTGCAGTACAAGTTCTGAATTAACCCTGGGTATAAAGAAATATGTTGGTCTCAGTCTTTTGAAATATTAATTCGAGTGCAGATATGGCAGCATGGGCTGACTGCTTGGGCTAGCTCTTGTCATCCAGCACTGTTGTGCAACATAGACAACCCTTCTGAAGCTCCAAGAAACCCTGAAATGTGTCTCCAGGACAGGATGGTTCTCTGTCATGCCCAGCATATGACTGATCTTCCACAGCACAAACCCCAAAGCCAGTCCAGTGTACACCTATGCTTCAGACACTGAGGGAGAAATAGTCCATCTGGATTCTATTGCAGGTCCCATATGCCTGCAAGCTTGCAGTGGCAATACCCAAACTGAAATTTGTTTTTGGTCTGGTCTTTGCCTCTCAGTGGGAGTTAGGTGTGTAAATGCCTTTGAAGATGTGGGATCAGGATCTTATTTCTAGATAAGTACAGCCACTAGAGGACCAACAGGAAATTTTGGACACTGGGAGCAAAAATATTTCTGTAAGAACTGAAAAAGGACAGCGATTTCCCAGAATTGAAAACCTTTCTATTGAAAAGAGCAGTTTACCACAAAAATTTGGTGGGCAAAATAACTGCAACAAAATAGTTGACACTCTAGTAACTGATTTTACTGCAAGCCCAAAGTGCAGCTTACATGACCTGAACATTGTCAGTCACCCAGGGGGAGGTTCAGGACATGGGCTGAGGTCAACACAGGAGTCTAACCTTGGTGCTCCTTGTCCCAGGGAAGTGCCCTACCCACCCAGCTGTGTTAATAAGGATGATGTGGGCTTACCTGTTCAGCCTGCTGGGCTTTACCTTTCTCCCTCTCTCATCTTTGGTAGGTCTTGGGTTCATTGTGAGGCATAATGGGAGAAACGAGATCTCGAAAACTTTCACGGGACAGGAAAACCACTTCCTACCCACTTCTATTTCTGCTTCCAAAATTCTGTTTGGCAGTAGTTTCAGTGAACTCATTCTTCCTTTGAGTGCCATATGATCCACAGTTGTTTTCTAAATCACCAAAAGCCATTGACAAGCTGTGTGGTTTTGATTTAGGACAAAGATGTTCTTTTCAAAAAACCATTAACTCAAAATATAGAGGGAGAAAAAAAATCCGTGTTTACCTTAGTCTTTGCTTACAAAAATTTTATGAGCACAAAACCCACTTATATCTGCCCTATTTATAGATGCAAAAGAAGACTAAATGGAATTGTGTTTATCTCAAATTAGAGAGCCATCATTGAACTGAAACGAAATGCATAATATACATATATATTAATGCAAAAATAATATGCATATCTGAATCATGTAGAAATATTTCATTAGTTTTCATACCTAAAAAGACCAGCAGGTATGTGTGGAAAAAATATAAAAATATATATGTATATATACTTTTTAAATTAAAAGTATTTCTGAGTTCAAATATTCTCTGAAAAGAACGTACAACTCCACTATTGTGTTTTGCATTAATTTCAAACTTTCCAAGTTTTGCCTTTTCTTTCAATATTTAACCAATTATTTCCTTCCCCCCCCCCCAGATGTTAGATTACTTTTTTTTTCCGAGGACTTAAGATACTATATTACTGAAATACCCACAAATTTACAGGGCAAAATAATGAGGTGGATGAAATGCTACAAGCACTTATTAAAAGATACTATTTTCCCCCGGGTCAAATGACATCACCCAAAAGTACGAGGCAGGCAAAAATACAGATCACATCTTCAAACTGATCTCTGCTTTCTTCTGGAAAAAAAAAAAAAAAAAAAAAAAAGGCAAATTTGCAGTTGTCTCAAGTGATGATAGGAATTTAGGCAACCTCAAGATGATGTGTGTTCACTGACTTGAAAGCTCATTCATAAATATTGCAGTGTGAATTCCTGGATAGTGAAATGCCACTATTAGCTAATGGGGAATACACCATTTGCTCTCTTTAGACAGTAACTTGGGGACAGATAGAAAAGATTGCTGTCTACTTCATCCAGAAAGCAAAGAGGAAATGGGAAGCATGGCAGCAGATGGGCCAAAAGAGCCTGCTGTGCTCTGGTCACCTGCTGGCTATCATTCTTGTGGCATTAGTGGCAGTTCCTGGCCATGAACATTTGGAGGAATTTTTGGTTGCTATAGTAGAATCCACTGTACCCTATTACTGTTTGGACTCTCCTAGTCTAGAAAATTTAGACTGTTTCTGCATTTTCAAATAACGTAATAGGAAAATATATTCGGAAAAGAAAATGTATCAAATGCAAAGACATTTATAAATCCTGACAGATATTTGTTCAAATTTGTTCTTCAAAATTCCCGTGGAGTAAGTGCCTCAGCTCCCTCAGGGCTTTCTTCAGTGGTCATGTTGTCCATACAGGCACAGGGAACAGTTGATCTCTCTCTTCTTTTTACCTAGACTTTATGTTTCTACATATCTAGCTAATGTATCTCAAGACTTTCAGTAAATTTCTCTTAGTCTTTGTTTTCCAAATTAAACTACTCTAACTCCACCAGGACCAGTTTCTCACAGGCTGAAGTTTTCGTATCCCTGAATTTTCCTGTCCCTCTTGACATTTTCATCAACTGGTCTACATGTACAGAGAAGATCTTTTGGGTGGGTGAGACTAGGTACATATGGGATTCTTAGTGTGGATGAGATATAGGTAGCCAGAGAAGAGAAAGCAGTAGTTCCAGAAAGTGTGCAGCTTGCACATAACACTCATAACACATAAATATGATACTGACCTTTTTCTCATCATCACAAGTTTGGTGGCTTGGGTTTGGCTGGTTATCTGCTATAACCACGAGTTGCTTTTCAGCAGAACTTTGCATGACCTGTCATTCTTCAGTTGATGGAGTTGATTATTCTTGTATATGTGAAAAAGTTTGCATTCAAGTTGAATCTGGTTTTTTTTCTGAATAATTTCCTCAATTTGCTAATTTTGAGTTTAAATCCTGTCTTTCTGTATAACTCACCCAATATAAAACTGTAATAAGCATATTTTTTATTTTATCATCCACAGCATTGACCAATTTACCTCTAAAAAATCCTTCCAATGTGAAAGTAAAGCATTGATAAATGAACTTCTAACACCATTTTTCAATTGACTCAGTGAATCTGTAGTGCCTTCCATGTATCCGAAGCACTCTCACATGGAATCACTGAGGTGAACGAGTTGTCAGAAAAGTGAAAGTGTGGTGAGGATGTTGGTGGTGAGTATATTAATGTACTCCTATTTTAACTAAATCAAAGTGGTATAATGATGAGCTTGGGTTTTGAACCAGAAGATTTTATTAACCTCTCTCATTTTGCTATAAATTTGGAATGTGTTCCTAAGCCCTTTTTGGATTGATACATCAGATTTTATTGGATTCTTCTCTTCCTTCCCTCATATCCTCTGGCAGAAGAAGGTTATATGGGAACTTTCAGCCTTAAATTCAGTCAGTTTTCAGTAAAGGACTCTACTTTCTGTTAGGTGATAGCCCTTTCAAACTACTTAAAATATGACATGAATATATATGTTATTACCTGAATACTCAAAGCACTGAATAAAAAGTTTGCGTCTTTACCTTTCAAAGCAAAAAATAAGAAACAATCTCCCAGTTATTTATGTAGAGTTACTAAAATTTTCCAGGTTTGAGCAGTTTCAGACAGATAGATCTTTGGTTCTGGAATTTTTGTGTGACTTCATGAGACACTCTCAGCAACTCATTCAATCCAGCAGTTCTTCCCATTCTTCAGCCCTGGTCAAGTGATCAGATAATATACAGGCAAGGAATCAGCTTAAAGCAGAGTCAGCTTAAAATATGTATGGAATATATCTGTGTGCACAAAACCAGACCAGTTGTTTCCTCATAGATACACAGATAGAAAATCCTGCAATATAATTCTGAGTTCCTCACCACATTATAGCCATTTGGAAGTAAGAAATGGATACAAATATAAACAATTTCCCTTCATACATATGGAAAAGAATCCAGACTGTCCAGGAAGACATTATTTCCTGGTAAAATACTCCGTGTGGTTTGGTAACGTATTGGAAAATACTTCAAAAAGCCAGATGGTTCTCCCTGCTATTTTAATGTTATTGTTTAGTGAGTGGCCCAAGAAATGCATTTAAGTAAGTGAATAAAATCCAGTTGTTTCATCATTGTGTTATTTAAGCAAAAACAAATAAATAAAAGCATGCTAGTAATGAAATGTTTTCCCTTAAGAACTTGGTAGAGTACTAGTGCCAAATTCTGCGGTGATGTAAAATGGATGGATGCAAAGCAGATGTAACTTCATCTGCTGATTGCAATTGAAAGCTTTTAAAATTTGCTTGGAACATATTTGTGCCTTGAGATGCCTGGTGAAATGAAGTTCAACTAGAGTTTAAGGAGTATTATGATTTCCCTCCACAAAATTTTTTTCTGTGTCACTGATCTCCTCAGAAAAAGGTTTGGTGCCAGGTTTCTTTAGAGCTCTATTCCCTTTTACAGACACAAACTCCTCTATATACAGTATAAGCAGGTATTTAATATCTTTACCTGTCATTCAGAATACCTGACAGTACTCATAACCTGGCAGAGGAATGTTTATCTTTTCACTCCCTTATCAGCAATGCTCCATACCTGATAAACATCCCGTAGATCTGTTGCTGTAGGTTAATGATGAATTCCTTTTAGAGCCAAGTTAAAAATAAATTTAAGCTAATTATAGTGTCTATTGATGAAATGTGGGTCATGAACTTCATTATCCTTGAGAACATGAAATAGGAAATCTGTATACATAGTTGAGCCTATGAAAGGGTTTAGACACTAAAGCTGGACTAGGAGAGAATTTGAACACTGAAGTTGAAGACTGCTGCTACAGCTCCACCAACTCTCTTCAACTTCAGGGAGACTGTAGGTGCTAACTTTCCATCACTGAAGGTTTTACATCTCTTGAAATTTTCTTCTGCAAGTGTTCCAATCTACTGCCCTTGGGGCCAGCCCAACTCCCTGCCTGCTGTTAGCTGAGACACCTCACTCCAGGCATAAAGCTTCCCTTCACCTTCTTCCCTCTTTAACTTCTTCTCAATCCAGCTTTATCATTGTTCTTAAACCATACCTGGCCTAAACGTTGAAATTGTTGCAAAGCATGACAACTATTCAATTTCACTCATCAATTTCACTGTAATAGGCTGTCTAAGAAAAGAGCATTCCCTCTGAAGTAAAACATTGCATTTCTTGATTCAGGTTCAAATTTTTGTCTTCCAGTAATGCAATTAAACATAGGGTAGGAAGGGCCACTCTCCGTCTTTGCTGCTGAAACTACCAGGTAAGCCTTCTCATTTCATAACGCCAGACAAAAATTGGTAAAAGAGGAACCATTCTCTATCATTTACTCAGGGAAAAGTCCCAGTAACAAAGTGTAAGATGCCTGGGAAGTAGGAAACAATGCATTGTTCCTAATCAAGAGGAGGAGGGACTAAAGGTCCTTCTGTTTCCTGAGTGAGTGTTCTTGGCACTGGGCAACAATATGAGGTAAAGGAGTAATGTCAGCACCATCTCCTTCTGTATCCCAAAAGACCAATCTTCTGTATCCAAAAGATCAGTCTTCTGTTCTCTAAATGGTAGATGTCAAACACAAGAAGTTCCAGACTGTGAGTTTAAGTCTCTCAGCTTAGACTCAGCTCTCAAGGATAGTATTCATGATGCCTTCTTTTTTTATTTGTAATGTCATTTATTTTTGTCATTCATCAGTACTTTATGTTATGGGTTCAATTCCAAACTTCCTCTTTCCATAGCCACTTAATATCAGCCTATGAATTTTTATTGATGAACAAAGAGAAAACATTGTATATGGTCAAAATCAACATTATAGTGACAAAGTTATGGAAAAGAATACCCAAAAAGCTGCAGTTGAGTGTACCCCAATAAATCTCACACACATGGGGATATGCAGCAGTGACTAATGTTGTTTTCTGATGCAGGGTTACTGTTTGGGAGATTCCCTTGCAGGATATAGTTACTGTCTCAACTGGGAACAAACAAAAAATATCTTAGATTGAATACCGTAAGCCACAGACATTCCATAATAATAGTGAATTTACTTAAGTCTCAGGTCATATAAACGAGCTTAGTCTTGTAACCATGCCAGGTTGCCTTTGAACGCATAAATCAATCTGTATTTCACATAAAAATCTGTTACTGCTATGTGCCTGTGGTATCTAACCTTGCCAAGAAAAGTATTCCCACCTTGTTCACTCAATAATGAGAAGTTATTTTAAAATCTGTCTTTAAAACAGCTCATCTCTAAATTTTCTAAGCTTCAGTTTATATACGTTTATCATAGTATTATTTTCTATTCTGGGGAATTTTCTATGGAATACATATTTTCAATATGCTATTGTTATTTAGTGTCTATTATGCATATACAAGTGAGAACACAAACTACAATTAGTGTGTGCTGACAAGTCTCACTTCTGCTGAGGGGCGTCCTCAAGAAAATCCTCAAGGTGGCAGCACTGTCTCAGTGTTTAAGCTCACAATCCATGCTCAAACTACGGAAAAACACCCCCAAACCAACCTGAAAACAATGCAGTGCTGTGGTGGACCTTCTTTTAAAATGCTCTTTACCCAGTGGTGTACAAAAGCCTTAATAAACCCACTGGTCTTTCCTTTTTGCCTGAAAAATGTCAGCTTTAAGGTGTAGATGTATTCAGGCATCCTTAAAAAAACGCCAAAAAATATTTTGGTGTAACTAGTATACAACTGGTGCTTGGTCTTCTGCATAAACATGAGACAAATGGGGTTTATGGAATTTATATAAGAGCTAGGAACATGCACCTAAGCTTATCTTTTAAACTCTCTGAAATATGGCTCTCTTTAATCCTGCACTCTGGCTATTATTCTCGTAGTTGCTGCTATTTCTCACATCTCAGACAAATGATCTGGTTAGCAAAGTGCAACAAAAAAACCATTGCACAAAACACAACCACACTCCATTATTTTATAAACGCATGTTATGCACTAGCTCTTCACTAATCTACATGGTCCACTACAGTTAATATTGTTTAAATATAATCCTAGCTAATTCAGTTTTAGCCCTAATGAATACAAAGACTGGAAGTGTGCAGTATCCTGCACTCTTTTGTATAGAACTAATCCTACAAATTGCTTTGAGTGTTGCAAGAGAGCATATTTTCATGAATGGTTTTTATTGTCACTAACATTACTTCATTTGTAGATAAGAAAATCTTCCTACTGTACCTGAAGACACCAACAATGATGAAAACAGAAATAATGTTTAATTGTTTTACTTTTAACAATATATCCTTTTATATTCAAATCATCCAAAACTCTAAATAAATAGTTTTAAAGTTAATCTGCTTAACTATAAATGTAGAAGCGATATGTATGCTAAAAATAATGCTATGATTCATATTCTTCTTGATGTTCTACTTTCACCAGAAACAACTAGGTTTCACATCTGATTACCTTTATGCTAGCAGCAAAAACTGGTATTAAATTTATTCTTTTAAATGTTGGACAGATAAACTTCAGTAGATATTTAGTTTTTCATGAGTACATGTGAATAATCCATCTGAAAACTTGTTTGGCCTAAGAGTTTTGGGGAAAATATCATGCATATTTCTTATTTCCATCTTCATTTAAGGAAATGAAGATGGAAATTCATGCACTGACTTTTCAATTAATCATTTTATCAGAGGATTCAGTTTCAAAGGGGCTTGAAAGTAGCAGAAAACACTTATCACTAAAGGATTCAGTTTGGTATGATAATAGTAAAATTTTTATATTTTCCAGTCTTGGCATTCATAAGGGTTGTCTTGGACAAAGTAACCACGAATGCAAATTCAGAGCCAGCCTCATTCCCTACCTTAGAGTTTGTATTTTAACAGAACTCAACTCTAGCAACTATCTTAAAGATGGACAGCAGCTGGGAAGACACAGCTTGATTAAAGATGGGAAGCATAAAATCAGGCAAGGGATCTCATGTTTGAAGACATTACTAACATGGTAGATAAGGAGAAATCAGTAGATGTTAATATACACTTTGGTTTCTGAGACACATTTGGCAACCTCACACATGACTTTCCACTTGTTACTCTTAGAATAATGTGATAGTCTGATGGGGAAGTTCCAGGTATCAGCAAAATTTTACTGTCCAAACCCCATTTATTATTCCATTTGTTTTGTGCAAACAAGTGTAAAGGTCCTGCAAACTCTCTGTTTTATGTACATCTACAATTATTTATGCTAGAGAGAATTGTTATTTGATAGTTCATTATGGGTATAATTTTTAAATTTCTCTTTTTTTCTTGCAGCTCACTAACAGATGCTCTAAAAATCACAGCAAATGCCTTATTTCCTACAACCTAAGGTCATACTTTTACTTGTAAGTCAAGGATGTATAATTTTTTTGCACTAATGTAGGACATAGGTAATGCTAATGCAATTACAGATTTTTTTTAGTATTAGTTATTTCACTTTGAAGAGATGTGGAGCACAGCCTATTAGTTTTAACACCACACAGTATTATTACAGCTTTTGGGTCCAAGAAGGGCTTGTATGAAGGGGATAGAAGTAGTGAAAGACTAGTAAAGAGGACACCCAGGCAGCTACTGAAGTTTCAACACAAATACAAGCAGGTAAAGTTAACAAACCAGGGTGTCAAATCCATTTTAACCCAGTACTCCTAGATGATTCCATGCAACGAGCCTGGAGGCTGTCTCAGACTTTGATTTGGTATAAGAAAGTTTACATGGGCCAGGAATAAAGGATCTCTCAACATAGGAAGAGAGAGAATATTCTTAAGTGCAGAACACCAGATCTAGCTAAGGGAAGGACCAAAGCACAAGCAGGTGTAGCTTCATGCCACCCTGGCCCTGAGCACTCAGAGAGGCCTAAAGCAGAGTTGCCTCAGCTGTTGTTACCTTTCACTGACTATTTTAGCTTCCAAGGATGACCATGACATAGATGTATCTTAGAAATGCATCTTAGCCCGGAAATTCCCTTCATACAACACAGACTGCTTACCTTTCTTAACATCGTCATGACTGATCAAAAAATGTTTGAGAAAGTATTTGTCTGTCTGGAAACACTAATTAACTCATATTATAAAGCTAATGGACTCATATCTGAGAAAAAGAATCACTGTATCAGATGCTTAAATATAGGTTTTCTCATATCTCAGATAAATGATAAATAATCAAATCAAATTAATATACCTAGACATTTTAATGATTTTTTTTTAATGGAAAATGGCAAAAAATTTTAGTTTCATGACATTTTACTTAAAATTCCCAGCTTCTACTGTATTGTACATTAGAATGGTACTGCAAGTCTTGCTTTTTTTGCAGGGGACTGAGGCTGTTTGTTCCATTGTCAACTCTGTTTTTCTGTCCTGATGAGTCTTTCCCAAGTATGATTTCCATGCTTGCTCCGCGAATATGCCAGCATACCAGAAGAGACAAAATAATTCATGCATGGCAGCAACAGAGGGTTTTCAGAACTGTGCAAATATTAATGTACAGTCTTTTTAAAAATACATGATATATAATATCAAATAAGGATAACTTTTATTTGCAAAAATAAGGAACATGTGCACAGCTTCTGATGAAATGTCATCCTGCTTATTCCATCAGCAGCATTTTCCTGTAACACTTCTTAAAATAGAAATAATTATGGATTTCATCTACTTGTTCTGTGGTGACATTTTTATTTTTCATTTCTCAGTTTTGCCTTCTGTGCAACAGGCGCTTCACCTTCAACTCTAGAGGATTGCTTAAAGGCTTTTTCATTTAACTGCTGCTACATGCCAGTGCACAAATTACCCGGCAGGGATGATGTGGAATGTTAAGGCCTACTACAGCAAGAGATTTACCAGCTACCTGGCTTCTTAGAGCACAGAGAGCCTGGATGTGGATCCAGGTATTTTTGTAGCATGATGTGCTGCTTCAGAAGAGTGAAATTAGCTCAAGATATCAATAACAACAAATAAGTGATGGAAAAAACTAAAATTGATTTGCACTGTCTGCTATTTTTGTTTCCATGATCTGGACCCTCCAATATAATTTATAAAAATAAACCACTGTTCTGATGCTCCATAGATTTATCTAAAAAGTTTTCAAATATCACTGTGGCATCCCAAACACAACACTGGGACAATGCAAATACATGAAACCAGAGAATGCAGTACTACAAAGCCTACTTACAATCTTGATGCCCAAAGATTTCTGTGGGTGCAAAAACTGTGCGACCATGAATGCCCAGAAAATATTTCATTTGTCTTCCCTGCAAAGCTGTTCACAAACAAATCACCTTCACTGCTTAATACCTTTGCTGAAGCTCTTGTTTCTGCTCAGAACATTGCCAAATGAGCATTGAGTAGCCCCACACTCAACCCATCTTTGGCTACAGCTTACCCTCTAGCAAGAGTCCAGGCTTCAACGGTAGGACAGAACTTCTGACTTCATAGTTTGCCCCATAATTAAGAAAGAAATTTTTGGAAGCACTACCACTCTGTCTGAACTTGCCTGGTTTCACACTCACCCACTGCCTTTTTTACTCTCTTTTCTCCTGAACTAATAAAAGCTTGAGCATCTAGATGGTTTTTTTCCCCATATCCCAGAATAGTATTTCTGCATTGCCATCAAGTCACCCTGCAACCTTCCTTTTAGTATTAATAATGGAGTCTAGTTTACAGCCAGTAGAATATATTGTAATTATTCCTCCACATAAATTTTCCAGTAACCCTTAAAACCAGATTTCTATACGAGTTTTCAATAGCTTGCCAAACATGGTACTGGCAAGTGACCATTTTAACCAAATTAATTTCTAGGTTTGCTTTTGTAAGAGATGGCCAGACAGGGCTCTGTGCTGGTCCCACCTTCAGGTAGTGTTCTTAAATGCTCACCTGCAACATTCAGCTCCTTGGAGAGCAGAGGAAGCCTGAGTTCTTGTGGACAGTGCTCAAATTTGCAATCCTACAACTGCTTAATTTAAAATAAAAATTAAAACAAGCAAACAAACAAAAACAAAACAAAACAAAACAAACAAACAAACAAAAAAAACCCCCCAAAAAAAAACCCAAAAAAACCCCAAGCAAAAACCCCCAACCCAACAACAGCAGAGTATAAACTAAAAATCTGTTTATAGGAATATATTTTTACCTAATCTGACAGGTGTCTAGTCAATATGCCACAGAGTAAAGGCATAAATTATCCGCTCCTGTCCAACTCTGGCATTCATTTTAGTTTGCTAATGTGGAGGAGAGTCCTTTCTCCTGCACTGAGGAGTTATGGCAACGTCCTGTAAAAGAGAGTTTTCTGAGCCTGTTAATCTAGAGGAGACTTACCTAGACCAAGTCATCTCCTTGACTGGAAAATGTCGCTGTTATTTTTGTTAAAGGCTCTGGAGGAATGAACTCCTCTTCAGTGTTTATCTTTAGACATTATGTTAATTTTGGAATGGATAGAATTGCCTAATAAATAACAAAGAAGGAGTTGTGGGAATTCAGGAGGAAAATGGGGGTTCAGGCATTCTTCCTGCTTTCAGGTATTCCCTATGAGCCTGACAGAGGCAGTTTTCTGCATAGTGTGCCAACTTCCAAACTTTTGTTTAACAGTTCTTCCCAACTATAAACTGGGAGCCTATGTCTTTTAGACTATGTCTTTGAGGCGCCTTCCAATGGAAAGGTATCTTTTGTATATACTGAAATGACACTTCATGCCTTTTATCTTATTCTTAGTTTCTATAAGGTAATTTTCTATTTTTGCCTCAGTATTTCAAGGTCCCTGCTCCTTCAAACAACCACTAATATTTATCAAATGAATCTGTGATATCCATGTAATGAAATGCAGAATAGAGTTACTTTAGATGTGGTTATCTGTCTTGTTTCATTAGGAAAATATCAGCTCAAATTGACATCCTCCAACAGATACTTCTAGGTAGTGCAGACAGGTGCTGCAAGAATAAATGGTCCTTTTCTCTGCTTTGATTCCAGGTCCTCCACCAACTTAAGTGACATGGGTTAATATATGAAGCTACAGGAACACATGAAATATGTGACAGCATTCTCACAATAAAAGGCCAGCCCAGCACCTCCTTTTATGCATGCTAAACTTCCTGAACAGATTATAACCAGGACTTTTAACTATGCAGGTATGTGAATTGTCCGGTTAGGTTTCAGAAAATGGCAATTGCATCATATTTCCTTTCATCTGTCAGAATAATTTTTTCTTCTTTTAATTTCTCAGATGTCTAGGAGTAATACCAGTCGTTACAAAGCTTCTTCATTCTATGATCTTTTCCACCTTGTGCTCAATTTGTTCACCACATGCTGAGATAGACTCATGACTGCATTAGCCCTTTTTATATGATAAGTCCGATGCTCTCATGGCTGCGTCTGATTCTTTTCCAGCGTGATTAACTATCATTGTGACCAGATACAATCCATACTGTTTGCCCCACATACTGTTCCCCTGAGCTGTGGTTTGGGAGTTCTTAACTGCCATCACAATTCATGCTCATGATTGTTTTTTTCTATCTTTGTACTCATGAAAATCATTAGTTTCTGTACTTATTTATTAAAACCTTCCAAAATTCCCACAGTTGTCTTTTAACCTTGCAGTTCTTAGTGATGCAATGCCTTTGGTATGAGAGTGTACTGTCATCTGTAGTGGATGACAGCATAACCCCTTCCAGTCTTGCAGTTGCTGTTCATATTTACATTCCAGTTGATAACATGTTATCTCGTTACCCTGATTTGCACTGCTGATTTTGTGGTTCACTCTTCTTGTTATCCTGATAACTGAAGTAAAAGAAAACAATTTTTAGAAAAAGTCAATATGTTAAAATATTTCATTTTATCTCACAGTTGTCTGCAAATTAAAGTCAAATTTATTGAATAATTTAGTGAAAATTAAGAATATAAATTAAGTCAAAATATGACTACCAAAAGTGAAGGAAAGGAGAGACTTCTTTCATTGAACTGCTCCCCAGTTGAAAGCACTCTAAGCATTTCATTTCCCTTTTACCTGAAGAGATTAGAATTCATATCATGATGCCAAGCATCATCATGCTGTTTAACATTTTGAATCAAGGTTCCAATAAAAGAGCAACTTCAAAATATTGTGCAGCCTGTAGTGGTTACAGCCCTCAGCTAGGTGAAGGAAAGAGAAGTCCAGATCTCCCTCACAGGCATTTGAAGGACAGTGTCGGACCTCCCATCCATTTGCTCTAATTGCAGAGAATTTCAAGGTACATTCATGCCATATATGCTTGTGTGAGCTGTTTATTTCTCATTATAAAGCATTTTTCAACACATGTTGGAGTTCTGAACTGCTTTAGTTGGCTACTTCCAGGTCTTCTTTACTAATGCTTTTCCATTGTGTGTATAATTTTTTCCTTGAAGTTGTCTCTGCCAAAGATAAAAATGATAATCCCTCTTCCTTTATTTTCAAAAATTTTACACAGAGAAAATGTGTGCTTTACAGCATGGAATATGTACTATTTTCCTCTTTTCAGACTTTATAATGGGTAGACAGTCAAATTAAGAAGTGTACTTTTACATTACCTTGTTATCTGCAGTGAAGTTGTTCGAATTTTTCTCTTTCCTTGATCCAATGAATCTGCAATTATTGGAATCTTACTTGTTCCCTACAAGCATCTAAAATATTTTTACAGGACTTAGGGTCTCTATCTCAAAGTCTTCGGGCTTCTTTCTGAAGACTGAGCCATTAATTGTCACCACAGCTTAGTCAGGGCAATGGAGAGGTCCTACTGTAAGAAGACAAGCTTGCAGTGCCCTTTGCTCAATTTTAGCAATACAGAGAGAGACCAATGTTAGAGAAGGATGTCAGTAGCTTACTCACATAATAACCCCCCTTACAAGATGCTGATTTACATATTTTAATTTCTTCCTGTTTCTTTCTTTAGAACTTGATTGGCTTCATTCCAGCAGAGGAAAGTGCAAGAAAAGAAAGATTGCTTTACCCTGGCAAACACATGCTGCTGACAGGTACACAGCAGCTGTTCAATCTTAGCATCAAGATTACGGATACACACAGGAGGCTCAAGCAGACACACTTATTTCAATGCTGGCCACAATGCTCTGACAACAATATGATATAAATCCTTTCACAGTCAGTCCAGATAAGGTGAAGGCACTTTTGCTGTTGGTTTCAATTTTCGCTCTGAAAAAAGAGGTGGGAAACTAAGATTTCTAGTTTTAGGTTTAAGTATTTATAAACCACCCCTCAGCCCCCCATCATAAAACTTTTCCTGTCATTAGAACATTAAAAACCTCATGACTATTATAACAATGTATGCAACCTTTACATATAACTTCTACATTTCAATGTATTAGGCAAACACTAACTAATTCAACAATATCCCTGTTTGACAAATAGCATGATGACCGCCAGAGTGAGTGAAGCCTGGTTTCCTGTGCCTTTCAGTCTTGTCACTGACTTTAGTATCTAAGCCATGCAAACATCAAATTAAACATTTCCTTGCCTGGGGTAGTTGCAAGGACTGTCTCATGTGAGCTGTCCTGGTCTTCAATACCACTGGAATTCACCCACTAACCCATCCCTCCATTCTCACTCCTATTCCAGTCCCCTAATCTAAAAACCACATTTCCATCAGAAAATGTTGATATTATTTACCCATATTTTGATATTATTAATACATGACTGTATTTAAAACCTAAAACTACACTCACTAGTACCTTGCTGTGATTAATATTGTGATAGATGTGCTCTTTGGATCAAGCCAAAATCAAAGTGGGTGTGGCAGTTGGGAGCTGCAGCCAGACATGTCATTAGCTCCTGTCAAGGCACTTTTTTGGGAAAGACTTCTGGTCTATCTGCACAGCAAGTATTGGGAACTCTTAACTCGTCAGTGCTCAGAGAGTCAGTGTGCGGCAGTGAGAGCTAAGAGAATTGATGGAAACTACTGAATCAGCAGGTGATGAAATGGCAGATTAAATTCTGTGTCAGTTCAATGGAAAATAATGCACTAATGGAAAACTAACTGTAAGCATTCAGCCAGAGACGAGAAAATGGACTATAAATCAGATGCTTTCACTCATGAAAAGGACCTTTTAGTCACTATAGATAGTTTTCTGACTTTATCACCTTAGTATTCCTCAGTGGTCAAAAAAAATCGGAGTAATAAGACTTAGTGTTATGAAGAAGGAATAGTCAACTAAGCAAAAAAATTGGTTAATGCTACTTGGAGCTCTGGCTGCACCATATCAAGCAGGATACTGTAAAAACAGTACAGAGAAGGATGAAAGGGATGACAAGGAGATAAGAAGAAATTAAATAGACCAGAACAGATCAGTCTGGAAATGACTCAACCGAGCAGGCAATAGATACAAAAGAAGAATATAATATCCTGAATGCCAGAGAGAAGATGAACGGGAAACAATTATTTGATGTTTCACATAGCTCAGGATGTGGAAGACACCAAATGAAATGATAAGATAGCACGTATAAAGAAAACCAAAGGAAGTTCTTGTTCCTACGGAAAAATCACAGGCAAAAAACATAAGTGAGATCAAAAAGACAAACAAAATTAAAGAATAAAACCCTCTTGAGGGCTATTAAATGACGTGAGCCTGATACAGTTATTGTTCCAGATATACTGCAGGTTGGGAACTAGGAGACACTATCATGGAAAGGTTGTTTTGTACTTCTGCCCTTCTCTGATGTGTTCCTTACTGGTCACTGTCAAAAAGCTGAGTGGATTTCTGCCCTTACCCATCTAGGTCATTCCTATGCTCTTTTATGCTGGAATAAGTGCTTGACTTTAAACAACAGAGCAGGTTCTGCAAGTAGAGAGATCTGATCAGTCAATGCCTGACTCGATCTCCTGTGATACAGGAAACTTTCTTCAGTCCAGGCTCTATGTCAGGTAGAGAAGGAATTCAGGCCAGGATATCTCCTCACCAAGGCATGTATATTTTGGGTATTAGAGTGTCTTCTACAGATTGATTTAAGAAGAAAGAGGTTATAGTCATATCACCCGTGTAAAGAAGGAAAATGTTGACGAGTTCTGTGTAAGAGCTTGCTGGAAACAAAGAAAATATTGATGACTTAAAATGCAGTATTTTGCATTTTAAATTTAGGTGGAAAAATTGTAATATTTTTTCCACTCTTTTATTGGTCTTTTAAAAGCAGATAAAAATGAGTAAAAATAGAAAAAGCAGATTATAATTTTATGCATTCAAAATTGAAAGATTAGTAAATTTTCTTTCATTTCTTTTCTCAGACCCAAAAATAATTGAAGTTTTCTTGTTAAAACACAAGAGAAATCACAGAAATAAGAATCTTGTTCACCTGATCATGTTCATTGAAAAGTGTAGTTGTGCTTATGAACCCAAGAAAAAAAAATATTGGTAGATGTATCTAATCTGAATTAATTGTATTATTGTAATTTCTTTCCAGCTGAGACAATGGTGTGAGGTTCTTTTTTGTCTCTTCATTGCTGGGCTAAAATGCTGCAAATCATAAAGCTCATATTTTATACCAATATATTACTCAACTAAAAACCCATTAAAGAAAAAGATTGGAATATATGTTACTTTTAAACTCCCTCAATAAACAGATATTAAGAGAAAAATGCAGCTAAAATTATATCTCAGAAACAGTTTTATGTACCTGAAGGGATCAGTCACATGAAAGTTGCAAGGAAATTGGCACTCTGGAAAACAAATTTGAAAAAATTTCCAAAATTATCAACTGAAATTATTTTGGCAAATACTAGAGGAAGATTGTCTCCAGAAAGCATGGCTGACATTATTTGCTAGCCAAGTGTTGCTAAGCAAATAATTCAACCAGCTTCAGTTCACTAGTTAATGATACCCTTTGAAAAGTTAGACAGGCACCAGTGTTCACAAAGTATATATTGAATTAAAAGTCAAAAGATATTTTTTCCACAAGAATAAATATTACTAATAAATTGGTCATGTATCAAATTATTTTCATTTTAGCCTAGATATATTACCCATATTTCTAACAATTTCCCTTCTCATAGCTGTGAAAACAGTCCATCCAAGCTGAAACACAATCAAAGAATGTGTCATGTTTCTTAATGTGGTAAAAACTTCTTTCTAAGGCATAGTGGAAAATGTGTGGATTTTGTTGTTAATTTTGCTAGTGCCAACACTATTTTCTGGTGATGGACAAAAACCTATAAAAAGGAATCTAACTTAATTTTACTTAAATAGCCAGGGCGCCTCTGAAAGGTAAACAAATACTCTTCTGTGGCATTGCTTTTACCGCAGTATTTCCTAAATTTAGAATGAATGTGTACCACAGGGCTGTATTTATACCAAGTAATGGTAAATGCTTGCTCTTTAATCTGGTATGTTCACTATGTATTTATAAAAAAGAACTGAAAAGTAGAATTAAGTATGGATAAATACTTTCAGGGAGAAACTGAATATGAAAGGAAAAGCAAGATATACATAGAGAACAAAAATACAATGTGAATTTAGATGCAAAAATAACGCAAGTGCAACAAGAATATCATCATGTACAAATTACTCCACAGTAGAAGGTAGCATAGAGAGTTGCTCTGTGAAGCAAGGTAGGTTCCTGCAGAAATAAATCAGATTAGAGGCAGGCTTAAGTGAGGAAGAAGATGCCAAGAAGAGAAACCAGAGAAACTTTACCCTATTTTGAGAAAATTTAGCACTTGTCAAAACGTCTCCATTGCGTTTTGCAGTCTTGAATGTTAGACGGAAGCTTTCAGGTGGTGGAAAATGTATCACTATAAATCAGATGCTTTCACTCATGAAAGGGACCTCTCAGTCACTATAGATAGTTTTCTGACTTTATCACCTTAGTATTCCTCAGTGGTCAAAAAGAGTAATAAGACATAGTGTTATGAAGAAGGAATAGTCAACTAAGCAAAAAAATTGGTCAGCTGTATCATAAAGACTAATTTAAACTTTAAGGACTGGAAAAAGAGTAGTTTTTCATCCTCAAAACCATCCTTCAGAGTGTAACAAGCATCTCAACTGCTAGGAATTCTGTTCCAGGATATGCCTTGGAACCAGCTCTTGCAGGGCCTGATCAAAAAACAGACATCATATTCAGTAGAGGATTCCATACAAAAAATAAGACTCATCCACCTAAATTTGGATATAGAATCTCCCGGGAAATTTTCCGGGGAGAAAAAAATCCAAACATGCCTAATATTTACATAATCAAAATCCTTTGTTCTGAAAACTTAGTCTCAGTTATAGATTTCATGGGACAAAGAGGAATTGGCTTCACAGGGTGTGAACCAGGATTCTTGGGTACCCAAACACTCAGCTTTGTGACAGAGAGACGCAAATCCCAGATGTCTTAGCCAAGGTAAGCAGGCTGGACTTCAGGCTCAGCTTGAGTTATTTCCACACAACAGCAAGAACAGAAAGAATTTAGTTGTATTCACATCATAGGTTTTTAGAGTTACAGAGACTAGCATTTGGGTGCTGGGCAGAGGTTGTCATCCTGCAGGAGGTTGTGCTAAACATCTGTTTGATCCTGAGAAAGTGAGGACATAATGTAGGACACTCTGTACTCTTACCCTCCTGTTTCCAAAAGAAATAATTATGAAAGACTTTGAACTGAGTAAGAGACAATAACCTGTGAAGGTTTACATGTTATGTCAGGGTCTGAAAAGCCCATCAAAGTCTTTATTTCATGATTTTGTGGTATTATATGAGAACAAATTGGTCAGGTGGCAAAATTTGATGGAGTCTCACTGAAGTCCTGGAGAGCCTTTCTTTTCCTTCCTTCTTCTCAGGAGGAAGATATTCAAATGATGCTTCCCGAGAGCTACAACTGGGAGTGGAAAGCTGTCTGTTGGGCACATGGCTGAGGCTAGATAGGGCATCAGCTGAGTGTGCCAGAGCATGTGTTTTGTTTATGTGGCCCCATTGCCACTGCCTTGAATGATAGCCGACCATCGCCTCAGCTGGCCAAGGCAGCAGGTGCCACAGCGTTGCTTTTGTTGCCTGTTGTGGCAGTAGTTATTCCTGCTGGCTGTGAGAGTGGCAGCTGCTCAGCTTGCTGGAGCAGAGGTAGGGGTGTAGCTTTGTAGCTTGTCTAGCATAGCTGACACAGTAGACAAATCAGCATTGTTAGTAAAGTGGTATTGTCTCTTTCCTTCATGCCACCATACTAGGTGAAAGGACCCAGAGGCAAAAGTCAAGATGGATTTCTGCCTAGTATTGATCACATCAAATAGAAAATTAAGCTGAAATGCCCCTGGATATAATTTTTGTTCGTTTGTTCTTCTGTTTACATGGACTAATGATCTAATGTTCTCAGCTAGCAAATGGCGTAAATTATATAATATTTGATAATGATTTATTTTCTCAATCTGGAGTTCTTCTTTTATACAGAGATTTTCCCAAGAGGCCATTTACAACCATGATTCTATGGGCTATAATGACAGCTCTAGGAATGCTAACATGAACTCTTCTCTACTTTATACTGAATATTCACCAGCATCTGCTATGGGATTAAAATAAAAAGATTTTGCCACACATGGCAGCCAATTAACAAACAATATGCTGATATAGTTTAGGGCTATTCCTTCATCTTCCCTGCAGAGTCTGTTGTGGAGGTATCTCCAGGGGTTTAAATTGCAGTCTTCAGCTTCTCAATTTACATTTGGCCTTTCACTGACTCTTTCTGCCTTAATAGTATACTTTTTCATTTGTACACAAATATTATATGGATATTAACCAGGATTTCCTCTTGTGCTCTTTGACTAAGTCTACAAGGATGATGGTTTGTTTTTTCCAACTGGCTATCTTTAAATTGAAATTGTTCTCTTTAGTAAGGTAGCACGCAGAGAAATGAGCATTGGTTTTTTCTGGTTTTGAGTTGATTTTTATTTCTTCTCCATTTATAGAAGAAATAATTTTATATTGTGTTTCAAAGCTCAGTAATGTTGCTGCTTATTTAGATTTAATTTCATTCAAATCAAATACCATTATTCTCCACTTCTGAATTAGTTTGCCTCAAATATATTTTTTACTCTGCCAGTGTTAAGGTTTATTTTCAAATTCCGTTTTATTTTCTATCTATAAAAGTAGATTGCAACACTGATGTGTTTTTAAACATTGAAGTCGGTATAATTTTCAGTTGCCTCCCACTACAATATAGACTGCCTAATTTATTCTGTTTTTCAAGACTTTTGATTCCCCATTGGCTTGCCCCCACTTTCCCTCATACATAAGTGGCCTTTTGACTTGTGCAAAACTACAAACATGCAACATATTTTTGCACAGCCAAGATTTAATTTCTTTTGCTGCTTTTACCAGGAGCTGAAATACCAAGATTTAGGGGTATCAGATTATTATTTAAAAAAAGATAATATCTTTATTTCAGTCATTTAAATGTAAACTGTACTCACTGTAGTAATGAAAACATTCTTGCTTCCTTTTCAAGAACTGCAAGATTGGGAATTGTTTCTTTGGACTTTAATTACTGAAAAATTAGGTATTGATTAAATTCTACACTTCTAATTAACAATAAAACTAAATTTTGATTAAGGTTTTCCAAATGAGTAGTTGAATTTAAAAATTAATCTGGGCTCAATTGACCATTTTAACATTAGATATCTGGAAAGGATTTAGTTTTGAAATTTCTTTATATATCCAAAGCCATTAATTGGAGGCTTTGTCGGAAAGAATTTGAAAAATTCTATTACCTGAATGGTTTGGCTGATGTGTGCTCTTTTTCCATTGTAAATGGTAGGCAGGAGTAAAAGGAGAGAAAGAAAACATGAAACAAATGAAAGGAGATTAAACCCAAAAGCTAGCATAAGTAAAAAAAAGTAAAAGGTCACCAAGAGGAAAGACTCAAAGTGCATGTGATCTGTATCCAGTTATCAACCTCCAAAGAAAATAATGAGGTGTTATTATTTTTATTATACTGGAATGAGTAAAATGAACAGCTTTCACACTGTTTATTTATCTCAAAGCTGGGTCTGAGGGGAAATTCTCTATGAAAACAGAGGACCAGAGTAATCTAAAAGCAAAATGTAAAGGCACTCATTGTTGCATGTGACTTTGTTTATGTTTATATGGACACGGGTTTGGTTATATCATTTGCTAAACTAAGCACAATTCAGGAAGACACATGAAATGAAAATCTAGGCACTAAATATGAACTTTTGTTCATGTTCAGGGAACTTCCATTTTGAAATAAAACAAAAGTAAAAGTAAAGCTCTGTTGCTCTTGAGCAGTTTCATTCCCTTCTTAGATATTCAGTTTTCCTCATTAACCTTTTTTCTTTCAAGCTTTGAAAATTAGGAACTGCCAAAAAAATCGTTCCAACATGGCTTGAGCATTTACTCAGGAGTCACCTGAAGCCTTTGCATTCACATTTTTAGAGAGTACAGTGAATTTTGAACAGCTGTGCTCAAACCTGTCTCTGACCCAGGTCCACTCTCACTCTGGAAGGCAAACAAACAACATTCAGCATTTCCACTGAGCTAGGGCCAAAGAGAAACAAAATCACACAGGTGTTCCGGTTCTTATTAAAAGTAAAAGATTATGCAAACCCATACTTTTCCTATGCAGTGAAACAGCACAGAAAACACTCAGCTGTAACTTCTAATGAAACGTGACAGCAGATGACGAGTGAAATTATACTTCAAGTCTCAGAGGAGAAGTCTGTCAGGGAGAGGAAAAAAAAAAGCTGTCATATAATTTGTTCAGACTCTCAAGGAAAAACTGCTCATGGAATTATCAGCATTGTCTGACAACAGAGAAGAATAAGGAGAACAGTCTAGCTGAGACAGAAGAGCTGAGTAGAAGCCAAGATACCATTTTGTTGTTAACTTCCTCATGTTTAAGAACTGAGAAGTATCAGGGAAGTTTATATGTATCTATTGCCTGTGGTTTTCATTCTGCTCAGTAAAACTGAGCTGTTAAACACCGTGATGGGATTTCCTTTTGACCATGTGCAGGGAATTTAACTGTAACTTAATATTTACTGTTATAATTCAACATGTCAGATCAATGATGTCAATGAATGCTGACTTGTCCCAGTAGCATTTGTTACTATTACTGCAATAATGAAGACAGGTGGAATCATTTGATGATGTCTGTGGGGAAGGAGAGCCTTTGCCAAAGGTTGAGGTGACTTAGAATAGGATGGTGCACTCAGTTTTTCTTATGGTAGTGACAAAGAAGTTTTCAAAATGCTCTCCAATTAGGTAATCTACTTTTTGTAGAATACATGTTTTATGTGTATTTTATTTATATTTTATGTGCCAAAGACTGTGAATGTTGATAACACGTCTTTATTTATACTACGAACAGACGTATTACGCTTTTACCTGAGCTGTAAAAAATTAAAGCTTAAAAAAATTAAATTTTTTTTTTTTCTACCTTTGCCAATATAACTCTGTATTTGGCCCTAATTCTTCTGTTATATGACTTATATTTTGTTTGGTAGAAGTATTTGAGTCCAGACTCGTTTCATCAGCCATCACATCACCTGTTTCATAATTTCTTTGAATAAGCATCATATTCAATTTGTTTTTCTGATGTTCCTTTTTCAAAGGTTCAATATACCTGCACAAAAAAAAAGTATAAATCTAACATAATCTAATTAAATATATCAAATAATCATAGACTGAATATAATTTTTTAATTTAAATTTTGATCCCTCATTGTTTTTAATGCTTTCCTATCCCAAACCTTGTAAGCATTTAAAAAATGGTTTCCAAGTAAGGAAACCATTAATTTGTTTAATACCTACAGATTATAAAATCTTATTTTGTAAAACTGTACACTTTGGCATTTTTGAGGAGAAATCAGACCTTTGATATTGTATCCTACTGCAGTATGACTAACATAGTATCAAGACTTAAAAATTCTTTCCAATAGTAAGAAGGAAAGTTGATGTACTTTTTTTTTCAACTCTGTTTTCTTCACTTTATTTTTTTTCTTATCCTTCCTTCATTTGATACCTCCATGATATCTTGTCAGAGAGCACAGGCCCCAGAGGATTTCAAAGATTTCCTGAAACTTCAGAATCCAGGAATACAGGAAGAGCCTTGAGGGGTTTTAGTAATGACAAAGAAAGGGAAAATGACAAAAATTATGGGACCATTAAATACAAAGTGAAGGATATGGTTGTATAGTCCTTGACTTTTAGAATTAATGAAAAAATAAACATCTATTTGGAGCTAAACACTACAGCAAGCTGATGATTTGAACATGTTTCACACCTATTTTGCCTCAGTAATCATCTCGTCAATCACAGCTGCTTTGGAGGGTGCTCTTTCCTTCACATCTTACCTTTCCTGTGTCAGTTTGATGCTGAAAGAATCGAGGCTTTTGAATAACTGATGAATTGTTTTCTCTGACACAGAATAAACTTTAAAGAGGACTTATGTTTTACCCTATAAATTGTAGGTTTGCATAGGCGCGTAGGGAAATTTACATTAGTGGTTTCTTCCAATGTCAATACATATGCATGGACGTGTTCAAGACTTAAGTTAGTTAGAATAGTACAGATTTTTTTTCCCAGTGTTTGGATGAGCCCCCTAGAGTTTCCAGCACAAACTACTTCCCCATGTGGATCTAAAGGATTGTTTCTGTCTGGAATTATGCGTATCTTTCTAAAATTGGTTTTCTATTTATAGCATTCAAATTCAATTTTTCCAATGTTTGCAGTAAATCAGCACACACACAAATCATATTCATTGATGTATAAAATAAAGTAAATTTTAAACCAAATATTAATGGAAAAGTTTTGTCTCATTTGTTAAGCTCTACTTATTTTTATTGTTGTAGAAATATCTTTCTATTTTGTTCAGGTTTCTGTGCGCTGGAAATTAAAATTTTGACTATGTAGCTGATCACAAGCCCTTTTCAAACCAAGCTGTGCCTTTCACATTTTCACCTTGTGAGATAAAGCATATCTGAGTATAAAGACTGAACTAACTTCAACTGAAAGATTTTCTACAGGAAGAAGTATGGTTTAAAATAAAAAGATAAAAAAACCTTAAAATCTTACTCTGGGCCTATTGATCAAATTGCTGCAGGTTTTCGTGTATTTTTTTAACTCTAAAATGAAAACTGTGAAACAAGAAGCTATAGGCAATTTTGGACAGTTACTAGTTTAGTTGCATATATTAAGCATTGACTGCAATGCCCACCCCTCCCACCCCCCCTTCCAACTTCTTGAGACAAATTAATGGAAATATTGATGCAAATATATGGATAACAAGGGTGTATAGACATTGAAGATGGGGACTGGCATCTTCCAACATAATGGACACAACTTTATGGAGGCTTTAGATTAAGACAGTTCTTGTTCTAACAGCAGTTCCTTCCCCATAGTGAGTTTCAACAAACTATTTGATCTCAGACCTAGCCCTGTACATTCATATCAGCAGCCCTGTCAAAAACTGGATATTCTATAGGTCCTACAGCTGTCCTAGCCATGAGTGCTGGCTACAGTCAAAGAATGAATGGTACATAAGACCACTCTGACAAGATCCCAGCATTCCATATGCTGTATTGATTCTATCAGAGTTGCTTGTATCAAACTGAGGTGGGAGCTGTGGCTTTAAAACATGAGTTCTCATATTAGTTGGGAGCAGCTGTAATTTTCTCCACCCTAAACAGTCTATATGTGGTCTTCCTGCTTGCAGCAAAAAACCAGCATATTCCCCAGCTGGAAAAAATATGTGGATACCTCTACCCAAGACAATTTTGAAAGTGTTGCCTCTTAAGTAAAGCTGTGGAGATAATTAATTGTGATAAGAAAAGCAGAGCATGCTGCTCTAGGACACCTCACCTACTCCCCACAGCTGCATGTAGATATGGTTACATACTTCAGTGCATTTTTATCTGGATGAAATTTGTGTTGGGGCAGCACAATAGGCTGCCAGTGCGTAAACAGTCTCTTAACATTTTGCAGCCCATTATATTTTGCTGCCCGAGGCAACCTCCTGCTCTGTGTAGTTATACAGCCCTGTTTTTATTTTCTGTTGTTGTCAGATATGAGCCTATATATCACTCCCTTCAGGAGAGGCTGGGCTCACCATCTCCGCACGGAACTTAACATCGGCAGCTCTGATGGTCAGCAGCTACTCAAGGATCCTGCTTCCCAGTGTAAAGTTACTTTGCGAAAAACAAGAGGAAAATAGCACTAATAAATAGACAAAACAAGGGAATAATATGCTTTACTAATTATTTTCATTTTTATAAATAGGACATGTGGGTAATAAAAGTCGATTTCCAATGCCCTGTGCCTGAAGTGCCATTTGCAAAGGACCAGCCCAGAGTTGGCAGCAATTCCAAATATGTTGTTTTCATGGCAGCAATTCCATCTTGGGGATTAAAATGACCTTCCCAGATGGAGAAGCATTTGGTACTTCCCAAACCTGCAGTCAAAAGGATTCTGAATGTAAACATGAGATTCTAAGAATGGGCAAGCATTGGTTTGGACAGTAAAATAAGCAGATTAGTCAAATGACACAGTCCTTGTGCTGAGAAATATTGAAGCCTTTACAGCAAAGCTGCTACTAAAATGAATCATCTGCTAATTGTTAACACATGCTGTGACACCACTGCTATCTACTGTTCTAAATGTGACAAAAGCATGATGTCTTAAGATATATGGGCTGATATATCATCCCTTTTCATCTTGAGCCATACACTAGAATTATCAAAGCATCCTCTCTCTAGTGTATTGATACATAAAGAAAAGCAATAGAAAGATTGAAAAATAAATATTTTAAGGAAGAAATGTTTCATTTCACATTGGGGGAGACATCTAATATATGTAAATAAGAAGCTGAATGGGACATATTATCGTCAAACAATGTGAATATTAATTAGTTTTAATAGTTTCAGCTAAGCATTCAGCTAATACTCAGGTCCCCATGGGCTGTTTATTGGGAGGAAAAAATACATCAGCAGTGTCTTGGAAGTCTTCCTGTTTATTTCCAAAGGAACCCAGACCTATTTCCTAAAGACAGCAAAAATCAAGCAACAGAAAATTTTCATATTTGCAGTTGCAGCCTCCTTTCAAGGCAGTTTTAGCCCCCAGTGACACACAAGCTCTCTGTTTGTAACAGTTTCTCCACTGCGCTTACTCCTTCCACATCTTTTCCCCTGCTTCTCTCTCACATTCACAGGCACATCTGTTTCAGTGCAATCAGGTCCCAGCCTGTGGATCAAATGACACAGGGCTGCATCACTGGAGGAGATGCTGTGGGTTACTAGTCCCTGTTTTTAAGCTGTGTATTCAATAACACAATTCAATGCTTTCTTTCACCTAATTTAAGATGTTAAGAGCTACAGTTATGGACAATTCTGTTAACTTTGACTCAAAATCCTCTTCAAACAATTTCTTTCTGATGAACTCATAATTTTTGACTGTGTCTGTTTTCATGTGCCTAAAAAGTTATACTTTGAGGTCAATTGCATGGTTGGTGCATACTGTTCCATAAAAATCATGTCCACATTGGACATTAACAAGTTTGTTGTTGGCTACACGGGAATTTCAGCACCAATTCTTGGTTTTGAAAGTATTTGTTGTTTTCAAAACTGCTATTTTTACACCAAGGGCAAAGAGAGAGAGAGAAAGAGAGAGAGAGAGAGAGAGAGAGAGAGAGAGAAAGGAAGGAAGGAAGGAAGGAAGGAAGGAAGGAAGGAAGGAAGGAAGGAAGGAAGGAAAAGAACAGGAAGGAAGGGAGGAAAAGAACAGGAAAGAAAAGGTAGAAAGGAGGCAAGGAGAGAGGAAGGAATGAAGACACCTCTTATGTGCATGCACCCAGTTCCTCTGTAAAGCCATACAAACAACTGGTGTTAAAATACATGCTTTAAAGTTACTCTCTTGATAATTCTTCCCTCTAGCACCTGCAAGTTTAACAGTAAGGTGCCACAGAACAGTTGGAAGAACTTCAACTAAAATCTTAAAAGTATTCAGATATTTAACTCCTTTGAAAATATATTACTTAAAATCCATGAAGACTCTTAAGGTCTCTTCCACTTCACACCGGGTACGTTCATGTCAGTGGTGGGCAATTCAGGATGGAAACGTACATCCTCTGAACTTTCTGAGTTGCATCCTTAACAGGTTTACCTTGAATAAAATCTTCATACCTCCAACAGAGTGTGTGTGTGTGTGCATCTGAGTGTGCATGTGTGTTTTATTCCATTCTGCTACTCTTGGTATGAAGATTCAAGGGAGCTTGTGTAAATTTACAGTCCTCATTGCAATAGCTGCTGTTCTGACTAGAGCATTGGTTTTGGCTTTAATTACTATAGCAACAAGAGTCTACCTATTCAGAGTTAGCAGGGCTGGTTCCAGTAAGGGTGTGATTAAGACATTTTTAAGTGTTCTGTCCCTTTTATATAAATCTCCATGGAAATTTTCTTGCTATCCTCATACATTTTCTGTGTTCCTTAAAACTAAACAATAGGTGGGCGGTGTGGGTCAAGGCATGGCTGAGACCTAAGGCTGATATATGTGTGGTCTGTTGCAGAGATGCTGCAGAACACTTTCCATATGCTTGTGTTTACACACAAGTGATTGAGTCCTTCAAAATGGACATAATGAAAACTAATTTCTTCACATTCATATTTTTCATTGTAAGTAAATTTCAAGCTTCAAGGTATGATACACAGAAGACATATGTAGAGTATGGGAAAAAAATACCATTATTTACTATTAATAGCAAAGGAAACACTTTTCACTCTGTGGTTTTTTATCGTGCTGAAGCTGAAGTTAAAGCATAATGCTACATTAACAAGACACTTGAGGTTAGACTTTATAATAAAGTGAAGAACTCATGACATGATCATCTGGTCTAAACACTTCATCGATGCTAAGAATATCCACAAGTCCTGAAACATACAGTTGCTAGATGTCCAAAATTAATCCCTCCCTAAACTGCTCACCGTATTTTGTGACAATACAGAAATTTGTAGAATGAACAGAGGAGAAAAAAATGTTTCTCAGAATGGCCCTAAAGTTTTTCCTTCATGCGTACATTGCCCTTCTGCAGAGCTGCCTATACCTTAAATTAGCTGGCAACCAGTGGTACCTTTGTACCTTGCTACTGGAGGTGAATACACTCTGGCAAATTTAAGACTTAGGAGGAAAGTGCTTTTTTTTATTCTTTAGTCAGTTCTCACTTCAGAGATGTGTCTAGCATGAATTTTATTACCCTCATATCTCTTCTTTTTATTATGCTTAGAAACAGCCAGGCCACAGAACAAGGGAATTGTTCTCTGATGTGCTTTTCTATCACTTCCTTGCTGCCCTTTGTTCATATAACATTCTTTTCCTATGACAGTGCTCTGTATCTCTATCATTTCCACACTCACAATTCCACATCTCCTCCACACTATGCTTTTAAATTCCCATGTGCCTTTTATAAATGTTATGCTAGAGGTTTTATTACTTATGAACGCTATAGGCAATTATGAATTTCTGTGTTTATAGGACTGAATATAAGTCTTCAACAGGGCACTTAGGAAATCAAATGAGAAATGTTAGAAAGGGCAGCATGGTTACCAAAAAAATCATTAATCAATGCACAGAATACTTTCATAGAGATAACAGGAAAAATTTTGGATAAGCAGTGCTATCTTCAACATCAAACTCCTTCTATTCAGAGAAAAACGTTCAGCATTAAAATGTGCTGAACTTCTCTCTCTTCTTGCCATTCTTACCCCACTGCATGACTGCCTCTTGAGCATCGTCACTGCTGTATCCACCTTGAATAGACAAGGTGTAATATATTTAGTTGCAGGCTCTGAGATGTTTAGAACTATATTTCATCCTTCTCTATGAATGAAAAACAGCCAAAGTTTATCTTTCATCTCTTAGAACAAGGAGCAAACCATCCTACACTGACCATTGTACCTGAATCTGGTTTGAAGGAGATAAACAGATTGATATGGGTATTCTTTTCCATTTATTCTATTTCCTTCTTGGGAATAAATGCTAAAAGTAAGGCTTCTATTTTCAGGGTAATTCCCTACTAGAGAGAGTGAGTCTTCAAAATCAATTCAGCTTGCCTGAGATCTGATCTGTCCTTGATGGTACCTTTAGACCAGACTCCTAATCAGGCAAATGTCCAGAGAGAGATGGAATGAAGATGGTTTCCAGATTTGGAAGTTCCAAAAAAGGAAACAAAAAATGCTATCATTAACATTTACCATTTTGACTAATATTATAATTTTTTGAAATTACTTTATGATAGGGACTCTCAAAATTCTAGGCGCAATTTTGTCTTTCACCTTGTTTTTCTTGTCTCACAGATTTGCTAGGTAAGGACTTTCTTTGGTTTAAAGCCTATACAACTCCTACTTTACAGTATTTATTTGCAACAATATGAAAAATACATTGTTCCTTTTACTGATCAATGTCAGACAAGGTATCTCACCCTTAGGGAAGGCAAGTCATGAAGGCACATGAAACCCACCTATGTATGTGTAAATATTGTGGTTCATCTTGTGTATCACACATTTTCACTGCCTTCAGCTTATTGTCTAAGTGACTGGATTAGAAGAAAGGAGATGAATGTCTGTGAAGCAGCATAACAATTGCTGGAGTCTTATCTCTTCTACTAAATGTAGTCTTGAGGGCAGCTCTTCTGTGCAGGCATTTCACATCTTTTTTTTGATCAAGTGCCAGTGATAGAGATGGATAAGTGATTCATTATATACCGTGCAAAAATATTTTCTGGTAGAGTCTTAGAATTCTTAGAAAGTCTACACCTAACATGACTTAAAACATCTAAGTAGGTCATAGTTAACTTTCAGATATGTTATGTGTTGCCCAGCTCATGCCACAAAGCAGAAACTTTCTCCATTGACTTCTACAAATCATGAGATTTACCTACAAACAGAACATTCCAATGTTTTTCATTAAGTCCTCATGTTTTCTGTGACTATAGTAACAAATTAAGTGTAATGCCATAATGCCAGGAATATCCTCCAGAAAATTAGTTTGGGTTTTAGGTTTTGGGTTTTTTGGGTTTTTTTTGGTAAGATCTTTGTTGCACTCCTGTAATACTGAGAATCTCCTGCTGGCACTGGAACCCAGCTGTGGGGTGGAAGATATGAACCCTTGAAACAAGCAGCAAAATATTTCAAATAAATGAGAAAAGTAAAATCTAAAGTTATGTCAATGAGCATACAGATCAGAACCCAATCCTCATAGGTTTGCTCATCATTTTAAATTTCCATCTCTAAAAAAATTCTTTTTGGAACTCAAGTGTCAAATGTATTAATTCTGTTTATTCAGCAGGTTATGGATTATGCCCTCATCTTACCAAAGAAGATGTGAAAATAAAATTCTTGTTCAAATTACTGGGGAGGCAGGGAACCACAGATATTTAAATTAATTAATAATTGATTCACCAATCTTCATTTTATCTCTCCCTTTTTTTTTTTCTATTTAAGTTTTGCAGGCTTCAGAAATGGAAGCTACTATTAGATGCCATTTAACATCACAAAGGTAGATACCTAGGATGTAGGTGTGTTTTTAGCACTGTCTCTGCCAGAGCCATTAGGACAGTGTTATTCTGCACAACTTTAAGGAAAGTAGAGGAGAGCTTTGGCACAGCCACAGGACCAAGCACTGAACACACAGGGTCCATTGGCTAGTATAGACTTGCACAACAGAGCATCTGTCATGCTCTCTGACTATGGAAGCAGGAGGAAGTGTATTTTTCTTCCTGAATATTCTCCAGGATGCCATGCTCCTTATGTACTAAACTTGTTCCTCTATGTTTCAGATCAGTGGATTAGGGAAAAATTAGTTTTGTGGTAAAAGACATTTTCCACACGAGCTCACTTCTCTGCCTAACTTCCATGCTGAGCAAGCACTTCCAAAATAAGCTGTGCTTTTACTGCCTTTGACACCAGTCCATTTTATAATTTAGCAGGGATTGTTATAAATGATGTTAAATCTGTGACAGGCATAGATCCACTAGAAACATCCATGAGCTCACAAATACTTCTTCTACTACTAAAACTACTATTATTATTATTATTATTATTATTATTATTATTATTATTATTATTATTATTATTATTTCTACTACTACTGTTATTATTATTTATTATTATTATCATTATTATTATTATCTGAGAAATTATTATACCTGAAAGATCTTGTGCCATTTATTAAATTAATAGTCTAGGTTCTGGTGCAAATTTTCCAAATATCCTTGATAAAAATCAAGGCTTCTAATAAAATAAAACTAGGCAGATTTTAAAGCATCATATTGAAAAGTATAAACATACTGGTTTATGAAATCAAATAAAACATAAAAAACATTTTTGAATACCTTTTCAGCATTTGAAAATGTATTTAAAGTTACTCTGTTGAATGCATCAGCATTTGTTATATTCCAGAGGTGAAACAGCAAGAATTATACATATTCAGTGCAAATGCATGCTTACCTAGGGATCTAGAAATAGAGCTGAACTAGTTCACATCAGGAAACAAGCTCCAATCATGTAGGTCAATCCCTTCCTGTTTTAAAGTAAAAGCTTTAAATCTCTAGAAAGCAACATGGTGGCTGGAGAAATGCAGGCACATGGTCCCCATGGGACTAACTGAATGCAAGCCCTGAAGAAAATAAGTAGATCTTTATGACAGCAGTGAAATTCAACAAGTCATCACTGCTCTGAAAGAGCTTTTATTTCATTAAAAAAAATGCATTGGATAACAGGGAAAAATGTGTCAGTAATCATATTATGGTGACAACAGTTTAAAAATAAATGCAGACCATTTATTTATGCTAAAAAAAAAAAAAAAAGCTAAGCTAGAGAAGACTGTTTTAATAAAAATTAGTTCCCTCCAAAATTCTGTGCAGTAACTGTAGTGGAGAAACTTTTAAGCAAAGTACTAGGAAAAAAAAAATCCAGTGGCAGGTTACATGCACTAATAAACAGTCAGCACTATAGCTCACATTCCCTAAAATAACATGAAAGCATAGTTCAATGACAAACCATGAGCTACTTCAGAAATTAAGAATGGATGGTTTTCTGTAATCCTCCCAACTTTTTAATGCACTGTGAAGATGAAGAATATAGGTATTCCTCTGAACTGTAGCTAGCCTCTACTCATTAATAAACAAATTGTCTTGTGTCACTTGTGCTTAGTGACAGAAATATATAAATATATATAGTGAGATAAAAAATAATCAAAGTACACCTGGTTATTATTTGTAAAGACTTAACTGTAAGTTTTTAATGATTAATTTATCTGGCATCTAATACCTTAATAGATCATGAGAAACATCAAGGGAGGAATGTGGTACTGCATTTTTAAAGTCTCTTTCACTCTCACTGAATGATAATAGGCATGGAAGCTATCATTAGTCTTGTTAGATGATGGTTCCTTTAGGAATCTCTTATATGTTACCTTTTAGAGGGAAGGTCAGGGAAAATCCCCCTGGGAGTCTCCTTGCAGGATACAGCTAACACAAGCGTAAACTGTATGGAAATGGCTAAATTATCTTTAGAAAGACCTTGGTCTTTCACATCAATCAGACCTTTCTGAACTAGTAAAACAGATAAGCATCCTGCTTGTAAGACTGTTATTATCCATGTGTTTGTCACGACTATCACAACAAATCTGGAGTAAAAAGACCACCATCTTACTTTTCTAGTATGTTGGTAAATACCAAAGGTGAGGTGCAAAATATTTTAGTAAGAGCTACATGAACTGTTAGTATAAAACTAATATTTTGGGTCGTAGTTAAAATCCAGAGAGTAAGGAAACATAAAAGTTAATGCTACAAGAGCAACCTTGATGCTACCTCTGTGCATAACTTGTATATTTTATGGTCTAGGTTTTACAGCAAAATCAATAATCTATTATGCTTCACATTTAACAAGGAAACGGGATTAGGAACGGAGTATTTATGCCTGGTAATTGTCAAAAACTTTGTGGATTTCTTGACTTTTCTTGACTTTGGTTATATAAAATTGATGGTCTGCACTTAAGTTCATTTTAGTTTTGAAGTTTTTTCGAGAATAGGCTACTTTCAGGGTTTGTTTTTGGGTTTGTTAGGGGGTTTTTTTGTTTCTTTTTTTTTTTTTTTTTTTTTTTTATTTGGGTTTTTAAAAAGTTTGTTTGCTTTTCTCTTGCCAATACAGTTTTTAGTTTCCTATGCCATCAGAAAAAAGGAGGCAGAGCTTTTATAAAAAGAGGCAAAGTTTTATAGTCATCTACTCTTTTTATCCTATTAGAATGACTTAAGTGGTCTACAAAATAAAAGCAGCCATAGTTCATTTGTATTTTCCCCACAGTGACTGTAAGTCTGCTTTGGTAAAGGAATTTCAAATGATAATTTAGAATTTTCACCTCACAAAATCTAGATGAAACTTTGGAGAGACTATAAAATGATTGAAAATGCAATAGTAGGTGGTGTTTTCAAAACAAAACACCAACACTGACAGAACAAAGAATATTTTTCCTGTAAAAATCACCATTTTGGCAAAGAGCAAGTTTTCTCTAGGGGAATTCTGATTTTATATTAAAAATTTGTTTTTATTTTGTTTTAAATTTCAGCATTATAGTGATTTTCAGACAGCAATTTCAAATTTCACTTGTCTTTACACTCAATTTGTGAGATACTACCACTCCTTAAAATTTGGGCATTCAAGCACTGCAGAAGAATTGATAATTAATTCCTTTACCAGATCCCTTAGGGCCATACTTGAATCCTATTGTGACACCCAAGGGGAACCTAGCCTTGTACAACCAAGCTGATGAATAATTTGAGCCAATAAATAACCAGGGTTCCCTATTGCCTTCTGGGAAATAATGAGGAATGCTGGACAGGTTTGTATGAGGAACTCTGCATAAAGCACTGCTCTTATGAAATCTTGGTATTAACACATCTGTTACTTGTAAGAGTAACTTTCATTTACAGAATAATTTCATTTTGAAATGAAGTTATCCTTTCTTAAGTTGATTTTGAAATTATTTTATGGTGTACCCTACTTCTCGCTGATAACTTTGGCCCTGTGAATTTATTGAGTACTGTCATATTTATCGGGAATTAAGTTATGTTGGCAAGATTGCCTAAATAAGTGTATGGCTGGTGCTACTCCAGAGGTATTATGTAAGTAAGGTAATTGCTAATATTATACCCAAACTGTGTTGGGAACTCTTAGTCTGAGGATCCTAACAACATTTAAACATGAAATGTCCCTGACATCTCTTGCTGTTATAGCTGAGGAGGTCTTTGTTTGCCTCCAGACCCTTTCCTGTTACACTTTTGTCTGTGCTCATTTACAATAAATGAGGTATTTGTAAAAAATATTGGTGTTTCCCAGGAAAGATTAAGTTTGAGGTATCTAGTTTATTTCTCACCTAAAGTAGGAGAAAAATTCTAAAACCACATTTTCTGAGATTCTGTTTTTAAAATAATGTAAGCTGTGCATGAGTGGCAGTAATAAGCTTCATCAAATCCACTGGACTCAATCCATCGTCCATAATTCTCCATTTCTGTGATTCATTTTAGGTTCCTTAATTCAATTCTCAATATATCCAGATGTATTCTCTTTCCTCTTTTCTCATTCATTATTTTTAAACATATCTTTTCTCTACCAGTCCATGAGGTAATGCCTGTTATAAGGCTTTTTCTTTCAATGGACTAGCAAGGTTCACAAAAATATCTAAAAAAATCTCTCTCATTGCAGTGAGAGATGTTATAAGCAAGATAAAAAGCTTTTGAAGTCCAAAAGTAGGCACAAGCCCAGCTCAGTGTTTTACTCAACTAAAATTAACTTCTTGATAAATATCCTTCACAACAGGTTTCTGGAATGGAAATATATTCAAGTGTTTATATGGAAATGAGGATGATAACCTCTCTTTCAGCTTTTATTTTTCTATTAAGTCTTCCATCTTCTAGCTGTATGAGATCTGAGAGAGAACTATCATTTATTCTCAGGGTCTTGGCCATTGACTATTTTGCCTCTTTCTCCAGACAAGTAATATTTTTGCTATAGCTTAAAAATTGGGAACAGAAGAGACAACAAAAAGAAGTATTTTCCCCCATTTCCAGGATACTATTATAATCACCTTACCCAAATGTGAATTGGGCTCCTTTGAATCAGGAATTCATCTCGAGGTCACAAGAGTGAGCTTAGCATTGACTACTGTGCCTTGCACTACCCAGCACAAACACGGACGGGCTCCTGAAGTCAGCAGCAGTTTCAGACAATTTTAGTGTCATGGGTGAGTTCCAGCACCAAGTCTAGCTCTCCCTCAGTTTATGGCTCTGGAATAAATTCTGCTTCTTTTTTTTTGTCTTTGAATGGACTTGTACTTTCTTGTCTCTCTCTACCTCTTTTACCTTTTTTAGGCAATTGTGACATGTTGGACATGCCCTGCCCAGAAAGGACAGCTCTCCACTTCTAAGAGGAAGACTTGCTTTTTGCTTTCAGCATGGAAATCTTCACGTGATGGCAAAAGGACTGCTCTGTCAGAAAATGTTGCTGATGATGTGGCAACGAAAACTAGAAAAAAAGGAGAAAAGAGAGGAAACAAAAGGGAAGGAAAAAGAAAATGGAATGAAGGAGGAGAGAGAGGGAAGATGAAAGGGGGAAAAGGAAGAAAGAGCACAGAAAAAAGGGTGGAAAGAAAAAAGAAAAATCACTTGCCATGGAGATCCCAAAAAAAAGGCTTTCTTAAAAGAGCTCAAATACAAAAATCTTTATTTCCCTGTATCTCTGCTTACTGGTCATTGAACTCAGTGGAAGTATTTCTCCATGTCCTTCGCTTCAGCTTAAAAGAACATAAACCTGAGATTGAAATAGGATCTCAGGTAGTAATTGGGTACCCTTGGCCTCCAATATTGCTGTTCAGGGGATATCCCTCAAATTCGATTTCTTTCTCAAGGCAAAAAAAAAAGAGCCATGCTGGGCTCAGAGTTCAGTCTGTTCCTCACAATGGTGTCTTTTTCCCTGAAGCTTTTTCAGGGGGGTTCTGTATGGAAACTGAAATAAAAATAATTGTCCCCCAGCAAGACTGGGCAAGAATATTTTGGTCCCAGCACAGATGCCCAGACCTTGCCTCAAGTCAAAATATGCTACCATCAAGACTGCATTTGTTAAAAAAAGGTTCAAGATCTAAATTAAATATTACTCCATGGGAAGAAAAGAGGAAATCTTTCAATTTTCCTTTTAATTTCATACTGTTGTGTAACTGTAACTGTTTTATTTATAGTAACACAGATTATTTTTCTGAAATTAACAATTTAAAATAATATTTAGAATGCCATTGTCATCTGCTTTGCCAACTTAGATTGGGACTGTGTTTAATATCAGGAAAAAAGTGTTATGTTTTAAGGATTGCAGCCTATACATTGTGTCTGCATTGTTTACACCAAGATTTTGTGATAAAATATTCTCATTTTTTCAATGAGAAAATTTTATATCAAACAACAGCTTTCTCACCCATCATGTAAAAGGCCAGGTAGGTTTTAATTCTGGACTATTACACAAAAAATTGAATTAGAATTGTATCAACATATAACTTAATCTGTAATAATGTTAAATAATAAAAAAAAACCTTAACTCCATAAAAGCCCCACTTTTACTAAACAAAATTATGTAGTGAAAACCCTTTTGTATTTTTGCAAATAACACATAAAAGCTCTTCTTCCTCTAATATTTATAGCATCTTTTATATGTCCTGCTATTGTTTCCCTAAAACTATATTTAAAAGAATGTGTGAAATGCAACCAGAATCTGCAATTTAGCTTCAAGTAAATCAGAATATTCAGCGTAAAGATTTAGAGTGCAGCTGTTTCTGCCATTCATTTGGGTAATCACTGTACATAAATTCATACACCATGAAAAGCTTTATTCATGTTCATATGGTGTGAAAATTGAAAGGAAAACTCTAAATTAATTACCTTTTTAAGCAAAGCAATTTAGATTTATCACATGCAGCAAGGGAATTTGTTCACATTTTATAAAGCTGCTGTGAAATACTGAAAAGAAATATGACTTAGGAAAAAAAGATTTACGCTCTGTAGAGACTTTAGGATGTGAAAAACAAATTAGCTGCCCCTGACTTCAAACAGTGTGCTCTTAAGAGTTGGGACAAAGTCTACCTTCCACAGCAGCCTGGTGCCCTGTGGAGGCTCTGGAGAAACACGGAGCGGCACAAGCATTTGTCTAGAACCACCTGAGATTTTTCCATCCCCAGCAGCAACTCTGAGAATATGGACTTCAGCTTTTGAGGTAGCACATTATTATTTTTCTTTACAAGTTACTAATAGATGTCAGTCTAAAGCCATTAGATAGCAATAAGCCTGCCTGAATACAATAAAAAGAACTTACTCTCTTCTGCTAGGAAATGTCATTTTCTTCCTCATGAAATAAGTCAGTGGGTATGTAGAAAAGCAATGCTGCTTTGATTTCGGTGAATTCTTCCATTATTTCTCATGATGAGCCTCAAGTTTCTCACTGCATATGCTTGATTATATCCCAGTATACTACCAGTTATTTATTCATGTAGTGTTTGCCAGCATGCATCCACCTTTAATTTACACTTGGAAAAAGAAACATTGGTTGATGAAATAATTTGCAGCCAGAAATTGATCTCCATGAAAATAGAATACACTCAATGTCTTTTGCTACAGGAAAACTATGCCATAAAGAGTCACCAAAATACAAAGAGTGAAAAAATTATTTTTCCATTTCTTTCAAACAAAGTCATGTTTGCTTCATAGAGAATATAAAATTACCAGAGGATATCATTAAGGGAAGGAAAATATTTTAAGACTTAATTCTTCAACAGTGTTGTTTCAGCATGCTAACAAAATCAATGCTAACAAAAATCATCTCCTTTTAATCTGTTATTCTTTTGTTCCATTGAAGTAACTCAAGATCAATATGTATTGATTTGCTCCCTAATTATATTAATTTTACTTTAGAAATTAGGGAGGCCATAATGAGAATGTGAAGTTACTTGAAGACAGTACATTATAGGTAGTCTAATTTAGCAGGAGTCTGTGCATGAGATTAATTCATTAAAAGGAGCCAATTACCATACAAACAGGGGAGATAAATAAGATTTTCTCCTTTAATTTGCATTTTATATATTCCTTTGTAATTTTTAAAAACTTAAATTAATTTACAACTTAACTATACTTTTAATGTATATCCATTTTATTCCTGGGGAATATAATTGCATTTAATTTTAACCTTTAGCTTTGTCATTTAGACATAGCATTTTAGAAAACGAGATCATGGCATCTAGGTATAAGACATTTTATGTGACATTTTTATTAAGAAAAATAATGAAATGTTAATACTTTTAACAGTCCAACTTTTCTTTCCACTAAACTTTTCTCCATTTACAGATGGTAAGATGTTCAGTTGATAGATAATGATACAGAAGATGAAGGTAATTTGGCCTGTCTTTGCTGAGGATCTGGCTTATTAATATATCTAGGCCATAAATGACTATCTATAAACATAATAGAAACATTATTTCACTTGGATAACCACATTTTATCAATGCAAATTATTGCAACTGATGATATGATTCCTTTGAAGAACTTTATTTGTTGTTAGATGAGGTTATAATGGAATGGCTTATTGTTAGAATTATTCTCTCCTTGCCAATTTTGCATTATAAACCAGCATAATCCAGAGAATTGACATACTTGATTCTTTACAGCTGAAGTACTGGGAGTATCTCCAGCTGGTGCCTGAGGTGGCCACCCAAAACACAGAGACTAGACAAGAATAAGAGAATAAAAGCAAGTATTTATTTGAAGAGCCTTCAAAGGTACACCCTGAGCAGTCAAAAGGTTACACCCAAGATGGCCCCTGGGTCAAAGGTTCTTCCCACCTTTATAAGTTTGGTTCATTTGCATATCAGGGTTAATTCTCCAATTATAACCTCAGTTCATGATGCAATTACCCCAAGTTTGCCCCCCCTTCAGAGGCTTTTTGTTTACACATTTTGGGGCCTGGTGTCCTTGAGACGGAAAGCCAGAGAGGTTTGTTATGTCTAACCAGCATGAGAGAACAGCAGCTAGCAGGCCACACAAAACTTCAGAATTACACACTAGGCAGTACAGGATTTGAACATTATAGATGTTAAAACCTAAGGCATCACAGTGAAATATCACAAAAGTAATCACACTTGTGTAATTTATTGTCTGTAAAGATGGAATCAGACCCTAGGGTTCATTAAAAGAAAATTACTCTGATATTAAGCTTTAAAACTTAACAAAAAGCCCTTTAGCTAATTGAAGACTGCTTTTTACCAAAGATAAGTGGTGTAATTAATTTTTGAGGGAGTTAGAAATCTGACAAACATTAAAAAGAAGAGAAAACTAAAAAAAATCAAAGTATCATTAAACTAGAAAAAATAATTGAAAATGTGTACATCTTGATATACATAAATTATTGTTTGTATAATACTGTGTGTTGATAGTGGTTCTTGCCATAGACAGTACACTCGTGCAAAAGGTTCAGCCCAGTTGATTTTCTTCCTTATTTCTCTTCCAAATTCCTTTATGTTAAACCTGCAATAAAATTATGTTTGATGGCCTCTCTATTCAGGACCATTCTAGGAATTAATTATTCTTAGGTATGGACCTAAGAATAAACCCATGGAAAATACAACCCTTGGACAAGTGGAAGCAGTCCCTTAAGTGGGAAACTGAAGCTTGTGTCTGGTTTCCAATACGTATATTCCTGAAAAAATGAAGCTGAAACAGACACTCGGTGAAAACTCTGACCCTATGCTGCTAAAACTCAAGGCAAAATATATTTCTAAAAGGAAAGATATTTGGTTTTCAAATTTTCCAGTTCTTTACCTCAAGCTGAGCTATCCTTTTGTATTGGTCCCAGTCAAGGTTGTTCTCAATAAGATAGATACTGGCTGTCATGAATATTTTAAATTGATACCAGCGGACCAGAGGAAAGACCTGGATGAAATTTACTGGCTTTCTTGGATGACCATGACACAGAAATTGGTGTGAAAACATGACAGAAACAGCTGAAGAGATTAGGCTACCAAGTTGCTGCTACCAAGCTGCAATTTCTCTGTGTGCTGTAAGCTCCAGGAAGCAACAAAGAGGAGTTTAAAAGCAGTTTTACCAACATCTGGTGCCTTCTTAAATCCAAGCTGCCTTTCTCTGCCAGCAATAATGAGATGCTTCATGGAGAAACATGACCAATATGAAGAATTGTCATTCATATTGCAAGCAGATTGCCAGAGAGATAACACATCATGATAATGATGATGACGATAATGACATATAAATGTTATACAGACTGCATTACTATTACATTCCTGCACTGAATGCTGCATCAAGAATGCTGCAGAGCATAAAGGAGCCTCCTTATAGAAGTGTTCAGCTAAAAACAAGGCTGAGATTTTCAAAAGTAATCAACATCTATTTGTCATAGGCTTTTCTACTGTTGCCCATGAGTGTAACCACTGAACACATGGTCCAGCAGTGGAATGATTGCACTGTATCTGGGTGCAATTTGAGAAAAATGAGAAATATCATCCCATTAAGCTTTTCTTCCTTTTTTCCCCCTGACAATCTCAATAAGAGACCAAGGGTATATCTTTGCTTGATAGGCCTCAGCAGCAAGGTCAGAATTATTGTTAAATAATATACAGGATAAAATAGCTTGTGTAAACCCTTGGATTAGGACCTCAGCAATACATGGGTTAGCTAATGCAGAGTTTCAACATTGTTCCATGTTCTCTGTCAGGGCTCATCCTTATCATAGTCATTTTGTACAAAATTTTCTGTTCCTATGTGCTTACTCCAAGGGTAGTCACAATGTAGGAGGCAGCAGCAGTGCATTTCCTCCTACTTTAGCCTACTCATCCAAATTTAAGGTCAGATCACAGACTTTTTCAACCACTGGCTGCTCTCTGGTCCCTTCTATCCAGTGCTGCTCCTGTAAACCAAAAAAGACTGATAAGACATCTGTCCATTCAGAAGGAAGGAGTTAGACCCTGTTCAAGGCTTTCAGATTAACTTCTGCAAGTAGCTTCTCCTAAAAGTAAATACAGTTCCAGTAATGTAGCTGTGACTTGCTCACAGTCAAAGATAACTTGAAATTTACAATAACTTTTTAGCTTCTTACAAAGCACTGCGGAAAGCAAGTAGAGAAAGCCTATTATTCTGATTTTATATCTTCTGTGTTTACTTATTACCTTCTGAACCACAAACTAATTCAGGTTGGAAGGGACCCCCAAGATGTCACCTAGTCCAACCTTCTACAAAAGTGCACCTTGCTAAGATTTCTGTAATGCACATGCCAAACAATGGAAAAAAAAGTCAGTCTGGATGGCAGTTCTGAACAGCTACAATTTGGAACTGTTTTTCTTTCAGCCATTTACATAATTTGAAACCTCTATTGAAAAAGAAAAGACAAGAAACTCATTACAATGCCTTGCACACTCTTTTCCCCTGGAAAAAACTAAATTAATTTCAAATAACTCAAAATGTATAAGGGTTTTTTCATCACACCTAATTTAAGGTCTCTAATTAGTCAGTTGATTAATCAAATTTAGCTGCCAGTATTCACTATTCATATGACCCAAGCCATGTGGGTAGTTGTTTTTCAAAGGATATTTGACTTACATGTAGGTATAATGGGACTGAAAATTAGTTAGACACTGGCCTGTCATCAATTTTGGAAATTTAGAATCACTAGATTTTTACTGGACACTTCATAAATTTTTGCCTGGGAAGAAACCAGCAAAAGAAAGTTCAGTCCACAAATGTTTTCAAGGCATTTATTTACAAGACAGCATGAAAGTTAAGCTTGGCATATTGGCCGTTATTTTTTCTCCTCAAAAACCATACTGAAACAGAAATGTTTGGAAGAGCCACCTACAACTGAGAGTGAAAAAGCCAAGTAAACAATGGCACAATATGGACACAACTGAAGACACTTCCTTAGTTTGTGGAAATTAAAGCACTCATGTGCGCAGCCTTAACTTCTTTCCTTTTCCAGCAGAATAAGTTCTTTCTTAAACATTTTTCAAAAAAGTAAATAAGCCCTGTTCCTTGAGATAAGAATTTAAGAAGTCTGCATCTTCCCCAGTAATCAAGTTTTTTTACAGCAGAACATTGCAACTCTGGACCTCCAGTAGGCCATGGATATCTTCCTCTCTGAATGAGACATATACGCAGTATTTAATGCAGCTGTTTTAATTTGCTGATTTCATCAATGAAGTCCAATGTCTGGTAGCAAATCAGAGAGGTCTTTTTGCAGTATGAAGCACCAAGCTGCTTGGAGTTTGAATTTCTAGCTGGCAGTGTAACATACATGTTGTATATGTGGATACACATACATGTACTGGATTGTGAGGTTCAGCTCTCAGACTCTTTTAAGACTGTTATTGAGGGGCACCTTTGAGTGAGGTGGAAACCTAGATATCTATGAAACTAACAGATTTTAAGCTATCAGCTAACTTCATGTATGAAACTGAACAGCTACCTCTCAAAAATAGCTTTGCTGGGCCACCTCTTAGACTCTTAAGCAAGGGCCTGATTTTCTGCAGTCTGCCAATTTGTTTAATCTCCACCCATTCAATGAAAGCAATTTCTGAAACAAAGAAAAAAACCCCAAGCTTTCATAGGTTGACAAGAGTTAGAAAGGCTGCTTTTAAGCTTTAATGTGCAGATAATGGGCACAGCTCTTGGATGAAGACCTATTGCTGGAAAACCCACTCTTTCACCTCCAGACTAATAGCTCATTCTCTTTATTCAGAACTATCAGGGCACATTTGGGTCTTGGTATAGAAAAATTCTTTTCATTTTTGTGAGTTCATAACTTGCAAAATTATGGCTCTGAATCCCCATTCCTCCATGTACTTTAGAGGTGTTTTAGTTGATCTTTCTGTTCCTTTCTCGTCAGACTACTGTGACTAGAAGATTGCTTGCTGATTGTGGAACTTGTACAAGTGAGAACTAAAACAAAATGCTGTTTAACTCCTGCTTGCTCAGCTCCTGAGGCAACAACATTTGAAAATGCCTAAGATAAAGTACACAAGCAGTTCAGGTAAAAGGAAGATATGACACCTCATAGCTCTAAGAAATGGGCTACAGATGTATGGGACTTGCTTGTTTCCTCCTCTTCTTCTGGCCTAAAGATCCTTGCACTCTTGGCTGTGCTGATGTTCAGCTCCAAGTGTAATAGTGAAGCATCTGCAAGTGCAGACTACCCTTTTACCCTGGTAGGTGAAGGAGCCTCATGTTATATGTGGCTTTAAAGACATTTGGACTGAGGCTGGAGTGATTAACACAGGTGGAGATATCCCTCCAGCTGCATGGATCCTTCTGTCAGGAAGCTTCCATGCAAACCAACTTCATTTTCCACTGCCTTCCCCATAAAACAGCAAGCAAGTTATACACAGGTCTGCAATGCTTGTGCTTCTGTCCAGGGTGTACCATGAGCTGCTGCCAAACCTTCATGGTTTTGTGTGTGGAGTCTCAGTGCAGTCACAGGGGGCTTTCTAAATCTGAGCCTCATGTGCATGGAATGTGCCTGTGTGATCAGGGATAGTAGCGTCTGGGTAAGAGCAAGTAAATGAAAGTGGAGAGTTTTTTTAAGGATGTATGGCTTCCTCCATCACTGGACTTTGTGAGTGATCATTTGTTTGGACAATCCCATCACGAAAAATGAAACCAGAGTAGTCTAAATCACTGCTGGGGGTTGTTTGAAATAACCAGAATAACCTGCTTGACTTTGCTGTGACACATGCTGGAAGAGTTCCTCAGGCTGCTACAGCTGACAGGCAATTAGGAAATTGTTCCTTGCCATTTCACAAGCTGTCAGTTAATGACTCCCAGCTGAAGCACAGACACCACCAAGGGGAGTGCTAACCTCATTTCACCAAAGACCACTTAAGGAGCAGAGATGGAGACACGGACTCCCTTGGAGATATGCAAGAAAGCAGTAAAGTCAGTGTTAAAAACAGTGGCTCCTGGTCCTGACACCTACGATGGATTGGGCTTGTGTCTGTCACCAGCAGTGGCTTGCAGGGGGACAGGTTGGGGGAGAAACGTGGATGCAGTTGGTTCAGCTGGAAGCCATTAGTGTACAGCTGAGAGGCAACAAGGAGCAGCTTCCTAAACTGCTTCCCAGCAATACCTCTGGTAGCATTTCCTTTTCAAGGCAGAGTCAAGATGACAACATAAGACTAAAACTGAAGTTGAACTTGCCTTATGCCAGAATCAAACAAGAAGTTTGAAAGTGCTCATATGTTTGGGAATAAGTGAGAAGGGGTTTAGGGACCTGTTTTCTATCATCTGTCAGCTGTTTGATCCTGGCTCCCAGCTAAGACCTCATAACTGACTGTGAGGATGCATGCACTCCCTTTGAAAGCAAAAATCAAACAGGTGAAGACTAAATTCCATGACTTTTGGTAATTTAAACTTGCATCTTTAACTTTGCTCTGAAACAGAGCAGAATAGATTTCTCAGAAACCAGTAATGTAAACCTAAGAAGTAATGAAGACCAACCTGTTATATGTTAGTCTCAAAAATGGCACAAAAGTTCCCTCCAGGTGCACTCGACAGTAAAAATATGTAAGCCCAGTTTCACAGAGTGAGCACTTATTTTTTTTTCTCCAGATTCTCCTTTGCATTCCATTCATGAAGATTTTTTTCTTGTGTGGCAAGGGTGGTGAACTAATAAAATAAGCTTAATGATTTACTGATGTGGTCAGTTAGATAGAACAGACTTCCCAATGCCTTTTCTTGAAGGCTTCTTCAAGGGATTTTTGGAGTAGGTAGTTTTGTTTCTGAGCACGTTTCCTGTTGAAGTACTGATCTTTCAGCTCTACCTTTCAAAATTTGCTTTATAAGAATAGAAGGCACTTAATTATAGCCTTGTGTAGCCTAGCCCTAATGGCAAAAGCTGCTATAGTGACAGCTGATTGGGTTTTGAAAGCTGGGCAGAAACCACTCAGATGGTTTTTCAAATTTTTTTTTTTTTTCTGAATGATATCTGACATGCCTGATATCACCTTTAGAGCCTTTCAACTTTTTATTTTAAGCACATTGTAAATCAGACATTGTGAGTTTTAGTCTCACAAAATATTTGTGAATGTGAGTAAGAATTTTTAGGCTCTCTATCGACTGGTCTTCTTGACAGATACATATTTATGACAAATTTAATACATCATGATCTCTTCTAAATTCAACCATATTAGAAAACTGTTCATTCTACGATAATGAATGTGTATAGTACTTTGTTCAAGCATTCCCAAATCATAAGACCAAAAAGTTCATATTTATTTTACAGAAGATTTTATGTCATGGAACATTTTATATCATCTATCATGGAACATTTAAGTTATACCTCAGGCATACTTTCAAACAAATTGTAATGTAACAAATTTCTTATTTCTTTCTTTTAAAGTAGCAGCGGCATGCACAGAACACGGCAGACATGTATCAAGAATGCATATTAATGTTTAATTAATTGTCTAACCCAGTCAACAAAAGGATTTTCAGTCCTGTTTCTGATTTCTGCAATGACAGTACAACAAACAGTATGAATACAAGCTTTATCTACTCACTAGCAAATTTAAGGCTTGATGTGTGAATTTAACACCAAATTAACATGAATCCTAACACATTAAACTTTCTTGAAACATAATTATTTTGTCCAAGGATTTCTTTTTTTCTGAATTGCTGTGTGAAATACGAAAAAGATTTATACAGTAAAACTTATTCCAAACTGGCCTTTGGTCTGAAATGTCAGCTTCAAGACATAAGTTTAAGTTCTATTATAAGCAAGTAGATGTTCCCTATTCTTACTATGTAAAAAGACAACTCAGCTTAAACTCTGCTATAGTTTTTTTTCTCTACTATAATTTTTTAGGATCTAACTACACTATTCTGTTTATCTACCCTTCCCATTTGAACCTAAATTATTTTTTGTTATAAAACGCTTAATAGCTTTTCAGTTTACCCAGCATTTTACACTCTCTTAATGTTTCTGTCAGTACTTGTAACAGATGTTCTGTTAGAGCACTACTAATCTTCCTAATATATTTAAAGGTCTCCCAATGGTTGCTTCTACAGAGTTCCTCCTCCAACCAGACATATATGGTATTAAATAGTTTTAGAATGGTTAAAATTAGGAAGGTATTTATGCTTAGCAGCTGCTATTAGCAGTATAAACATTAATTAAAACTACCATTCATTCTTGGTGTCTTGATTATAGTCTCATGCATGAAATTATGCTACAGTCTTATAAGTGTTAATTTAATTTTGCCAAACACTGCACCTGTGGAAATACATTAGATTTCAATGTGAATGAATTGATATTTATAGGGCATTTTTCCACACATAAATGAAAAAGTACTCTTAATAAATCCAAACTTGAAAATTTAAGGCATGTCTTACAAATAGTTTTAATCAAAAGGAAAATTTAAAATTTTCAAATGATTTTTAACTTTTGGAATTAAGTTTTGGCTTTGAGGCTCAAAATTGTCAGTTTAAAGAATGACAGAGGAAGAGGCAGTTTCCCCTCACATGCAGATGAGACAGCCCCTGTATAGGCATGCTCATGAAATAGACCAAAGATCAATCCTTCCTTTCCTTTTTTAGATTGTGAATCTCAGCTCAGGACATTTGGACTGCTAAGCTTTCATGGTATTTGAATTCTTTTTATTTATTATTTGAATATTAAAATAAAATTTTAATATTAAAAATTTTATTTCAGAATTCTCTTTAAGAACATTTGTACAAATGCGTCAGTCTTCAAAGATAAGCAATAAAAACTGAGTTCAGAGTTTTTCTTTCTCATTCACATGCAATGACAAATTCAGAAGAAGGAATAAACTTCTTTGTCAAGATCTGGAGTGTTTCTAGGTCATAAGAAATCAGCTCATAACCTCTGGCTTCCATTTTGTGAAAACAAATAACAGGATTGGAAATAACCTCAGAGTGATATGAATCTTCCAAGGTAGAATATCAATAGCAGTACTCAATCGATATTTCAATTATCACCAGAATTTTCTCAGTATTTCTAAGCCATTTTTCAATCAAGTATTGTGAAAATAAATAAAGTAGCTCAGGGATTACAGAATACTGTGAGGGGTAGGTGGAAATGAACACTCCAGTCCTGCAGCTTTGTTGTGTGAAATCACACACACACCCCCACCACCAGTTAAATCAGTGCCCAAAACAAAGCACAGCCTGAGCAGGGCAATCCCCAGCTCTGGGTTGTAACCCAGTCATGCCAAACAAGGTACCAGCCACACCTCTGGATGGCCTGGGCTTTCTTTGGCTAGCCAGAACAACACCAAGCCATACAGAAGCCAGGCTGGAAGTAGAGGCTAGAAGCTGAAAGAAAGGGTTATTTTTTTCAATTTCTCCACCAGCTTCATTGACTTGAGGGGAAAGGGGAACACTGAACCAAACAAGGAGCCCTCAGAGAGATGTCCTCAGAGCAGACGAGGGAAAACTGAAATAAAAAATGCTTTTTTTGTTTTCAGCATTTAGTTTCTGCCCTTTTTAGCACTTCATGAGATGAACTGCTTGAACACAACTGCAGAAGGCTAGCAGGAACCCAGGCTCATGGTCTAACCCAAAATGCTACCTTGGTTAGCCAGGAAGATATCAGTCAGGTGTTGGCATGTGCAGGGACCATATTTTTTGCAGGCAAAGCTTTAGTAATTCCGAAGAGGGACATAAGAAAGCAGTGCAAAGTCAGAATTAGTTCATAGTGTCATTCTTGTTGCATCAAGGGCAGAACTTTTACTTTGGTGCAAGAGCAGGACAACACGATTCTGTTTGAGGTAAATTGCAAAAAGATCATAAATGAAACACTTTCCAAATTTCCCCAAGTGTTAATTAAAACAAGGAGATGAAGGTCTTGTCTTCAAAACTATACACAACCAAGAAATACATTGAAAAATATGAAAAAAACACAATCCTATATGATATAGCATTGTTAAGTCAAACACCACAGAAGGAAAGGGTTTGTCCTTTTCAGTACTGTCAAGGTACTAGGCTGCAATGGGAGCATGGAAGATGTATTTTATTTAGTAGTACTGATAAATGAAACCAAATGCAGCTTCTTACCACAGTCACTGGGATGAGTCATTCTGAAACACAAAATATTAACAACTTCAAGTCAAACCTTAAGCAATCCAGCAGTGCTATAAAACAATGGCTTGTTTATGTCCCCATTCAGTCATTCTGTTCTGACTTACTCATGGATAGCATGGTACATGAAATCTGGATAGAGTCCTATGAAAACATTCTATTTTTACTAAAATATTAAAACAATAGGAAATGGAAGAATGTATAGATTTGTAAGGTCATCTCTGTCAATACCACGATTCTCTCTAGTGGTTCTATGCTAGCACCTATTAGCTGTGAAGACTAAAATACTGTTACAGAAGTCAAGAGCTTGTGTTTGAATATGTTGAAGGAAGAATATAATTGTGCACTAAAGTCATGCACAATAGACAGCATGTTGCATAATCCCCCTCTTCTCCACTTTTATTCTTTAAAAAAATCCTTACAAAATTATAATAGGACAATGTGGAAATGTTTTCCCCCTAATAAATTGGGCATAACATGATTCTCTCAAATGAAAACAAGATGATTTCACAAAAAGTAAAGAGGCCATTTGTTGCTCATAGATTTTTTCAAATTAATGTCTTCCGCATCCTCTACAGTTTTGAGTTTTTCCATTGTGTGAACACCACTGATCACATCAGATGGATTATTCCTTCCAGAGTAATACTGAAATTTTGCCAAAATAGCCTTCATATTCTTATGAAGCTGACAAGATTTAGTTTGAGTTTATTCAAACAAAGTCTGCTCATCAAGGTCAACCCATCAGTGATACTGGCTCTTCAAGGAGTAACAATTTTCCCTGAGATTCTGTACCTTCCTTTCTGGAAGGATTATACATTTTCTAATTTCTTATAGTCCTTAACAAGTTGTTAGGCAAACACAAACACAAGAGCAATATAATCTTAGAGCTTCATAATATAACCACTATATAGCTCTTTAAAAGTACAAACCAATACAGCTTTGTCAGTTTTTTACTTGAAAATTTTAAAAGGAATGAAGAGTGATATCTACAGTTTCCAAGAATTTTGCTGATTTTACCTGAAAAATATTTTTTCCTGAGGTGCAACCACTGTTTATAAATAAAACAGGTTAATAATATGATTTAGGAAAAAGTAGCAGCCTTTGGTCTCAAAATCTCAATAACAAAAGGAAGAATGTTGAGTTTCCTCTATGCACTATTAAATTAAGTACAAGTTACAGTGAAGCAGCACATATTCTTCCTGGGTTTGGTCAATCATTAAAGACTTAATTTAAAATATGGAATCTGTAGATAGCAGAAATTATTTGCAAAAGTTATTTTCATTACCTAGTGATAGCAAAGGATTGCAGATGCTGATGTGATATCTGACCTTCTCTATGGACATTTCTGGATGTTTACTTGTATTTATAGTGAAGTAGCAGTGGTTTATCTTTAGCTCTTAGCCTAGGAAAATGCATTTGTAACAGGAAAAGACAATAGATTTAAGGAGAGATTGTTCAATTAAATGGAATTATTTTAATTTAGAGGAAAAATTTTAACAAGTGTACCCTTGCTGAAAAAGAGCACATTACATGTTACATTTCACTGTAGTTAAAGAATAGATCTCTGAAATCTCCCTCTGATCTTACTCTACAGTCTTCTTCGTTTATTTCATTTATTTCCTGTTATGGCACAGCAAAGAACACATTTATTTATCCAAAGGAAAAATTAACTTCTGCATTTGCTGGGTTGCACTCATTTACTGTAGTCCATTATCAAATTCACACCCCACAACATTGTAGACAATCAATCACCAAATATCACCAACTCTTCAAGTAGTAGAATCTCAGATACATGTAAAGGATAACTTCTCATCAAGGCAGTCATCTCAACAATGAAAATACATGACAGGGAAAGCAGTAGGAATGAAAAGACAGATGCTGATGGGGAGCTTTTGCCACACACTCAGTCATATTATAATTCTAACTATTCAGTATAAAACAGACAACAGGGATGATTGCTATTGTTTTACTGATTAGCCTTTCTCTCCCTTTTTCTCCCAGGGGGCACACTGCCCAACTCTACTTAGTAAATATTGACACCTGTAAACCAAGCTGGCTGATGCCTTTGGGTCTTCAGCTCTCTTCCCATCTGTTGCCTGGGAATTTTAAGTGAAGTATTTTGGGACACTTGCTCTCTTTTCATTGAAAACTGTAAAAAAAAAAAAAAAAAAAAAATCACTACCCAAAAGCTAATCCTAGAGCCACATGGCTCTAGAGCGGCCTGTAGTAACTAAAGGGAAAACATAGCATATGTAAAATGCATATCCCACTGGCCTCTCCTGACTACTCTTCTTTAGTTAACAGCATGCCAGGGTAATCTGCTTAGTTACCAAGTGGAGCTTTCTTCCCTTTTCCCCATGAGATCACCCTGACCACGATCAAAGTCCAAACACATTCTCGGCTAACTCTATTGTTCCCAAGAGTGGGATTAATGACTAATTATGTCAGGTCACTCATCCAGATGGCCTCTCAGATGTTCCTTTGTCATTGCCTGACCTTCCATATGCCCCTTTGACCTTGAGGTTTATTACCATGGCAACATGAAGCCTCAGTTTCCTTGCTGAGATTGCCAAGAAGTGGCCAAAAGGGGGAATATGGGATAATCTACCCACACTTTGTATTCTGCTTCCATCTCATGCCTTGTTAAATCCAATGAATAGATAAAAAATGCTATCTGATCCCAGCTGAGTGATGACCATGGTCATGATTCTATGTTACATGCTATGTTTTTTAAATTAGCAGACAGCTTTGTACATGGAAACGTGCATTTAATTTGAAGAACATCAATCGCCATAATGTGATCTTTTTATCTCATTAATGTTAAGCAAGGGTAATAGAATGGAATTACAAAATATCACTGTGAAAGGAATACAATTCAGAGAATTATAGATATCCCCCATTAAAGCCCTAGAGATGTTTAGATAAGTCTACTTGTTCAGTTTCATAAATTAAAGATTCTTTTACCTTTCCTGAGGTTTAAATTTAGCCTTGGGTGTTGATCTTATTCTAAAGAAGGATTTTAATGTGGTTAATGCAGTGAAGAAATTTTCTAAAACAACCAAATAAGTAAGTAAAAATATAAAAGGCTAGTGGCTGATGGACTCAAATGAAAAGGCTGAATGGTAGTTCCATGAGTAGAACTGTATTTTATTCTAGCATTTCAAAATTAATATTCAACAAGATATGAATTTACTACTCTGTGATGACAAATGTAGCATAACTAGTTAACCCTCTTACTAGTCAGCCATAAAATGAAATTATAATCTGCTCCTTTATTTTAATCTCCCTAAATATTATTCATTAATTGGTTAAAAACAATTGCATGTGGAAGAGTGAATATCAGGTTTACTGCTCACTGTCCTAAAACAGCATCTCAGTGGAACACTGTCTCTGCTTATGCCACATCCCTAATTGTTGTCACTGATTATGTTTTGATTTTGTTGGTTTTTTCTTAAAGACCCACTTATGTGAAATAAATGAGATATGGAATATAGCAGTCAATCTCAAGGGTCATACAAGCCCTATTTCTTCCTAATTTTGAAGAGTATCAATGCATACTATTTTATAAATTGCTTTGCAAATGCATTCCTAAGATATTGATTGATCTTAGTACAAATTCTTTTATGACTCAGAAAGATCTACAAAACTAAACATAATACAGTGCCCTCAAACTGCTTATTTGCTGTTAATTTCTGGTCTTCTGCAATGGCCACTGAAAGTATGCCAGAGAAAGTTATCTCTATGTATGCATGTCTGCATAAGATTCTATAAAAACTGAACTGAAATAATAGTATGGCTTTCAAAGATGAATGCAGAGAGGTTCAGAAGCAAAGGTGACACTTTAGTGCTTCCAGCTCTGCCCTCTGTAGATATGTGTTATCAACCAGCCTTCATTCAGGTTATAATTTCAGTTTTATAGTGGTATAGCTCCAGTTTAGGGTCATGGTATTTAACTGAAAAAGACAGAGATTATTTATATAAAACAGAGTACATGATTCCCCTCTCATGCCCCTCTCTCCCTTCTGTAAGGAGAAGGGTGAAACAGTAATGTATCACTAAATTTTTCATTGTTCCATTCAAGAAATGCTTCATATTTTGTCCCTCGCATATGATCAGCCCCTGAGGCAGGGAAATAAAGAGCTACAATATTCTTTCATAATTTCCTTTGAATCAGTGAGCTGGACAAAATCAGGGACCTGAACGGAGGCTGATACATCATCATATCTTCAAAGTCTTTACCAAATATTTCTGTATAGAGGATAAAGTGTACATTGTGTTCAATACTTCCAGTTTAGTCCTCTCAAATTTTAAATTCTTCACTTTTCACCACTTACACTCTGTTTTTTTAACAGAGATTCTAAATGTTTCTAAGGAGAAATGTGAAAAAACTTCCATGAAGGAAATTCCTATGTGTGCTACAATTCTCTAAGTATCAGTAACATTTTCTGTTCAAGAAAAAAAACACCTTAGTAAAGCACAGATGTATAGTTCATTCAGTAGGCAAGAAGCCCATTCTCAAAACTCATAATACTGTGAATAATCTCGTACCCTGGGGTAATGTACCACAAATACAGATTAGAAATGAAAAACTACTTGATTGTTGTATTCACAAATACACAGACACTCTACCATCACTACAGCTTGTTCACTGACATGTTTATGCATAAATAAGGGAGGTAGCACAATGGCAGTGCATTGCAAAATACAAAGAACAACTTGAAGTTTTCAGAAAACAAAATAACCGTTTTAAATACTACAAACAGTGCCAAATTGACACACATATTTACATACATTTAAAGGCATTGTATAAACGAATAAACAAATACAGACATACATTGTAAAAGGAGAGTAAGAAGGAATAATGGGATTACTTTGGAGGTACTTTATAGTCCTGACTAGGTGTTCTCAGAAGCCAAGCTTGAACTGAGAAGGAAGAAAACCCCTGTGTTTTCCAAAATGGCCTCTAATCGTGAGTATGAAAGCACTTTTGACATCCAAATGAGTTTGAATGTGTGCACATTCTATTGATTTTGCACAAAAGTGACAGGGTGCTGAAAGACCCATAAAAATGATTAGTGTGTAAAACTTTTGTTCATACAAATGCAGGCTTCATCAAGGACCACTGGAAAGTTTGCAGGGTGACTAATATGCTCAGAACAAATTACTTAATCAATTCATCTACTGGGAATAATGAGACTAGTTCAATGATTTACCGTAAGCATTAAGCCAATATATAATGGCATCTGATCTTTTAAAACCAAGAAGTTAACATAAATGAAATGTCTGAAATATAGCAAGTAGTTGTTTATTATTCCGAATATCAAATTCTTTAAAAGTAACTTGCACATAGAAATGCCTTAGCAAAGAAATTCAGGAATGATACATAGAGAAATCCATATAGTAGACAGGAGGGACAATTCCATCTTTATAACACAATTAGTTACTTACAAAGTAATGATAGTGGCCAATCATTAATACTTAGGAAGTGTCTATTTCATCAAAGTTTAGCGGTGAGTGTTTTATCATGCTCCAAGAACTAATTAAGTAGAATTCAGTATGTCTTTTTCAAGTCTGGCAGCATTATCATGTGTTTAAGGATAGATCTGGATATTCTTCATTGCTTTTCCATTTAGCTGAGGTAAGTCTTTGAACAAATTTCACAGATGTTCAATGTCTGTTTTCCTGCATAAGAAATAGAGCTAATAATAATAATAATAATAATTGCTGCTGATATATAGAATTGCAGTGAGATTTCATTAAGTAGTGACTGTAAGGTACAGTGAAAAATAAAGTTTTATTGTAATTGTAGCATTGTAATTTTTCCTATGACATTGTAATATTCCTGTGAAGTAAGGACAGTTTGTGGTGTGCAAAGACTGTAGGACTTGGCTTTCTTTCCCTTATTAAATAACTACATCGTTTACAATCTAACTAGTTTTTATAGGATATTCCATGTCATGAAGAAGGAAGGAAGGAAGGAAGGAAGGAAGGAAGGAAGAAAGGAAGGAAGGAAGAAAGAAAGAAAGAAAGAAAGAAAGAAAGAAAGAAAGAAAGAAAAAGAGAAATACATGCAATTGTACATGTTCATCAAGAAAATCTTGATGTAATGCTGACCAAAATGAAGGATACTCATATCATCAGCAAAATAATTTCTGAATGTTAAGTGGGAAAACACTTTCTACAAATTTGTAAAGCAACCAAACTTTTGCCGTAGCAAAATGCAATGCCAATAGAAAAAACAAGGAAAGTTGTTTTATCTCAAAAATCTGTATGTGATTTTGAACATTAACTGTGCATCAGAATGACCAAAGCATGCTTATTCCAGACTGTCAATGCATTAAGGCATATTTTCCAGGTATTTGATCAAAGGGATGCAGGAGTTTAAGTGAGCTGTTTTGAAGTGTACAGAGTTGGTAAATCTCTGCAATGTTTTTTTTTGTAGTTAACAACATTGGAAAGCTGTTTGGTATGTTGATATATGTGCAAGGATATGCTGCACACTTTGATGTTTACTAATTCCATTAAATTTATTTTTAATGAAGTACTAATAGGAGTAAGGAATATCACTGGCTCTCAGAAACACCCACACATAATAGTTGTACTTTTGCAGATGTACAGCCCTTAAACTATGTATATATAATCACAGAATCATTTAAGTCAGAAAAGACTTTTAACATCAGTAAGTCTAATTGTTAATCCAGAACTGCCATGTCCACCACTAAACCATGTCCCTAAGTGCCACACCTACACATCTTTTGAACATTTCCAGGAATGGTGCTTCCTCCATTTCCTTGGGCAGTCTGTTCCAATGCCTGACCACACCTTCAGTGAAGAATATATATATAAACCTCCCTAATACAAACCTTCCTTCATACAACTTGAGGCCATTTCCTCTCATTCTATTGTTTTCTCCTTGGAAGAAGAGACCAACCACCACCACACTACAACCGCTTTTCATCTATTTGTGGAGTGGTGAGGTCCCCTGGAGTCTCCTTTTCTGGGCAAAACAAATTGAGTTCCCTAAACTTCTCCTCATACAACTTGTGTTCCTTCATAAGGCCCTTGACTAGCGCCGTTGTCTTTCTCTGGACAAGCTCCAGTGCCTCAATGTCTTTTTTGCAGTGAAGGGTCTAAAAGTGAACAGAGGATTTGAGGTGCAGCCTTACCAGTGCCAAGTATGGAGGGACAATCTCTTCCTTGATCCTGCTGGACACTATTTCTTTTATAAGTAGGATGCCTTTGGCCTACTCGTCCACCTGGCCACACTGGTGGCTCATATTTAGCTGTCTGTCAACCAACACAGTAGGTACTTTTATTCCAAGCACCTTTCCAGCCACTCTGCCCCAAGCCTGTAGTGCTGCATGAGGCTGTTGGTACCCAAGTGCAGGACATGGCATTTTGACTTGTTGAGCCCCAAACACTGACATTGGCCCATTGATCCAGCCTGTCCCGATCCCTCTGCAGACCCTTACTACCCTCCAGCTGATCAACACTCCCATCCAATTTGGTGTCATCTGCACACTGACTGAGGGACCACTTGATCTACTTGTCCCAATCACTTATAAAGATATTAAACAGAAGTGGCCCCAGTACAGAGCCCATTTGTGACCAGCTGCCAACTGGATGTAACTCCATTTCTCTGGGATCAGCCATCCAGCCAGCTTTTTGCCCAGTTAACAGTCATCATCCAAACAGCCAGTTTCTCTGTAAGACTGCTGTAGGAAACAATGTCAAAGGTTTTACTAAAGTCCAGATAAGAGATACCCGAGGCGTTTCCATTAGGCTGGTCACCTTGCAATGGAAGGAGATCTGGTCAGTCAAGCAGGACCTGCCTCTCATAAACCCATGCTGGCTGGGCACAGGTACTTTCATTGAACTGTTTTGTGATGAGCAAGGGAGAAAAGAAGGACAAAAATGCCAGCTCATCACTGCCACACACAGAACACTTGTTTCTCTCACTCTTAGTAAGCGTATATTCAGTTCTCCAAGTATTTTTGAAGTTGTACACATAATCTTACAGACAGTAAGAATCCTATGCTCACATATTGACACATATTCTATGCTCACAGGTATTTATTCTTCCCCTTTTCCTACCTACAACACATGCAAAATATTTTATAGAGGTATTTTTAATATTGTATACCTACAACTAATTATTTGGAGAATATAACAACAATACAGTATTATCTTCATTACTTTACGACTCAGGGTCCTGATCCAAAAAGATGTCATAGTGTATAGGAAAATATTGGAAACCATTTCTCTTGGATACACTAAAAAAATATCAGGACGACCTATGCTGTTAGCTGGAACTAAGACAAACAGTATTCCAGATCCTGCAGTGGTGAAATGATGTTTTTATTCAGAATGAAAGAAAACAGATTGTATCTTGACAACAATAGCACCCAGAATACTCATCTGGGATGTGGGAGACTTCATTCCTGTGAGCTAGATCACTGGTGAGCTAGAAATCCCTGAGCAAAGGCTCCAACCAGAGCTGCAGAAAAGGCAATACAATAAAGATTGTCTCAATAACTCAAAGGATTCAGAAGGGGGTCAATCACATGAGAAAGGTATTTGGGTTTGTTGCCAAAACCCACTTGGACTTGTTGCTAAAACAAACAAACAAAAAAAAGCAGGGAAAATTTGATGCTGGTGTTGAAGATGTTCCTCCAAACCTGCCTGTCTGGACAATGCTCTTTAGTAACGAAGGGTCTCAAGCAGCAGAATTACCATACGGCCTGATCATCAAAGCAGCAGAATTACCATACTGCCAGTTCATCAATCTGTCTTGTCTGCAGAGAAGCCTGTGCTGCTTTCATGTGGGAAGAAAAGGGTGTGGAAATGTAGACTCTGTCCTGTCCCCTTTACAGGAAGCAAATCTATCAACCACACAAGTAAGCTACCAACATGTGTACATGAACTACACATTCTTGTTCAGTCTCAGGATTACTGATTCTCAGTGCCAACAGTTAACTTTTCTAGATATAAATCAACTTTTAATGTGAACGAAACACTGAAATGGTCTCATCAAAACACCAGGATAAAACAGTCATAAAAGTAGGCTTAAGGATAGGCCTGATTAAAGCATAGGTATTTTATGCCTAGCCTACTAAATTCCTCACTTCACATGGTTATATCTCAATCTCAGTTTTCATTTCAAAAGAAATTTCATCTTTTCACTCTCTGCAGTTTTCAAGGAAGGATTGAAATTCGAGCCATCTATAACCAACTCAGGGATGACTGTCTGGGTTTTGAAGCAATCCTAGAAAGAAATTCTGTGCAAGCTATGTCCTGCAGCTCAGTAGGATTTTACTCTCAACACTGCTTTCTTCTATAGCCCAGAAATTAATACCATTGCAGTAAGGAGTGATGTGGTGTCAGGTGGAGAAAAGAAGGCTCTGAACATTTTCAGCCAAAGTGTTGAGATATACAGGAATCTTTTCTTTCCCAGCAGAAGAGCACAGAACTTCTACAGTTTCACAGGCAGGGCACAATGGCAGCTTCTGCTCTTTGAAGGGAGAATATATGCCAATCTTGAGATACACGTTTATTATCACTTTAGATACACACCAAGGCCATGATGGTAGAGTGGGGTTATGGGTTTGAAAAGTATATGTTTGTAACTACACTTTTATCTATCCAGTTGCCTGAAGCATAATACTTTGTGCTTCAAAAGCTGCCATTGTGTAAGTAAATGTATAAACCAGTCAGAAGGTTTCAATGCAATTTCTTTTTTATCTTAGTAGCATTGCTGAAATGGCATAGCAATATATTGCCAATCTTCCCAGCCTCTTATACATTACTCTCAGCCTGGCCTACAGTTAAGAAATTGTCAAGCTATTTATTTTCTCTCTGCCTCTCTTTGTCACACTACCATTGCTCACTCTTGTCTCTCCCAGCTCAGACTCACCAACCATCCATTGCAAGGCACAGAATAGGGAGCAATACTTTTTCACTAAAGATTTCATCAGATGACCCTCACTAGAGAAGTCAGGGTTCTTCTAGGAAGGAGCACCTCTAGAAGTTTTTCCTAGCAGTATTAACTTCCGCCTTCACAAAAGGAGCTAATAGCTTTATGGAACCTTCCTAAGATGTAGGATTTTCTTTAAGGGCTCATTTTAAGCATTTGATAAACCTGTGGATGAGTTACGGAGGCTTAAGAATTAAATGGGATTTTGCTGTTTAGTAAAGAAGCATTTTTCTCTACTGAAGACATAATGATTAACTCCACTTTATGGCTTTGTTTTATCTTGCAGTTTGTAACATAACTGTTTGAGTCTACAGTTGGCAATGATTTATACTTTGTTTTTAAAAATGCTCTTGATCAGTTCTTGACAAACCTTATCTCAGGAGCTAAAATCTTCATTTTCATTGTTATTATTGAAAGAGAAGCTGTGAAGACCAGGACAGTGAATTTTCTAGAGTGAAAAAAGGTTAATATTTCTTTTAAGATGCTAGGATGTGCTTCAAGCTGCATAAAGTGAGCAGCATTACCAAATAACAGAATTCCTAGTCTGTAATAACCTGTGGAAAACTCAGAATCTGAGAAGTAAATGATTTTATCAAGTGTAGTAATTAGAATGACTGTGAGAAAACACACACGCACGCACACACACACACACACACAATTTAAAGGGTATACATTTCTTCCCCCCTGTAAAAAAAAAAAAAAAAAAATAAATTAAAGGAGTTTGAAACCCTAAGTTTAGGCTAGAGGATAGGGAGGGATTAGGTGAACTACCAGCTGGAATTAAGCTCTTTCCTTCCCTCATACTGCAGGTGATAGGAGTGGATATACCTTTTTTGACCTAAGGAGCAATAAACAAGTAATGTTAGAATGACTCAAGTCAAGTCTCTCAACGCTGCTTGGAAATCATGGCACACTTCTTTGCTACCCTCAGCTTCAAACTGAGGGCCAAAATTCTAAAGGAAGATTTTGGATATACTTGGTTAGGGATCTGAGTCACAAAGTATTCCTTTGAATTAATTCTTCATGGAGACATACATGCCACATGAAATACGTGCCACAATTTTGCTAAGGGACCTGATAACTCAAAGACCCATTAACTGAGCTCTTCTGTCACAGACAATTTTACTGAATTGTCTTGGGCCTATACATTTTTGAGGCAAGTAAGTAAGAACTGTAGCTGAAAATAGAAGATATCTAATTTTTAATTCCTGCACACAAGCTTTAAAATAATGTCTGCAGATATTTTTTAAGTCCTAAGTTGAAGAAGAAAGGGATTACTTTGAAGTTTTTTGTAAAGTTGTTGGTTGCTGTGAAAACATTCCCTTTCAGATGGTCCCTTTGGAATTCTAAAATGGGAGAGAAAAGAAAGAACTGAAATGGAATGCACATGGTTCAAAATCATTATTGCCAGAGAGACCTGTTTCATCACCTGACATCTATGCAGAGCTCCATCTGTAAAATAATAATAGTAGTAGTAATAATAATAATAATATTAATAATATATTCATCATCATAGTATTAATAAACACACTGGGTGGGTGAAGTAAAATAGACAGACACCTTTTTACCTGAATGCACATACAGAGAACCAGCCCAGGCTGATGCTGCAGGTAACTGGCCTGGCCTCCCTTCCATGAGCCTGAGAAGTGGGGAACAACTGACAAGTACCCATCAAAACCCTGAGCTGCTCCATCGGTGATCAAGTTTCCCCCTGTACTGTGTGTGTGCACTGATTGACAGTGCTTTCTCTCCCGACAAGCAGGACCCCGAGGGTAGCAGCCTGGCAGCTTGTTTTGTCAGCTGTGGCTGGCTGCTGTCAGCCCGGGCAGGGACCCTGCACCCCGCAGGGAGCCTGGGCCAGGGCTTGCCCCTCGCGGGCGGTCGTGGCTGGGGCACCCCTCAGCCCCTGAACCCTGTCAGAGCCCCCGATGCCCCACTGTAACATTTCACTGCCACCATTTCGGCCTCGCCTCAGAAGGCACGAAAGGCAGAGGAGAGAGGGAGGGCTACAGCAAAGCCTTTCATATCTGAATCTGCAACTAAAATGCCTTTCCAGACAAAGATGAAGTCGAGAACTCCACAACTACCTATTTCTTTGCACGCTTGTTCAACGCTTGTGCTTACCTGGCTTACACCTGCTGACCTGAAGAGAATAAACTAGAAACTCAATGGAAACATTTGGGGAGGTTACAATTGATTTTCCCTAATTTTCCATTTAATCGTGGGTACCAAATGCAGGAAAGAAACTGGTCTCCTTGTTTGAAGATGCACAGTGATCTTGCTTTTAAATATGCTTATCTACTCTATACAGAAATCTGAAAGGTACAGCTGGTGTGCTAAAAACCTAGGTATTGTAACTTCAAGAAACAGATGCTTTATTCCAGTCTCATGGCAGATAAATGAAATCAACATAGACTCTTCAAAAGGTATAAGAGTTCGATTTTTTCATTACCTTATGTACTATTTCTAAATTTCATACACAATTTTCAGACTGAAGTATTTGCACAGTGCTATCTGCTGCTTAGATGCCTTTAAGCAATTCCTGCAGCACCAGGGCAATTTGTAATGCTCTCCTGCCCCCCAAGGAGCCACACCCTTACCCACTTTCCTCTCTATTAATTGCAGAGCTCTCGTGAAAGTGTTGCCACTCTAAATTGCCCACTGAAGTACTGTCACTCATTCTCCTGCTTCCATCTCAGATGTAGGGAGAAAATTGGTCTGAGAATTTTGGAAGAATGCAAAATACATGGGCCTCTTTTAAGCACATGATTGAATGCTAGCTAATGGAGGGAAAGATTTGCTTTCTGAAATAATGCAGCATCACTCAAACTACTTTTAAGCCTTTTACTGTATAAATAACCTTTTGCACTTCAAGGGTCATTAGATCACGATAGTTTGTAATGCAATTATAGTCAGCACTCTGCTCTTATGGGCTGCCTGGTAATTTGCTTGTTAATATATTAGCACAAAGCATTGATCAAGTACCTAATCCAATCACACGCTTTTTATTGATCTCTTATTGAGCATCCTGCCAGTGATCACTTTTCGCTCAGGCCTGGTCAATAGCAAATGCCAAATAGGCTCTCCCACACCTAATGAGCTTATGAAATAAACCAAACATTTTCCTTTGCCCTCAAGGCTAGGATCAATTGAGAGCTTTTAGAGCAGAATTCAGATGATTTTTTCATCAGCTTTTCCCCTTTCTTTCTGTGAACATGCAGGTTTGCATTAAGACCTCTATCTGAGATTTTCACTCTAATTTGAGGACATCTGAAAAGCAGCTGCCATGTCTGAAATACTCGAACAGCTGTAAGCAATAAATCACGCGGGTGAGGAATTCTGGGCTGCACGTTGGCATGTGGTCTGTCAAGCCAAAAAAATAGAGACATACAAAAGATCAAGAGGTTAGGGGTACCTGAAGTCTACAAAAAAATGTACTTATCCCATATTTCATCCCAGAGAGTTGTATTCTGGTGGAAGGCCTACCCAGCATAACAGGAGCATGATGCCTTCATACATCAGGGCAGGGGGAGGCTTGGGGGTGCTGCAATGAATTAGATGTGAGCCTTTCCATGCTGCTGCTATTGCATTAGGCGATTCTAGTGTCAACCAATGGAATTTCACACTGCAAACACAGATTCTTGCTGATGAAAAGCACACCCAAATTATGCAGGAAGAAACAGTATTTCAGTTACACACTTAAGTGCCAAATACTAGCTCTTTAACTTATAAAAATTACCAATTTCTTACCACGAAGTACACAAATGTGACTGTAATGGATTTACAGTTACTCAGGAAAGAAAAGAGTGAGAAAAAAGGAAGGAGAGAGATTTTTTGGAAGAGGTAACTTTGACTTATCGCAAGAATTTTGTAACTTTTATCAGATGTCTTTTCAGCTAAAACAGCTTATTAAGTCTCTGAGGAAAGTTTTCTGGAAAGAACATTTTCCATTTACTCAGAGGCCTTATAGCAAAACAATAGTATTGTAATAGTAGATTCTATTAGATCATAAAAAAAGAATGCAAGATCCTTAGATCTTAAATATCCTTGCTTCAGCCATTACTATTAGTGCTATTTTATAAAGCTAGGTTGCATTTTCACTTTAATCACTTTTATTCCATGATCTTGTTTTCATTATTTGGCTTAATATTTTCCTCATTACTGTACCAGATTTAAATTACAGAGAGACACAATCTGAATATAAACCAGGTACAGATTTAAAATATTTAAAAGCATTTGTAACATGTAAGCATGCAATTTAAAACCATTACCAAAATCTGATTACTTGCCTGGGGGAAATAACAGGTCAGCTAGAAACATTAGTGATATCTTTTCAGAATTTTTCCTTTAAATTACTCATAATTATGCATTGCAAAACTATTTGTTCAGCAGACTTTTTTGATGTCAAATGAAAAGGAGTGCATCTTGTGACTCTGTATTTTGCAAGTTTCCATTATTTTTTCCTGGGCAATCCTCTTAATAACCAGCTGTACAAACCTCTACTGATGAGGCTGGTACTTAGGTACTTTCCATTTACGCGACAAGACCTTGCCTTTGCCCTTAGTAAGTCTTATGTGGCCAAGTATCCATTGGCAAATACTTTACCTCTGTGGTTTACTTTTATTTTTCACCCTCTTCTTGTGTCACTGTCTAAACTTATTCTCAGGCTTTCTTTTGTAGTGACCTAGGTAATTCCTCCAGGATCAAGCTGCATATGGTTCTTGGGATGATTCAAACCTGACACCATTCCTGAAAAGACTGTGAGAAGACAAATGAGTATAGGCAGAATTCACCTTCAACCTGGACAGGGTTTACCTTTTCAAACACGTACCTGCAGCTTTATGCTGCAAAAAACCCCAGTGGTCTGGGTTTCTTCTAAGGTATTTTTGTTAAAAAAGACACATCTCCAGAATAACCATGGAAGCACTACAGCAGGCCTAAGGGACAGAGTAGGCCATGTGCTTAGTATATTATCCACTTTGGTCAAGAAAAGAGTAGCTGAGAACAGTTTGGAGTGACTTTACACCTTTTAGTTTGGAGGCAAGGGACTTTTCCCTTGATGTCCTTGACTGCACAGGATTGTGCTATCCAAATGATTTGCATCTTTCTTACGCAACCTTATGTAAGCCAATTGATTTAGAGCTGTATAAATGCTTTTTGAACTCAGCCCAAGTGTCTAAGAAGTATTTGGATTAATTGAGTCAAGTCAGTAGCCTGCAAAATTCAGGATTTTAGTCTTTATGATAAAGTTCCTAAAAGTATCACATTTGTGAATGAACAGTAATCCAGTGTTGCAACTCTTCTTTCAGCTAAATCTCTTCAGGATCAGCTGCCTGCATTAGTGACTGTGTTTAATAAATACTGTGGTTTAGCAAGCAGCTAAAGGTAGCTGTCAAAGTTAGACAGATATGACACAAAATGTGAGCATACATTTTATTAACATACTCAGATGAATCCAGAGGAGGGCATCAAAGCTGGTGACAGAGCTGCAAGATGTGTGTGAAGAGTGGCTGAAGACTTTGGGCTTGTCTGGTTTGGAGAAAAGGGGACTGAGGTGTGACCTCCTTGCTCTCTATAGCTGCCTGAGGGGAGGAAGTGGAGAGGGAGGTGCTGAGCTCTTCTCCCAGGAACTCAGTGATAGGATGTGTAGAGGAACAGTTTAAAGTTTTGCCAGGGAAGGTTTAGATTGGACATTAGGAAGCATTTCTTTACCAAGAGGGTGGTAAAACACTGGAACAGGCTCCCTAGAGAGGTGGTCAATGTCCCAAGCCTGTCAGTGATTAAGAGGCATTTGGACAATGCCCTTAATAACATGCTTTAATTTGGTCAGCCCTGAATCGTTCAGACTGGATGATTGCTGTAGCTCCCTTCCAATTGAAACATTCTATTCTATTCTGTTCTACTCTATTCAAAATTTAATTGAAAAAATGGTCTCTGAGGTATAGTTGGACTACTCTGCTTGGCTTGCTGTTTAACTGTTATTTCAACTCTTTTTGGAAATGCATACTTTTACTTTTTTTTTTTTTTAATCTGATAGACACATCTCAAAGAAAGAAGGCAATGCCCAAATACTGTATGATATCATGTCCTTGCATTTTGGTACTCTCAAGTCTGTAAATATTTAGGTTTTCAGGGCTACATATTTATACTTTAAATAACTCTGCTGGTGTAATCAGGCCTTTTGGCCTGCAAAAAAGATTCATTTTCCCTTGAAATGATAATATTTATTGCTTAAAATGCAGAACATTGTCTACATGGTAGGGGCTATCTTGGTTTAGGAATGCTATTCTGCAATATAGCACTCCCACTAAAACCGTGTACCCTCACTTCCTCCTGCTCCCAGCTGAAGGCACAAAAGGCAAAGATCGCAGGTTGAGATAAGAACAATTTAGTGGAAACAGCAATGAGATAAGAAAACAACCAGTAACAGCAACAGAATTAATAACAAAAGGTGTAAGACAAAGAAGAGACTTTCGCGGAAAGCCCTGAAACCTTGAACAATATGCTCTCCCCCCGCCACATTTTCTCGACCTGGAGGAACACCTTCTCCTCCTCAGAAGAGAGAAAGACCCCCTTTTCCCTTCTCCCAGGAATGAAGTGAACTGGTATAGAATAACACTGGAGACTTAGCCATGCCCCCTCTGTAAAAAATGTCCTGGGTGAAACCAGGACAGAGGAAAATGGGAGGAATTTTTTAATCTGGAGAGAGTTTCTAAGTCCTAGTTCCATTTCTTTCTTAAAATCTATAAAGGAAGACTTCTTTCTAAATTTTGGTCTTCTTTTCCCCCTGAACTTTCCTCATTGACCACTAGAATATCTTGATTAAAAACTAACCAATTTCTTACACATTTTATAAAGCACATTATCCTGCTTTACAGCTTTCCAAAGCAATGATTAAAAAGTGGGAAGTGACCATTAATATTTTCCACTTTGAGATGCAGCTCTTGTAGGCATCTGGTAAAAATACTGTGAATAAATTATAAGTGTATTTATGGCAGCAGTAGCGCTCTATCTTTTTCTCTTTATTCAGACAATAATATTCTAAAGAGTTATTGGAACTACTCATATGAAATCATTACTAAGGCACTGGGAAAGAGAAGTTTCATTCTTTTTCTTTTTTTTCTTTTTCAAATCATGTTTTGTAACTCCGTAATTGTAATTCCACCTTTGTTTGGACTACATTTTATGGTCTCTTGAGCACTTCTGTGCCTCTTGGGGAAAGAATTTTTAGATATGTACATTTCATACTGCATCTCTTTATGGAAATTTTACAGGCATGTATAACAAATAATAGTCATTTTCCTGTAACTTGGGAAAGACAGAAATTCATTTGGTTTTGTCTTCTTTTGATCTGTAGTGAACTACTGTTTTGTTCTGTAGCAAGGTCTGTACTTTCAGGTGCTACTTCACTAGGTTATATACAATATATAATTACACATTTTTAAGTTAGAGATGAATAATAAGTATTAGACATGCCTTCTACCATAACAATTTCCAAGAAAGTGATTGAATTAATAGAAATTTACATGTAAAAACACAAGTACCTCTAAAGATGGTGCTTTTCATATGTGTTCACCCACTGCACTGTAACATCTGTCTGGGAGGGACCACCTTCTCCAAAGCAGTGAAAGATTTTGTGCTGAAAATAAAAGCCATTCTGAGACAGCTGGAATAAGACTTTAGCATAATATATATATACAGCTATATACTTTAGCATTACTTGAATTAACATTGTTCTCAGTTATTTCTTCAGCATTGATGCAGGCTATTCTGAAGTTCCACAGTGGCAGTAAAGTAGCTTATCTCTAGGAATACAAAGGCTTATTGGCTACACATTGCAAGGCAAAGCATTGAAAGTTGTGCTAAAATGCAGAAAATCAGTATATTAGCATTTTCATGGTAGAATGACACTGGTAATGAAACTGGAATGACAAATTTAATTACATAATATCAATATTATGTTAGAAGCATAAGCATAAGTGGAAATATTTATTTTTCCCTTCACTTATGAAAACTGAAAACAATGTTAAGCTTGGTCAAATACAGAAAGGCGTGCATGTGTAGGAAGATGCTATGAAAATGCCCTTTTTCCACAAACCATTTAGATGAGTGTTTTTCTAAAGCAGTGGATAAGAATGAAATTCTCTGGTTTGATTTGAATAACCACCAACATTTGTTATAGAACGCTGCATGTGATCATTATCTATTTCTTTATAGTGTTTCAAGCACAAAAAAAATATCACAGAGCCATACTCAGCTCAGTTCCCTTGTGAAACAAATGCATTAGACAATCAGAGTTGTACTCCAGGGAAGGCTGATGTCTGTAGAATATCAAGGAGTTTCCGAGAAACAATGATTTCAAGCACAAAGCCTTGCCTTCATGTGATCTGACAGTAGCAAAAATTAAAGATGCAAAAGGGTTAATATGAAACACTGTATTATTGTTTTACACATGCTGCTTTTGAAATGCATGTTTGAAAACATTTTGTGTAAGAAAAAAATTGCCTAAAAATATTCTGTGAACTAACAGCTGAAAATAGCCATTTAAATAGCTATAAAAATCCTTATCCTTCCACTATCATTATGAAAGAAATCAGTGAAACATGTAGAATCAGTCTCTACTGTGTGTATCCACTATATTTTAAAAGCATTTATGTACTTTAAAATATCTTTTGAATTTCTTTTAGTTATAAATAACAGAAAATTTACAAAATAAATTTTAAAAATTTAAACTGTTTTAAAACCTCATTCAAACACACAAAGCAAATATCAGAACTCTAATGGAGCTAGCAGGTTGCAAAGAATGAGTGGGATAACTTCAGGAAACAATCTAACTAAATGCCACTAATTAATCCAAAATTTCCACTTCAGACACTCAACTGATATTTTTGGACATTGCAAAAGACAGGCCTCAGACTTGCTAGGCTGAGTTAGCTGCTCCTGTGGTGTCTATTTGCTATAAGGAACTAATTTGAGCTTAACTGGAACTTATATTTTATTTAATTACTCCCCACAGAAACAGTACTCAGACTACAAGCCAGGACTAAGATATCTTCTGGCTATTCTAAATATTCTGGGCATCACACCACCAACAGATATAAGTCTTGTCCCTCCTGGCTTGTTCTTCTACCTCTATGACTTATGTGTTCCATGGTGGCCAGTGTCAATCCAGTGAGAAGATATCCCTTGAACTACTGTCTAGATTGAGTGCTGCATACTTGTCAAGTGGAGGATGTAAAAAATTTTTGTGCTAGACTCAACATTAATAGCACAGAATCCAGCATTTCTCAGAGCTAAGGTACTCGTGATTTTCTGCTTTCCAGGGGGACTATGATGAAATTGAGGAGAATCTGGCCTCCCAGTTGCTAAAGTCAAAGCATTTATGCATATGCATAAGATGTGAACTTAGTACATCCAGCAAAATTTCAAAACCACCAGCAAGATATCTAGAAAGCAGTAGATGCCTATGGTATATAATTCTGGGCATAATCTCTCTAAGTCACTTCAATGGGTTAGATGTTGCATTTCCGGTGTTTCAGCTTCATGGTAATCTTGTACACGGCAATCCCATGGGTTTTCTTCTTTTTATGTGTCCACAATTGTTCTACCTTGGGAGCATATGCAAGATATCAAGTAAATCACAGTTACAGTGAAAAAGAGACCTTTGTCCCCACAACATAGCAAAAAAACCCAATAACTCCTGACAAAAAAAAAAAAAAAGGATGCAGGGGGAATCCCCAGTCAGTCTCTTTGGTCATTAGCACTACTTAAGAATGACTAATCAGAAACCCTAGAGACTTTGGACCATGTCAGTTTTACACATTGAACCAATCGAAATGGAAATTCCAGAGTCAAACCTCCCACTGAAACTGCCTTGCATTATAATGCCCTGCCAAACTCTACCAAAACAGCATTACCTGAAGAAAAAATTTGTCAGGACCTGGAAATATAGAGAGCAAAATGCATATTTTCCAAAGTAAATTCATTACTGATAAAGGCTAAAAATCACTGCTCTAAAGTGCTCACTGAAAGAAGTTCTGTTTAGTGAATTCTCACCACAGCCTGAAGCACCTGAATGTCTACTTATCCATGAAGCAGAAACTCCAGAATGGCACATTAGAGTAGGCTCATCTCACAGGGTTCTCTGCAGGAAGATTAATATTTAATGTTTTCAAATATATGTTGGCAAGAACAGATGTGCATTAAGATTCCAGTATTTTCTGAATGTGGTTCCAGATGGCAGAAAAACAGAACTTCTTCTGCACACCAATATGTTAGCAGCTCCAGAGATAACATCCACAGTATTAATTGCCTTTGACACAGTCACAGTGAATCTTTTATTTAAGAAGGAGATATTCTTCAGTGAATCCCTGAAATAAGCAATAACAAATACTGCATGTTCTTAGTTTCCTGCTGGAGTGGTAACGGGCAGCAACTCAGAGTGTTATTGTTGCCATATGTCTCAACAGTCATATTGATTTAATTGGTTGTCATAAAAAATCTGACAAGAGGGAAGCCAGTTCAGAGCTGGGTACGGGCCAGAGAGTTACCAGTGAATGGACTGCTGAGATCTTTCAAGAGCCTCTTTGTCTTTTCCCAATGTCATTAAACTGGTTGTCTTGTTCATAATCTAGAAACAATCAATTTTATGGATGGAAATGTAGCCCATTTAATTTTGGATCCAATTTATCTTACAGAATGGCAGAAAATCTTATACTGTATGGAAACTATCTGTATAAAAATACATAAACTCCCTGAAACAAAAACTTTTTCCTCAGAAGGCAGCAGATGGGCTGCCTCACCATTTGTCTCTGTGTCACCCATCCGTAATTCTGTGCTGTATTTAAACTACTTCAGTCTTTGCTTAACATCAAAAGACAACCACAAGCAAGAACATCTATATTACATAACAGAATATTTAGCACTTGCATGAGAACTGTCATACAGGAATCTTAATGCACTCTTACATATCTGTGGTTTACTGCAATGATACCCACATTTTATGGAAAGGGAAGGAAAGCAGAGATGTTTGAGAAATGATGTGACTTGACAACAGCACGAGCTAAAACCAGGAGTGGAGCAAAGAGTTTTCAGGCTATGGGCTTTACTAAGAAAACAGCCCCTCTCATGTTTTTCCTGCCACCCCTGCTCTGAAGTGTTGTAAAAACACTCCCCCTGCTTGGAAGAAGAAAACAAAACTACTCCTTCCTTGTTGAAAATACAACAGCAAATACTCTTTTTCATGTGTTCATTTTATAGCCTGTAGTCTGTACCTTTTAGGTTCCTCTGTGAGGAAGTTGTACCCAGCCTGTATGAACCAACTGGGCTGCCTCTGTGTTCAGTCTCTTTTCTGGCAGCTCTTTTGCTTATAAGATAAATATATCTAATAAGAAACAAGAATATCTTTATGTGTTGAGGACATATAAGAACCACCTAAGAATGGAGTTTGAACAAGTTTGAAGCAGTCAGTGTAATATTCTACAGCTTTATGAATGCTGTCTGAAGCACCAGAACTGCTGTAGATTCAATGAAGTCTTGTTTCTGTGAAAATGCAACTTTAAAGTTTTAATAAGTAATATTATATTCCATAGATTACATTAACCTATGAAAATGAGGGACACGCATTTAAAGAAAAAGTTCTCCTTCATTTTCATTATGAAAGACTCCTAATAATTATTTTGAAACTGATTATTTTGAAACTGAACATAAAAGTGATGTAAAAATGCTACACTTGAGAGTATGCTGCAGTGTTGGTTTTCTCCTGTAGTAAAAGATTCACCAAATAATATCCATCAAAACTCACTATCCAAAACATTAACTGAATTTGTGTGGGAGGGGTCAGAGATCTATGAATGTAGACAAGTTGCAAATCTAGATACTTTTTCCAATAAAATTATACTGTGCAATATTTGGATTTGGAAAACTCATCAGAAAAAAAATCAGTTTAAATTCTCAACTTTCACGCTCTAGTAAACAGTCATCTAGTTATGAATGAATTTAAGTATAAAAATGAGCATCAACCTACTGTTGAGAGATGATTACAGAAAAGAGCATACCACCATGGCAAGAACTGTATAGCAGTGGAACCTTTCCATGAAGCAATTAAGTTGATAGCCATTAGCTAAGGACAATGTATCCAAGCCATGAAATTGATTGAACAGATTCTGCACAGTAACTCGCTCCTATTTCAAAATACTCAAGTGAACAATCATCTGTTCTAATACACTATTAGGTTGAAAAGACTAGCTGATTTTGGCTACTAAGGCATAAACCTTGAGAAGAACCCGTGCCCCCTAAAGGATTTAGTTATTTTCCACCACGAAACTGGAGATTAAATGACTTGCATTAAGGAGCATATTTGATGTGATTGGAAAAGAAAGCTGATGGTTTCAAACACTTTGGTGAATTGCACCTGTGCAATCCTACTTACTGCTGTTGGCTTGTTTCAGATGAAAGGTGGTACAAAGCTGTGTTTTGAACATTTGTATGGTAAATGCCTGATGGGTTTTAAATTCCTGAGAGCTTGCCACACTCTAGCACAAATATCAACTGCATTAAAACAATACTAAGCAGTTTATTGAAGAACCAAATTTGCCCTTGTGAGAGGCTTATCTGAAATTTTTTTAGGAGGTGGCAACAAGTTATTTTCCATGAATGAAGATAAAGAACTTCAGATCCCAGCTACTTTATCCAATAATCAAGATAATGCATGCAACTTTTTTTGACATCTGCAGAAACAGAAATATCTTTATATTTGTTAAAGCTAAAAGAGAAGTTTAAGATATTCAAGCAGGAAAAATCTAAAACATCTCACTTTGCAGATAATGTATTAAATGCTGAGTTTGGTCACGCGCAAGTAAGTACAGAGTACCTCCAAAGAAGCAGTTATTTACTTTCAGCCAAGTGTATGACAGCAGATTTTGGGCTTTCCTCTTCTCTATAGGTGTTAGCATATATGATCTCTGCACTCAAGCATATGTTTCCGATTTATCTGCTATTAGATTAAATACATGAAGTTGAGGACTTACATGAAACTTTAGGGATTCAAGTCTATTACTAAATAACAGTGAGATGATAAAAACCAGCAAATAGCCACTTCCTAATACACTACATGTTTAAGGTACCTGCATTTTGCATTTTAAAATTTGAGCTGGTCAGAATTTTTGTTTTGAAGTCCAGTAAGACATCAATATCCCTTAGGCACTTTGGGAATTTAGCCTCATTTGAGCCCACAGGTATCACAAGAGGTCAATTCAATCCTGACTGTAACCAGTGCTTAGTGTTAGAGTTTAGAACAAGAACAAGGACCCAAACTTCATGGGAGCTAGGCAATTTTGTAGGATACCATTCTCTACAATGCATCCAAAGCACTGTCAGCCAGTGATTGCTAATCTTGTGAATAAAGATTAATGTCAGCTATGTCCCGACTCACGACTGATTTCAGTTCCTGCTGAATTTCTCTAAGCCCCAAGATATCCCATGCAAGGCAGAAGCTGCCCCATTAGGGTATTTTTTGTGTTTGCCCTGTGTGACTCATTTTTTTTATCAGTAATATCCACTGCTGAGCTGAAGAGCTATGAAGTTCAGAGCTGGCCAGCTGAAAAAAAGCCAAGTCAGTTAATGTGTTTAATGAACCCAGAAGGAAGATGAACCAAAGTTAATTAATTAACCATCTATGACCAAATAAAATATTACCTTTTTGCATATCACCACACTTCTGCTGCTTTATTTTATACTCTCCACAAACAAAGGAAATTCATATGACCAGGAAAAAAAGAAAAAACATTATCATTCAGAGTAGCCTTCCAGAGAACAGCAATTAACCTTCTGCAGAACTTAATCTCTTCCCATGGAGTAACCTTTCAGTCGCATTCTCTTTATTTTTCCTTCTCAGCAGTGCTGCTTAGTGCAGACCAGGCTGACAGTACTGCTCATCTGCACTGCTTTTTGCATTGCTATTCTGCAAAACAATATCAGAAACTGTGCTCTTTCAAAGCACTATATGCATATTTAAATTCTTAATGTATTTTGACTCTCTGGGGTTTTACTCCTGTCCCTACGTTTTCCTTTACTTTGCTACTTTTAAAAAGGTTAAATTGTGCCAGCAATCAAATAAAATTACCAAAAGTCATCTTTTGTTCTGTTGAGGCAAATATAAAAGGACACAATAAAGAATTTTTGTAGTGTCTGGATTGGTGTCAAACCAATCTTTATGAAGGGGGAAAGTCCCTGAAAACTGTCACGGGCCTTTCCAATTTACCAGGACCCACTATTTGATTTTCATTGCTACTCCACAGTTTTCCCAGCATTTTATCAACAACAAATTTTATAAAATTAGGTAAGTGCTATATCTAGCTCCAAAAAACATACAGTAATTAAAAGTTCACAGCAGGAAGGCATTTGTCTCTAACAGAAAAAGCTAAGCAGGGTATCATCACTCTGTATCAGAAGCAATCATCACTCCTCGCAGTCTCATACCAATGCACTCATGCTGCCAGCTGCCACCCAGAGTGGAGAGCTAAGGAAAAGTTTTGGAAGGCAGTCCAGGGGCAAAAGACTACAGCTGCTCTCCAAAGATTTAACTGTTTCTCTGCCTCTAGGGGTTCGGGGTGAGATGGAGCAGGACAAAGCAAAAGCCTCCAGAGGCTTTTTTACCCACACAAACAAGAGTCTAGAGTATGTGATCTTCATCTTCCATTCTACAGGTAACATGAAGTCTGAAAGATTCACTTCAACAGAGCAACAGATACATCTGACTAAAAGCCATGAGAAGGTCAGTCCTGCTTCCTATGGTATAGCCATTTTGAGAATTTAATTTGGAAAAATACATTTCATATCAAACCAGCATGAATTATTATTTCAGATGTGTGTGAAGTGCTGGAGGGTCTTTAATTAGCATCACTGATTAGTTCTTTATTTCAGCTGGAACATGTCCCCTCCAACAGTAAAGGGTTCACTAACTTTGTGATAAACCATTGATTGATTCAGTGAGGTGCAAAGCTTAAGTGACATCTACTGAATGACCAGAAGCACTCCCTGATCTGACTACATCCTTCCCTTGGGTCCAGCATCCAGACATTGATCCCGTTTGCTACTAATTTGCAATCTATTCAGGACCCAAAAAAGACATCAGTCCAGAGGTTAAAAAACTTTAGAATTAAGTTAAAAAACTAAAATTTGCTTGATTTGGTTTGTTGCTTGTTGGGGTTTTTTTGCAATGTTCATGTAGCTCTTTCTTCTCAATATCACAAGTACATTTTTCAAATCCTTCCACAGTTATGAAATTATATTTCTGGCACAAAATAAGGTTTCTGTTGTAACTCTTTGTTCCAATGGGAATTTACAGGTACGCTGAAATTTATTTGTCTTGTCTGCAATTATCAGATTTCGAAGTAATTAACAAACAGCTGAAGTATTTTGACAAATGAGTCAATCATGTAAGTAACAGGCAACACTGGACAAAGAAAATAGGAGTTTTGTTGTCAGCATGAGGGATTTCATTGCAGGAGAGTTGCTGTGGCTTTCATTATTTCAATGGTCAATGGAGGTTGCTATAGAAACTACATAGTTAGCGAGCCATGCAAGAAAAGAAATATGATAAAACCAAAACTAAAATAGTGGAAGGATAAAAACCCCAAGGATTTGTCCAAAAGCTTAATATAATTTGTTGGTTTTCTTTTTCAATCATTTAATTGATTAACAAGAGTCCTAGTAATGATATCATATACTCACATAACGCTTTTATGTTAGTCCCATCATGTATCGTAACATTTAATAATAATAATCAGCATCAAACAAAAACCCTTTCAATATCAGTTAAAAGATGAAATAACATCAAGTTATTTCAATATGTAAAAATAACATTTGGCTTCACAGTATGTTAACCTTCCATAATACTATGAAGTAACTCTAATATCTCTTGTATGACATATTTGCTTAGAGGAGAAATAACATTTCAATATATCTAAACAATTTTTTTGTATGACAGAGAGTACTTTCAAATAGTTACCTGCCTGAAGTATGTGTGCACTGATGATCACCTGCCTAACAGGTTGAGTTCTATTCATTCAGTTCATGTCACAGTTTACATTAATTTGAATATTTGCACTTGATGAATGGAGTCTGAGACTCCTCTTCCATTCAGGATAACCAAGTACATAGCCAACCCAAGATTTTAAAACAAGTGGTATTGAAGAGACTTGGAGATCTTATAATTCTAAGAAGAAGGATGCATATGACAGGTGATCATATATCATTCTGAGTGTATACAGAATCCACGGGCTATTCTGCAAACATATGTTTTGTTGATTTTTCCAAAGCAACACTGTACTCTAAATTGATTTCTTTTGTGTACCCTTACAGTAATAAGACATGATTTTTTCCTTTTAGAAATGAATGCAATAGATATATACAGAAAAAGAGGTACACACCAGAAACAGCAAAACCTTTTATTTCATTTTCTAGGCCTGTGATCCCATCTGAGTGGCAGAACCCTGAGCTTTTTACTCCAGCTGCAACCCTTGCTGGGTTGTTTTTTGGAGTTTTTTTTGATAGAGCAATCCACAGCATTTTATCACCAAAAGAGATGCATTAAGTAGGGAGAAACCAAGAGAATGAAAAAATCTGATATATCAAAATTTGAACTGTGCCAAGTAACCAAAACCAATACAAATATTAGCGTCTTCAGACAAAGAAGAGCAACTTGAGGAACATAGCAAAACCACAAAATATTTGCCCTCTATTCAGCTGCAGCTTGTTCCTCCAGCCATCACAAATAAATCTTTTACTATCACATTTCTTTCCAGGTCTATGGAGAAAAAAAAGCTAACATACGGAAATGATTGCTTGCATGTCCATTGAAAGCTTTGGCACTTTTAACTCCAAAGTCTCTTGAGAAATGTTGATAGGCTCTTGCCATTAGGTCACATTAGAAAAAAGAATAGCAAGTGTTTCATAAATGTTTGCAAAGGCACTATAGGAAAACACGCAAGGATGATTAAACTGAAAGAGAGCATTTAAAACTTTTTTTTTTTTTTAATAGAGAAAGCAAAATCTCAAGAAATACCAATTTAAATAGGATACTTCTGGTTTGCACTGTTCCATGATTTGGTCAGTTTTGTCATTTTAGCTGGGCTATTAAAAGCAATTCTCAGAAAAGGCACTGAGACTTCAAGTGCCTCATTCCCTTATCATCCCAGAGGGCTGAGATTAATGTCTGCTATGGGACTGTGCCAGGAACACAGTCTTTTCTTGTTAATGCTGCTCCTGGAAAAAAGGGAACTATTGTACACCTCTTAACGCACTTTCCTCTTGCCGTGTCTCTCAAACCTGTCACACAATTTGAAAGAATATTAGAACAGACAGAGAGTGCAGAGTTGAAATCAAACATAAGTCCTTATTCCATGAAACCTTTGCATATCACAGGTTCTGTGTTATGAAATGGTCAACTGTTTGCCCTTGAGTCCTCATCCATTACATCCACATAAAAAAGACCATCTCGCAGTCAGAGCTGGGCAAACTGTTGGATGCTGCCTCAATCTGGCAGGAGGGAAGAAGTTCACTGCCCAAGCCCACTAGCTCAATATACACCAGAGGACCCAAGCTGAGCCAAGGCAGTTGAAGGACAGACATTAAATAATTTGTTCCTTTGCAGAAGAAAACATCTGAGGTTGTTACTGGTTGTGCTTAAACTTTGGCTTAGGGGTTTCTCATGTAGAGAGAGCTTAGAGATGTACCTGTGAGTAGGCCAGAGGATACTAACTTGGCTGGTGAAGAAGATTGCTTGCCAAGACAGAAATTCCTCAGAAACAGAGTGGATATGACAGTATTCCTGGAAAAGGAATTTATCTGTATATTGTTTAAGAGTCTTTGCTTGGTGAAAAAACTTATTTACAGATAAAAAACCTAAGGATCAGATGTCTGGATCCGTCTTACTCAGTTCATATTCTTCAGTGAGAAACCTAACTCAGGGGTGCAGTGCAGCCACTAGAGGAAAAGGATCATTCTGGACAGAGTTGGCACACTTCACATCTAGGTCAGGTGGGGAGATTCTGGTCCCAGAAAACAACTAAATTCAGTAGCCCAAAGCCACTCACCAGGTAAATGTCAAACCTGAGGGCAGAGCACTGTCCTTAACCCTTCTGGTGGTGATGTCAGTCAGCCAAGAGGACAAGTAGATTCAAAATATAGGGCATTCAATAGTGAAAAGGGAGAAAAAAGGAGAAGCAAAGCTAATTTTGTATGACCACATGTGTGACCTCTGTCCCCGTAGATTTAGGGTTGGAATTTTCTGTTTTGTTTAGTTTTTACTGTGCTCATTGACACAGCTTTTCCAGGGCCCCATAGGTGCAGACAGTCCACTGGCACAACTGTGAAGGGGCACAGGCTGTGATCTGCACCCAATAGGCTTAATAAGGATTTGTGGGCAGCATGGTACAGATGAGGTTGGATTTATGGATGTAACTGTCCTATGAAGCTTGCCACTGGGGCCAAGAATTAATCCTGGCCATGTCTGAACTCCACATAAAGTTGTATGTCACTAATTCAAAGTGACATTTCAAGTCATTTGAAGGTATTTTCAGCTTTGCTTTTTTTGAGGGAACATGAGATATTGAGAGAAGATTGTGTTAGATTGAATATCTATCCTAACTCAGGCTGTTTTCATCTGAAAACTTAATATGTTTTATTTATCTGAGGAAAGATTAACAAATGGCCAAACCAATCATTCTAAAATTTCAGTAGTTTTTCAGTTTGCTTTTTGTACAGTGGATTACACAGCTTTCAATAAAGCTGCCTGTTGTGCTCTTCTAATCCTGAGATGATATTTCTCATTCATTCTTGTGCTGATTCCTTACTGTGGTTCTGGATTCTTTTCCATGTCACCTAAGTCCAGATCAATGCCTCTCATATGGTGTCCAAGATGTACTTTGGGGTCCTATATCAGCAACATTAATTGGAGAAAAAATGATGGGCTTATATTCAATCTGAACATGCACTTCCATCATAATCATAAAGATTTTCCTGTAGTTACCTACTGGAAAAATATGTTAGAGGCAATGATGAAAATTGCAGCTTGAGAAAAAAACCCCTTGTATTAAAAGGAGATATTAAAGTAAATATAGTTAAATAAATACTTTTAAGGTTTCTTTTTTAAATCCAAGATATAACATTTCCTACTATAAGTTCTTCAAGCAGGTTCTGAGAGCTTAGTTTGTTCCACATTCCATGCAAAGGAAGTTCATTGTTAGGCAATGTTTTCTTCATGGTTTTATTGTCCTTCAATTTTTTATGATAATTTCCTAAGTCATGATTTTAGATTTTCTACTAAATCACAACAGAAAGTGGGGATATATCAAGCATGAATGGGACCTGTTAAGATCTAAATATAATTTTTGCCCTGTTTGGATTCAGACCAGTTTAATGTCTTTTACATGAACTTGATATTTTGAACTAAATTATTTTAAACCAGAACATAGTGTGGTACTGAGCCCTTACATTGTATGTGATAATACATTTAACTGCATCACTGACATTGATTATGTAAATGTGCTTTACTTTGTTATTTGACTATGTGTGATACCAGCTTTTCCATGGCTTTGATCAGAAGATGAGTCATCTTGAATACTCAGAGTGGACTATCTCTTTTCATATCAGGACAGTGTATGTTCCTTACAAATCAAAAGTCATGACTGAGAAATTCATGAATTAACTTTGATTTATGGTAGATGTGGGCTTTCCAGTCACGTTGATTCAAATTTAGGTTAACATTCTTGCGAATTGATAGTAGTTTTTGCCTCATATTTGATAGCTGCTCTACCTTTATCTCTTACTAAACTATATGAATAGCGGCATTTTCTTTTTTTTCTGTTATTTTGTAAGTATTAATTCTTAAATATCTGATCATTTCCCTTGCCTGTTATCAGTCACTGATGACATTTATTGTGGATAAAACATTCAAATGTCCTTATATGCATAAACACGCTTCTATGGCTTGTCTACATATACATTATGCACAACATTCCCATATCTTTTCCTAAATGGGATGACTTTCTAGTCACAGAAAATATTTTGGTTTGTTTTGGAATCACAACTCATTTCTCCAGAAAGCACTGGTCAACAGTTCCCAATTAACAAGTTTAAGTCAGTCTTGACATAATGAATATGTAAAGCAAAACAATTAAAATATTTATGTGAGCAGAGAGGTAGGATGGTGCAGACCATCAGTTTTCAGTACCTAGCTTGCAATACCAAGGGCTTGATTTTCAGTGGTAGTTATCCCTGGTAAATTTACAGCGACTCAGAGAGCTGGTAGAAAGTGTAGTAAGATATTCACAAATAAGGAACCTCAAGGGTAGCCTAATATGTTGCGTGTTTATCAAAAATTAAACATTAATTGTTTGGATTATAAGATACAGAACCACTAAGATTGCTTCCACTTCTATGAAGGCAGGCTCACAAGAGTGCAGAATTACATCCAGGTTACTAGTGGGTTAGTAACACTGTGCCATGGTTCTGAGATGAAAAACAGGATGTTATCAAAATGAACAAATGTTAAAGGGCAAAAATCTCTCCAGAAATCACCCACTTAAACAGTTGCCGTAAGAGGAAGCTGTATTAAGCACAGACAAGTGTCTGCAGGAGCTGCTGTGTGAAAATATCAAGCTGTCTATCTTTTTCCAAGGCTCAGTGACTGAACACTGCACTTCAGCCAGACCAAATGACCCCTGTGAAACAGACGTTTGCATGGACTTCTGACTCCATCAATGCATTACACACTCAAATCTTATTATTTTAACAAGGCCTCTTGCTGTGCCCGTTCCAAATGGGCATTAAGGCTCAACACCAGAATAAACAGCTGGGGCAATGAACTTCATCACTGCAAACACCTGATGACTACTTCCACCAGCCCTTTTTTTTCCTCTTTCTCTTGCAAGCTGCCCATTACTTTTGTCCTCCTGGCAACAATTAGCTATCATTAGACTCTCTCTCTCTCTCAGCCACCCTATCTACTAGAGACTAATCCCCCTCAACACAGTCCATTCTTCTGGCTGTTGCCATTCTTTATCGGTTACACTGTGTGCACAAATTAATTAGGGCTCAGCTTAAGGGCTGACTCAGCCAGTTCACAGCAAAAATGAGTGCAGCTGTTTTTCTGCCTGAGAGTTTCAGCTTCTTTTGGGGGGCTTTTTTTCCCCCCCTCTTGGTTTAGAAATATATATTGTGTATGTGAGTGTGTCTGTGTATACAAATTAAACATGAGATTTTTGACAGATGCAGTTGCCTAGGGAAATTGACAATGTGGATCTGCTTTGCCCATCTGCCCCTGAGGATCCAAATGAATTTCTTGCAGAGCTATAGGGTTAGGAGTACTGAATTTCCAGTGTCACAGGCTAGATACTCTACCTCAGACATGCTGGTATTCTGATCCTGGGAGGTCCCCTGCCCAACACACAACACCCCCCCCCAAAAAAGAGAAACATCTGGAATCACAGGGGCAGCTTGGCTGCTGAGCTCAGCAACAAGGATCCCTGTAGCTACAGCTCCACCCCACTGTTAAGGGACCTAGAATGCACTTAACAATTACTGTCTTTACTATTGTATTACAAGTGCATTCGATATCATATGTAGAGTACGGTCCTTTAGATTTTACACATAAATATTTTTGGGGTAGAGGTCAAAATGAAACACTGTCAAAGAGATAAGCATCATGATGTTTTAATTTAATGACTATTGTTGAAATAAAAGGATATTTTATTTAAGTAATCATGTTAAGTTTATATCATCTTATATTTGCTTGAATTTTAAAATCTTGAGTGATGATTCCACACCAGAGTGATAAAGCACCACAGGTGATTAGGAAAAGTACATTCTGAACATGCAGATATTATTCTTCACTGTTTGTTTCAACTGAAAGAATTTATTCTTTGATCATGAAACAGGAGTGTTTGATTCTGCTCTCACCGTAGTCAAATAGGAGTGTCACTGTTGGATAGATGTCTGTAAAATGTTAGGATCTATGTGTTGATGAGACAGTGGCCAAAATTGCTTACTGCTTTGGGTTCTGTTTCACTGTCATTGGGCTTTAAAGGTGATAATATATAAGTGCTCTTATAATTACTTGATGTTGGAACAAAAAAAACCACTCTCATTGACTTCTTGGAGTTTGGTATTCCCTGTAGTCAAAGGAGGTCTTATTTTACTGAGATATATCATTTTAGAATCCAATAGTGTAAATATTGCTGAAAAACAATCAAGTACAGGTGTAAGCCTCAGACCCTCTGGAATTTTCCACAAGCTAGAACAATTTCATTGTTAGTTCNGTAAGCCTCAGACCCTCTGGAATTTTCCACAAGCTAGAACAATTTCATTGTTAGTTCAAATTTTATATCTACGTATGTGTGTATGTATATGTACATGTAGATGTACACACCTGCTTCTTTTACTTTCAGAAGACTTGTATACCCATGGGGATAAGTGTTGTCCCTGACTGAAATGTACATGACATTCAAGAGGGACTTAAGGGTGGGCTCAGTCCCCCCATACCACCACAATGCAAATAACAGCAAAGGCAACTTGGTATTTGAAATCAGAGGACTTATATAGTTAGAATTAAACAGCTTCTGAAGATCTTTATTAGAGCAGGTTAATCAGCTCCTCACCAAAACACACCATCATTACAATCATGAAGTTCTGTGCTCACATTTACTGAGGGAAAAGTCTTCAGTTTCTTCCTATTTTAAACAGAAAGGAAATAAATTTATATTATTTAGTCTGCTCTATCCTTCTTTTTTTTTTTGTAAAAAATTAGATACTGAGTTGTCATAAGTTCAGGTGTGGAAAACGATCTTTGATGTTGAAAATAAATATTACATAAATTATATTTTTGAGTTGCTCATGGAATAGATATGAAATTATTAGATATACAGAACATAAACAGTAGGGCAAAAGTCTCTGAATTGACCTTTGAAAGAAAGTTATTTAAATAAGTAGAGTGAAAACAAGAGGTAAAAAGGGTGAAATTCAGAAGAGAAATCTGATCACAATTTCCTTGAACAAACATGTAAATTTAAATTCAGCTGCTCAAAGAAAAAAAAGAAGGCAAATATTTACGTGATCAGAATCTCACCCAGCCCAGTCCCAACATTTGTACACATGAATAACTTCACACACTTTAGCAGCAAAAGTTTCTTGAATGGCATTGTTCAGGTAAGAAAAGTACTGTATCTGCCTGTCACCACATAATTGTTATGCCCTGTAAGAAAAGCTTTCTGGTCTAAAGAAAATAATTTCACAGTCCAAAATAAACATTTTTAGATACAAAAATAAAAACTAACTTTACCTATAGATTGTGCTATTAATGCCACCGATTTTTAGGTCATACCTCATTAAGAGCTTACGTACCAAGGAAACATCTTTCTAGATTGACAGGTAGCTGCTTTAATAACAAAAAATTCTTATTTTGAAGGTTTTTTATCATGAAAAAGCCTCTCAAGCGGCCCAGTGCATTGTGATTTCCCTGGTTCTTTTCCTTCTGAGCTGTTCAATTAGTTGGAAATCTCTCTCTGATGGACTGAAGCAGCTTGAGTGAACGCCTGAGCGCACAACCAATTAGGCTCATTTGAAGTTGCAGAATTGCCTTCTTTGGTGTTAAAACCCCATGTCAAACACTGGGTCTAAGATCATTTGTAGTACAAAATGAGATTGACAGAGCAGCTGTACCAGGGGGCATGCCTGCTGGACGACTTAATTGTGGGGACTGAAGGGCCATCATGAACTGGCGTGTGGAGATTGTATCACCACTGCTGCATTACAAATGCTCTTTATTAACAGTGATCTGTAATCAATGAGCTCAGGCTTTTTGCCAGAGCTCCAAAATCAGATAGGCAGCTCTCCTCACAAGGAATAGGAGGAGTCACCGGAGCTGAGAACGGGAGCAAGGATGTGCTTCCTGGCATCTCGGTAGTGTGGTGGAGCTGCAGTGAGGGAAGCAGCCACCCATCAGCACAGAGCTCTCCTCGGTCCGCAGCAGCGCATGCACCAGCTGCGTTGGCCATGTGGCAGTGCACGGGCAATCACACTTAGATTGGCATGAACGAAACATGGTTACTTCAGCAAAATGGTATTTTAGGAGTCAGAGACTACACCAATTCATACTGGTCTGAATAAACAGTTTTGATGGTGGCATAACGTCTATAATTTAATGGTAATCCCATGATACAAATGACCCAAAGGAAATACAATAGGCTTAGTTTCAGCAAATTAATGAAGAAAACCCCATTATACTTTATTATTTTGATAGAAATTCTTTAGTGTTTTTAATAAGACATAATCCTTTTGAAAAGAGTAGTTGCTTTTCACAGACACTTCCAAGTCAACAGCTTTATTTATTCCTCCATTATTAAAACAAACATCCTCTAGTGTAAAAAACTGGGTTGTTTTTCTGGGAAGGAACCAATGTATACGTAAAAATGTTCAAAGATTACTTTGTGATGAGGTAGATGTAAACCCAAGGTAAAAGTCAACCTTAAAGTTAGCCGATATCAGCAATAGCTGATAGTAATTACCTAGCCAATGCCTTTGGGCAACTTCACTTCTTTTTTTCAGAAAGGCATTTCACTCTTCTGTCACTTTATGAAAGAATCCCAGAGAGGGAAGAAAGAAATTTGAGTGAACAATACAAGAACAGTTCAACTAGTGTGGCAAATGACACAGTTCAACTAGTGTGGCAAATGACATGCAGATGAGCTCTAGTGAAAGAAAATAGTTTGTTCTCCTCGAATGTATAGGCTGTTAATTTCTAGGTGCATAATCTAAACTTCTGGCTTTTCATTTGAGTCACAGTGACAGGTTTCATTACAAGCATTTTTCTTTGGTTTATTTATTTATTTTTACTACAATTTATGATTATCTGTTCAGGTGTTTATTACAATTTTTTTTTCCTGAAGGGTTTATTTTGCTGTTACCAGTAGTTCCCACATATTTCTAAAGTTTGTTCAAATAAGAGATTCACATTGTGTCATTCTGCATCAGCTGCAACATAAGCAGCAGACAGCTGAAATCAAATCATTTTAAGTAGTGTTTCTGAAATAAATAGCTGCACATGCAATCATATTTTAAATTATCTTTTGGAACTCTCTTTTACCATGATACATACAGGAAACTTAACATTTTTTAGACTGCAGATTGTCTCACTTCTACCTCATGGTTCCCATATGACTCTATCCTTACAACCAGAGAGTGAACTCTGAGCTGGGAATTGTATTTCTGTTCTATGTACATTGTCTAGCACAACAACACCACTGCCTATGACTAGTGCCCCAGGAAACTACAGTGAAATCACCTATTGCTGCTGTTACCAGAAATTATAAGAAAAATCCAAGTGTCTCACTAGATGTTGGAAACAAAGTGTCATTGTATTCTATTATTTATGCAGTGTTTATTTACCTGTTGCCAGATCTTGTGACATGTTTCTCTGTGTCAGTAATTTCTGGTAGTAGAGTGGTGAAACATGCAGAACATGGATACATAGCTAAGAAAATTTTTAGTATATCAAGATAGTAAAAAAATAGAAAGCAGAATCCTTTTTTGAGTAACAGAGTACTTATTCAGGTGTATCCATCAGCCACACTTGACCATCACATTTCATATTTGCTAGTATTTCTGCCTTGCTGCTTAGACAAGTTCACTCCAACAAAAACAAGTGCCTAAACTGATATTCTGCTGTAGTGTAAGGAAATAACTAATAATGAAATATAATTAAATATGTGACTACAATTAACTGGCTATGTGTTTACTCATAATGTTGTTGCAACTAAACCAATACCTCACCCAGTCATTAAACACATCAAATGTCATTCCTCCTCTCACAGTTTCTACATATTCACTTACCATCTTTACCACATATCTCAGAGTATGGCCTTACATAAACTAATTTCTGAGCCACTGAAATCTCATTCTGTTGTCTTCCTGTTACTTTTCCAGTTCCACAATTGCTTATTTTTGTCTTGTTCACTATTTCTTACAAAACTTTACTGCCGCCAAAGATCAGAAATATAACACACAGTAGCTGTTGAAATGACTGAATGATCCAACCCAGGCACAATTGTTCTGCAAATTTACAAGCTATCAGCTGCAAGAACTCAGCACTTCTGTACAACAAATCATTATGATTACGCAGAAGCTTTAAAATACTCTAAAATATGCATCACCCCTTTGGACATCATGTGGGAACTCACATCTTCCAATTTTTGCTTAATACCTACTTTTCACCTCTTTTGTGTATTTAGCTTACTTATATATTCTACCAACTTATACATAACCTACACAGTTCACTTACTTATACATAACTTACAATTTATACATCTTACTCACTATCTTATACAAGTTACTCTACTTCTACCCTTTACTCTATATTTCCCTAACAAGGCATACATATTTTACTTAGTGATGCTTAACACAGCACTTCTATCTAGCGCAGTACTTACTTAACATAGTACTTCTACCACAGTACTTACATGTTTTACTAACTTATCCATAATACAGTACACATACATTTTGCAACTGCTGTGCATAAGATTACGCCTTGCTTGGTTAGTCCCTCTATTTGTCCAAGAGCCCCACACTCACTTTTCAGATAATAAGGTTGGTTCCTAACCCTGTGGAGCACAGTCCTCTTTCTCTATTCATTGCTGTCTTGGTATTCAGCCTTTCAGCTTCTCCTTTCCCAATTCTCTTTCAATTCAGCACAGTTTGAATTTCAGTACCTTTCAGTCCTTGATGCTCCAGATCCAGGCAAGCAAGGTGAAGATGATGGCAGCAACAAAACCCATCCAGCGAGCAGCAGCCAAGTTAATCCAGGAAATCCAAAGGTCAGGGAGCAGACACAAGCCTATCCCAGCTCTCATCTCTTCTTCTTCTCTCCTGACTGAACCTTCTGGCTGGGCTTAAAAACCCTCCAGGAGCTGATCTGCTACACCTGAAGGTGGATGGCCAGGTGAAGCTGGTGAGGGTAATTCCAGCCTAGTCTCACTCTGAGGGCTCCAATAGGAATAACTACAGATGGTTTGGCTGGGGCACACTATCACCGTTTAAAACACCTTACAACAATCAGCAGCCTGTGAAATATTTTCCCAGCTGTGCTGGTGAATGGGTAAGTAGCATGCTGTTAGCATCAAGTAGAACTTTGGTTTCAAAGAGAATGGAAATGCACAGCTCTGGAAAAAAGACTGCAGCCTCCTTGAACAAGTGGTTGTCTACCTTTTGAAGGATCATCTAATACTAAAGACTATGTTTTCTTTTCTGTCCTAGTTATTCTGGGAAACGAGAGAAAGTGAGTTGCATGGAAAGCTGTGTGAAACTCATTGCTACACTTTGAAGCTGAGAGCTAGAATTTCATTAAAATCATATATGCAAGGGTTTTTTTGTCAGGCTTTGTTTAAGTCAAAATACTATTGCCTTCTCCTACTCACTGCTGTGAAAGATGAGACCATGAATTTATTAAAAACATATCTTGGTTCTTTAAATCTGTTCAAATTCTACCATGATTATTGTCTTTAAATAATTTCATAGATATAAAAAGAATGTGTAAATGCTTTCAAATTTTCATGCTCATTTGTAGGCTAAATGTTTTTTCATAGACAAATGAAATTGTTCACACCTGTGGAAATGCAACAGACTATTTTTATCTGGATTTCTATTTGGGGAAGTCAAAGATTTTTCTCTGAGCCACACATTTTCTTAATAAACAGAAAGAAAATTAACACAGAATATACAAATGTACTGGCATTTCTAATCAATATTCTGTGATTTTATACCTGGTTATCAAAGTGGTTTTCTGCAACTGGAAGTAAAGGAGAGAATAGTGTCACTGGTATTCTCAAGAAGAATCTTTTAAAGAGGAGTCAAATATTACAAAATAACAAGAATATATAACACCACTCTACCAACAATTGTATCTGGAACATACAAACATATTTTTGAGACTTAAAAACCATTGCCAATCATTATGTGGATTCAAGACTTCCTAGAAGAAGACTTATTGTTTAGCTAGCAGCCATGGGTATTTTGTACCTTTCTCTCTGGTGCACTGTTAAGCAATCTTTAACTAAACAGACAATATGTAATTTTATCTTTCAGACAAAGATAAATAATTAAAAGCTTCAATCTAGTTTTGAAAGGCTTTTTGCATTTCTTATCTCTGCTACCTTTTGTTAGATACCAGAATATAAGGAATGTCTTAAATAAAAATATTCAGCTACTGAAGTTGCATATAAAAAAATCAAAAAATGCAATATAAAAATAATACAACTATTTTTAAAACTCTGTTGCAAGGCACCTTTTTCCTAGTAAAGCTGACAGACTCCAAGAGCAATTGATTGGTAGCAATACACCCAGATTGGGATTCATCTTCTGTAATCTAAGGTTCCTCATTTTAGTAGTCCAATGCACTGTGATCTCCTTTGAGATCAAGAGAAGAAAGTATGTAACTTCAGAAAACAGTTCATGTAGCTTATCTTAATATAACCACTTTAAGATTAAACTGATTGCTTGTTTCTCTCATTGACTCTATATGGTCCCTAGAGAGTCTAACCTGAATTTAAGAAACTAACTTTTAACATCTAAATTAGGGAAGATGAACCTTTGCCCAATCTTTAAAGTTGTTTAATTTATAAGCAAGCCAGAAAATCTGCTGCTATAGCTGAATGAGACAACATGAAGGCTGCTATAGTGACCCTGGAAGCTTTTACCTCTTCAGTTTTGCTCCAGTAACTGTAAGTCATTAATATGTCCCTGATTCTCAGCTATTAATTTCTTTTCTCATTGATTCCGCTTTTCCACATGTAAGGACATGTTGACATGCTTCTCTGAATAATGTTTAACATTAGCAACAACTATTGTGAGCCAGCAGGATTTAAAACATCAGAAAATCTTTGCTCATTTATGGTTTAGAAATTCTTTTTTTCAGGAGCCAACCTGCTAATCATGTAAAAAAATATAAAATGAAGAATGACATCCAGGAGAAACTAATATCCTAAAAGCAGTAGAATCTCCAGAAAGAAAATATTCAGAACATGAACAGGCCACAGATAACTTCAAAGTACCATTGTCTGAGCCTATTTATAGTTCTATTATTAATCCAATTTATAGATATTTGCAATGATAAAAGACTCAAAAATAGGAAGTCAGACCAACTTTATGAGAAAACATGAAAGAACAGTAATAGTATTTTTCATGAGTAGTTTAATTTAAGTTGTCTTCTACTTTGATGTGGGTTCTTGCAAATGATTGTCCATTTGGATTAAATATGAGCCATTTTTTAGCATTTTCTCAGTATTGTTTCTTGAGTGAAAACTGTTGTTTCTTACATTTATATAGAGGAAGAACCTTTCTTCCAATTGGAAAAATACCTAAGGAACAAATGATTCAGTTTATTGCTCCTATCAGGTGCTGTACTTACTTTAATCATTTAGTCTGTTAACAAAACTATTTTATTTTATTTATCCAGTGGGACCCCTGATCTGTGTACATTGTGTATCACTCACCTATGTTGTGTCACACACAACAAAACTTCTATGATATGTTTATTGCATGTACTCCTCTTCTGTTTCTTGCCAAACTTCTATTCACACATAAATGATGTTTCAAATTTCAAATGCTTCAAATAGATGTTTCAATGTTATTACACAAATTATGGTAAGATATAATGGTAGTATATAAATTACTCCTGTAGTTTGGAAGCATCCAAACAGTTATTCTGCAGTGCAAATGAGTCCTACCTTGTTTCTAATATCAGAGGATGTTTCCATTGTTCTTCACTATGATCTTGAGTGATAATGCACTTAATGACTCACATTATAGGCACTTCTTCATAGACCTTTTCCTGAGAAATATAATGGAAAAGTCAGTTATTAGGGAATGCAGGCAAATCTTTTCAGATCCTGAAACTGTAGACTTCTGGACTTAATATGCAGAGATATTGGCTGGGTTTTTCCTCTTTTGTTTTTCATGTGGCTAATTATTACATTTTTTCATATGTTTGGCATCCTTTGTTAATCTCTTATGCTTCTTCCTCCTGGTTTGATTGGGTTGGGGGTTTTGTTTGTTTGATTGATTGATTGATTGATTGATTGATTTCCCATCACCTTTCTTCACATTACCTTCTTTTCCCTTCCTCTACTTTTCAAAAAATATTTTTTCAATATCTCTCTTCCTTTCAAATTTTGCTCATCGTACTGAGTGGATTTGTCTCACCATAGACATGGCAGGTATTTTGTCTGAGGCAGTTATCTCAACTTTCTTTATTGTCAACAGAGAATAAGTAAGTTGACCAAAGTTATTTATACTGTGCACTTTATACATCCGACTCTGATAGGGTCATGTGAGACCTCAAAGCAACCTCCACCCTTTAAGACAAAAACAGTGGCTAAGGATCTTAGTCTTATTAATGTTGGTTTCCTTTATCCTTTTTTTTTGATTTTCACCTTCTCCATATATGGTTTCAGTGTGTCAGATTAGATTGAGAATATTGCAGGTATGTGGGGACCACAGGTTTTTGTCCTGTAAGTCAGCTGGTACACTTCAGATACACTCTCTTTTTACTAATACTCTCCCAGGTGTTGATGGGATGGAGTGTGGACTAGAGACACAGGCTTTCACCTGAAACAGAAGACAGATAACTTTTCCTAGGATGGCTGAGCAGCAATTCATAGGTTGCCCACCAAGGTCTGTAGGCATTCATTCTGAGGATGAAAAAACAGGATAGCCTTCTAAAGAAATGGTATGGACATTTCTTCTTCCTGAGATTTTCTCAGTTTTTTTTCACCAAGAAAAAAAGGATTCAATTTCATCAAAGATGCTGCATTTAACTAGAAAAAGGGGGGAAAAAAAAGGAAAAACTCTCTGGGACAGTTTTCTTTCACGTTTTAATAAATTTTCTACACAGATGACTGGTGAGTTAAATTCAATTTAGTCAGCCACAAAATGATCAGTGTTTTTGAGAAATGCTGTATTTAGAAGCAACACAATTTCTGGCAAGTCATACAGCTTTTCTAGGCAATTAAAGCTGGCATGCACTCTTGGTTATCCTTTACATCACTTAAAATATAGCCTAACTCCTTCCAAGAAAACTGTAACTACTTTTTCTAAGACAAAATATTAAAAAAAATCTTCATGCATATTAAGCACCTTTATTTTATTTTGCAGTAACTTCAAAATACTGAGATTCCAAAAGCCTAGTCAGATAAGTGAAACACTTCACTAATGACCATTAAGCATCCCACAGTCACACCCATCAGTTTTCAACTAAGTCTTCTTTCCTCACCTAAATCAGAGCAAGAATCCAAAAAACTAGATTGAGAACTTCAAGAAGAAGTTCATGTGCAGAAATTGATGAAAGGAAAAGCATAACCTGCTAGCTAGGAGAAATGAGGGAAAACAGCAGATAAACAGAAAACCTTCTTCAGTTGAAATAGCTTGAACACCCCAACTTAAAGACTTACAGCTGTAAAAAGTCTCTTGGGGCTTTACTGATCTTAAGAGCTCTGTCTCATTTTTGAAGGACAGATATAATTCCACTGTTTTCAGTCCTGAATTATACTGTCACACTGCACTGACAGAGCCACAGTACAAATTTTTCAAAAAAATTTCATAAGAAGAGAGATCTTGTTTGTTATGTTTGAAGCACTTTCTCTGAATGTTCCTCCAGCCAGGCAAAAGTTATTTCAGAATTTTTCATCATTGTCCAATGCAAGTATTAAAGTGTATGAAAGTACCTCTCCTGACTTTTCTAAACTGGCCCACTTCCTCCAAAAAATCAAACCAGATGACAGTTCGGTTTCTTTGTTATTAGGAGAAGTGGGAAGAGTCTAATGTTATATACATCCTCAGACCATTATTTCTGTGCCAGCTTGAGTTTCTTAATTTAATTCAATTCCAGTAGGGCAGAGCACAGCACTACATTTCATAAAACAGTAAACTGTGCAAACATGACATCGAAGTTATAATGCAGTATTCATATGCATGCTGAGTTGCCATTTTTATAACACAGCATTTTCACCAGAGGGACACTTAATTAAAAACAGTTTCTTTGTATCTGGTATCAAACTAGTACCAACAATTAATTCATTCTAATGCTATTTTTCTATCAGGAGCTAGTTTTTAATTGTGTTGAAAAAAGCAGCATGCACATTTGATTTAAATTAAAGAAACCATACTAAGGCTCAGCTAGAAGCAAAAAGTGGATAACCATTTTGTAACAGTGAAAAAAAATCCCAACCATATACAAACTCCAGGAGACCACTACTGAAGAGAAAAGAGGCTGTCAACATTATACAGTATAGAAGATGGACAGATGTAAAAATAATCTCTTAATATTATTTTCTCTAAATTATTTAATGCGAACAGTATCCTTACCTAAGACAATACCCAAATAAAGGTATTCCCTGCCTGTAATCTCTGACTCAGATACACAGGGGATTTTAGCCTGTAGAAAATGCTAAGGCTAGAAATGCTGGGTTTGTGGATTTTCTTTTCTCCCTCTTAAATTCACTTCTGGGCATTGAAAGAGAAGCAGTGCTTTAGCAGGCTTTTGAATGAGGACAAGGTGATGGGTTCTTAAATAAAGGGGTTAAAAATGATCCCTGTATTGTAACAAACATGGGCTACTACAGAGAAAAATATATATATGGCTGCTGCTGGTGAAAACACTGGAATGAGTTAAGTAGGGATTGGATGTTTTTAGGCAAGAAGTTCAGAAAATCTTTTCACAGAAAATCTCAGTAAGATTTGGACACTTTTTTTGAAGATTTCTGTGAATATCTGCTGCCAGATATATCAGGCTTCCACAACCAGATGACTGCCCAGACATGAACCAGAGCTTTTTACCTGAGAAAGACCCTCCCTTCCTGCCTGTGCCTCCTGCCTCCCTGCCTTATATCACATCCCTGGGGCACCACACGGTGCAAAAAATGTTGGCCCCAGTTATGGGGAACTGCTCTTCCACTGGTGTTATGTTTCATTATAAAAGTTCTTAAGATGTCTGTGCTTTCTTTGCATATAACTCTTATTGAAGTCAAGACTGACAACCAAGTTGGTCTCATTAGCTTTTCCCACAATCATATTATGGTAATTTCTCACCTGCCCATGGCACCAATGCCTTTTCCTGGTCTTAAAATCAAGAATCAAACACGGTTAGAAGGGAAAAAGAGATTTACCTTTGTATTTATTTTAAGGATCCTTAGGTGCACCACTTCCAAATGGAAATGCCCACCACAATCCCCACCCATGATAGATCTGGTGTAAGATTATACGTCTTACTAATTAGCATGTCTATCAAAAATTCCCCAAGTTCCTTGAGTGAGCCACCATCTCTGAGGAACCTTCCCCTGGATGGTTCTATCTTAATTTACAGAATGTGTTCTGGAGAGGACTTTGGTGTCTGGGGCATTCTGATCCCTATGAGGTTTCTAAAATGTTTAGTCTCCTAGCTTGACAAATAAGTCTAAGTGGCTAAAAACCACTAAGAATACAAAAGCTATAAAAAGGTATGTAAAAGGGGTATAAAAGAAAAGACAAAAATCATAATGGCATTATCACAGTATGTAATATATCTCTTTCCAGCTCTCTTCTCTGAACTGCTGCTTTCCTTCACAGTTTCTTGTTTAGAATTTACTTGCTTTATGACAGGTTATTCTTACTGCTTCTCAAATATATTGTCCTTGTGTTCTTTGAACTATTTGGAAAACTACTTCATATTTTTCTGCCAAAAAGCAGAATAGATTCATGGATCCAGTGATTTTGCTATATCTAACCTCTCAAATCATGCTTTCATCTTCACATCTGAGTTTTCAACTGAGCTTTTGACAAAAACCGTAAAGAATATCCAGCTAAAAGTCTGATATAAAAGTCTACATCATAGACTACACAGCCTAAACATCACTGTTTGTATTACTCGTCCCTTGTTCAGTAAGTGACGTCTTCGTTTCAAGAGTTAGCAGGAGGGCAATCAAGATAAAAACCATAATGCTAATTTATTGGGAGGAACAAAATGTGGTGGATTGACCCTGGCTGGGTGCCAGGTACCCACCAAGCCACTCTGTCACTCCCCTCTGCAGCTGGACAGAGGAGAGAAAATATAAAAAGAGATTCATGGGTTGAGATAAAGACAGGGAGAGATCACTTGCCAACAACCATTACAGACAAAAGGGACTTGACTTGGGTAAATTGATTTAATTTATTACCAGTCAAATCAGAGTAGGATAAAGAAGTAAAACCAAATCTTATAAAACACCTTCCCCCATCTCTCCCTTCTTTCCAGGCCCAACTTTATTAATGAGTCTCTACCTCCTCCTGCCAGTGGCTGAGGTGGATGGAGAGTAAGGGTGGGGGACAATTCATCACACATTGTCTCTACTGCTCCTTTCTCCTCAGTGGGAGAACTCCTCACGCTCTTCCTCTGCTCCAGCATTGGGTTCCTCCCACAGGAGACAGTCCTCCATGAACTTCTCCAACATCAATCCATCCCACAGGTTCTTCATGAACTGCTCCCGTGTGGGTCCCCTCCACAGAGTGCAGCCCTCCAGGAACAAGGCTGCTCCAGTGGGTCCCCCCAAAGGGCTGCGAGTGCTGCCAGCAAACCTGCTCCAGTGTGGGCTCCTCTCTCTATGGGTCCACAGTTCCTGCCAGGAGCCTGCTCCAGCACAGGCTCCCCACAGGGTCACAGTCTCCTTTGGGCATCCACCTGTTCTGGCATGGGGGGGTCCTCCATGGGCTGCAGGTGGAACTCTGCTCCCCGTGAACCTCCATGGGCTGCAGAGACACAGCTGCCTCACCACGGTCTGCACCAGGGGCTGCAGGGGAATCTCTGCTTCAACACGTGGAGCACCTCCTCCCCCCTCTCTTCTTTGCATCCTTCTTTTCTTCTCCCCCCTTTCACTCCTCTCTTCTCTGGCTGAAATTGCTCCTGCCCAATAACACCTTTTGTGTTATCCAAGAGATACCACCACCATCACTGATGGCTCTGCCAAGGCCAGTGATGGGTCCATCCTGGAGCCAGCTGGCGTTGGCTCTGCTGGACACTGGGGAAGCTTCTCACAGAAACCACTCGTGTCACAGTCTCACTATGAAATCCTTGCCTCACAAACCCAATACATGTACATTCAGTACGTTCTACTGAAGGCAGAATTTAGGTACCTGTATAAAAAATTTAGAGTGAATCTACTTGCTCCTTTCTCTGCCATGTTGTCTATGCACCTTGTTGCCTGTCACATAGGTTTTTAACAAGAAAGTTATTTCACTAAACAGAAAACGTTTCCATTTTGCTGACTTGATGTAAATATGGTTGTGTGACAATAAACCTGAGTGTGGCTTTTTGTTTCCAAGGTCTGGTCTGAGCATGCCCAAATATAACAAGAGCTCTTGGTGTTACCCCACTCTTTAGTTAGTGGTACTAACAGGCATGAGTGGAGCCCGTGGCAGGTGTTACAGCTGACCCACAAACAGCTGTCTCTTTTGGTCATTATGAATCTGCAATTTTTGAAGGCCGTAAAGAGAATGTATCCACCCAAACAGTGTCAATTTTACTTCCATGTTTGAAGTGGCATCTGTCTGCATAACGTCATTATTACTGAATGTATAAACATACATCTGAAGAAATAAAATATTATGTCCTCTAAGCCAGAAAATCGCCACTGCCGCAGCAGCTTATACATATTGTAAGGATTCCTCAACTACAACAGAAAATCAGTCATTTTCTTATACTGACAGAAAGACCTATTGATGTCTTGATTTTTATTTTATTTATTTTATTAAAGAAAGCAATAAGCAGTCACAGCCTCTCCCTTCACTGATTATATAGGGACCCTGGATGCACAACCAGTCTCCTGTAAAGATGGGTGAGATTAATCTCTTGATTTCTGAGACTTAGGCAGAGCACCAATAATAGTGCCACATATAAGTTCTGGCTATTAATTAGAACTTATTAGAAAATTAGTGTTTTTCTGGCCTAAAGAAGAAAATAAAGGTAGAGATACACCAATGTTCTTGAGGGTTTTTGTCATCCCAAACCTTTTGGACAACCCATCCTTAAATTGCTTTGTAGATTAAATATGAAGAAGCTATGTATGACCAATTGTTGTATTTTTTATAGACATGGTTACATAGACCACTTATTTTTGTTTCAGTTTCATTTCTATATATTATCAGGCTGCCCATAGTCATTTATTTGTGGCCACAGTAGTTCTGCCCCATGCATTTGGGCAAAAAAGACATCTTAGAATACTGTTTGATGAATAGTCAAAGGAAATTATTTCTCACAGTGCTCTAATTAGCACTGGTAGCTAACCAAATGGGAAACAGCACTGCAGAAGACCCAGGGACCTAGTTCTGGCCTACTTGGTACAACACAGCCGTGAACTTACTGGAGGCCAACAAAGATGAAGAAATGTATCTTATGTCTGTGAGAAAAGGCTGGGAGAGATGGGTTGTTCAGCCTGGAGAATGGAAGGCTCAGGGGAATCTGATCAATGTGGGCCAATACCTGGCTGGAGGTGGGAGATGAAAAAAAATAGAGCCAGACTCTTCCCAGTGTAGCCCAGTGCCAGGAGAAGAGACTATGAGCATAAGCTTAAGTTACATGTAAACATGAATCAGTTTTTCTGCGTTGGAGGTGACCAAGCAGTGGCACAGGTTCTCCAGAGAGGTTGTAGAGTTTCCGTGCTTGGAGATATTCTAAACCCAACCGGACACAGCTCAGAAAAACCTGCTTCAATTGAGCTCACTTTGAGCAAGGAACTTGGACTTGAGATCTCTATAGGTACCTTCCAACCTCAGTCCTTCTCTTATTCTATGATTCTTTAATTTACTTTTTCGATGAGAAAGAAACGTTGTTATAAAAGCAAAAATTTTCATTAAAAATAGTAATAAAAATAAGCAATTTCACATAAAGATTCCAATAGAAATTTCTATTTCTGCTGTTCAGGAAGATGGCATTTTTAGAAATTTTTTTGTTGCTTTGCGGAGGGAATAGATATAAATCTAATCTATTTTTGTTACTCAGGGAACTTAATACAACAAGGTTGAATTTATTATAAGGGAAGGCAGAGAAAATTTACTGTCTGTGTAGGCAAACATGAACAAAAGAGCATAAGAAAGTAATTATGTAATGCTCTGATTTGACATGCAAGTAAGTATAAACTAATACTGACTTGAGCCTCCTAATCATGTTCACACTGATTCAAATGAAAATGTATGTTTTCTATTACAATGATTTTACCACTGATTTAATGGAATTTCTCTCCAGCTAAGAGTGATTATTAGTCACAGAAGTGTTGTAATGTTCTGACCCTTTCAAACTTTTGCTATGAAACAGTTGTTATTGCATTTCTAATGTCCAAATAGTTGCAGTTGGATTCACATAATTTGACAATTACCTTGCAACAGAATGTCCATATGTAATTTAGAGTTTACTTATGATGTCCATTTTTAGAAATACAGCAGAAAGTACTTAGTCTATTGATTGCAGTAAGCAGTTAACTGGTTTAGAAACATTCCTCTCCACAGATTTGACAGGATCACTTACAGTAGCATTCAGCAAGACAAAACAAACAAAGATAAATCATTTGAAGACCGACTGCTATTCTTAATTTTTTTTTATACCTTTCATCCAGCTGTAACACTGATAATATATTTTTTGAACAGTATAACCATTTCTTGACATTGCATTCCTATTAAGTGGTTAAAGGATTTCCTATTCTCTCATTTTTACAATATTCTGGTTGGTTTAGGTTGTTTTGTTATACTATGCTTTTTGCACAGGTAAAGCTATAGGACAAACCCATGATAGCAGACTTACATAGGAAGTCATTATGTATCTTTTCTATAGATATTGGTGCTAAAACATAGAATTGTAGAATCACAGAATATCGTGAGCTGGAAGGAACATATAAAGATCTTTGAAGTCCATCTCCTGACCTTCACAGCACACCCCAAGAGTCACACCATTTACATACAAGCATTGTCTAAATGCTTATGGAACTCTGTCAGGCTTGGTGCCATGACCACTTCCCTGGGGAGCCTGTTCCAGTGCCAAATCACCCTCTGGGCGAAGAACCTTTCCCTGATATCCAAACTAAACCTCCCCTGACTCAGCTTCAGGCCATTCTGTCTGGTCTTGTCCCTGGTCAGGAGAGTGAAGAGATCACTGCCTGCCCCTCCTCCTCCCCTCATGAGGAAGTTGTAACTGCATTGAGGTCTTCCCTCAGTCTCCTCTGCTCCAGGCTGAACAGACCAAGTGATCTCAGACACTCCTCGTACTGCTTCCCCTCAAGGTCCTTCACCATATTTGTAGCCTTCCTTTGACATTTTCTAGTTATTTAATATCTTTCTTACATGGTGGTAGCCAAAACTGCGCTCAAGGTGAGGCTGCCCTAGCGCAGAGCAGAGTGGGACAATCCCCTCCCTTGCCCATCTGACAATGCTGTTCCTGATGCACCCCAGGACAGGGCTGGCCCTCCTGGCTGGGAGGGCATGGCTGATTCATGTTCAACTTGCCATCAACCAAGACCCCCAGGTCCCTTTCCATGGAGTTATTTTTCAGCATCTCGTTCCCCAGCCTGTACATGCATCCAGTCCCAGGTGCAGAATCCAGCTAATCCAGGTTATTTTTGCTAAACTTCCTTGGGTTGGTGATTGCCCAGCCCTCTACTTTGTCTCTTCTAGGTCTCTCTGCAGGGCTTCTCTAACTGAAACTAGTGGCAATGTGAGTGGGTTGGAGATGTAAGCAGGTTGGAGACACCACTGGCCCTCAAGTTTTTATATTGCTTTGCATTCACTGGAGACAACACCAGCAGTGAAGAAACCACAGTCACAGCATCACCACAGCATGTCCCTGTGTTCACAGAGAGAAGAGATTTTGCACGTTCCTGTAGACTTATGTTATGGTGTTAGTAAAGTTTGCATGGATAACTTTATGACATTCAGCACAACGATGAAATGTGGAGGTAGAGTTGTACTCTGAAGTGACATAAATGTATTAATATTGTATGTCCAGCAGCAGCTGCTCTGGCACTAGGGCTGTTCATAGATCTTCAGCTTTTATAATACTTAGCAAAATAATAATATTTTAGTTTCTTGGACATAATGAAGATAAGTAATATTTTTCTTTTTTTTTTTTTTTTTTTTGTTACAAAGGCATGTTTAGGGAACTTGGTCAACTGACAGTTCAAGAGAAATACTAAATGTGAGAAGAACTTTAGACATACATTAGCCAGATAAATTAGATAGCTTGAAAGCTCCTTTCCTCACTATAGGATAATCAAGGAACTTGGTCAACCTCCAATCCAAGACATTTATTTGACTTGTTGCGAGCTGCAAAGGAATATAAAATACCCAATAGCATTTGGAAATACAGAACTAAAACAGCCAAGCCTGAAGAAAAAATACACTTGTGAATACCAGCAGCCAGGGATAATCCATCACTGATGCAGAACCCCGCAGTCCTGACAGCCTGCATTGATTTGGTTTGATATTTGTAGTCAGATCTTGCTCCTGAAAGCAGTGAAACAGTCCTCTGTGACACCACATTTATGACAGCAGACCAAATTACTTCATCTTCTAGAGCTGAGACTCTAATTTGGCTTGCCAAAGCCTGGAAATACCCTTAAATATTTATTTCTTTTAACCATGGAAAGGGTTTAAAACTCACTTCGTCAAATATGTGCAGGACTGTATTTTTCAGTTTTGTATACTTCATCATAAGGCTTCCCATAATCGTTTTCTCATTCAATTCTGCACTGAGGCACTTGAGAATAGGCTGCTAAAGAACTGCAAACAGCCTGTTATTCACACACAGGGCTGTAAAAATCTGCCCCGAAAGAGCAGTTGGTGCTAGTCTTTAGATTTCTCACGTCTGTTGTATTTGCCAAGCTTTACTTTCTGTGTCACAACACATAAAATGCCTAGAAAGCCTTTCAAGCTCTAAGTCATGTTTGTTTGTGGATTTTATTACCTTGATTCTAGACTAAATGCTATAAGACATAATGAATGACATATGTCTAGTTGTAGATTCACCAACCTATATTTTGTCTCTTTCAGTATCATGATATTGTCTCTGAGGGTCAGGAGAATGTCCTGGCCATTTTCCCAGGGATTTTCCTCTTGCTGAGAGATCTAGAAACAGTGCATGTCCCTCTCTTCTCTTGGAGGGAGCCACAATGTACACCACCACCTTTTTGGACCTGAACATGTGAGTGACTGAGCAGGCAATCCATACCACTGAATTTACCTGCTCTTCATTACAGAGACAGCCTTCCCCTGGAAGGGTCTTTGGCTGAAGGGAAAGCACCAAGGAGGAACTAAACTCAGTCCAAATGTTACAGGACTTGCTGTACATAATGTTTAATTTTGGCTTTTTGGTCACACAGAGTCAGAATATTTCATGGTACCTTCATAAAAACTTTTCATGGTCTCTAAATAGATATTTTCTGCTTTTAAACCTCAGCTGAATTATGTGGATATGTTTTGTAACTCAAAAGGGGCTGACATGTAGGTGAATAAGGAGGCTAATCATTTTTGTTGTAAAGAATAAAAATATGTATATTTTCTCATGCTTAGGAGAGTGTAATAGATATCCTAGATGATAAAGGCTCACAATTGTAGAGTAGTTAAAGCAGGGCTGGTCAGTTTAAATGAATTAAAACCCCTTTAATTCCTTGGAGGCCTCTCAATTTCTTTTCAGATTTAAACTGTAGTCACAGCCTCCTGTTAACTAATACTCATGCTGTGGATTTTCCATCCTATTCATCACAAATTCCTGCAGTAGTGGGAATGGGGGAGAGGGAGAGGAAGGACTTCAGCTCAGTTATAAATCACCAAGAAGTGACTGACAAATACCAAGTCAGACCTTTGCACAGTGCTGTGCTGGAGATGGCAAATTGCCAGGCAGGCTGCAGATACACATGGTGTTATCTCTGAGCAGTTTTAGGGAAATGATATGTTTATTCTAAAGTAAGGAGGGGGGTGGGGGTGGATGGTTCTTAATGGAGTTCTTGTCATTTCAGTTTTAAGACAATGGAAAAACTATTGGGACTGGCTTTTCCTGTTTTATTTCATATGCAAATAAGAAAAAAAAATGGAAAAAAAAAGAAAATTCAATATCTCACACAGTGAAAGATAAAAGAGACAGTAAGATTTATTTCGTTTGTTCTAAATATGTTGTGCATTTAGTGCTTCATCTCCATATTTTGGTCATATTTCCATGTTTTTGTATGTAATATATTTGACTTCTAGCATATTTTATGTTTCAGAAAACATTTTTGCTTGAAGTATAAATCTGACTTTGAAACCACTTTCATTTAATTAATATGTTATATATATATTTATTAATGTCCCTGTAAATATGGTAATTTATATGATTTATGTACACATCTGTCTAATCACAGTTTGGTACTTGCCTTGTATCAACAACTATGCAATGTGAGACTTAAATCATAATTCTTCAAGTCTGTGCCATTTTTTGTAGATCATTACAAGAGGACAGGTTGATCATATGTCAACATAGATATTAATATATACAGTCAGTGTGTCTACTTTGTGTTGATTTACTTAATGTGCCACAATAATATATAACATCTGAATAGAAGAGGGAAGAATTCAAGAAAAATCCAAAAAGAAACAGAGTCTGTCTCTACACACTTTTCTCCTAAGATGTAATATTATGGCTCATAGGATATGCAAATCACATTTGTATCCTGTCAAAAAATATCATGCATATTACACCCCTAGAAAAATAAATATATTTCTTTTTTCCTATGAATCAATATCAATTTTTTAAATCACTTTTTTTGGAGGAATATATTTTTTCAATCAGTTTTATTTATGCTAATAGCAGAAAAATAAATGAATGAAAAAGAATACAGAACTATTTGCAGGGTTCAAAAAAAATACATAAAGGAAGCATTCAAATTACAATCCCTTTCATCTTTTGCAGCTTACTGATCACAGGCAGAAGGGAAAAATGTGGAACATATTCCAGATTTCCTACTTGACTGCTGTTTTAGTGCCAAGAGGAAAATAAGTAAAATATTATGTAAAATATTAAACATTATGAGCCAAATATTCTTCAGGGGGTCTGGAGGAAAGACAGCCAAAAGAAAATGCTTTTCAATAGGGGTAATGATATTAACTTCCTTTCTCAATGACTTTGGAATTACATAGCTCAAAGGTGACAAGTATCTCTAACAACTAATAAAAACAAATCCACTCAGCATTCTTACAAAACTGACTATTCAGCACAAATCACAAACATGAAGGAAGCCAATTTCAGGAAAACTTCCAAAAAATTAAAACCACTGAGTTTCAGAGGTGATGAAAGTGTTAATTACTAAGCTTAGTGTTCTTTCTCTTCATACCGTAAACGTGGCTCTTGAAGTTACACAAGCAGATGTTGCTCTCACTGGGGCTCAGGATAAGCCAAGCACAGGGACCTTGGCTGGCAAGTCTAGTTATGCCAATGCCTGATTCTCCTTGTCCCTGTGAATAGCCATTGGACAAGGATTGAGAGAAACCACTGGGATGAAAACAGCTTGCATTTTAACGGCAAAAAACAAATATAAGAACTGAAGTTTAGGAAATCAGTAGGCAAACCAAATTTTACAATTACTTTTGCAGTTGGTTATGGTGATTTTTGTTGGTGGTGTTATATCATATAAATCAAATTCAAAATAGGCATTGTGAGACCATTTTGCTTGATGCCAAGAAAATCTACATGTTCAAGAAAAGAGACAAAGAGAACGTATCAGGGTGTTTGTTTTCCAAAAGAAATGAAAAGCCCACAACTGCTATTCTGCCTGTCAGTCATCTCTGGCTGATTACTTGTAGCATCCAACAGAGATGATCAGAAAGGGATTTGAATGAAAGCAGGTTAGCAACTTTGCAGTTTTATTTAAGGAGAAAAACCTGTGTGACCTGAGCCATGGTATCAGCCATGGAGGTGATCAAGTGCAGAAGTGGATACATTGATCTTCAGTGTTAGGAGGACTGGAAATAGATGCATTAAACCCCACACTGGGTAAGCTACTTTGAAAAAAGATACAGAAAGGTTGGACTGCACACTATGGAAACCTTCATAAAGTTTCTCAGACAGTCATGGTCTCTTCAATGGAAGGGAGAAGAAAAATCACTTTGCATGCTGAGATTGGCATGGATTATTTGGACCTGAGCAGAGATATGACAGAAAAAAAGATTGACATCTCTGCAAGACAGGTCAGAAGAAGGCAGTGATCAGGGAATTACTTACCATCCCCCAATATCATTTGAGAGAAAGTGACTTTGCCACCTCCATGAACAACCAGATCTTTTTTTGTTTATTCCTTTTAGTCATGAGCAGGGATGGGCAGATACATCAGACTTTGTGTTGTGGTTTAAACCATGCACACAGTCCAATAGACGTGTATTACACAGACCTGCTGAAGAGATTAACTAGTCTTGAAGGAGTCAAAGTTTTAATACACATTACCATAACCTTGGCAGGCAAACTCCACTCTTTCTAAGGACTATAAAATTCTTTGGATATTTGGACTGTGCATATGCAAATCAAAAACTTATTTAAATGAGAGTAGTGTGGCTGTAGCCATGCACAGTAGAGCCAGATGAAATGCACGCAGGCAACACGGTGCTCCCCAAGTGCCTCCACGGGGTCTCCCAGGCTCAGCAGAGCTGGCCAAGCTGCAGGAGATTTTGTGAAGTGGAAAATCCCTTGGCATTCAAGATCAGATCAGCAGTGTGTTGTTGCTTGTTGACAAACAATGAGCTCTCATTTTGAGTCAGAGCTCTTTTAGCTGAAGCCTGTGCAACACATGACATGTTTATTCACCCAGGCTAACCAGAAAGCAGAGTCTTAAAGATTTATTTCACTTTATGTTTAATTTACATTCCAAAAATTATATCCCAGACAGTTGCTATTTGTATCAGTGCAGAGACCTAAACCATCAGAATTTTATTCATAATTTACTATTATTTAAGCTTGTTTGGGAACAGAAAAACTGTACCTCAATAATTTGTCAAGTGAATGATTTCTACTTGGGGTAATAAATATTTCTGAAGAAGTAACCTGATCATTTCTGTGATCTATTGACTACTTATAAGAGATGAGAGAAAAGAAATTTAAAAGAAGACTGACCAACATAAGTCAGCATCATTATTCACACTGAAAAAAGTGAATTCACAGACATCATTTTATCAAGATGTTTCCAGCTAAAAAATGTTTTAAATCACTGTTCTGAGTTAATCTGTAATCATATTTCTGTCTGCGTTCTTTCCAGAATAAATGATGAAAATCTCACACATTTAGCATGAAGGAACTCATTTAACACCAAGGACTCATCACTTTACAGAATTTTCATTCTCTATTATTTTTAGTTACAAAATGGCATTATAATTCAGCATATCAAAAATGTACTCGTGAAAAAAAAGAATTGGACAAAGAAATAGGAGGTGGTACTTTTTACTTTATTTCTTCTTTTTTTTCTGAAAAAAGATAAATTTTTAAATGGTAGAAATTTATAAATTAGATAGATTAGATAGACTAGATAGATGGATAGATAGATAGATAGATAGATAGACTGATAGATAGATAGATAGATAGATAGATAGATAGATAGATAGATAGATAATTTTCTGCTTCATTGTGACTAGCTCTTTTTCCAAAGAACCACAAGAATATTCTCGATGTAAAAGATATCTCTTTTAGCAAAGGAAGGACAGTGAGGAGGTATGAAAAACAAGTATGACCTAGCAAAGCAGGGTATCATTACCCTTTTCCTTCAGAGTGCCTACAGAATACATGTCATCATGTGACTTGTTCATCTTTAGGATTTGTGGTTCTAACCTGTGCTTTTACCTTCAGAAATGCTGACTAATTGAGTATTTGCTAATATGCCATTTCAGTCTCATTTAATGAGATAAGCAGCATGATTTCATGTACCGTGTCTTAGGATGCTTCACAATCAAACCAAATTTTTGATGTGCTGGGAAGATTTTCTTTGTCTTTGGGTGCCAATTGTTCATTTGAATCATCATTGCATTCTTAAAAACCTAAACTGCCTATACAAATAAAAACAAAAAAAAGCACCTACCTTTATTTTTAATTCAATTATGTGGAAAAAAACCACAGCATCAGAAATGAAGCAAGATTTATCAACAAGCCTGGAAACACCTAGAAACTTGCAAGTTAAATGCACACAGCAACAAAAAGGGCCATCAGGACACCACACCGTAGCTGCAGTTGAGTTGATATACAGGACATACAGTCATGTATTTCCTACTGATTCAAAAAGGAATTCAGTTTTGTTCAGGTTAGCAGCTCATAAAGGTTTCCATAATGGAAAATGTAATAGTCCAGCCTTGGTGATACAGCAAAACTGACCATGCCAGCCAACTGCCACACCATGGCATCTCACCACAGAAGCACAAAGCAGCTGCAGAGGAGCAGAGTGGAAAAGAGGTATTTCTGGAGTATATATAATGATCACGGTTGTTGGACTTGAGGATCTTAAGGGCTTTTTAAGATAAAAATAATTCTATGATTCTATAATCTATTTGCATTAATAGCTAGCATCCTTCCAAAAATGTGGGCAGTCTCTGGAACTTTTTACTAATTTTGGAGTGACACAGTAGACAGTCTTTAGACAAAGTCCTATTACAGAGAGTAACAATGTAAATATATGCAAAATTAATAGATGTTTCCAGTGTTTCTACTTCCTTTCTTTACTTTCGTGTTGCATTGGTGAAACATGGAATATTTTCTTGGAAAATCTCATAAATATGAAGAGAGAAAAAAAGAAACATAAAAGTAACCCTTCAGACTTATTGGTTGCTTTTCTTGACATCAGGTTCATGTTTATGTAACTAATGTTTCTGTCCTGTATTTGCACAGGGACAATTAAAGTTGTTTTTTTTTCCTTCATCAAATAAAAAACTCTAATTTTAATCACAAAAAATGGCAATATGTCACACAGCAGGTAATAATTTAACATAAGGGGAAATCAGATATATACAATTATGTGAGCAGCATTAAATATTTGCTCCGAATTAAGATCAGATTTTTTTTTTAATTTTTTTTTACATTTTTCCCCTGTTTTTTATTAGTTTTGTTCTCATCTCCTGTTGAACTTCCAGCCAAAAAAGCCAGAAGAGACTGATGCACTGAAGAAGGGGCAATAGCTCACTCTGGTTTCTTGTTCCTAGACTTCATGTAGAAATTTGAGAGAACTTTGGAGCCAGCTTTGCTCAAATGATAGAAAGACTGACAGCAGCTCCTTTCCCTTGTAAAAACCCTCAGCCAGCATGAAGCCTACTTAGTACAATAAACAACACAGTGTGAACTATTTTTGCAGGTGAGATGTCCTGCTGGTGGCCCACCCATAAATCAAGGACACTGCCTAACAGCAAGGGAAGCAGCCAGAGCTAAAAGAAGGGGAAATGAAGTGTTGCACATAACCCCCTACTGACTGAAGGTCACAGACCCGTTGAGACTGACAATTTATTATAATTTATTAGTGTTGCATTTCTTCTTTAAACCAGCAGGAGTATCAGAATCCAAGCATATGAATTCTGAAAAACTGCAGAAGAATAAAAGGTCTTTCGGCAATGTACAGTGTGTGGTGTGTGTATGAAGTAAAAGGAAATAAGGTAAAGGTAGATAATTCAGTCAATTTCCTTTTGACAAATGCAAAGTTTGAATGATGGGTGAAAAGTATTTGTAAATATTTTGAGATGGACATGAAAATGTCAGAAATTATTAATCAAGTGGTCTTTGATAGAAATGTGCCAAAATTTTACTGTCCCAAAATGCCTAGTACTTACTCTTTAGGCCTCATATGAACGACCTCCTGGAGCTGTTACTGTAAAAAGTAATTAAAAGAACCAAGTCTTTTGTTTTTATTAGGAAAGAGATTAGTGCCATGTGAAGTAAGTAAAAAGCCATGGTTTGAAAGACCATGTTTGGACCAAATTTTGTAGTCTTCCCTCTAGAAAGGACATGAAACCCACAAATGCCTGAACTTCTTTGATCCCATATTTAAATATTTCAGCTGATGCCAGCCTGCATAGTTCCACAGAAACTGTTCATCTTCCATATGAATAGACAATCCAGGACCTACAGAATATATGCATTGTTTCTTTAACATCAGAGTGGGGAAAAATGCACTAGCTTATATATTTTTTTAAGTGTTCCTGAGAAACTGAAAACTATTTTCCCACCTGTCTTACATTTTTCCCAAATTTAGATACTACATTAAAAGGTTCATACTGGTGCTTTTGAAGTATTTAAAATAAGAATTTCCACATTTCTGACCCCAAAATTGTGATTTTAGGAGTTGTGGTAGACTATGTAGTCACAGAGACATTCAAAATGAAATAACAAATCTAACCAAGTGAAAATTCACTAGCTTCACTTGGCTGGATTGATAAATCCTAAAGATTTCCAGAGAATGAAACATGAATATCAAAGTCATGTGTTGGGGAACATTTTTTCAATCAGTCATACCATTTAAAAAACTCCTAAACCAGAACAATACAGTCCCCCTCAGGAAAAGGAATGATCAAAAGAACAAACCCCTCTGGCAGATATAAATCACCCCACTTAATGCATTACTGGAGGATTCTTGTATTTGGGCAATGAGGGCAGTTTAAAAATAGAGTTTGATTATATGATGCAATCTCTCATGATTTGGAGGGTGAGATGCCAGCTTCTTCTCTTTGACTGCAGATCCCAAATTCAGCATGTTCTCCCTTTCATCAAGGTTCAAAAGACCTTTTTTTGTAACTTAAATTGCTTTATAGTGAACTATCACTTTTTGTCTCTCTGATCTGTCTTACTGAAATTTGGATATAACAGGTATTTCTCTGCTACTTTCTTACTTAACAATGCTCTCTTACCCTACTTGTTTTCCAACTTGAAGTGATCAGTTCTGAACTTGGAAATGCTATTTCCTACAGCACATGGGTGAAAGTATGCTCCTTTAAGAAGCAGGTACAGATGGCAAGTCCATCAGCTAAGTTCAAACCAGAGGTCAAGAGAGGAAAAGGAAATTACCCTTAGTACTCATCTCAGACTCTGCCCTCTTTTACTGTCTCCTCTGACTGCTGGTAAATTTAGCTCATCATTTTCCCAACCAACATCCAGCTTCGCCAGTGACAGTGGGAAATCAATATATCCACCACATTTGACCTTATCACCTTTAAAGCAGTATCTTACAAATCACTCAGGATAAACAGTCATGATCCCAGGGTTAGCTAAAGGTGGAATCAACTACACCTAAACCATTCCAGGCAGATGTTTGTCCAATGTTTTCCTAAAATTTCCAGCAATTGAGACTCCATAGTTACCTTCAGAAATCTCTTCCACTATTTAATTATCCTTACTGATAGAAAATCTTTTCTCTCATCTAACTTAAATCTTCCTAGCTGCATTTTAACATGCTATTTCTCGCTCTAAAGTTCAATGGATCAAAGTCCTAAACAATGCCTGGAGAATATATTGTGAATCTCACATTAGCAGCAGTCAATAAGATATTTGAAGACCTACACTGACCCCTCAGTTTTCTATTCCTTTACCCCACCACCCCAACCCTTTCTTCACAGCTACATATTCTAGATTTCTGATCAATCCTTTTGCTCTGCTTTGCTCTCCCCTTTTTTTGGTCCACAAACTTCTGGAAATATGGTGCCTCTAATTGGATGCAGTAATGCTCCAGCTGAGGCCAGTATTCAGCAGAGCAGCTGTTTTACATATAATACTCATGTTTATACATCCTGATACAGGGTTTGCTTTTTTAAAAATATTTTTAACAGAAGTTTAACATTGAGAATACATGCTCAGTTTGGGGTCCCTTCTAGTTCCTAGGCACTTTTCTGCAGAACTACCAGCCAGGTGGAGAACCATCTCCATGAAGCAACACAAAACCAGGGAATCCTTCCCTTCTGTGTCAGAGGACTCTGATGTGAGGAAATACTTGGCTGATTTGACAATTTATGTTAGCTTTTATGTAACAGGTAACATCTTCAATGTGTGTACATGCAACATGTTTAATATTTTTTTCGCTTGTTTCTCTGGGACTCTAGGTATACCAGCTCTTCAGTAGCTCTTTCCTCTAGCAAAATGAAGACAAAATTACCTTTTCTGTCAGTCTTAGGTCAAGGTTGATATGTACATTATACGAGCATGCCTCTTTAGAAAAGAAAATCATATGGATAGAAGATGGTTACCCTTCTCTCATAACTAAAGACAAAGGGAGGTCTTTTCTAAAAGAGGTCTAGGTGGCCTAGAAACTCAAGTTCTTCTAATTATATCTCTGGGCTCAGCAGTAAGTCCTTGTTCAAGTAACTCCTCTGATTTAAACCAGTTGTGGCGTGGAACTAAAGGAAGAGGCCCAGAGCTGTTTTATGTGCAAATAATAGAGTCTGCAGTAGTAGTTCAAAATCAAAACAATTTACTCAGAGATGCTCCCAAATAGAAACACATTAAGCTGTTTCCGATGCATCCTGAAGAGTTTTAACCTTCAGATATCCAAAGGGATGCTGTTTGATTAATTTTAACTTTTAGGCTATGTTACCTTGTAGCACTAGCCAGCACCCAGGGAACAATATCAAACCCCAGACACGGCATGCAGAGCGCAGGAAACAAAGAAAAATTGTTTCATGGCTCAGCTAAGAAGCACCTGCAGTCACAGAGCACACTGATTTCAAAGGCTTCACAGTCTGTGTATGTGAACCAATATTCATCCTGCTCAGCTTTAATTCATTTGAATTGATATGTTCAGAATAAGCGTGCGCACTCTTAACTTTCTTCTGGAGTCACTTAAGAAAGGCAAAAAAGTTATTCAAAGTGTCTAAGATCTGAATCATATCCCAGAGGTATTAATCTTTATTAATTATGCATCTGCTTTAGAAATTTGTAGTCTTTGTGCTCTAAATCCCTCTGGTCAGATAACACTGGACTTTCCAATTCTTAGATACCTCAACTGTAGAGGGATTGGTAAACATCAAAAATTATTTAAATAATGGGGTGGTGGAAAGCTTAATGTGTATGGAAAAAAAAGCACTTTTTTATCTCCCTCAAAATTTGACCTTATCAGCTAAATTTCTATCTTCACCAGAAATATACTTCACAGCAGAAAAGACAAAGCTGTCTTGTAGTCACCTGTTTCTAATAGTCACTGCCTTCCCTGTGAGAGGCACACAACACCCTGTGGCACTGGGCTGTGCCAGTAGAGCTGGTTGCTTACAGATCCCATTCTAGAATGACTAGCAAAGTTACAGAGCTTTGCTCCAAGTCATCCTCTGAACAAATGCTCCTCTGTCACCTGCTCGGGAATGTTATGACAACATGACATTTTGGGGGAATTAAAAAGAATTAATAAAACTATTTTGATTAGGGGGGTAATGTGTTAGAACATGTTAGCTTGCAAAAAGATACATGCAGGGTTTCTTTTTACAAATATCATCATAATAAAAGCTTTGCTCTTTGCATGAAAATCTCTGTCATGCTGAAATACCAATGTATTTTTATAGGACTAAAATAATTGATTGCATTTGACTTCTCATTTTTCTAATCAGTTTACAGATATTCTACAGGTTGATGCCTCATCAACAGTCAAAGTCAGGAAGGTTTCATTACTGCTGTAAGGATTAGAAAAATTCTCAGTTGACGCAAAACTGCTTTATGGCACTTCTGAGTAGTTTATTTTACATTCTTTTCCTAAAGCTGACTCTTTTCTTCCCCAGGACTTATTTCCATTATTTCACATACATTCATTATTTAAATAGCTACAAACATCTTCACTCCCTTCATCCTTAACTACTGCTTTGAAGGTGCCATTAAGTCATGCCTGTAGCATAATTTGGAATGAGGGAGATAATTCTTAGTGAAGACCAGACCACTCACCAGTATTTAATATCTAGTGAACTCTAAGGATAAACTTTTGAAGTACTACATATTGTATTGGTCTGATTTTTTTCTATCTTTATTTCAAGGATGAGCATTGTCAGCACAGTACTGAGTGATTTTGAGAATAACCAGAAATTTTTCCAGTAAAATGTATCAGACTCTAAAATCTTGCACAGCCACTGGAAATGGAAATGTTTGCATTTTTTGCCTGGTTTTTGCTCAGGAAAAGGCAGTTATGATTAAATTACCTGTATTCATTAATGTATTGGTGAAGAGCTAAATTTACAAACCCACAACTACGGGAACATTTCCAAATAAATTCTGCCTCCCTGGAAATGTCACTCAGCAATATGAACAAGCCTTTTCAATTCTGTGTGTGAAAATCCAGCTATCAAACATTGTGCACAGTAAACTTAGTTTTCACTCATACAAAAGCAAACAAAGCCTGTACTGTAATGGCTTTTGATCCTATAATCCACACCAGAGCTCAGAGGTGAGCCAGCAATTTGCAGAGCTTTGTCCCTGAGCCTGGCTGGCACTTTTCTGCTATTCAAGTACACACTGTCCTGGTGGCTGATCCAAATCACAGACATGATAGAAAGCAAAGGAGCTTACAAAGCATTCTCTAAAAACTTTAATTGCCAACATTTTTTACCAATTTTTTAGACTTTTTTCCTGGTAAGGAAAATTCTTACTCTTAAAATTGTCATATGGTTCAGCACAATACAATATTGTGCTTGTCAACAAGTCAATATAAACATGGAATAATGAAAAAACATCTTTTTTACATGCCTTCTTTTTATTCCACATAAAAAAAAAAAGTTTATTTTCTTCCATCACAGTTTCCAGGTCCCAAAATCTCTGCATCTACATTATAATATAAGACAAAACAAACTCACAAATTACATTCGATTTGTGAGCTACTGTGCAAATCTATTTTCAGGAATTTCACTGGAATATTCATTAAAAAAATGACCATTGCTTGATTTTCATATCTTACTGAGATTAAGGTCTCTACATTGACAAAGCACTTCTTCTTGAAAATTTTGTTATAAAAAAGGACATTTTGCACTGGTTGATGTCCTCCCTGTATTACTGAAGAAATGCCTAAAAAGTTAAATTAGATATAGAACAAAAAGAATGCTTAGTCAAAAAAAAGTGGCAAATCCCAGAGGGGAAGTATGATCAGAGAGGATTAGAAAAAATTCTTATTTGGTTTACCCAGAACTACCAGTGGAAAAAAAATTAAAATCACTAGGAATAAGAAAAAAACCCAGCTGAAATAATCTAGATTAGTTACCAATAAATTGAATTGCATTGAAATGTCAAGACAGAGCTACCTGCAGAGCAGGATAGACCTACTCAGGACTGGGCAGCAGAGTGCAGATCTTTGCTAAGTCACAGGGTTCTCACATAAAGCAAGTCCTTTTTCTGCTTTTGATCTTGGTTCCTCATTAGTGGGAGAGAGCAGCCACTGCTGTCTGGGCCATTTATGCAGGCAAATATTTTTTCTGTGCTTCATGTTATTCCCCACAAGAAGTTAGCCACTAATCAGGCTTACATGGAGACTTCTCAAAATACATCAAGGTTTGGTAATAGCCACGAGGAGTATAATCCTCATTTAGAAATATAGAAATTTTGACTGAGTTGAGTGGGAGGTTCTGCATCCTGATCCAGCTGTGGCCGTGCCAGATATTCCACAAAAGTTCACAAGATCCCCAGAAGTCTGCAAAAAAGGGGTTAATGGGAGAAAATAACTCATAACTTCTGAGGAAGCCGTCTTTCAGTCTGATACAGGATCTTCAGATTTGATTTTAGTTTCTTTCATTTAATTCTTTTTTTATTGTCCAAATTGATAAAACACTTTTAATATTATATGAGTATTTTGCAAGTAACAGTATTTTATAGCAGTTAATTTCAGAAAGAGATTATACATTGTATAACGGTTTTGTCCAAATTATTATGCCTATTACATGCATAGCACCTTAGTTTTGTCCTGGGTACAACAATGCAATATACAATGTTGCCAGGAGGATGGAATTTGCACTTTTCAAGGTTTGCTGAGAAGCCCTTTTCCCAGTTCTACCCCACCAGTCTTATCTTTCTTCAGTCTGGACCCAGTGAGCTCTGCTTCTTGCAAATCCCCAACTAGGAGAGAAGAACATACAAAAGCAACAAGTACTTCAGCCTGGTAGGGGCCACCAAAATGAGTAAGTCACTGGGGAAAGGCAGAATGATGAGTTTCTTGATGTTTTTTTGCCACCAAGAAACATCAATGACTTGCTACAACACTCACTGTCCTGAACTGGTTCAAGATGTGCATTTCCAGAATAAACTACATGAGTCCTGGACATCTCTGATATCAAGGTAGTTTTACCTTCTGCCAAGTACCTGCATTCCAACTGCAGAGCATGGGCTGGGAAAATGGGAAAGCTGAAATAGAAAATGATTCTTGAAGTAAAAAAAGCTTGTATGTTTTACAACCTGACTGCACACATTGGAGATAGGAGATGCTGGGACCTGCTGAAAACAGCTCTTCTGCATATAGGAGCATGCAGGGGCAATCAAACAGTGACCAGGACTGTGTACAGTAAGTGGTCACGGCATGTAATTGTCATTAAACTGTGATTAGCTTATGTCATCCAGATACATGAGGTGGTAGGAAGAGTTGAAAGGTATAAACTGTACACATAATTCTTCAGGTTGAGGGACGACCTGAACAGTGGAGATTTTTGGAAGACCTGAAAACATGTGGGTCCTTGTGCATGCTCAATGGTGAGCCCAGACTTCTCATTCCTCAAGTAGGAAATCTAGAGGAGAGGAGGATTTCCTGAGGTAGCATGAAACTGCATATAGGAGGATGCTGCAAGGCCAGATCTGAGGTTCCCACCTCTGCAGGGTTCCCAACACCACACTCACAATACACATGGGTCAGGGCCACAACAGAAATCCAGGGAACCTATCCCTGAAGGAACCATGTGGGGTTCATTAATAAGACAACGTAGATGTCATCTAGAAGAAAAGAGCAGGAGGCATAGCCGTTGCAATATTTTGAGTGTTGAGGGGGAGTTTACACAATATATTAATCCCTTATGGGGATAGCTGACGAAGGCCCTCCGGAATGAATCCTGTGAATCACAGAGGGATTTGGCTAGGAATTAAGCTCCACGTTGCTCCGTGCTACTGAGACTAAGATGCTCCCAGGTCCAAAGAGAAACAAAACACGAGAGCCTATAAAACTCAGAAACTGCAGTCTCATCTTTATGCTGCCTTCCACATTAGGCAGTGGCTGAATAGGGCCTCTGCAGCTTCCCACAGTTATAAGTAAGCACCTAAAACTTACATCCTCTTGTGGGATTTTTTTTAAAGTCATTTAGATATCATAATCTGGTTCTGGTAGTTTCTCCTCCATGAAGCATCAAAATGTTTTAATACCTTATTTATGTTTCAGCCTACGAAAAAGCCTCTACCCTTCTTTTATTATTAGAAAAAGAATCCTCTGATGTTCTTTGCCCTCTGACACAATTAAAAGATAAAAGGACATGTGAAAGTCCTCTTGGTGGTGGTTATGAGTTATGTCTACTCCTGACTTCAATGGAAGTGGCCAATAATGAGAGGAATTTGCAAGAAAGAACAGAGGTTTAAAACAAGTTGCTGAACAATGACATAAAAAGCCAGTAACCCTGGATTCAGTTCTAATTCTGAGCACTAAATGTTTCCTCACACTACTGAAAAATCTTTAAAACTTGAGCAAGAAATTTTCAGGCTCTGCAAGGATCCTCCATGAAGTCAAATTTCTCAACCCAAAAGTTACAATATTGTATTTGGCTGGAATAATGTTCTATTAGTTAGAAGCAGTGATTCTGCTCATGAGATGTAGTTCTATCTTGTCCATAATGGCTATGCTTATTTTGCCAGCTTTGATATCTTCAGAGAGGTAAAGGGGTGTTTTTAGAAAAAAAAATACTTTGATCTGAATTTCCAGACATGGAATGTTCTCTCTTATTGTTATGTTTTGCATTACAAGTTTGTGCTGTTACTGAAGGATTTAATTACTAATCTTACTTACTACTTTATTTACAATAACATTTTTTAACAACTTTTTCAAGTTTTGAATGAAATTTTCCTAATATTTCCATTATGTTTGGGATTTAGCTGAGATTTCTCTAACCTTTGGTTTAGTCTATTATCCTAACAGTTCATAAACCAAGTCCCTTTATTTTTCTAACTTTACTGAAGACACAGGATAAGTAGTGGTTTTAATCTCTAGAGGATTTCTATGTTGTACATGCATCATATTTGCTTTCTTAAGAATGCTAGATGAAACATTATAAAACTGATCCTAGCAATCAACAAACTATATCTGTTGCTTTTAGAACAAGAAGGTGTAAATAAAGCAATATAGTAAATTATCTGTAATCAATTGACAAGGTATAAAAATATGTAACTAATTTTGCAGGCTAGATTTGCACTACTGCAAATGGCAGCAACATACACCAATTGTTATTCCAGCTGTGTCTTTTGTAATATTAATTGGTTACTTTTGTATAGTTTTGAATCAATACACTAATTCAAGTCAGCTGCATTAACTTTCAAACTCTTATTTATCCATTAACTTCTACTCAGCCATATCACAGCTGATAGAGACAAGCCCCAACTACAGAACACCAAAGAAGTTTGGATAGGAATACTACAATTGGACTGCCCTAAGAAGAGCCTGACTTAGAATAATTAACATGATTTTTTACCTAAACTGCTGACAATTTTGTTTCTTCAGAGCTTGAGGCACATCAAGGTAATTTTTACTTATTGATCATAGAATCATCAGTGGTTTGGGCTGGAAGGGACTGTAAAGATCATCTCATTTCAACCTGCTTTCCATGGGCAGAGATGCCTTTCAGTAGATCAGGTTGCTCAGAGCCCCACCCAGCCTGGCAATGAACACTTCCAGGGATGGGGCAGCCACAACCTCTCTGGGCAAATGATAGAAAAAAACTTTTAAGCAGGAATGAGAGTTGGGTCCTTAGCTTTTTCTATGTTTGATCTATAGTTTCCTTAAAATAAGGTGAAATATAAAGTCAAGTAGATGTTTTGGACTGTGAGGTTTCTTTTCCCATATCAAAATGTTGATGTACACACTGCAAGAAACATTAGCACAAAGCATTAGTCCAGTTATAGTTCTAGCTAAACTTTGCTAGAGATACGTTTCCTCAGTTTGCCAGATCACAGGTGAAATTCCTCTTTGCTGTGCTTCACCAATAGCTCAGTCACTGGTCCTAATGGGGCAAAGTCAAAAAGCCATACAAGGCTTCCCCCAATAAACAATGTGTGGGGATATGAGTATGTGTAGGGAAAGGAGGGAGGGTCATTCTAATCCTTACATACTCACATCTGTCTGCAAGGTGTGCAATTCCTCAGGGCGGAAGACCTGAGCCTGACAACTGGTAAAAGCTAAAGAAGCCCCCCCTAACTAAAAAATAGCTAGCAGAAAACCAGATGGTTATAAACTTGAGGCTTCTCCCAGAATTTCTACTTAAGACTTATTTATTTTGTTTTCATAGCAAAATGGAAAAATATGAATGCACACAGAAAAAGCCACAGATTTATTTTCTGATTTTGGTCACAGTATTCTTATAAAAATGAAAACCTTACAGATCTGGAAACAATCTTACTGTCACATAGCTAATTTCAAAAAAGGACTGTAGACTGTAAAATCAGCGTGCAGTTTCCCACAAATGTTTCCGTGTGCACAAATGGTAAGATTTTATGGGAACTCTATTTACATGTGTGAAATTATGTGGTTACCTAGTGATGCAAATTTGCAGGTGTAAAATAAGATAGTACTATTGTCACACAGACAGCAGTCACATGTCTGCTGAAGCTACAGTCTAGCATAGCACTTCTAAACCAGCTCAGAAATAAAAATAATTGTCATTTTTAAATTTCCTTTTAAATCAAGTTACTAGGAAAAAAATGGCTCAGTCCTCATTCACTGACATGCTTACTGACCATGTGTCATACAGGGTGTGGGGTTCAGGTGAACTATTTAAATAATATATTACCTCTGTGTTGGTTTGTCTGTCTTCGTTCCAATACCCTTGTGCTGACATAAGGCAAACACAGCATGTGACAGTTAAACTGAGTGGGGGGAAGGTAGCAAGAAGGAAGTATAAAACTGACATGATTAATAGAGCTGCCACAATTTGTTTACCAGAATGGCTTTGATGAACATAGACTTTTTTTCCAAGACTGTTAGTTCACTGCCATTTTTCTGTTGAATCACATTAAGAGTAAAATCAGGCCATCAAACTGTCTGGACAGTTTGATGAAGCAGCCAAAGGTACTAAAGGAACGTTTAAATGCTCAGTGATCACTGAATGGCCCATTTGACTCATCTTTGGATGAAATAATAAAAGCTAAGGACAATATGGGACCCTTATTAACTTCCTGAACATTCACAAATAATATTCCTCATTGATAAAAATTACATGGAGTGAAATTAGTTGTTTGAATACAGCAGAAAATGCTTTGTTCCAGTAATTAAAAAGTTTAACAGTAAAGGAAATTTGAACCAAGAAGTTCAGTCTAACCTTATGTACAGATTAAAAAAAAATCTAAATTAAGATACTCATCCACTTAAAGCCATACTACTGTCTTCCTTTGATGAGTACAAATAGCTAAATTTAACAGCTTTGCAGCTTTCTGTGATCAGAGGAGACTCTGATTCTGTCAAGGTGTTCTTAGATCAAATCCTGTTTACTTATAAAGCATATCTGAAGTCCCAAAAGAACTCAGATAGGAGACAGTTGGTTTGCCCACAGATACAAGCTGCTTTTTCAGGCAACACTTGACCCAAAAGTTACATCTCAAGCTCATACTCCTAGAGCATCTTTTTTTCCTTGCAGTCATCCTGTTTCTGGCAATTCTTTGCAAATCCTGATCTGTCCATAACCTCTGAAGACATTCAGTTTATCTTTCTGAGAAGTTTTATGCATAGGCTATTTCTCAGAGGAAACTACAGACCAACCAGCTAACTCCACTGAGAGTCTTGTTTTTTCCACTTCAATATTCCTCCAAGAACATTTCTCCAATTCCTTTGCATAACAATGCACAATGTGAAATTTTTAAATTGTTTAAAACCTCCGACATAACTAGTTACAAACCACGGCCTCAAGTATAAAACATGAGGAGGGAGGACTTGTTAGAGGTAATGGCTCAGTAAAGCTGAATTGGTAATTTTGACAGTCTCCCAAGTGGCAGATATTTGGACCTTTAATGAATGACTACTATGTAGTCATTCAGTTAAAATTAAATTCCAGATTCACATTTTACTTGAAAGATTTTTGGATCAATCTAGTATTTCACTTTTCAGGAGCCAATTTATTCACATATGGCTGTTTTGTACTCTGAAATAAAATAAAGCTGAGACATATAAATGCAAAAATTCAAGCAGCATTAGAAACAGTAGAAATAGCAGAAATAATTAAATGAATTGGGTTTGAAACTATTTCAACAAGTTTATTTAAATTCATAACATAATGAAGGACAGAGATTATGCAACGTGCTGCTCCTCTTTATAGTATAAGTGAAGAAGATCAGGGCACTATCTTTCTCAAAGAGAAAAATGGGGTTCCTTTGTGCTTCATTAAATAGGAAAATTGCTCATAATTTATAAAGAATTACTTTTTAAAATTGTTTGATTTCATAGTTTATCAGGTTAGAATAATTTTTGTTTCATAATCCTTGAAATGTAATCAACTTATCAGCATTAAGCTTTGAAATATAATCAGCATTAAATAGTTTCCTATAAAGCACGGTTGAACCGAAGTGGCACATAATCTCCTTTTACACAAAGTTAGCATGGATGAATACAAAGCTCCAGTTCAAAATTTGCAGGACATCATTACCATTGAACAGAATTTTAGAGTTTTTGAAGATTAGTTGGGGGAAACATTTCTTGAAGTTTCTCCTTCAAGAAAAGGAGTTTTGATATTTTACTGATTTGCCGTTTTTAAGAGTGCTGTTAGCTATGAGAATATAAATGTACATCTACACAGAAAAAAGTGTAAATTCTCCAGCTGTAGTGTCAGAATGTCAGATGTGATATCCATGGTTAGTTAGCTATTTCTACTATGAATGATGGGCAGTGGTGCATAAACCATTCTTCTACAGAATTTTCACCAAAAATCTGTGAAAGTAAATGGTCTAGATATGTTGACAGTCAATATTTGGGATACAGAAAAGATTGACAGTCATGGAAGAAATGTCACACTGCAAACCTCCAGTTTCGAACGAGAAACCTATGCCCAAAATACTCTTTCAGAGAAAATTCAGTCCTCAAAAATCATCACACTTTCAGGAGCAACTACAGACCTAAAAATTCAGTATGAGTTTGATGAAAAAAACCACCTCATTGGTCTCTCTTCATCCAGTTCTTCCTATCTTCATTGAGTAAGATATAGTCCTTACAAACATCTAAATATTTATGTACACTGAAGCAGAACAAACTGTGCATTTAACACAGCAATGTAAAAATCCAGAAATCTAGTATTTTAAAATCTAGTCCCTCCCAATACATGTTTTAAAACAGGATAGAGAAAAAGAAACCATCAAAATATAATTTGAGTGAAAGTAGATATGATGTAATATTAAAGCTCAAAACAACTGTGCATGAAGACTTTTTAAAGTACTGTCTAAAAAAAATATTACCAAGGTCTGTTAAGAGAACTACTCTGTGCTTTTTAAAGTAAATCATAATAAGCCTCTAAAAATAAGTTTTAAAGCCATATGTAATGACCCTACAGACATCACAAAAAGGCAACTTGCCAGTATAGCATTTGGACTCCCTTCTTCTCAACTCGTTTATGAAATGCAGTACCTTCCATTACTTAACCAGAAAAAGACACATTTTCCAACTGTAAATGCTAATTCATATTATATCACATTCACTCTAGATCTGAAAAAATCTCCTTATCATTTTTTTGTAATACATTTCAATAAAATTTAACATGAGAGCTAAGCTAAAATCAGTTTGGTTTTTTTTTTGCTGGAGACTACAAGTGTAGTCACTGGTGGTACATCATTTGGGATTGTCTTTCTGAGGGTTTTGTAAGTTGTTTAGTTTGGATAGCCAGTGTTGAGATATGTTTTGTGGCACTGTATGTTGATCCCACATGCAGTAAAGTTCTGTTACTGGAGAGCTATGAATAAATCAAAAATTCTTACTTTAAAAAACCCTTTAAAAACCCTTAAAAAAAACCAACAAAAACTCTTTCTACTTTTTAGTAATGCAATCTGTAAAAGATATAGTAAATAATGAGATAATATCAAACTGGGGAGATGGGGGAAGCAAGCAAGCTCCTTGTTGTAGCTAATGATCTAATTGTTCTAATATTCCATGTCTCTCAAAACCTCTTGCAGCCAATGGTAGAGAAGCCCAAATGAAACACATCTGCAGAACAGAGACACTGTTACCCACATCCTTCTTCTGTAGGCAGCAGAAATATAGTAATTTTATTGCTTACAAAGTCTTCCAGAAACAGTAAGTCTGAATAACTTCTCCATTTCAATATTCTGCTTCAGAGAGGAGGGCTGAGGGTGAAATCAGGAATTATTTTCAAGACATGGTACTTAAAAATCTTAGAGGTGGTTGATGAACACAAAAGGCTCTTACAGTATATATTTTTAAAGTAGTCACTCTAATTTTGTTTTAGTTTTCACTTCTCCATCAGCACACATCTCAAGGAAAATTCTGTTTAAATAAGTTCAGGCAACAGGAAGAAATCTGTTCAATAGTCATTTGGGCTGTTTTTTGTAAAAAACAAGGGACATCAACTGAGGATCAGACCATATAGAGTTATTGACTTAACTCTATGTATCAAATAAATTAAGTAATACTTAATTTTTAAGTAAACAATACAATTAAATGTGTACAAATAAAGTATTCTTTCACCAAACTATGATTAAACTATTTGTATTTCTCCTGCATTGGAGACTACTTCATCCAGAAACTGAAAAAGATAACCAAGAAAAATTACTATCACTGAAAAGATAAATTGCCCCATACTGTATTAATTAGCAAGGTATTGTCTTTGAACTGACTTCCCTACACCTGAAAAACAGCATTAAGAACTCAGACTTTATTTCAAAAATTCTAGTTTAAAAAAGATGTAAGTGCCAAGATGTAGATGTTTTCCAGAAGATCTTATGCAGGCAATTTTACTTATGCAATCCTTTGCGTGCAATGGTATTGCAGACAATGTCCAGGAGAAAATAAAAATATTTTTTTCCAACTGTTTATGACCAGCACCTTTAACTCAGAATGTATGAGACCAACACCACAAAATCAGTTTTTCAGTTCCTGGAATTACTGGGGGAAATTTCTGCTATTGCAAGATGAGTTATCAAAAACTGTTTATGCTTAATGTAATGGATTAGCAAATTGAAAAAAAAGGACAATTTTGTCTCCTCAAATCTACCTTAAATAGAGTTCAGCTGCAGTTTTAGTTGTTCAAGAAAGAACATAATTTTATTTAGAAAGTAAAAAGGAGAAAAAAACCCAAAACCACTTACATCTGCCTGATGGATGAGACCTGAGTACTGCTGCAGCGTATTCCTTGGCAAATTCCTCATCACCAGCTTTTCACAAACTGATTTTTCTCTCTCTGGTCAGCTGTCAATTCTATGTTCATTTTAACTCTTTTGAGTGTTTTTAATGTGTTTGTATCCAATTTAAGAAGTTCATTCATTAGTAAAAGACACCACTTTACTTCAGCAATATTTCCAACAAAAATATTCATATATTTATTCATCAGGAGATATGAAACAAAATTTTAAATGCTTCTGTGATGCTGCATCCTAAAGTTTCTATTTCCATTTGTTAGTATCACTGTTTTCCCATGATTTGCACATATTCCTGAATAAATCACAGCATTTTAAAACACAGCAGAAAGAGAAGATTGTGAATATTTGGAAACTTTAACAGAAAGTATTTTTCCCTTATCAATAAACTCTTGTATTTGTATATTGTATTTCCATTTTTTAAAGTTACAAAAACTGTTGTTCAAGTCAGCATGTAGCACAGAGTGCCTCTGCTTCTTCCCCATTCATTTTCTATTTCCATTTTTAAAGTCTTACATGCTATATTCAAACTAGAAAAGGATCTTGAATTCACCTTTATGTTAATGCTTATGCTGTATCCAAATTGTAAGTCATGATGCTTTTAAGAATTCTAATGGTATGATGCATACTTCATACATTACCTCTATTTTCCTCTTGCACTTTCAACCTCATTTATAGTTCTGCATAATTTGTAATCTGTTCAGGAGGGTGAGATAATTGCCTGGTGAAAGTGGAGAATATTGAAGCAGGGCTTGAGCCCGAAAATCCATTCTTGGGTAAGCAGTCCTTACTCAAATAAGTATTAGCCAATGAATTCAAAAGAGTTTACATAAATGCAGTTTGTAAGTGTCTAGTCTAGGAGGATACGGAATACCAGGTCTGTAGTTTCCCTACCAAAATGAGTATCAGCTATGCTTTCATTTTCAGTACAACTGGAAAAGAATTAGGCCTTGATGGGTCTTCCTACTCTTAGTGCTCTAAGTTGCTACATATTTTTAAGGACAGTACATCTCCTGAGACCAGAAGAATTGTAATGTTACTCATGAACAAACTCCCATTCCCATTTTACAATAAATCTTATTATAATTTCCATGTAATATTGTATTCCACAGAAAGAAAGGGAAGAGAAAGAAGCATAACACAGTTCTATAAATCATTGCAAAGGCCAAAGAGTTCAAAAAGAAGGTATAGAATAATAAACCATAATAATACTTCCCAATTTTTATGTATTGGATTAATCAGTAGAATAGAAATACATAGAGAAAAATATTTCTTAAATTATGATTATTGTCATACAGTCTTAAAAATTAAAGGAAGCAAGAGAAGATGATGTTCAGAAAATTTCATTGTGAATAAGATAAATCAGCTCCATGCAACTTATTTTTCTTTAACTCAATGGAAATGTCTCCATTTCACTGCCAAAGGGAATGTGGTAGAGAGGCTTTAGTTAGTATTCCATAAACAACTCCAACACTTTCATTAGAGGACAATAAACAAATGACAAAGAATTTAGATCTTCAAAAGTAGTGAAGTGTTTGGAGAAAGTCTGGGGAAACAGTGGGAACAAAAATAAAAAGATCCTAATAGATGAGGTATAATCTCTGTAAGAAGAACAAGCTGCACAGAGGATAGGCTAGAGCATAGGTTAGTTGGGGTTGTTGGGACTGACACGTCTAATCCAAAAAGTAAACTAAACAGAGAACATTTGTATTTTGAAACCATTTTAGGTAGCAGACTTTTGTGTGCCTTCTACTTTTTTTAGTTTAGAAAGGAAAGTTAAAAAAAACCCACAAACCTTTTGATAGAGAGTAAATGGCATACTTTGGAATCTCACTAAATGATGATTGCTTTGCTGTTTGATTAGAAATGCATTTTAGAGTCTGGACACATTCTTTGAAACTTGTTTGCTTTTCTTCCTCTCTGTTTCTCTTTGCTTGACATGGTCTGTCTGTGGTGCCAAGATTTTAGAATCCTCTTTACCCTTTAAACTGTTGCTGTCAAAGACTACAATAAAAGGGAGATTCATACTACGAAGCTCATTCTGCCAAGATGCATCTCCAATATATATTGCCATTATGTATCTTGACAGACCATCATGATTAATACTGTCATGCTAAGCCAATGAAATTGATCCTGTCATCACCTTTAGAAGAGAAGACAACCAAAAGAAAATGTTCTTTTCTTGGGTTTACATAGCAGATGAAAAAAAACCCCAAAACTTTTGATTGTCATCATGCAAAAGGCAAATTCATTTCTTGTATATGTTCACGGCTGACCATGGCCAACCCTGACGTACATAACAAAACACTTTAGACCTTATCACTATCTAAATCTAGTGTCCCTTATACACTTTTATTAGTTGCATGTTCCAGCAGCACAGGTTTTTTTCACACAACTTGGAACAAACCATATGTTGCCAGCAATTTATCACCCTTGTCTTAACTTTTTCTGCTCCTATAGACACACAGTAGAATTCTCAGGCTAAGTAAAAAGTGTGAGAGAACAACACAAATCAATCCAACAAAAAGGTAATGGAACAATTTCATTGATCAAAATGCATTTATAATAAAACTGATAAAGACATAAACACTGCACCTTTATCAAATTCCTTCCCTCTTTCTCTAGCTCATCTTTTTTCATTCCTCCTGCTGACAGTACATAAATGTCTAGAGAAACTATGTCTTCATTGGGTATGGACAATCCTTTTGATAATAACTTGCTGCTTCCTTCCTGTTCCTTCTTTGTTTCTTGAATGAAAAATACCTCTACAAAACTGCATTTTTGGCTGAATTGATTGCCTGAACCTTTAACTCTAATGTTTCAATACATTGACTCCTGGAGATTATATATGTGTCTTGTATTTCACAGACAACTTGTGATAATTTAGCCTTAGATTGCTGATAATGCTAGACCATTAGAGAGTATATATAGTCTGACAGCAGTCATAAAACGGGCATTTGTTACTGCATTGTGTTTTATGTTGGTTAATGGTGTGTCCACAAATGTTTGCAAAACATAAAAGATATCAATATTTTAATGATGCAATAAGACTGAATCAAATAAAAAGTCATATCTTTGTGACAAGAAAATATATTCCAAAACAATGGCACTAGAATTTAAATGAAAAGTTTTATAGAAAAGAATAGTGTGCTTGTCAGAGGTTTATATATGTATGTATTTATTGGTGTGCTAAATTGATTATATACAGTAAATGGCATTGCTGCTATTACACCATATTCTGATCATTTCCATATGCTCTAGGCTTTTATTTTGACTTTGCAATTATGAATGTATAATCACTGTTATTTGAGTAGGTTACATGCTTCAGGGAGAAAAAGTGATTGATTGAATAGCAAAATAACACATGAACACTGGAAAGTTTAGGAAACATTCTGGTCAGAGGGAAAACCAAAGCACTGACTATTTGCAGACTTAGAAATACATGCTGCAAGTTTTTTAACTTGAGTTTTTCCAGCAGGCAAAGCCAGATAAACAGCCTAAAGTAACAAAAGGTGAAGCTGCTCAAGTTTGAAAGAGTAGCTGTACTGAGAGCAGTCTTCCTTTTGTGTTAAATTGGTGTTTCTCAGGTAAGGAACTGACACAGGCAAGGGATTCAGCCACTTTCCCCAGATCAGGATTTCATATTAAATTCTGCCTACCTCAAATGGTCTTTGTAATGACAGCAAAGCAGAGAAGGAAAGAGCTGCTGAGTGCTGCATAGGAACATTTGCCAATCTGTGCTGGATAAAATAACTTCCTCCATCTCTGTGTTTTTTCCCCTTGTGTGAGTCTAGGGTTGTAGCTGTGGAGCAGGGAATTCACTAACCTCATCACAAGCTGACTTTAAGCAGCAGAGCCCCAAACCAAGTGTGAAGATGGAGACATGGAGCATGAAAGAAAACAAAGGAAATTACTCTGACTTATACAGCTGGGCATCATGTTGGTGGAACTGCAGCTGCACTGCCATGCAGGGTAATGGGATCCCCAGATAAGGCAGAAATGGCTGAATTGAAGCACTACTCTCACCACTTTTCACTCCTTTTTTCAAGCTCAGAAACTAAGAAGCGAGAGCATGGGGAGATGGGACAGCAGAGAAGACAACCACATGGGTGACAAACTGCAGGGAAATCCCCTCTCTTCTCACTCAGCCTGCAGTGGGACAGACATCAGCTGCCATTCCTCACTCAAGAAAGACTGCTGCAGTAAGAGAATGAGAACCAGTGAACTCTCACAAGCAGTTCATGGGAGTTACAAGCAATCTTCTGCAAACAGAGAAGGGCTTGAAGGATTTCTTGCTGAAGAAGTCAGAGGGGTGAGACAGAAGTGGCACCAGTCCCACCTCAGGATAAAAGAAGAAAGATTGTTGGAAATGCACAGGACATATTAATGAGCCTGACAGCATAAGATAAAATGTTGTAAGAGATAGGGTTGCTTATTTTCTACCTGAACCACATTCTCCAGATACTTTTGCCTACAATAGACTATTTTGCCTCCTTTTGCTAGGTGCTTGTGCAGAGTACTGACATTTACCATTTATGCCAGTACTTTATTAAGTCATATTTTCAGCCTTTTAGCAGTTTATGGAATAGACTTTTGGGACTATAATTTCCCTGGTATTTAACTATCCTTTGAAAAAATTCTGCTGCGTTATCAGTTGCAACAGCTAGTCAGAGAATATTAATTTTTAATGAATAATTTCTTTAGGATTTTGGTTACAAGAAGATGTAAAAATACATTCTGTTTTTCACATTGAATAGTCAAGGACTATAAATCTATACTGCTTCCAAAGAATAGAAACATTTACCATGAGGTCTTTAAAAAAGTACAAAAACTTGATGGACAATTGTAAGTTTTTAATTTAGTGATTATTTCAATGGAAAATTTGGATGTTTTCTAAGCAAGATTTCTCTATTTTGAAGTCTGTTTTCTCAAAAAAGCTTTTGGTTTCTGTACTGATTGTGTCCTGGTTATAGCAGGTAAGGAAGGTCACAAAGAAGAGTTTGGTTGATGAGAAAATCTTTCAGGGAGCATAATTCCTCCTGAGGGACTTGGACAGACTTTGGACACTTCAGTGATTGGTATCTCCTGAGTCCAAAGTATGTAACTGAGAGAGCAAGGCATATAACACGTAGGAATCAGCCACTTAAATCTATTAAGAGGGCTATTATGTGCATTAAAACAGCAAGCAACCAATTGTATTCTTCAGACTGTATATCCTTAAAGCTGAAAAACATTCCTCTAACTAAAATTTCCTACAGGGAAATCACATTTGAAATTGGCCAAAAGGAAAAACACTTTGGAAATTCGTACTTAAATTTGCATGCACAATCCCAGTTGTACCAGGAAGTATTGTTAATCCAATTTTTATAAAGGGAGGGAAATTCTTCTAAGCTTCTCTAAATACAGTAAAGTTGTTCATGTTTCATGGGTAGGAGACAGCACATCCCTGGTTCACAGATGAGTCCAAATAACTACCAGAGAGTTGAGAGAGAATGTCTGAGACTCTATATTATACCTACGTGCCTCATAATTAATGGAAGTCAGACACAGAAACACAAGCAATTCACAGGTTGTATTTTGCATCACAAGTCTGATCCTATTATTTTAAAGAGATGGAAATTTTCATGGGACTGGGCCCTGGCAGAGTTATGATGTGTTCAAAAATTGGTATGGTCTATAGCACACCTTCAAGAAAACTTTTGAGAGGAACAGAGGCCTATTTTGCCTCCTTCAGAAATCCAAGAAGCTGACAGAAAATCAACTTTGATTTTAATTCTACTGTTACTCACAACTACAGCTCTGCAGCTAGTCAAAGAAATGTACAGTTCAGTTTTAAGGTAATCTTCTCTATTCAACAGCATTTCTCCCCTCCCCAGTTCAAAAAAGCATCTGTGGTGTCAACAGGCATATAATGTAAAAATAAAACATTTGATAAGTGGATGGAGAAGAACACTCTTTGATCAGCAGAATATACAGACATCTACAAGTGCAGGGGGCACTGGAGGAATGCCTAAGAAGTAAGTTCCAGCAAGGGTGAATTTTCTGGAAGGGTAATTGCGTGAGAATCTGTCAGGCGGCAAGAAAGAACTCTATGCTTCCAAACCATATGATCCAAACCAAGGCAAAAAAGAAGCAAAAACTTTTCCTTTCAAAAGTCTCCCAAAAGGCTAAAAATAGACGATGAAGAGATGAATCAAAATAATAATTTATTCAGAAAACTAACTTGCAGACAGAATACACAATCCTTTGATGCTTGAAAACTATTGAAGAAGGTCAATCTATTTCAAAATAGCACCATCTGAATGTTTTCTTTTTTCCATCCTGTTTCCAAAGTTTGCCATGTGTGTAAAGTTTACTGCTACTGCTGCTACTATATTTTCAGGCATCAAAAAAATTAAAAGAGAAACCCATAGTTCTGGGTAGATACTAGATTTCTGTCAGCTGTAAATCCAGCAGAATACACCCACAGTTAAACAATCACCCCTAGGATTCTCCAAGATTACATTTTGTTCAGCCTCTAGATGAAGGTCAGCTCTCGTAAGTAACTAATTTTTACTTTTTCCTGAAGTTGTCAACTTACAAGTTTTCAAGCACACTTCAGAAAAACAACCACATAAGGTTTTATTCTGTAAGATGTCCTACTTGTAATGAAAGCTGAAAAAATGCCTTCCCCTGTATAAACCCTAAATGTTGGGAAGTCAGACAATGTTTTTTAAAATGATGAAAGATGAAGATCCGTATTTTCTACAGTAATTTGAAGACAAAATCTTGAGCAGATGAACTGTAGTCACTGGCAAAACCCCAGCAACTGATATGGTGAAGTCTCAAGTTGTTATGTTGATTATCTCCTTTTGCACTTCAGGGCTCAAAACATGCAGTTGAGTTAGCCAATCAAGTGTTAAAAATTTAGTAAGCTATTTTACCCCCTCAGTTTTTGGGTATATTTTCACTCTGTGACAAGAATTCAGTTTATCAGGAGGTAAACTTTCAGGGAAAATCATGGATTGCTGGTTTTAAAGACTGTCAGCAATTACTGAGGATACCAAACTTCACTGAGATCCAACACCTGCAGAAAGATAACAGAGGAACCCAGTGTCTTTTCAGAAACACCAGCAGTATCAGAGTCACAGCTAGATAAATATCACGTGGCACAAAGAGATAACAAACATACTGCCATAACCTCAAGAAGACCTAAGTTTACAAAGATTAAGGGGGAAAACACGAGGAAATGCAGTTAAACAAAGAACCTAAAAGATACTTCTATTTCACATCAGTTGCGGAAAAATCAATAGAAAAATACAAAGAATGAACTCGGTGTGCTGAGATCCTTATAAAAATAACTAAGAGCAAATGCAAGCAAGCTGGAAAATCAGTCACACATCTGATGGTTAAAGTGCTACCAGGAGGATTTAAGCCCTGCACTGTCTTGGCTTTCAGCTGCACAGTTTGCATCACAAAGGGGTGGGTCTGTTGCAGCTGAGTGCATCAGCTTCTGTTAACTGGTGACAAAATGAGAGGCACACGAGGAACTGCTCAGGTCAACCTGAAGGACTCCAACTCCATATGACAGAAAACGACATAACCCACACCCTGCCCCTCATTTCCCAACCAGTGCTGAGATAAATGATGCTTGCTTTGCTGAAATGTGCTGCCTTGGCTGGTCAGGAACCTTACCAGATTCTGTATTAATATTGACACCTGCACTTCCAGCCAACCTGAACACAATATGTAAATTCAGAGACAGAATTCATGGAGAAAATTGTCTTTTTTTTTTTAAGTGTCTTGCCCCATATTTTGTGTTCTCACTATATTACCTTCATACTACCCTCCTGGTGCCTATGTGAAACAAATATGAGACTAAATAATCTTTCTTAATTTGTTGGGTACATAACAAGCATAACAGTAAAAAAATTAACACCTTTGAAACAATGGGTGTAATTTACTTCATACTTTTATCCAGAACTTCCATCTGGGTTGGATTTTTATATTATGTCTTGAAGTATTTATATATATGTATTTTCTACATGTTTCTTTTTTTCCCAATAAAAAGTAATTCCAGCTTAGATGTCACAGCCCTTGCTGTCATTATTAGGTAAAAAAGTTCTGAGTTATGTGTTATACATGATGAAAACATTGTAGAGATGGGCCATACTTCTGAAAATAATGGCTTTTTTATCTTTTAGACTGTATACAACAAAGGTGGGGAAAATCTAGTAATAACCACTGGGGTTTTTTGCTTAACCAATGTGAACCTGTAAAGCACTGACCATATGAACTTACATTTATTTTTCTGAAACAGCAGGATGTTTTGCAGATCCCAAGTATGAACATGTAAGTAAGCTAATAAACCTCTAGGGCCTTTCCCAATTTCTTCCCAAACAAATAGTACAAAATCAGAACTTTGAATGAAAACTCTTTTACAGTTTCTTGTAGTCAGGGACATATCCCACAGCAAAGAAAGAATTGTGAATATTTCCTTCTCACCATGGTTGACATTGTGGGGGTGGGATTTCTTAGCTGACTCTGTCCCAAAAGGACAGTGTTGTGTGTTTAGTGTTACTGACTGACCCTCAGCCTCAGCACAAAGCTGAATACACGTTCTCAGCACTTCTCGTTCTCCCTCTTCAGACCAAGGGTGCCTATTACAGGCTGAAGAATAGCTGTCGTGGTCCTGCCGTAGCAGATGAGGCTTAAAATGTCTACTGAATACAGTCACGTGTCTTGTGCACAGCATTTCCTTTTCTCCTGTATTTCAAAGGCCAGATGAAAAGTAAAAGAAGGTGTTTCCGCTTGCACTTTTTAATACAGTTATAGCTTCTAGGTATCAGCTATAACCTCTGGGACCATTTACTACCAAACGAGATTAGTGAAGAGGTTTAATGGTCTCTTTTAGCAATGTTTCTAATTGTGTGAATTAACTTATGAGTGATAAACATCTGCCTACAATCCTGATCAAGACAGGGAAGACATTGCTTACTATTCTACCAGAGTGATGTTTGTTTTCTAAGGTATCTGCTTCTGAAGATTACCATTACCACAAATTCAGGTGTCACTGAGACTATGACCCAATTAACAGTGTTAGGAACTGCTGGGAAAACACCACATTGAAGTACTTTTATTGTCTTAATGATGAAGCTGATTTGAACACTTCTGCCTTCATACAGAACGTACCTCCTAGCACTTGGTGGTCCACTGCCCCCAAAGCCATTGAAGTACTCAGTAGTTTTATGACCAGTTTTCCAGCAGGAAGTAGCTGAACCTTCAGGCATGTGAATCCTTCCACCGAAGTTGGTTGCAGAATTCAAGTTCACACCCATGTGTCTGTAGAATGATGGTACCTCAGCATCTACATGACTCTTGATTAAAGGCTGGTAATTGGAGCCAGCTTCTGGTTGTATGGGTGACATTTCCTTGCGGTGCTCTGAGGGCTCAGGGTAGGGCTGATCCTGTAATAAAAATTGAAAAAAGGACAACCCTTGGAAGCCAGACTTATGTTTTCTGGATGGGTTATCTCCTGCACTTTGAAACAGTAGCTTCTCTAGGAATCCAGCTCAGACAAAAGGATAGCTGTGGGCTCTTTGCTCTCCTCACCTTGCTGCTGCAGCAGTTGCTAAGATTTTGCGTGCCTGGAGATCCCTAAGGTTGCAGTAGTCATTCTCAGCACTGTCACTGAGATGTTGTGAGCCCAGAGGTGCAAGTAAGGAGAAAGAAAGATGACTTGTTACTTTACAAAATGAAAGGAACCAAGGCCTACGGAACCTCCCATTGAAGAAACAGACATTTTTGTCTTTTTTCTGGACCCAAACATTGTTTCACATCTTTGAAGCTTCTGAAGAGTCAACTCCTGGAGGCCCCTTCCACAGGGCTGGATATGAGGTGTAACTTCTAGCATATTTTTGTCTCAGCTTAAACACTGAAAAACTAACAGAAGAGACCACAGAAGGAGTAAAAGATGATGGAAACTCCTGACTTGGAAGAAAAAATGAGACCAGGTTTAGGTATTCGTCATAAACGAGATTTGGGACCACAAGCTATTTCTACGAAGAGAAATGTTCTATTCGCTCCATTCTCAGTAGTGAAGACATTTGGACTGCATCAAACTGCAGACTGGGAGAGGATTTAAACCAAAATTTTGCCTGCCAAAGATTGTGTGTAAGGAAAAAAGAATGACTGTCATAAAGCTTAATCTTACAACGTTTTCAATTAGTTTAAAAGCTTTTTTATTGATCTTTTTTATTATGGTTCTTCAGTTATTTTGTAAATTTTATTTGGAAAAAATCTCAGTTTATTTGAAACATTTTTTAAAAATGACATTGTTTTTTCAAGTGTTATCAAATGTGAGTACTTTGAAGGGCCCAGTTCTTGTACTTACTTTCAACTTTCGGTGACTATTTTTGATTCAATTTTTTTGAGGTTCATATTTCATTTGCTTTTAATCTATTAATCTAATTTTGCAAGTCTTTGTGTGAGGTTTAGCTTTGGTTCACATGATGTGCTAAGCACCCTGCAGAATTGTAGTTGTTTTTTAATTAAGAATCAACAAATTAAGATACTGCATCTTCTGTAAGTTAGGTCTCTCTTAAAGGTTCTAAATTCTGAAAACTGATATGTTGAGAATGATGTGTGATGATATCCATGCCACATACTTATCACACTTTTAATACAGAGGCACCACAGATAAGTTCCGATGCAAGAGCTATGTTGAAGACTTGCTACAACTGAAGATTTAGTATTAATTGGATACAAAACGTCCTAAAAGAATTATCCTAAGTATTTTCAGCTATTTAATATAAGTAACTTGATCTATTTCTAAACCAATTATAAGCTGCAGGGAGTTTGGGGGAGAGAGGGAGATGGTGTAGGATAACGGGCAAAGAAGAAAGGAAATGGAGAAAAGGATTCACTGGACATAAACAGATGGTTCGTATGAAAGAAAACATATCTGTAATATTACCCAGAATATCTAAAGGAGACATGACATTCCACCTGCCATTTTTGCTAATTATTTATAACCCAAGATTACCTGTGAATCTCACCACACTACACATGTAAGAAAAGTGTGAACAACACTAATTAAGTTACTTCACTGATTCTGATTATCTCTGCTTCACAAAAGAGAAGGGAATAGGCTATAACTAGATTAATAGGATATTTCATTCCTAAAGGTGATATCATGGTTATTTTTTCCTTGCTACCACAGCAATTTTTTTCCCTGCAAAGCAACCCCAAACACTAAGTGACATATCTGACAGCTATAAAAAGGGACCACACCATAACAGAACAACATCACCAAGCAACCTCATTCCACAGCTGGGGTTATTAGGTTGTCCTTTAGCAGGGAGGAGACATCATGAAACTGAGATTAGTTTATGCACGTGTTCAATAATTTGGCACTTATTCAGGTGTATGACTTCTCCTCTATAAAGGCTATTTGCTTTCTTCTTTTCCTTTTTCAAACTTTTTTCTCCTTATTTTCTAACCCTATCTGGCTTTTTAATGCTAGGCTTATTCAGAATGTTTTGACAGATAGTAAGTCTGGGTCATATTTCCCTTCTCACACAATTTCAGGGGGGAGTGGAAAGCAAAGAGAAAAAGTTGGCAAAGTTTTGTATAGACTTTCTGAAAATAACCACTTACCTCAAATGACCAAAAGAAGTAGAAAAGGAAAAATAAGACTGTGATAGGAAATGAGAGTCAACTATAAGTTTGTTTTAGACTGCAAAAGTGGCATTTTTACTCTGAACCTGTTGTCAGAATCCAGCACAGAAACAGAAGAAGAAGGAGGTTGGTGGGAGAAAAGGTGGATTGCCTATAACCATTTTCTGACACTCTTCTGTTTATATGAAAAATTTCTCATTCACCAAAATATTTGAAAACCTACACGTGCAAGGGACTTAAAATTTTCGCAAGATGCTTCACACAACTCCATGATTCTTTGTAAGTAGGATAAAAAAGTTGAAATACAATTCCACATGAGTAGCATTGGATGTAAAATACATATTTGCCAAAACTGAAGGATAAAGATTTCAACAGCACTCAATTTGAAGCAAGAAAGCTAAGCTTTTACCTTCAGACAGTCCCCATTTCTGATTAAATTCTGTAGCACTCTGATTTCCTTTCCCAGAATATGAAATCAGATCACAGAAAGAGAAAAAAGAGATTCCAGAGAGGAGACCATTACTGACGGAAGCCATGTGTCATTAATTCAGTTATAAATTATTAGCTGAAAGCAGCCTCTCAGCATTTGTATTTGATGAACAAAAATTGATTGCTTCAAGGGCATTTCAATCCTTTTGATGTTACCATCTTTTAGTCCACCACAAATCTGAATCCTTAACAGAATGATTATAGCATTATAGTAATCCTAAGAGCCAATACTAAAGGATTTGGAAGAGCAACAGAGATCAATAGATGGAAAAAAGCATGTCTTTTTGAGTTGACAGAGCTGTCTAGCCTGATAGTGAACCTGAAAAAAATAAGTGGAGTCTGAGTAAACAAGCAACCGTGCAGACTGAGCTAAACTGAGGTGATGAGCCACTTTTCTGAATTGCTGAATACATCGGGAAGCTCGGAATATTTCTACCCGATTTAAACAAAACTAATGGCAACCAAGGGATATTTTGTCCACAATAAAAATAAAAGAAGTTTCATAAATATGTTTGCAAGTGTTTTCAGAGCTTTGTGAACTGGTCTGGAGGTTGGGGTGTTCAGTGAGGTCAACATTTGTGTTTTGCATAGACTTTGAGATTATTTGAACTGGGATTTGAAGGAACATTGTCTTAATGATTGTCTTCCTTTTAGTTGCTTTGAAATCCAGAATCTGGGCCATATTCCAACATAGAGATGAAAGTGCAGTCCTCTCAGCAATAAGATTGTGAGATATACAGTAGACAGAAGGACCATGTATCCTTATCCTGTAATCTCTATTAAACTGTAAAATAATGTTTAAACCATGGAAGTAATAGGTAGTTGGTGGATAGTTTAGGTTGTGCCACGTTTTAAGTAACAAAGTTTTCCTAGAGCAACAAAACAGAAAATGAGCTGAAAGCTAATGCCCTCTTCAACAGCTCAAGGATTAGCATAAAATTATACTTTGAAGAAGGAAAAAAACCAGCATTGCAACAGTGGAGTATTGTTGAAGATCAGTGGAATGGAGAGAGGGAAGAAAGAGAATAAAAGAATCCTTACACCAGAATACTGCAAACCGGTATCATGTTTAGCAGATACTTAACAATTCTTTTGGTGTGCTAAACAACAGATTAACTTCATAGTGCTCAAGTGAAAATTCAGAGAAATTCAGATGCAACACATCTGGAGAGCATCCCATGGCAAATAGTGAATGGCTAAGTAATCTGTCTCAATAGCAAGATGTAGTGATAATTTATTGTTTGTAACTTGGGCTGTGAGTCTAACAATAATTCTTATGCAAAAACTTCTAAAATTACTTAAAGGATAGATGCAGAACTTCCAACAACCACATTTCTTGTGTGAGACATATGTCACTCATACATACCATTATTAAAAGATAGAGTCATAAAAGTCATTTGAAGAAGGATGTGTTTTTCAATTCTGTATGATTGTGCATATGAAGACTAGTGAAAAAAAGTGTAGCATGTACCTTTTACGCTACTGCAGATGATTTTCTTTATGGGCCATAGCTTTTTAGCTTGGTTCATGTTTTCACATTTCTTACATCTGAAAGAGTGGCACAAATTAAATGCACATTAAAGGCATGATTTCTGAACATTGTGTTGAAGCAGATTTAACCCATTATTTTGAAGCTGTGCATGATAACATGTGATCTTTAAGCTTAACCTTTATCTCAAGCTGTTTAAAATGTTTTGTAGCTGTTCTTGTCTAAATGAATAAAGAGGATGATAAGCAGGGACTGGCATAAATAATGGCTGCTTTAAAACGGGCAAAGAAATTGATAGCTCTACAAATGGTAGCCACCTGTATCAGGAAACTAAAGAAAGACTGAGTATTCAGGGGAGAAGAAAATACACCAACCTTCATTTTTCCTTTTTATGGGAATGCAGTTGGGACCATGCTCTCTAATCCTTCCACCAAAATGCACTCTCTCTTGAACAGAACTGCTTACGAGCATGAAAGAGGAGAAAATTCTGCCTATGTCACAGTAAGTTCTCATGAAAAACCTGCAAGCATTGATGACTTTCCACAGAGGTTCTCAGAAGCAGAGGTGATAAGCAAAGTACAGCTGCTTGGCAAAAGACAAGGACACAATTCATAAACAGCAGGTGAGCAGACAAAAGGAGATAACAGTATAACTGCTATAAATCACAGGATGCTGTGACATTCAGGTAGACTTGTGGGGGGAGAAAAGGAGATTTTGTGAGGCCTGAGGTAAAATCTGAACCAGTGCTTTCAATAGTAAGAGACAAAAAGACAAAGTTGTAGCTTATGCCATGTTACAAGTTCAGGGAGAACATAACATTCTATTTGCAAGGCTGAGTCCCTGAAAATCGTTACATCTTTTTCTTTCTGTGTGATCCACATTAACAGAAACACAAGATAGTTTCTGCAACAGGACAGTGGCTTCAGCTGTCCCAAAACCCCGGAACTTTTCTGTCTCCATCTGTTCTGAAGAGCCAGGACTTCTCTGCCTCTATCTGCATGGCATAAACCCCGTGTTTATCTCGCAGGCAGGAAAAACTTTTATCATTCTCAACAAAGCTTTTCTTTGTCTTGGACCATAACATTTTCTGCTTTGATACAATTTAGAAAGAGGAGTAGTTCTTCAAACATGAAGCTACCATAGAAATTTTGGCATTTACAGCCCACATGAATATATCCAGGGATGGGACATCCACATCATCTCTGGGAGACCTGTTGGTTCATGGCAGCTGGGTCGTCAAATTTATATGCTCAGTAACAAGATAAGCATTCCAGATAATAAGTGCAGTTTCATTCCTAAAAAAACATTAATTAACCAAAAACTTTAAATCCTTTCTATCTATCTACTCCATATTCCCCACAAATATAAATCTCTTTACAGACTGACATTTCCAAAGGTCCTGCTGATACTGCTGGCAGTTAATACATATGAATCTTGTTCTATTTACAAACAAAAATTATTAGGAATAAGAGAAATTTTTGAAAACATAAAAATATTTTGTAAAGTTTGAAAAAGAAATTTAAAACATTGAGGTTAAATCTTAAAAAGACTTCTGCTTGAAAGGACTTAAGGATATGAACCTGTCTCAACACAAGTGCTACCTTTCATCAACACCAACTTGATTCTACTGTGCTAATCAATGAATAACTCATTCAAGTTAATGTTCTTCACCTGTGATAAGAGAAGGCTCAAAAGTATGTGAACTGTAAAAGGTGTTGCTTCTTGAAGTATCTGAAGGATTAACCTCCTCAGGTTTACTCTCCTTGAATTTGCCCCATCACCTTCTCAATGCTTTATAACTCATTATGACCCTCCACCTGCAAGTTTTTAGTAGTTGCCTGCTCATAGACAAAGTCTTACTCAGGGTACATAATTTATTCCCTCTGTATTCACACAACCTGATAATCACTCTCTTACAAATGAGCTTTGCCCTGCAATACTTGTATCTACTTTTCACAAGTGCTTTAAAGGTGTTATGTGCAGATTCATATATTTCTGTATTTAGGAGGATTGCTAGACAAAAGAGGTGAGAATTCATGTTGAAGTATGTAAAAAATTATTATAAAATTTTCATATCACAGAAATTAAAGTTATATAACATGGACTCCAAAAGAAGTATATTATTTTTGAACTGTACATCAGGTATCCTGAGGGCATCTCATATAGTTTTGTTGAATTGAAAGACAATTACAAATATATATTTAGGATGTTTAGCAATTCGATTTGTAATTAATAGTGGTAAAAAATATCAGGTGAAGGTCACTAAAACTATAGAGATTTATCCACCAACAAGCAAAGCAGAAGTTTTTAGCCAAATGAGAAACATTTTGAAGTCTGGAAGGGAAATAAAGCATTACCATGAAAAAATAAACTATTTCACCTGTGTGATACTGAGAAATCAGGGGGAGATAACTCGTGATTCCTGAATCAATGCATACAAATATAACAGAATAATTGTCTTTTTTAGAAATTTTTTGACAGATTTACAATATAGGGTCAATTGAAGGATTTTGAGGAATCTGTTCTGGTAATGTTTTGTTGCTTCAATTAAAAGGATATGCTGATTGTGAGAACTATGTCAACCACTATTTCTACTTTAGTGTTGTCACAGACTTTGCATCTGTTATCCAACAAAAATTGAATCAAGATCGTAAGAACTTCATGACTACGTGTTGCATATACAAACTACATATGGAGCATAGGGCTGGAAAATATCTCAATTACTCAGCCTACTCAGCTGCTATTGCAGGTAGTCATAAGTACCCACAAGTTGCCACACCTTTTAATTGTTTTCTTATTTGTCTTTGTTCTAGAACATTGCTGTGCTGTACACTCTTGGATCAAGATTGTCCTTTTCTGCAAATAATTCCTTTCTCTCCTTGGGGCTTGGGTCTACCACACATTTTGAGACAGAATTAACATTTCTCCCAGCTCCAGTTTTGCTATGCAACACAAAGCCAGTTCCTCTAGTTTGTTGTCACATGCTAACTCTGGATCTTTTGATAACCCTATTCTCCTCACTTTGAATTTTTAGTTGAATTGTAGATTTCTAGAACATGAATAATCAGATCCATGCACAATGTTCTGGAAGAGTACCCTGGATAACTACAGATTTAACTCCTCACCTCTGTTGCAAATCTTTGTATAATAAAGCAAGTGACGGAATTTGCCTTTCCCATGGTTGTATCCCTCCTGTGGATTACAGCTATTTTATGATTAACTAATACAAAATCTTTCTCCTCCTCTACTGATGACCTTTGAATTTTTTTATTAACCCCCAAAGACACAAATTTGTAACTTTCTCTGTTCAGGGCCATTTCACTGCAATTATAACCCAGGCTGATTTTTCAATATATTTATACTTTAATATTTTTAGTTCATGTCTTCAGGACTAACACTAGCAGCTTCCTTAACTCCAACATCTCTTAGTAATCACCCAACATAATCTCCACTCTAACAAGTTCTGTCTACAACAACCAGTAATTTCTCTCAGAACATAATACCATCTAAATCAAGCTGAGATATATTACACATACTACATTTAACTTGCAAAAAACCCTCAAAGGTTAGTGCATACATTTCTCAAACTTTTTAAAAAACACAGCATATCTTTTATCCTTTATAGAAATGCATCTCACTTCTGTTACTGTGGTAACAGGGGCTAAATTTATTTTCAGATATCTTGCCACCAATCTTACAATTTCATGTGCTAGTCTTCTCAGAACTCTGGAAAGAACATGAAACTCAGAGTTTATTTCCCCATAAACAGAGTAATTTCAATCTTTTTATTTCATGTAACTGCCTTGGCCTTTCCCACCTGTAATTCGTATCACTTACTAAAAAATGAAACAAATTATTACTTTAGTGGTGGGATGTCCTTCTTTTCTGAGGGCAGTTTAGTCTCCCTTTTTCCCTCACCCTCATTTTATTTAAAAGGCTAAAGGACCTTTTGTTCTTTGGTTTGAATTCCCTTCTGCTGTCTAGCTTGGCTCAGGTTCTGCTATATTATCATTTTAACTGCTCACTCTATACTTCATGAAATCTAGATGTCACTTCCTTTGCTTAATAATCCTTCTGTCCACCCATATTCTCTTACTTAAACCTTAAATCTAACACCTTTTCTCACATTTTGCTCTTATTTGAAAGACGATTTTTTTTTCAGGCAGGATGAAGGTGGGATTCTCACCTTGGGTGGAGCTCCAATGAGTTTTTGCTCCATCGTCTTAAAGTAAATATAAGTCTTGCCTATATTTTGCCCCTCTGTCTCCTTAGTCCTGATTATACCACTGCCTGAAATCACTTGGTTTAGTAAGTGCAGTAAGATTTCTAAGTTAAGCAATCAGAATTCAGAAGATATCTTTTCTAAAGGTTTTTATGCAATTTTACTTCTAAATCTTTTCACATACACATTATAAGATAGCCTTTATGAACTACATTATTATTTCATTCAGACTCATGTGATGCACAATATGGACAGTGTTTATTTGGTACACAATTCTTCAAACACTTTCTTTTTAAACAAACTGTTCTTTGAGTTCCTCACATAATTACTGTGTGTTCATCATCTAGATCCTTCACAGAATACAGAGACATTTACTTGCTTCTCTCCTTTTCTCCTCTGTCCTCATTACCTGATTTAGTGGAGATTTCCACTGCCTTCATTTTCAGGAATAAAGTACAGATACTTTATTAACTCAAATTCCAAGACCTTCAGTTGGAATTGTCAAGAAAAAAGTTTTCTTTCAAAAAATTGCTTGTATTCAAACATACTTAATAGGTTTAAATGACTGCCTAAGGAATTGCTCATGGGGATTCTCTCATAAGGGAACAGATAGGAAAGATTTGTATAAGACAGCATTTAGCACATGTAGTTGCAGAGCACTCCATGTCCCTCTGCATCTTTTTCCTTGTTCTGTGCAGAAGAAATTTGAGTTCTGTGCCAGGTTGAGGAGGAAGCTCTGTGCATTGGGTAGTGCATTCCAGACAGAAGAATTAAAGGTTAATTGCTAGAAAAAGATTATTTTTAAATTAATGATTTGGCTTTTTCATGATAGAATGAGAAGATTCCTTCCTAGTTCACTACATCCTGCTGCTAGGTACAAGATTTCAGGTACTTTCCACTGGATGACAGATTATCCAGGAGTAAGCATTAATCTACAAAAAAGTTAAACTGGCATTTTTTAGTGTTTCTTGCTAAAAAGCTATGGGTAAAACTGCATAGAAGACAGACATCCTGTCCCATTTGCTCTCTGCTGCCATTCAGCTACCTCTTAATTAACTTTAATATGGAAAGGACTGTAATGCAGCACAGACTCCCTTCTCTGAGCAGGACATATCTTTAGACATTGAATCAAAACCAAGGAAGAATTATTTCTTGATAAGATGCATAAAACATTAATAGACTTCTCAAAGAATTGTTACAAAACTGAGAGCAAAATTGCATTGGGTTTCTATGTTAACTGTTTAGTGGGTCTAATAAACTCTTCACAGGATTTTTAAAAAAACCTTTTTTAGATTTTCTTATTGGTGTTTCCACCAATGGAATGGGAATAGTAATAAGTCAATTTATTTTCACTGGAAAAGAGGACCTACATGGATCAGGTTTTTTGGTACAGCAGAGATCACTCATTGCTGACTTACATAATGAAGTCAATAGCTATTTTTTCTATTTGGGCTTTAGCTGATCCTACTTTATTTCTATTTTGAAGGATTATTATTTCACTGGAAAAGTATGAAGATCTGATAAGAACTGAGCCCAGAATAGCCAGCCAATTCCATTGAACACCAGGGCAGTAAGCCATACTTTTTTTCATTGGAAACCCGCTTTAGTCCCACATATGGGAAGCAGGTCAGGGGGAAAGATGCCAATATAGAAACATAAGATCTTAGAAATACTATCCATGGACTATGACTAAAAATATTGCGTAAAACATAATATTGTTTCAGGGGACACTTTAAAAAACCAGTTTAAATGCAGTTCCAGTAGGAGCAATAAGGAAAGGACCACCTTAGATTTTCAATATCTTCTCTATTACTTGGCATACTCCATGGGATATTGGCCTTTTGCCACACCATTCATGAGATTAAAATCCCCTTCATGTTTACTCTTTAGTGGAAGTATCCTAACAAGTTGCCTGTAGGGAATATTCATATGAACCTACCCTCTTTCTTGCTGTACATAGGGTAAACAGTTCCCAAGATAGAACAATTGGCTCTCCAGGCTAGTGGTTAGGACAACCCTTTCAAAGCCCTACAGCCTGCTGATTTCAATATTCACTTTGTTACTTGGGGCACTCAAAGAGACAGGGAAATGAGAACATTAAGTCTGAACCTGAGTCTCCTGCCTGTTTTTGAGTTCCCTCTTAATTCACACATATGTGCTGAGAACTAATAGATCTCAAGGAACTCGGTCTTAAAGAAATATGGTTTTCAAAGCACTTTACAGAAAATAATTTTAAAATTCAGCAAGTGAATACATCAGAAAAAAATTATAAAAATATGCATAATAACTTTAGGGGAAAAATTAAGAAGATTATTATAATTCAGAAGTTATTATAAATGCTAAGATGTCAGACAACACCAAGTGGGCAGCCTGTTAGGGATAAATCCTGCTTAAGCCTCAGATGTTATGAAATGCTGCTGTTAATTGCATTTCTGCAGAGAAATTGAGGTATCATTGCACTTTCAGATGGGAACTTGGCATGAATACGAACTCAAAGATAAATAAAAGTTGCCTCACAAAAGAATCTCTTCTTCTACTACCTAATCACTAACATTAAGCTGCACTAGTACAAGTATGACCTATGAATGCACTTAATGTCTCTGTGTGGACTGGATCTGACTTTTATCCTAAAGCATGTGAAGTCATTCTCACTTAAACGAGTCTAATGTTACTCTGTAGTCACTTTTGGTTCTATGAATGTGAAGCATTAATTCAGTGACCATGTCTTTTGAGTCTCATTCCCTTAAATCAGTTTCTGACTCAAAGGCCAGTCAGAATTTGTCCAGAGGTGTTAATTTATAAATCTTAGACCTTTAGTATTTTAGGTGTACCCTTCCTGCTTATTTCTGGAATCAATCTTTTTACTCTATTTACAACATCCCTACCTTTGGTCTTAGAACTATTAGAAATTTTATGGATGAAAAAAAATTCTGAGAACAGAATCTGAATCACATCCCCTGCTTTCTTACTCTAAGTGCCCAAAGTTAACTTTTATTTGTTTTATCCCGAAGGACAGTAATATCAAACATTTCACCGTAGAAATTAATTTTTTTTTTCTTCAGTATTTCACTTTCTTCTGGTCCACTGAAAAGAGAAGAAATCCTAGCATCCAACCCTGAGAACTCATAAACACAGAAACCTCGTGCACTAGATGCTTCAAAACTCAGACTACTGGCCAAGGTGTCCAGAGTTTCTGACTTCAGGTGGAAAATCAGCAGAAGCTGACAGTTTGGATACTGTTGTCTCCATCAAAGAATGTGAAGAAACAAACAAACTTGTGGGCTCATAGGAAGTGTTTACCAAAAATCATCTGAGAGAGCAGACACAGACAAGACATTCCCAACAGATAGTATTGCTGTTCCTACATGATGAGCAATTTTATTTACATCACATTTAAAAATTCCAACTTGTGCAAAGCTTATATCCTCTTGAACTCCTCAAGGCCAGAATGCATTGTTGATGAAATGCTGACTTCCCTTTTTCCCTATTTTTGATTATACTATGGCCAAAGATAAGGCATTGTGTACAATATTTGTATTGTCTAACACTAATTTAAACCACTAGGAAATTATAAATTCCTGCAACCCACCCCATTATACTCCTAGTAGATGTGTGCATTTTGCTATTCACTATCCACTACTATCCCCTATTTCACTACTATTTACTAGTGAAAAAAGGTCATTTTTGTGGGTACTAGCATATTAGAACCATATTACAATAAAATTGTTCCAGAATTTATCCTTAAATTAACCACAGTAGCCAAAAAAAATTATTTGATGTTTAATGAAGTGATGCTTGCACATGGCTAATCTGAAACTCATTGCTCACTCTACTACAAAACACAGTGGTTAGATCAGAAGAACTAAGGGCTGAAAGATAGGGCAATCTACTCTTCAACAAATTACTAAAAGGACCATTTAAGTTATGCACATAAAACCTTTATTACTGAACATTAAAAAACCCACAAAAACCTGCCCCGTGTCAAGAGTTACAGCTAAATATGGAAATTTAAATATTTGGGAAGTCCACATTATCTAGATGCAATAAAAATCTCTAGGTAGTGTTTAGACAATTATAAGACTCTCATTACCACTCTAGTTATGGTCAACTTGTACTTCTTATTGCACTTTCCAGAAAAATCCATTAGCAATGTCATGATTTAAAAAAAAACTTCTTTTATACTGACATACTTTTAAGATGTTTACTACAGAAAAGAACATTTTTCATCAGTTCTTGATGGCTGGAAAGTATTTGATTTCCACAAATTATCTTCATAATTCCTTCAAAGGAATTATTTGAACAACAAATTAATTGAACTGAAGGCTCTGCCAGCTGAGTCAGTTCATTCCCAAACTCATTATCCCCATAAATAATTCTTTTGTCTCACAAAATCAAGAAGAACCTTCAGGCATCACAGTGTTGGTACAAGGGTGGCCATCAGTTTGTAATGTATGGAGGGGTTTCATCCTGAGGCTGTCATTCAAAAATGTTTAGTATGGAAACATAGCTTTCTTTGACAGCATTATCCCTCTGATAGCACTGCTAATGGTGGCAATCTCTGTCCAAGGTGCTTGCTCCTTGCACCACCAGCATCTCTCCCCTCCAGCAGCTTCACAGTGAGCCAGACTGAGGAGGTGATCCAGTAGAAATACAACATTCTCCCTTAGCTAATTTCCCAGCCAAATCACAGCTCTGATTCAGTTCTCTTGGTTGTTATCCAGCAGAGGGATACCTACTAAAGGACAAGAACTTCTTAATGTATTTTAAACATTGCTACTGTCAAATGTTAGATTAATATCTTCTTTTCCTTTTTTTTTTTTTAACTGAATTTTTATTAGAGAAGCTAAAGCATTTTTTTTCCAGATTAGGTAAATGCAACACTAAAAGCTTGGCCAAAGCCCAGTAGTGTAGTGCTTATCTGGAGAAGCAAAACCTCCATGTGACTACTTGTAGCAACACCAGCATTGTGATTGGTTGAGGATGAGAATGAACAGTAAACAAAGGGCAAAACTCCTTCCCTGTTACCTCTATTACTGACATTTGAGGTGAGAGCAAAAGGAAAGTGAAAAGTGATGGAAATGGTTTAAATGGATTTCCAATAAATATTTGTAATGTAAAAGCAGGTCTCTAGCTGAGATAAATGCACCAGAGAGATATGAAGCTGAAGAAGGCAAAACTGACATTAAAGATGCTGTAGTTACTTACATTTGGTCAGCAAAAATATGAAGAGTGAAAGTAACATTTGTGAATCTTCTGCTAAACAGATCTACTAGTGGAATTCTTGTCACATTTATTCACCTATTTCCATGAAGTTTTCAAACCCACTAGAGGAGTGAGTGATAGAGAAGATGAAAGGAACCTCTGCATTTGTTTTGTGGAAACATTTGGCTCACTACCAATGTCTTCAGTGTCCTAAGTAATGAGGTTACGAAGCAAAGCAGAGCAAAATCTAAGGAACATGTGAAATTCTAACTTAGAGACTCCAGCTCCTTCTATGTGAGGATCTTTTGGAACTGAATTTAAAGATATCCTATAGCACAGGGGAATATAAATGGTGAGAACATATAATCACAGTATGAACAGATCACCATTTTTTATCAGCAAGTGTAAGCAGGGTATATATAAGGGACACTATGAAAAGAAGCGGATATTGAGTTGATAAAACAGTATTGAAAGTTTCTTCAAAAAAATCTACTGTGAAGAGGAAAATACATTTAAATCCTTGTTTCATTTAAGCCAAGAGCTCTGAAATACTCAAGTGGTGTAGATTAAGTTATGTCTTTTTGCCAAAGGTTTAAAGGCAGTTGTGAAAGATTTCTGCTAATTGCATATCCACCAAAGGGCCCAGTTTTTAGACTTCCTAGAGATTTTCTCACCATGATTTTTCAGAAGAACTTTATCAGATTCTCCTTTGCTTAGTAATTACACTGAACTCAGGGAATACAGAGTGAAAATAGTCTATGGAGCCATGGTGAGGTTTATGATCTTATACAGAAGGCTGGACTAAATCATTACATGGTCCCTGGCCTTACTAGAGGAAAGAAAAAAAAGTGTCAGAATTTCGTCTAAGCTATAGGAATTCTCTTTTACACAGATGAGTTTAATACCCATGCTCTGGTTCTCAAAACTATTATACCTTACTTCAAGGAGGCAGGGAAATGTGAAACAAATGTAGAAACAATAACTACAAAAAAATATACTATGCAGCTGGAAAGGAAATGTAAAGCACTTTAATATGCATAACATGCTACTACTACTTCTTTCACAGAATTAAACACAAAACAAATAGAAATAGGCATATTAGCAAAGGCAAATCTGTATTAATCAAGTCCTTGGGTGAAAAAGGAAAACAGATCATGAAAAGTGGGCTGAAAAAAAGACCATTTGGATGACAAATACCCAAGACATTTAATAAGGAAGAAACAGAAGAAAAAAGTTCATTGCAAACTTACATTTAATTATGTAACTGCTATTCACTTAAATAATTTTTTCTGGAAAGAAATTTGAACAAACTGAATTATGTTGCTCTGGAAACTTGATATATTATTAATATTAGTAGTATTCATGATAACAATCCATTGAGCTTTGTAACTTTATTGCTTATTTGATACAGATTGTATTTTCTGTTTACCTAAGTGGAACTTTCCCTTAAACATGCTAAAGCTTGGCACAAAACACTTCAAAAGTCACCTTGCAACATGTGGAATCTGCCATCAGCATCTGACTCTTAGCTTGTGTCCCGGTTTGAGACGAATTCAAAAGAATGTCCAAAATGAACATCCTCTGATACAAGGCAGGTTTTAGCCACCCCTCCCCCACCAGGTTCGGGAACAAAAAGTTTTCCTTGGAGGAAAGTCGAAGGAAAAAAAACTATTTATTTAACAGACACAATGCACAATGGGAAGAGAGTAATAATGTTAAATAATAAAACCTTCCACTGTGGAAAGAACCAGGTAAAATTTTCAAATCTTTTCTTTGGGTGTGGTCTCTCTCTCTCTCTTCTTCGGAGCTGGGTCAGCCTGGGCTCCCTCTGGGCCTCGGTGGAAAGTTCTGAACAGTTCCAGAAGAGAAGAAGAAGAAGCCGCAGTCCCAGGGAAAAAAACTTTCTTGCCTCAGCTCACACACCAGCTGAAAAGCAAAGGAATTTAACTCTCTGTTTCTCTCTTGAGAAAAGGAGCCGAGAGCTGGGAAAAAGAAGGAAGGTGCTTTCCTCAGCTCTGTGTCACCTAGGAACACAGGGGAGTGTGTATCTGTGCCCTTGAACATAGAACTGCTCCTTTCTTGTTTTTCTTCCTTTCTCTTGGACCCAGCCTAAAGACACAGAAAGGCACAGGATTCATGTCTGGGCATAGAGCAGCCATAGGGGATACAACACCCTAAAGTCACCCCAAGACAGCTTGGCAGTTAGAGAGTTTTGTAGTTTGACAGTGTGAGAGATTTTTTATCTTCCATTCTATAGCCTTAAGTTTAATAATTTCACCCTATTAATCACACGAAAAGAGAGTTCCTCTTTCTACCCTGGCAAACAGTTGGTCTCTGCCATTTTGTCACAAACCTCTGTGCTGCTTCTTCAGCTCTAGATTGTGGCTCGGTTACTCATTTAACACAGAAACACACAAGTCTCCCTGAAAGAGGATTTAAAGCCCCTCCTTGCCTAAGAAATGCAGAAGTCTGCACAGGTGTTTGGAAGTATGTGATATTTATCTCACATACATACTAATATATTCTATCACAATTTGATAGAAAATCTGTGGGGTAGTTCCTAACTGGCTGGAGGTCAAAGAAAATTAATTAAGGAATCTGAACAAAGTATCTCAACATGAAAGTGCCTACAAACTTACTCTGCTCTCAGCCTGCAGAAAATGCTCATCAAGAGCTTATTCAAAGCTATCCATCGCTGACCTCAAGTTAAGACCATTTGCACAGATAGAAAGCCCTGTGTGACTGGTCCTTAGCAAGCTGAGCTAACCCAGGCAGCTGGTCCAAGAGTCCTGGCTCATGAGGATCCCTGCACAACTGAAATAGTTGTGAATTCATCACAGTGGAAGATTCAGCTCTCAAGGTGGTGCGAGTTTCTTTTCTTCAGAAGAAAGGATAAAACAAATATTGCACTCTGCAAAGGGAGAGTATACAATGCTCAAATACTTTTGTAAGGAAAACCTTGTGCTTTAAACATTAAAGGATACCTGTTAAAAAACATGAAATGTAGTTTGTTCTGGGCTGGAGGCTAAAGTCAATGAGACCTTACGGGTGCTAAGAACATTTTACACAGAGAGCTGTCCAAGGAGGATGCTCTGGTTGTTAGCCAGCTGTGGGGGAAGGTCAATCCAGTGCTATCCTAAATTTTTCTTTCATAGTCAGCTTTAAAAAGGATTTTTTTTCTCCTGTTGCTTTTAACTGGTGAGAATTTTCTTTTTCATAAGGGACATCAGGGTTGTTGGTGTGGAGAATCAGTTTGGGGAGTATGTATGGTGCTCTTGCCAGCAGTCCATGGTGCTGATGGAGAGATTTATACTTGAATATGGTCAGTGTCCTCAGCCTGCAGCTGCAACGGATTATTTCCAACATTTTTTGAAAGGTCACTTGGTGCGTTTCTGTGTCAGCATTGTCAAGGATTTATGGACAGCAAGTAAAGGTCAATAATGCACACAAAATGGCCTGCCAAAATGAGTTGTGATCTACTAGTGGGTTGTTGCCCTACAGAGTTCCACTAAACTGGAGATAACATACAGAAAACACACTTGTTACTTTACCATGCTGTTTGGCAATTTCTCAGCATAGCTCAGGTCTCCTGCTGAGCTATGAAAAAGTCCACTAAAAGTCACAATAGGAAGAATTTCAAAATATATCACCTTCATAGTCCATTTTTCTTACATGTACTTCCCCATTATAATGTAGTGGGTTTTCATGGGTGTCCAGAGTATGCATGTTAAAAAAGAACTGATTGTATTCAGAGATAAATTTGTCATTTTATGTTATTGTGCTACAGTATCCTTAACTGTGCAATATTTTCATTAAACAGACGCTGCTGTCTATCTTGTATTAAATTAAGAAATGAAGAAGTGTGGTAGGTTGATATTATGAGATGCTTTTTTCATGACTAATGGTAAAGGCTGGACTATGTTGTCACATCTTGTAACAGTAACTGCCAGTGGCTTCACACCAGGAAAAGAGCACAGACATAATCTTCCCCCATCCTCTCTATCCAGATTGCATCCAGACCATCACATGTATTAGCAACCGACTGACCTATCTGCCATCAGTTTGGATCCATTTAGCTTTTGGCTTATATTCAAAATCTATAGCTCTAGGAAATACAGAAGAGGAGGACTGTCTAAGTCGCCTGTCAACACGCACCGTGATCCACTGAGCTCAGACCCAGTGCAGCAGCCTTCCTCACAAGCTGCTGTGTGCCATGCTAGTGGTAGCACTGTTCTCACAAGCACTGTTAAAAACCATCAGCCTCAAGGCAAAGATCTGTGATGAGCACCAAGGTACTCCCAGGACAGGGGGTCACCAAGTCTCAGCATAACTACCTCCTCCCCAAGTTGTCACTTCCCCTTGTGCAGAGAGACAAAACCCAGACTCTTCTTCTGTAACCCAGCCAGGAGATCCTGCAATAAACAACAGAGTATTGTTCCTCCTAAAATCCTTTACTATTTCCCTAGGCATTTGACTGCCTTTTCCTTCTGATTTTTCCTGACTCTTTCTGAGATATCAGAAAGGGCACCTTGCTCTGACTCCTTTCTTTGGCCTTGGGTGAGATGGCTGAATGACTGCTTTTTCCCTGGTTACCTGTTTAAATCTGTGAAAAGACACAGGCCCCCAACTAGAAAACCCTCTGGGGACACATCAAGTTGGGTATTTGTGCCCTTCCCCCCAAGCAAACATGCAGAAGTCAGCACAGTTACCATGTTTTGCATCAGATGAAGGTCCCTCCGTCAACCTGCTTCTATTTTATTGCTGTTACTAAATAAGTTATGGAATTACATCAAAGACTAAATGAAAGTAAAAATACCTTTTTTTCTTCTGAATTAACCATTTACTGTTAACCATTTCTGTGTCTATACTGTTTTCAAGGAAGTCAGGCAATCAGAAATCTCCTGTTATGTTTTCATTCCTCAACCATTGTTTGTGCTGTCGTTCTAGCATGCTCTAGTGTGACAAACCACTAGCCAAGAATTTTTGTATTATATTTTATGTCACATTAGAAATGTAGCAAGCAGGCTTGCCATGGTGTTCTCTCCACGAGCTCAGATCAGGCAGGAGCAAAATGGAGAGAATTAATACAAAGAGAAACTACTTTTAAATCTCAGAACAGTACTTCATTTTGAGTTTTGTTCATCACTGGGATTCATTCCAAGTTTAATGAAAGAGAATTTCTTGGTCATATTTCCACATTACATTTCCATCTTTCATTAAAGTAGAGCCAGAAAAGCACTTAAGCACATGCTTAAAACTTCAAAATGCATTCTCAACATATTGCCTAATTCCTGTGATATTTTTGTTCACTGGGGGTCTTCACGAGTTCAGACTAATACTAGAAATTTGCTTTGATTTAGATAAAAGCATTCTTGTCCTAAATGAGGTCAAATACAGCAAGGCCAAAACCTGAAATCTTCACATATGCTGTGGGATACAGATACTATCATTATTCCCTATGCAGCTAAAACGTTGGGCAGTTAGACACAGTATGAAGAAAAATATCTAACTCCTCTAGCTTCCTTGCCACAGACAGCTGGTCTGTTTGCTTGCCCATGGGCTAGGTGGGCTCCAATTCTAACACCAAGAGCACTGACTACTTCCAGTAGAGTGACTATCCAAGTAAAGTTCTGTCCAAAATGAGCTTTAAAAACTGTAAGAGTGGCAGCTCCCAGGTTTTTTTGAGACAGCCCTGAGCTTTTGTTGTTATAACTGCCTTCCCTCTGTCAAAGAAAGGGCATTTTGTCCTCAAGGATGTTCTCTCAGTCACTTCCTTAGGGACCCCACGTCTTCACATAAATTGGAGGATTTCCTAAGTGGTTCATGAACAGGCCAAATTTTAATCCTGTTTCAAAACAGTATTTTCTTCAGTAGTCTTCATGAGGAAGGTTCAGCTCCCAGAGAGCAGGAGTACATTATTTCATACAGTGGAACTCAGACCTTTAAAGGGGTTTAAGCTGCTCTTTATATCTTCCAGAAAATCTTGCTCTGAGCTGAATCACGTACTTGCAGCGTCTGCTCCCTATTCTCACCTATTCTCCTTCTTTCACCTGAGGAGTTAGGTAATGTCTGGCCCAAGTACAATAAGACCTCCACCCCTTTTAAAGACCATCTTATTCTAGAACAACGTTGTTTATGTATTCCATATGGCCTATCATTAGTGTTATCCTTGATTCTCTGTCTCCCACTTTCCTCTTGTGCAATAAAAGAGATGAAGTAACACATTGTAAAAGAATGTGTTTGCAAGATAGAATAGACATCTGCCTCTCTCTTTCAGAGGCTGCTGCAAGAACACAGTTGCTACCTATTTTGCCAATTTGACCCCAACATGTCTAGGGCCTCTCAGAGCAATTGTGTGTGAACACATCAATCTGTTCATGAGCAATAGCTCTGTGCCTGAGATGGCCATTGATTTTATATTTTTGCACAGTCACTGGCACACTTGTCCAAAACCTGCACAGGTTATTGTTGGTATTGTTACAAAAGATGTTAAGGAACCTTTGTGGAAGATGTGACCTGGTCTTCCTGGAATATTTTATAAATTTTGTCTTGCTTTTTTCAAAAGCCCTGCATGCCCAGGCAAGGCCAAGAAGATGCTTCTACCTTCAAAATTGAAGACTGGATATTTTGAATATTTCTAAGAAAAAAACCCAATCCACTCCAACTACACCACAATAAATTGCCTTAGATCTGTCTGTGACAAATTAAAAATTAGTAAGGATAATTTCATCAATTAAAACCACCTGCTGTTTGATTTGTGACAGCATCTAAGAATCAATGAGCACAGTCTATATTTTTGTAAACCAGGCTCATTTTGCCTCCTCCTTCTGTTTTACACTATTGTGAGTCCAGAATACCTCTGGTTTATTTGCCTCAACTAGTCTGTAAATCTGTACAAAGGTGGACAGCTTCTGACTGCAGTGAAGGCAACCCTCTACCTTGTGCTGGAGTGGCTGGAGTGAAAATCAGGCACAAAGACTTCAAAACTGGTCTTTAACCACACACTTGGTGCCCTGTCAAGGTTAACATTGTCTGGAAATCTGTTTTTATGTCTCACTGCCTGCTAGCCAAAAGGCCAGTAAAAAAAAACAAAAAAACCCCAAAAAAACTATTAGTTTTTTTGATAGTCTTATCATTGTATGGAAAAGGATATAGAAATATAAACAACCCAAAAACATCTGTCTTTCTAGATTATTTGAGAATAACCTCATCTTAATGAAGATGTAAATGATGTTTCCTAAGTGATCAGACTCACAGGCACATCTCCTTGTGTTTCTTCCCACACATAAGAAAAAGACCTTTTAAAAAACCCTATAGCTATTTTTTTCTGTTCACTGAAGATCTAGTGTGTCACTGGTTACTCACAGAAAACTGCTGGAGTTGCTGAAATATTTTTGGAGTGAGGTATGTAGAGGTGGGAAGACTTGTTAAAATACTAAAATATTTTTTCTCATGCAAAAGATAGCAAATCGACCAAAAGAGATAAAGAAAAGTGTACTAATTGCTATTAAGTCCTCTGAATCTTTCTTTTTAAGCTATAGTAAGCTTAAGTAACTGTGTTCCTGCCAACTTCATTTCATGATCTTGTGTCTGTGTTCCTTCTACACACATCCATCAGTTTCCATACGGAAATTTATTCTGTAGTTCTGTGTGCCTCTTTGTTATCCTTGTAAGAACCAGAAAGACTCTTCCCTCAGTCATTTTTTTGTCTGCCTTCTGAAATCTCTTTTATTTGGATTTTTTCTACAAAGTCAGACACAAAATAAATTCAAAGGTATAAAATCTATGGGAAAATCAAGAAGTTTCTCAGATTGTCTTGTGGTTTTGAGACTAAAACTGACCAAAACAGTGACTAGATCCTTCACAGCTGCAGCAATACAGCAATAGGTAACCACTTTTCAGGGAGTGGAGGTGTACAGCTGGCAGAGTATTCTCCATTCACCAGAAGAGGAAGCTTCTGAGAAGGACAAATAGCTGCATGTGGAATATGGTGTGAGACACTAAGATCTAAACCTAGATGCATTCATATAAACATTGCAAAACCTCAGGTCACCTCAGGTGGTTGTTATTTTTTTATATTATTGCCTCTGACTGATAGTAAAAGTGAATTGGAAGAGTGTGTTTGAAAACTCTATATGTATAATACACTTACACCAAGATGTAGTTGAACCTCTACACTTGTCTGTTTATCATCAGTCTGGGACTGATTTATGGACACTGCTTTTCACACTGTTTAGTTTAAATCAGATACTGGCAAAGTCTTCTTTTCTCTAGCATACTCACTGTGGTGTAATTTATTAGTGTCATGCAGATGCTGGATCATTTGAATCTCCATTCTGTTGCACACAAATTACATGTCTGTGGCAAATAAAAAGATAAGTGCAATCCACATTGCAAATGCATTGTACCACTGTGAATTTGCATGCTTTCTCCTTGTTCTTCTTCACCTCATGGAATTTATGTGTTCATTGTAGCAATGTCTGATATCACAATGAGTATCCTTTTGTCAATTATATTTGGATTTTAAAACTAGCTGCTTACTGTTTATGACAATGTATGCATTGTCATAGCAGTCTTCACTATCTCCACAAATAATTTTCAAGATATGGCAAAAAAATCTGCTGAACAGAAATATTACAGTAAAAGTAAGGACACTGCTTGAAAACACACATATATTTTTCTCTATATTTTTTTTTGTATTGAAGCAAGGAGTCCTAAATCACATTATTATTTTTAAAAATTAAATCACTTTACAGATTTAAATCTATTTTTAATAGGACATTTTTATCCAGTGTATCTCCTGATGCAGCAGACCATCTAGCCTTTTCAAGGCACATAAAGTGATCTACCAACTAGATTTGGGTGGATAGTAATGAGGTAACTTTAAAAACAATAAAACAAACAACTCTCTGAGAAGATAATCCACTGAATTTCACTCCCTAAGATCTGGTGTTTTGTGTCTAAGATTCCTTGTTCTGATGTTGTGTAAAAGGAAAGTTTGTGCCTCAGTTTACATGACCTATGGCATAGAAGGTCTCTTGCTTCTCTGTAGCATCCTAATTTTACAAAAACTGTGAGAATTTAGATTCACATGTGGTTGCATGAGCTTCATTCTCATAGAAAATTATGACAACTAGAAAGAGAGATTTGGAGATTTTTATCTGGAACAAGTCAGTACAGCTTCACTTACCTCAGTGAGCTGAAGTGACTTGCTGAGAAGTTGAGTGCTAAAAATAGATAGTAATTAAAACGCAAATATTGGGCTGGACAAACTCCACATGAATGTTCACTGTCCTCTGCACCTCCTTGAAATACAAATGCAGTGTAATTGAATTGGAATGAATTATTCACCTATTCATAAAGTAGCACTTTTGTAAGTGAGCATTAAAAACAGCACTTTTAAACAGCAATATTACACATACCCTGTAATCAAAATACGGCTAATTCTTTTTGGCATAAACAAAAAGTTCAGTTCTTATTCTTGAATTTTTTATAGTATTTCTATAACTGTGCCACTCTGGTGCAGGAAAAATGATGCCATGTAAAAAATGGAAATGCAATTTCTCTATTTATTTCCATCTCCTTTTGATAAATTACCAGGATATGTTCACAGTAATTTGCAATGTTATAAAGTATCTGTATTTTACCCATCCTTGTGAAGCCATTATGTAATCAAGTCTTATATACAAGTAAATAAACTAAAGCAAAAACATGATCTATAAATATTGTGTGAAAAATAATATTATTAAGGTCTGTTTAAAAATGTTTCACGTGATAAATCACAATTTGTTAAAAATTCAAATGAATGAATGTTTTTAAAAAACGGAAGAAGAAAACAAAGAACTTCATTCTCTCTTAAATTTTCTCCATAAATAATAACCTCTTCAATTAATCTGATTCAGTACATTAATCAAACTTTATTGATTAGTATACAGAAAATGTGACATGTTGATATGGCTGGTGAGACAGTTGTTTAAGCTACAGAAGTCTTTAAAAAATTCCCTCCCGCAGCAGGGTGATCTCAGGTGGGATGTTAAATGTATGCTCAGCCACTGGCTGCAAGAAGTCACTAAAGCAAACACTGGAGCACCTTGGTGAAGGCGATTGCAGCCTCAATACTATCAACTGACAGTTCTGCTCAGTGACCCTCTCAGATGTCAGAAAAGGTCTTTTTGGATTCTGGGTCTTGCTGTATTGATTTCAATCAGCAGCTTTTCCTAAGAGTCCCACTTTGAAATAGCCCTGCCAGAATTTCTACTCTCTAGCCCAAGTTTTATTTCAGGGTTTTTGTTCACATTTGACATGGTTCAGATAAATTACAAGACAGGATTTTTTGTGTGTACTTGTTTCCCTACCCACATTTTTTTTTAATTATATTTGTTCCCAACACGAGTAAATCTTTCTGTTTACTTATGCTTTCAGTCGGTCTATTGAGGGAGGCACACTGAGCTGCCTCAAGTGCTGTTTTCAAAATGTTTTTACATTTCTGGCCATGCTTCAGTGGGACCAAAGTATTTCTGTCAACGACTTCATTAATGCCAGGATTTTACCGCTGGCTTTTGAATAGTGGAGGCACCCCACTGGAGGCCCTCTCACCCCTCAAATCCCCACACTTCCCTCTTATCCTTAGCAGAGCAGCAGAGGCTTTGGTACCTCACACACTCCAGTGGCACAGGCTGGAGAGGGAGCAGGCAGCTGCTGCTCTGCACCAGAGCACAGGAGCCAGGGCAGAGGGGCAGAAAGTCCTCCCCATCACGCTTCTCCCTGGTGAGAGGCTGCACCCACTGCACCACATCGCCAAGGGCACAGAGCAAAGCGCAGGGGGGGAGGCAAAGTCACTTAAGCCGTGTTTGCACCTCCTAACTTCTATAGCTCTTGGCATAAATTAGAGCAGCCTTAGGGGCTTTTTGATGGTTAATGTTCAGGAAGAGGGGAAAGCGTATTTCAGACAGTAAAAAAGTTTCAAAGATTTTCTCATTTGCTGTTGTTTTTTTGTTGATGCTTTTTTTAAATTAAGAAAGCTATCAGGAAATCCTCAGCAGAAACTGAGAATGGGTTCCTGATGGCTGGCTGGATTTTGCCAAAATCCGTTTTAAGGTTTACTTTGAGTAAGCTCAAATCAGGTTGCCATATGGAATTACTCCATGCAGCAGCCTGACCTAGAGCAAAACTGAACAAAGCTGAGATTATTTACTAAACTCCTAAACCACTGACTGCTTTGCATCTCTCCCACATTGGATCTAATTCCTTAAGTAAATAAGCATATATTAAGTTAAAAACCCAAGTCAACGAATAGACCAAATAGTTGTACACAAGGTAGATTATTTCATGGCACACAAAACACAACCATGGGTCAACATTCAAGCCTCAGACTGTCTCAAAGCTTGTTGGTACCTGCAGTTTAGCATATTTACTGCTGTAGCAAAGAAGATTGATCACAAGAAGCCAAAGCTGTTCAGTAAAAAAATGAAAACAAGAATCAGCTGTTTTCTATGAACAGACTGTCAGATAACCAGCCTAATGAAACCATGAGCATTTCTCTTGAGCTCAAGAAACATTCATGCTGAAGAGGGTACTGGAGTCATTCTAATACTTTGCAGTTGTTTTGGAGGTTAAATAGAAAGCAGCACAGAAGAAAGGCTCTGCCTTTGTGATTAGAGAAAAGACAGAAAAATAACATCAAAATGCACAGTTGTGCCCTTGATGAAAATAGACTTAACACATAGGCTGTATTTTTCACCTCACTAGTGCGCTCCAAATTGAAAACACAAAGGATGCCTTTCACTGGTATTCTTTAAAAAAAATAGACACAACTGTCCCACAGAGAAACCAGACAGACAAAACACAGTCTTGTTTTTGTTAAAATAATTCATAACCTGATGAAATGTCTCGTGTCAGAATCAAAACCAAGAAGTTTCAAATGAGAAATGCATCTAACTCCTGTCAAAATTGTAAACTGCTTGCAGTCTTGGCTATCCCCATCCTGGGCTGCAAATGGATGCAATAGTAAAAGAAAAGGAGCACAAGGCTCAGCTGACAACATCTCCTTTTGACAGGACACATCACCAATTTAGAAAACACTGACATTCATGCATGGACTTTTGGCTAGCTCATACATACCAGCGTGGTGTCACCAGCCATCCCTCTGGCAGAGCAAAAGGGCATTCCCAACAAATTTGCCTTACCTGGTTGCATACAGGCAGGACTCCACTGGGCAAGCATTTATTCTGTGTGATGACAATAATCTCTTGTGTCTTCACTGAGTTTTGCTAGACAATATGGAAGAAAAAGTATAGTTTCACATGTTCTGACACCTGCTTCCTTGCTTTTCTTACCACTTGTAAAGATAATAGCACAGAAGAAAGGTAGCAGCCTAACGTGCTTTACCTCATAAAACAGACAATGCTAATGTAAAAAGTGTTTTTAAATGGTGGTGCGATGTGGTACAAGGAACAAAGAGTTCTCTGGTAGGACAGTCCCTGGTACCAGAGACTTTCGGTCACGGTGGGAAAAGCAGCCTCTCCCAGGATGCTCTGTTCTGTTATGGTCATCTACCCAGTTCTGCTTCCCTGGCTGGCTGTTGGCTGCCCAGCCCCCTTGCTACCTGACATGTTTCATGTCCCAGAAAGTTCTCCACTCCAAGTTCCCCCCACTGGCCTCTGTCCCTCGCCACTGCCCCAGAGCTTCCCCACTGGCTCCCATTCCCGAGTCCCACCCGCACACCGCCCCCGTGCCCTCGGATCATTGGTGCCTGGTGCTCCCTCCCCTGCCCTGCTTAAACCTGAGCTCTCCCTGGTTCTCTGGCCCTGGAATCCTTCCCGGTGAGGGGTCAATAAAGTGCTCCCGTGGAGCTCCGTGCAGAGACCCTTCCTGCCTCTTTGCCACCGACCCGTCTCACTGAAGCTCCGTGTGTGTGTGTGTGTGCACGCCTGTGTGAGTGTGTGCGGCTCATCCTGCTGAGCGGCTTCGCTACGGAGACGCTTTTGGAAGCTCGCTGCACCTCGTGCTCCGGCACAGAAGCAGAGAGCCGGGGACAGTGATAGTGTGATGCTCTATGCACTTGAGCTCTCTTGCACTTGATAACTCTCCACAAGCTAGAGGGCCACCTCTTTTCCTGTGTGACAAAAAGGTAGGTAGGCGGTCATGATAGGTAGCACAAATCAGTGTAGCCTCAACACTGCTCTAGCAGATCCCAAGTATTCAGATAGTTCAGAATTGCCTCAAGCTTCAAGGGAGAGAGAAGAAGCAATAGAAAGATTCCAGCTTGCTCTTTAAAAGTGAATCAAATTATTTCTGGAAACACATCTTGAGGGGAAATTGAAAGCATCCAGCTTGAAAAAGTAGCTTAAAATCTCATCACCATTTTCTCACTTTTCTCCTTATCAGAAAAAATAGAAAAAGACCCATAAATGTAATACATTTGATAATGTACAAGTTTATCTATTTGCAACAGAACTTTGATATAACTTTGAAATATGTCATACTAACAATGGATGGGAAAATTGGCTCCTATATGAAATTTATCACCTGATACACTGGGTACAAAATCATGGAGCTTACAGTCAGTTGAAAGCTTGAAATATGCTGATACTTTATGTGTTCTATTTTCCAGGTGCCTGTTACTACTCTGCATTTTATATTAATATTTTTATTATAAAATACTTTCATTTATAGATTTAAAAATAGTATAGATTGAAAAGGACAAATACAGATAACATGATAAAAATGACAAAACTGATGACAAGTCATGATAATAACGAATAAATGAAAAACAGTGATGAGATGATCAACAATAATGAATGTTTAATTATTTGCATGTAATTTAATGCATGTTTAGAAAATGACCCAATTTTTAAGTTTCCCTCTCAGATGCATCTGATTGTAGCTTTTGTTGTTATTTTCAAATACAGGCATATGTTCTCTGGTCTCAGTTTTCATCTTTACGTTCTGTTTGCAGGCCAAAAGTGACGACGTTTACAATGCAGCTAAAGTAGCATGTGTATTTGGTATGCTGAAGGCATCTATCATCTTTTGTCTGTAGCTTTTCTGAAAAGTTCATCACCTCCATTCCCTCAACCAATAGATTTCTTGTAGCAGAACTAATGCCTGTGAGAAAAAGATTGCAGGGTCCTCAGTATGGCATTTACACCAGCTGTATAAAGGGGGGAAAGGGAAATGGGAAAGCAAGTAATGGAAACTGTTGCCAGATAGCTATTTTCCTTATCAAAAGGGACACACAATATTCAGGATCAAGAGAAGAAGGTAGAGCTGAGCAAGCTACATCACAGACCAGGGCTTGGGGCAGAAGGGAGGAAAGGGAAATAGAACAGATAATTTATGTGAGAGACAAAAACAAAAGGACAGACTGTGGGAGAAAGGCAATGGCAGACTGTGGCAGAGAGAGGTGTCTGCAAGGAAGAGCAATTTTGATAATGGTGAGGCTGAACTGTTTCCATTTGTACATAACTGTTCACCTGGCCTCAGGACCACAGTCCAGAGCATTGTATCCATGCGCAGTGAGACCCCTGTTTGACATCTCTGAAAAATCCATGGAGTCTGTCAGGCTTTGTGGTGTGGAGGATAGCCCTTTTTACTCACACAGGCACGCAGCAGGCTATTTGTGACCTTCTGATGGTCAAAGGAGCTGTATCAAATGAAATTGCTGATGCAGAAGCCTCTGATGGCCACCATATGTGGATAGAGGAAGTTCCTGATGGTATTGCACACTTTTATTACAATGGCCATGACAGCAGATTTCCTCAGAGCAATTTGCCAATGAGCATGGAAATCAAGAATGAATAAGCACCTGTGGGCAATAGCTACCCTTCAGGAGCCAGCAAAGAGACTAAGGAGCAGGCATGGAAGTGGCAGGACTTGAAGTACATAGAGTTGAGGATGATACTCAGATTTGTTGCGGTGCTTAGCATGAGGAAACTAGGACTACTGTTGTCCTGTGGAGGACATCATGGTCCCATGACTGCCTGCAGATCTCAGGGTCTCTGATTCAGTGTGGGCTTCAAAGAGAGAGAGAGGTAGGCCAAAAAAGGGCATATCTGAAACCCAGGGAGACAGGAAGGAAGGAAGGAAGGAAGGAAGGAAGGAAGGAAGGAAGGAAGGAAGGAAGGAAGGAAGGAAGACTGAGCCTGTTTTGCACAGCTAAGCGACACAGTTTGGTGAAAAGATGGCACCATTTCCTATCTGCATGAGAGCCTGGATCAAACTTCAGGCTGAGAGGAGAACTGCCTAAATTAGCCCATAGGAAATGCCAATGGCATGAATGTAATTTAAACTTCTAACTCAATGCTGCCCAGTCCCAGGAGTGTCTCTAAGAACCGATTGCCTATATCGATGCAGGAGCAAAGGGCTGGTGAGAAAACTGCATCTCCATTTTATGCATTTAATTTACTTGAGACTCAAAACTGACTCTTCTATGCATCACACCCATCACTGATGCTTATGTATTTGCTCTGTCTTGTGAGTAGGAAATATATGAACGGCTTTCTCTCCAGAGAAAGCTGAACTCTCACCTGACCAGAGCACCAGTCTCCCACTACTTGCTGAGATCATCTATCTTGCATTTGTTCCCTGCAGGAAAGAGACTCCGTGACAGTGTCTGAGAAGATGGGGTCTGATGGCTCAGAAGCTGGTCTAGAAAGTAAGAGCTGTGACTCAGAACTCGAGCCCGGAAGGATCTAAACCCCAGACCAGGCAAGGGGTGCAGCAGTTCAGATGCTGCACAGTGGCTCATGTTACTCTGGGTTGACTGAAATATCCAAGCACAAAACCTCAGGACCTAGCCAGCTCTCAGGTCTGAGTGCAGTTTAGTATAACTTCTCACCTATTCCTGTGTCAGAACACTGCTCTTTGAGTACAGTACTTTGAGCAACTAATGGGTATCATGCTCCAAGTCAGCGAGCTGATTTAGCTGAAGCACAGGGGTGGTAGATGGCAGATGATTCACAAAGTAGGTAATTAATCTTAATTAAGTTCTTCCTGAAAGAATATTTGAGCAGATTGAGACATCTTCAATGAGGTAGCAGTATCTTATCAGTGTCTCTTCACAGTTTGATAAACTCCACATTAAGGGAGCACTTAGCATTCACAGGAACCAAACTAAATTACTTTACCCTGTCCCCTCCCAGTGCTAAGAAATACTCTCATTAATTAAAATGGATTCCTGAAAATGTATACAATATAGGACAATCTTTAGTTTAAAAATCTAGAAAAGCAGACAAAAATTGCATATTGGTAGCTATATTTTAAACCAAAAAAAAAAATCTTCACATAATAAATACATTTTATGCACATTAACTTCAAATTTACTTCAGAAAGCTATTTACAATATAAATAATTATAAATGGGAACACTTTGCAAGATATTGTTGACATAACTAAATTATCTTTTCTACATTACATTCCAAAGGAAAACTACAGATGTTATGCTACAATGTCGCTAGACCCTTTACATTGCAAAGCATGGTATTTGAAACACTGGCAGTCTGTGTCTTTTTTTCCATAAACGTAACCATTGGTTTAAAGCAAACATGAATTTTTCATCATGTCTCAAGTGCTTTTTTTTGTTAGATTAATATATTTTATCCATTGAAATATTTACCTTGGGAAAAAGTTGCAGTGCCCTAAAAGTACTTTTTCTAATAGATTTTATTTCCTTAGAATGTAAAGGTGCAAACATTTTATATTGCATGAAAAATACTGTTTCTTGCATTTTGAAACTTCCCACTGTACCAGTAGCTGAAAAGGAAAATAATAAATGCAGTCCAAATTGCAATAAATAAAAATGTTTAAAATTACATTTGGAATCCTAGAACAATAGGAAAGGTTGAGAACCTTGTGTGAGAGGGGAGTTAAATAGGGAATGCAACCAGACAAAAAGCGTTTTTTCATCCTGCATTTGATCTTTCCTTTCAAATTCAGCTTCATAGATGGAGTCATAAATTAACTCTTTTCAAAAAGGGATGTATTCCTAGCAACTTAGAGCCAGATTTATATACAGAACTCTTGTATACATAAGCTAAATGCCACAGTGAAGCCTCACAGCATTTTTTTTCATTAATAAATGCCCTAAGGAAATGTAGAATGGAAACACACTAGTGCTCTCACTGTTCTGAACAGAAGACTATTTTGGTTTTTTGGTCTTCAAAATAACAGCTAAATACTCAGCTATACATCTACCAGACTTTAAAAACAGCAAACTGAAGGATTTCAGCAATCTGGAGGGTTTTGATTTGCTTTTTGTTGTTGTTGTTTTCGGGGCTGGTTTGGGGTTTTTTGTTTGGTTTTTTTTGTTTTTTGAATTTTTTAGCTTCTCAGTGCACACAGCTGAAATCTTTAACCATCAATTCTAACTGCAAATTAAATAAGTTCTCCTCCACACTGTGGAGCTGTCTGGAGTTAAACCTGTATACCTACAGGAAAGCGCATTCATCCACCATTGTTCCTAATAATGACATAGTTCCTGTATTGCCTTTAGGCTCTTAGGTGCTTTAAGTAAACTTGCAACTCATGGAAAGAGCAGAGCCTGAATCCATTTGCTGCCAGACATTGACTATAGCCACCTTAAAATAGACATAGCTAGGTCTAATCCTGGAACTGTGAGCGATAATCCCCATTACATACAGGTCTGTATGCAGAGGGTCTGAAACCAATGCGTATGCCACAGCTTTGTTCCGTGACTGAAAGGTTATCTGACCTTTGGAACAGTCAGGCTGATTTTCTGGGGTGGCTGTGCCTTTTCCAGAAATACTATGTGACCTTTTATTTTTTCCAACTCACTCAGCATGCTCACATAAATGAACATATGGTGGTTAACATGCTTAGGGACATTAATGAATAAATGCTGCATGTGCAGAGACAAAAGTGAGATTCAGATAACGGTGATTAAAACAGTTAAAAAGAGCAGAATTCCACTGTGTAACCCACAGCAGTATTGTGGACAGATCAACAAAAGCCATTTAAAGATTAAGAAATACTTTTGGGGCTCTTCAGTCGGGAGAGATGCACTCATTTTTTCAAAGCAGAAATAACGTCTTTTATAGAAACACAGCCATTAGAGATATTATCTTCCATAATTCCATACTCACATCTTAAGATTTAAAGAAAGAAGAATTACAAAACAACCCTCAAACCTATTATCAGAAGTCAGCTTTCCTTCCCTTGCACATGTTTAGTACCCTATTCCACAAATATTCTCATTTGAATAAATGGGACAAATTGCTGAGTAAGGTTCTTCTTCTAATTTAAGAATTGCTTTGCAAATTTGTCCAAAATCGCAAACTCTGTGCCCATGGGGTGTGATTTTATATGAAGACTAGAGAGGCTTTATTTCTTTAAACAAAAGAGATATACTAAGATTGTAATGCACAAAAACCATAATGTGCCATCCACGGACATCAATAAGAAATGGTTTGAAAGAGCTGTGGTCACTCTGTATTTGCAGTAGTTGCAAAATATTAATTTCATGTCAATAACAAACCAGTATTATGTTAGAGAAATTATGTAATACAGCAATTTATATTGTTTCTGTTCCAAAACACAACATACATTACTTATTTAAAGTGATAACCTTTAGCTAATGCAATACATTTCAAACTTACTTGGTTCAAATGTCTTGCATTTTTCAATTTTTCAGTATTTCTTCCCATCTGATTTGGAAAAGGAAGAAACATAAAAAAAGATTATATCCTTGAAGGATACCAAATGAAACCTTGAATTACATAAATATGTAATGGAAAAAATAAGCTTTATACCATATTAAAAAGCACACGTAATATGAGCTGCAGTGATACTATATGCTATAATTAAGATTGCAGACTTGTTTTCATGTAGCATGTAGCATGCAGAGTCTATGTTTGCAAAACTCAATGCTTTCTGTCAATTAAGAAAAATTCCTGGCTATCTAAAGAAGCAGGATAGCAAACAAGCTGACAAAAGACATCCATCTCTGGCATGCTGTGTTGAAGTGCTAGGGAGTGCCAGGTGCTGGAATCCCATGAGGAGAGAGACCATCAGCCTTTGCTTACAGCACAATGTGGCTGCATGTAGAGACATCTCTACTGATTTATTCTGTTCATTACAATGCATTTTTGGCATTTTTAGTGGACATGAACTATTGAAAATAGCATAAATAGCTACAGTTTGTGAAGTCTTATTTTGAGATCACTGTAAATAAGGATGGGGAACTTTTATTGCATAGCACACTGGCTTTTTTTCCTATATGAAGTCATATAATGCACAAGCAGCTTATGCTGTGCCTGTTTGTCTTATAAGTCTTCTATTTTTCAAAGGTGCCTGTCAGAATGTAAATACAACAGTCGCCAAAGTGTGGTTTCCTGACTACTTGTGGCCATTAGACCACAGCCAGGGAACTACATCTGGTCTGCAGAACTCTGTTGCCTTCTAACTAAAAGCTTGATAGCAAGAGTGCTTTGTGATCCCAAGAAACTTGAGTGCTGAGAAAACCCCATTCATTCAAACAGTTTGGGAGACTCTTCTGTAATACAAAATAGTACTGAGACTTAGTCAAGATTTTATATGTACTTGTAGGGATAATATGATACCATGTACCTCTACTCTAATTTGCTTTGCAAATTGTATTTTAATACTGTCAAAAGAGACTCCAAGTACAAGTTTATTCATCTTACTCACAGGAACAAGTGAAATAAATATGTATCCAGAACTAAATTTATCAAAAATACTTTCTTATTCCTATGCTGTAGGAATATATACAATTGTTGGGCTGAAAGAAGTCCATTTTGGTCCATTTCTTCCTCTGAGCTAACAGTTGTCAATGTTTTTCTTCCCCTCAATTATTTGCCTTGTTGTTGTCTTAAAACAAACAAACAAACAAAAATCTTCTATCTCTTTATGACCTTCATTATCCATTTGGCAATGAGTCAAATAAACTTCTTGCCAAATCATTTTGTTCTCATTTTGACTTGGCTATCACTCAATGCCCTGTCTCTCATTTCTGCTATTTTCTAGTTCAAATAGTTTTAGACCATTGTTTATCTCTCCTCTATGCAGAGTTTGGTGCACGTCAGTGATATTACCCCTTACTCTTTTCCCTTACAAAAATGACAGACCCAGTTTATTTAAAGCTTTTATTATATCTTTCAGTCTCTTTATCTTTTTCTGAGCTCTGCTCCACCTTTTCTGTTACGAAGTTTAGATAATAAAGACCAGACTGTGTTGTTCTCCCTTGTGTTCAACGTGCATTTCACCAGGAGTGATCACACTGCAGTCAACAAATGCCACTTACGGAGTAAGGAACTACTCAATTCAAGATTCACAATCTGTTTTGGAGTGATCAGGACTATACACAATATTCCAAGTTCAGAGAGGTAATTTCCTCTGCTTTCAAGTACATCTCTACTTACGTGGTTTATAATGTTACTATTTAGCTTTTGCTTCTGATTAGTTTTATTTGGAAACAGTATTTTTAACCCACCCGTAGCATGCTGGTTTATATTTAGTCCCACTGATGACTCAGTCCCATATGTTGAGCTTCTGAATGTTACAAATGAAGCTAGTATTAGAGCTAATCTCATTTTAGTAACCACCTCAGGTCCCCTTTCCTCCACATTGGCATAAGAGGGAGCGGTGGTCCCTCCTCTTGCAGTTGACTTTGGGACCACATAAACGCCATACAAAAAAAGGACAGGGCTAGAAATTGTGCCTAAAAATGCCCTATTTTATATTTTTAGCATATGTTTTGTATTTATTCTTTTCCAGTCAATCAGTCTCTTTGTTCACGAGGTTATTAAAAATTAAAAAAAGTTCCTCTGTCTCTTTTGATGTCTTCTATAACTCTGGGACAGGCCCTGATAATACCAGCATTCTTAATACAATTTAATTCCTTAGAACACTCATTTCCCTCTGTACTTATTTATGCACATATGGCTTATTTTGGTATCCCTAATATTTACTGATATTCATTAAATTATCTGCTGAAATCAAGAAGAGAATTTTTTATCAAGGTCATGCCTATTACTTCACTGTGTTTCAGACAGAGTAGTTACAATTCTCAATACTCTCTTAATTTACTCCAAAACTTTATCAGAAGTTAGATAGACCACCAAACAGTTTTTACCTATTCTTGACTGGTGTATTTTTACGTTGATGCCACTGCATTTGTATTTTACAGCAATATTTCTATGATTATATTGAGTTCCTTCTGTGTTTTAAATTAATTCTTAATTATTCAGCCACTTTTCCTTATTTTATAATTATTACTAAATGGCATACATAGCTACAGGGTTAACAGTATATCTCGGACCACTGCTAATTCCAGTCTATTCTCCTTGTTTCTCCAGGCAATTTTCTTCCATTTCACTGCATTACCCACCATGGGCAACTTTTCAAAAATATGAGAGCAATCTTCCATCTCTACAGCAAGACAAGAAAGCCCTTTGTGTTTCTCAAAACTACAGTGAGAATGCCCCTGTCTTTTTGATACAGTAGAAGTAAATATTTGACCATACTAATCATAAGGACTCTTTTCAATTCAGGCATATGTCAATAGCTATGTATGTGAGTACACAAGGACATAACAATTCGAGGAGTTCTCTCTTTCTCCCTTTTTTGATTTTACATTGGTCAGCCATGGATGCTTTATACCATACAGCAGCATAACATTCTTGGCCTTTGGGGAATAAACAAATCACCAGAAGTACACATTTTGTTGTGTATTTTGAAGGAACACATCCCACTGTCCTGTAAAAAAAGAGTGCATAGCAGTTCTGTTGGCTGGTACCTATGCAGTTCAGAAGATCTGCCCTTGGCAGTGTTTCCAAACAACACCTCTTACATGATGTGGATAAACTGCTCTGTTAGCCTGCCACGAGCACTCGCTGCCTGGACCTCTTCTATCCTTCTCAGCATGCATGGTACCAACTTTGAGTTTAGCTCCATTCACTCTAATACTGCATGCCAGTGCTTTTTTATTTTTTTTAAAATAATGTGTTTTAACTAACTTATCCCCCCAAACCTTGGGTTCTTCTTTCTAGTGCACTGTGGTATGTGAAATGCTGGTAAGGACAAGGGCATGAAAACATATAATATCTTCCAATTAGATCTCAAAGATTATTTTTTAAACCACAAAAGTTTTTAGAAAAAAAATGTCAGCTTCCATTGGTTATTATAACAGATGTTCCCTTGTGTCCTTGTGCCGGATCTTGCTGCATCCTTAAGTGAGAAGTCACATCAAAGTGGGATCCATTACAGCCTAGTGAATAGTTTCTAATTGTTTCAGTGTCATATAGATGCTCCAGAGCATACCCCGTTAGTGTGTAAGCATGCTTATCAAAGTACTGCCTGTGGGAGCTGTAGTAATTTGGAGAGGCTGCTGGGTGGTCTCCTTGGTTTTGATGAGGGGACAGATCTGAATGCAGGTAGTCTTTAGCAAGTACCAAACTAGATTTTGATATTCGATCAGAACTGGGGCTACTTATCCTAGACAGTGTTGTGGGGCTGTTGTCATAGTCATTTTCATGTGGGCTCATGATCTTTCCATCTCGCTGCTGGATGTGTTCACAGGGAGGAGTGTTGGCAACCGTTGGGACGCGGCAGACGTCCGCTGCCAACTGCTGCTGAGGGTAGTTTGCAAAACAGATAGCGTGCTTCTTCCCTGTGCCATTAATGGAGACCAGTGGGTCAGGAGTGGTTTTCCGCAGCTGCAGCCTGTTTTCTTCTTCTTTAATCATTTGCTGGGTGGCTCTTATTAGAGTTTCGATTTTGCTGGGCTCATGTGGACTGTTCTGATACTGCTCAGTACGGTATCGGTCACCTGACTCACTGGCAGAGCCAGGATCAGGTGAGCTAACGACACTGTCCTCATCCCAGTGTCCTCTTCCTAGGAAAGAGAGAAAGGAGAAAGCACTGAGGTTTAAGGAGGCAAGTGATCTTGAAAAACATGTAATCTGAACCTTCTTTTACAGAGAGAAAATCAAATCAGAGGTAAGGGACTTGAAACAGTCACCAAAAAAGACCATGGTAGACCCCTTGCTTTTCAGTGACAAACTGTAGTTTCCAGTATCTCCACAAGGAACAAGTAACACAGCTGGAGATATACAAAGAGATCTAAGCACCTGAACACAGGTATCTGGTGCCACTTGATACACTCTTGGGTAGCCAAGCATCTGCATATGCCCAGCAGGTATGGCACCAACTCTAAAGCATCTCTGTCTTTCAGAGCAGCAAGAGGCCAGGCAGACTATCATAGGGCATGTCAAGGTGCCCTCAATGCCAGTGTTCAGGCCCCTGGCCCCATTACTACCTCTTTGCATCAACTAGGTCTGAGTGAATTTGGGCCATGGTAAAAATAAAAATCTCATGGAATTCCAAATGTACAATATTCCAGCATGTTTTCTTAGGCCTTTCAAGGAGCTAGAACACAGCACTGAGAAGCAGATTGTGGTTATGTAGTGACTTTATGCAGGTTACACAACAATAAATAACCACAAGTAATGAAGGAACTCTTCTTCAAAAGCTCAGGAACCCATAGCTGCTAGACAGGGTTACTGTAAAAATGTGATGTCATATCCCCACGCATAAATATTTACTTGTGAAATGGGAAAATATTGTGACATTCTTACCTCTCTTTAAAAAACAAGGCCCATATACATATCAGTGTAGGTGTTCAGCTTGCAACTAGCTGAAAGCACAGAATCATACCTGTCAGTCCTCACTAGCAAGAAAGTGAATGGCCCCAAAACCTGAACAGTCAACATTATGATAAAGGACTTGATTTGCTGAGATACATTCCTTTGGGAGGGTATATGTACCTTGCACAGGTTACTTATTGATGCCTTTGCCTCAGCACACACAAAGTCCTCTTTGGGGATGAAGCATGTTGGGTTTGCTGACAGTACTCCTCAAAGCAAGCCCATTTTCAGACTAGCACAAGAGGTTTCCCCTGTTCTGTGTTGGGCCAGGACATAGAGGTCTGTTCAGGTTGCAGACCACCAACTAGTGTAGAGTTCACAACTAAAGTCAGTGACAGGCTTTTATGATAAAAATATCCTGCCATTGCTGGGGAAGTACTTCACTGCTGAGTATCATGAGCATGAATTTATCCTTCACATTCTCTTAAGATCTGGACCCAAAATGCCAAGGCTAGTCAGGTTTTTCTCACTAAAGCTACATGCAGACTGAAGACTAGTGAAAAATGTAAGACTTGATACAATAAAGAAAATAACTGGAAACTACCTGGAATTACAGCAAAACCAAGCAACAAACTAAACCCAAACTATATTATCCATTTATATTAAGTATGCATGACAGAGGTATGGAACAAATATCTAACTCTTTTGCATTTGTACCTTGGTATTATATTTCTATGCTCAGCAAGAATTATCATGCATATCATACTTTACTAGATTCTCCTTTTTTTTGAGAAGAAAAAGCTAGAAAAATACTAACAGGGCAGAAGTACGGAACAGACACTAGGAAGGAGGCATGTTCCCACAGGAAAACTGGAGAATAGTCCTCATTGGCAAAATTTTCTGTGCCTTTCCTTTCTTGTTGTATCTCTGGTTTTATTTCCTGAGTATGCTATTTAATAATTTTTTTCTAACCTCAACATAATTTTCCTCAGATTGGAGTCAAACAGGACATTTCTTTTTGGTTTACAAAACTTCATTCTGCAAATCAATGGAATAGTACTAATGCAATCAGCTTTTATGAGTTCTTTAGAGGCAACCCTTGTTTTCATAGACTGTATTGTAGGAAAACTTTTTTTTTTGATGTTGCAGCCATCCTTACAACCTTGAATTCTGACTTTTGAGCCTGTTGCTGTCTTCCAAGAATTAGCCTATAATTTTAAAATGAAGGACCTTTAGACTTTTCACAGCCCAATATCAGGCTTTCACTGTGGTTTTTTACTAGCTTCAGCCTCAGAAAATGTGCTAATGCACTGAATTTGCAACCCATCACAAACCAAACAAAATTTCTGGCTTGGTGTTGAAAGGATGGAGAGATTGAAATTGACTAAAAATTGTAGCTGAGGATAAACCTCTGATACCAAAACCAACAGTTAATTTTAATAGCCAGCTTTAAATACATACAGAATCAGTAATAACCCATAGGGGAAAATGTCACTTGAAGAACAATTTCTCCAAAGGCTTTCAACATTTTTTACTATCCAGCTTGGATTCAGCTCTAATTTTTTGCTAAATATATTCCATCTGAAGTGTCTTAATCCTAAAACAAATAAAACCCACTTTTCTAGTAAGTGGATTATTTTGTTTATATTTTTAAGATCATGCATAAAATCTCACCAGTCATGTTTCCACCTTAATTTCACAGATTGATGAAAATACAGCAAAATTATATTTTGCTGCATATAAGATAGACTGTAAAACTCAACTCAACTCAACTTGAATTTTAAGTATTCCTCATCTCCACAGATACGATCTCTGAGACAATAACATACATCAAAAGCATCTAATTTTCCATCTTTCACATCAACAGCTGTATGTTCCTGTCATATTCTTCAGCTGAGATGGTGTCGCTTCTGCAAATCCTTGTTTTATCTTACCATGAATCCTGTGCGCTGACGTTATGTGGGGCATACTGCTCTCGTACGCTTCTCTGCTCTCAGGGGACGACTTAGTCAGAGGCAGTGCTGAACGAGAGCCCCACCAGCTCTCCCTTCCCGGCTGCGGCGTGCCAAGGAAATACCGGCCAGCTTCGCATCTGCCTCCCTCACAGGCCTGAGTGTGGAAATGCCTGTCATCAGTCAGCCTGGAGTGGTCGAGTGCGAAACCGTAGCAGAGCGCGCTGCGGTCTGAGTACTGTCTGTAGGCACAGGAGACATCGTGGTGCTGGGAGCTCGGTCTGTCCGCAGGCTCCAGGAGTTGGGGAGAAGCCGTATCGGTCAGTGGGCTCCCACCCCACTGGCTCTCGTGGTCAGACTCGGATCTCTCCGTGTGAAATCCAGAATACTGCAAAACAGGAGAAGCAGCATGGAAATTACCACACCTGGGTGAAATCTGCAAGTAACTGCCCTGGGAAGGAAGGCAGAGAGTGTATGTGATAGTGTGTTTCTTGAGCGTGCCCACGTGTCTGCACCTTCTGATGGGGCTCCTGGTCCTTTCCTGCACAATACTCTGTAATGAGCTCACAGATGACAAGACAGACATCATGAAAGTCTAAAACACCCCACATTGGCCCTTAACAGCCATCTCCTTTGTGATGTGTAATATCAGGCTCAGAAACATCTATGTTGCAGTTCAATATATTTTTAATATGTTCAGGTTTTCCTTGTTGCTTTGAAAGCTGTGCTTATGCTCAGCCAAGGTGCTCCAATGCACTTCAGCACAACACTTCCAAAAGGGACTGAAATAACACTGCTCCTGGAGCATTCTCACATGTCAAATTGAAACCGAATGTATTTGAATGGTTTTTTTCTAAGGGTTCACTCTCTTTTCCTCATATTTTTTTTTTCTTGGAGTTGTATGTTTGAACTTCTTTCCTCTTATTAGTAGGGAAAAGAAAGCCTCTTGTAAATCCTGTGGTGCCAACATTTCCATACGGTAAAGCTCTAAAGTGATGGCAGATAGGTAGGAAGCTAAAAATCCCAGTTCTATTGCAATGTGGGAACAAAGAAAATCCAGAAACTATTTGCCAGTAAAGGTGACTGCGAACCAAAGCAGGCAGAGTGAGCATTTTTCACTTTCACTTAAGCAAGGCCCTCCCAACACAAAAAAACCCCAACTAGTAGGCAGCTGGAAAATTAGTCAGGATAGGAACATGAGCATTTGTTTAGAGAGAAGTAAGGGTTAAATTAAATGTCATAGATTCCTAGATATTCTTAATGAATGCTTCAAACTTTTAGATACCTTTTGAGAAAGGAAAAGAATGTTTATTAAACCTCCTAGGATTTAGCTATCTCATTTTAAAATCTTTTTATTTATTGGAACTGTCAAACTTCACGGAACATTTCTAAATCAATTTCACCCATGATTATGGACTGGGATGAGACCAAAGCTGTACATGCTCACCTCTTCAGCACTGCACACTCATGTCACAAATCAATGTATTACAACATGAAACCTTGGAATTCTCCCATTCCATCACTCACCTTCCATATGCCCACTCTGCCTTTTCTTTTAATAGGCCTAACATAAGGTTACCTTCCTTTTCATTAGATTAAGTTGCTATGAAACTCCTCATTATCAGCCAGGATCAAGGTTTTATGCACTTACCAATCGAAAGTACTGACCAGATGTTTGACTTACAGAAACTTAAACCATCTGTGCAACATCAGTGGAGTTTTTGGCATTTAATTGGGCATTTCTTCAGTATTCCAGTTTATGTTTGTGAATACTGTTTAGGTTGTGAACATGATAGGTTATTTAAAGGAAACAAAGAAAAGGTCATGGCTTTGAGGAAGTCAATTATATTTTGTTATTAGTTGTCAGAAGAATACCCATAGACAACAAGCCTACCAGGAGACATGGAGGAGGTCAGAAAGTTAGTACAATACTCATCACAAAGGTTTAGAGATGAAAGGACAAACACGAATTTTCATGAAGGTTAGATAGTTACAGAGCCACAAAAGCATTTTTTAAATGCCAGTAACTCAACATACACTGAACTAGAAACTTTATTCAGTCACCACAGTGATATGTGATCAACTGGATCATCTAACTCTTCTATTATCCTTTCAAATATAATGTCCACAAACTGCTTGGTCACAAAGATACCTTCATAAATAACAGCTGATTTAGTGTAAGCTTTTTTACAAAAATGTATAGGTAAAATTAAGTTTCCAATAAAAAAACTTAGAAATTATTAACAAGATTAACAGTTAGTAAATTTTACCTGGAATGGAAAATCAAAAAAAAAGAAAACTACTTTTTTATCTGTTCTTAATTTTAGAATTATTTTTTGCTCTTTTTGGATTTGACTTGTATAAACCAGACTTTTTAATTTTAAAAGTTAAGCAGAAATATTATATTATATAAGCGTAAATGCAAGTATAGAAAAGTCAGGAGTTCATTTATTTTCTTATTAAAAAAAAAGCTCCTAGTATGTATTTCTTTCAGGAGGAGGACAAGGAAAATTAATTTCCAATAATATTATAATGAAATTTCTTTTTTTGGACACTTTATTATGATAATAAATGTCATAGAATCTTTCAAACTGAAAACTCTTAATTTCCTGTAGCTCTACTAGATATTCTTCTATTAGTTCTCTTTTTCTAAGGACACTTCAGTGTCCAGCATAGCTTCTCTGGAAGGGAATATCTTCATTTAACTGAAAAGTTGTGCAATTTTTGCTTTTATCTTGAACCTAATTACAAAAGGTCTTTGTGCACTTTTTTTGAAAAAGGGAAATTATCTCAAAGGTTTTATGTTTAGTGTATTAGAAATGCACTGTGTGGTATTGTATAACCATGTATCAAGACCAACAATACTTGACTCATCATCTTTACCTTGAGGTAAATGAAGGTTATTTGAGATCTGACCCACGGCAGCTGCTAGACCATGAACAGAATTAAATTAACGCAGTCAATTGTTTGTAGCCCACATTTTCTGCCAAGGTTTGATATGACTACTTACTCCTAAGGTACAACATGAGCAGACACAGGACAAAAATATGTCTAATTCCCTTTAAAACCAGCCACATCTCTATTTGGCATCTTCAGGGTGTCCCACTGCTGCAGTCCAACCACTGCCTCTTCTGAGAATCTGATGTTGACAGGTGGAGACTTCAAATACGGGCATGTGTGACATGTTGATGGGGGGAGAATGAAAGGGTGATCAAAGATATTGCTTTACTGAAATGGGAGTGGAAACACTATCTCACAAGTCAGAATTAGGCTCCCATATGTCAAGTGATGAAAGGCCATAAAAAATTGAATCAGATTTAATGAAAATTATGGCAAATTAAAATCAGTTGGGTTTTTTTTCAAACCCAGTCATGTCTCAGCAGAAACATTTTATTTTCTGCTAATTTTTGCCTTCTGACTTCTATCAGGAGTCAGAAGGCAAAAGAAATTTATTACTTATGGGTTTTTGACAAAATTTAGTCCGCAGATAGTGATAAAGAACTTCAGACTGGCAACATCTGAAATCCCTTCAGGTGAGTTCTCAATTGATTTCTAGCATAAAAATCAACAAAATATAAATTAAATGATCCTCCAGCTGGTCCCTGGAAACTGAATTGTCACCTCTGAAAATTAGAAATGTCTTCCAGACTGGTAATCCAGTATACAGTCACAGTGAGAGCACACCAACAGGATTAGCACGGACAAAGAAAGGGTCTGTGGGCCATAACTGATGGGTTTTTATTCCAAGAAAAACTTTAGGAGGGCTAAAGAGACAAGGAAATAGGAAGATATAAATTCCATGTCTAAGAAAGCTTACTTTATGAGATTTCATGTATTAGGCTAGTAGACAATTTAATATTTCTCAAGTTATTTTCTTTTGCCTGACTTTCCATTCCTACAGGTGTCTCACTGGCCTGAGAGCTCATCCTGTCATACACAGCAACATCAGCCTGTTCCACACGCTGCCCCAGATGTTCAAACAACAGATATTATAGACATATAATTTTCTGGCAGCCTACTCAGGTTTTTAGCATTATAAACATTAATTATATGGTGAAACCCTCGCAGAATCCTCTTTTCCATGAAAAACTTTCACTACATCAACATTAGCAGCTTTTCTCTTGATTTGTGTCTTAACCATGAGGAAAAAAACATCACAGATGTGGGCTGCATTGTACTAAGAACATATGCATGCTTTTAAATCACTTTTATCTTACATTTTACTAATGTAATCCTGAAATGTAAAATATGCTCTTTTCGCATTCACTATTATAGGCACAACAGATGGTGAAAGGCTTAGATTAAAGTAATACAGCATGTCCATTAAAATAACCCCCACTGCTGGTGACTCTTCACCAGACCAGGAGTTATGTTTACTATAAAAAGTAGGGTTTGCTTTGCTTTTGAACACACTAGAAGTTGCCAAAGCTTTAGGCTACAGGAAGAAATTAAAATGAAACAAAACCCAGGCTGGCTAGAATTCAGCCTGATTCTGTTATCTTTACCCCATTGGGTGATATGACCAAATAGAGATGGATTGCAGAATTAATCCAGATTATCCATTTAAGGGAGATATAAAATCAATATATCTCTGAAATCTGATGTATCAATACATACCTATATACCTACCTATTAATATATACCTAAATCTATAACATACAACTATTTCCAAAAATTTATGTCTGCTGTAATATACACCAAAGCCTCCATCTAACAGCTCTACTACATCCTTACTTGTATGTGTGCTTTAATGCGATACATATACATATATATATATACGTATATATAAAATCTTTAATCAAGAACTAAGATGAGATATGAAGCAATAAACATTTATCCAGATCTCACCATGAAACATTTCCACTGCAGGCAGACAACAGGCAATTTAAATATTTTCCTTAGGCAGTCATCATTAATAGTACATTAAACTCCAAAGCAGTTCAGATGATCATAATTAAAATGTTTTTCCAGTCTTGTTGCTATTTCCTCTGTATGGAATAAATGAGGTCCTAGGCTAGTTTTTGGGAACACAAAGGTGCAGGGCTAAATTTTGGGAAGCCCTCGCAGTGATGATGATGATGGTTATACTGTGGGGGAAGACTACAGGCATCTTTACACCAGCCAGCCCATGATTTCCTTTTTCTGCAAATATCCATCAAAACTTCATCTGCCTGTTTGGTTTTTTTTCCCCAGCATCTCTTTCAGCTCTGTACTTCTCTGGTGGGACAGGACTAGAAAAGCATTCTTCAAACTCTGAGAGAATTCTGCATCTGGGCCATGAATTTTGGGTTGCTCTCCTCTCTGTTTGCCCTTCCCCTGCCTGAGGGTAGTTTCACAGAACCCACTAGCCCTGTATTAACAGCAGGCAGTGTTAATCAGATGCTGACCAATGCCTCCAGTTAAATTAACTCAGTTTCACTTGAGTCTACCAGAACCACAGTAAGCTATGTCTGCTTTTGCATAAGACTTGAGGAAAAGAAATTAGCACTGTCTTAAACTACTGAAACATTCACTTTTTGCCCTAGTAGTAAAAATTCAGCTGAAGTCAATTAGCATAATTTTCATACTGTTTACATCTCAGGTATCTGTCTTAGGGGCACACAGCTGGCAAGGTGAAGGATTCTCAGTCAGAGACCAATAAAGCATATGATTTCTTTTTCTCTTCAAGAGAGAAGCAAAGTAAATGGTAAGGGAAAAAAAGAAAAGGAAAGGAAAAAAATGGGAAAAAACTTATGTGCATTTAAAATCTCCTAGGTGCCCTTGACTTTAAGAAGTACTTTGCCCACTGCTATTATTTTGCTAATAAACTTCCTGCTTCCTTTCCTCACCACAACTCAGGCTCCTGTTTAAGCCAAAACCCATGACCTCGCTTTCAGCTGTGACTTTTAAGTCACACTCTAATTCTCCTCTACTGACTGGCAAATTACAAGGGCAGGAGGCTGAGGGACACAGGCCATACCACCTGCTGTATGTTCTTCACAACAGCTTCTCTTAGTCTTTCAACAGTTTATTCAGTGGTGGAGAAGGATGAGAGGGAGGCAAGGCCAAGCTGCCAACGTTACTTGTGGTGATGGGCTGCAATGAATGGCATGACCATTTTTCAAGATACTGGCAACTACCATGGCTGCTTCTTTTTGATTGATGAAATATGTGACTTTATTATCTGGCAGCTGGTGATGAGGATGCAAAATGAAACTGGAGACTAAGTACCCTGAGCTTTCAGACAACAATCCCTGATAAACCAAAAGTCATAATGCTGCACTGCTCATTCAGTATTTTTTTCTGGTGACAGAAATGATGAGGTCACACTTGCAGAAATCAGATTGGTGTGGAAGAATAACAAGTCCTCAGCTGAGATTGTCGTGCTAGCAAGAGTACTTTGGAAGGGACTGTATAAGGCAAGATGAAATGTAATTGCAATATATCAAAAATAGTCATAAAAATTGAATTTAGAATTATTTGTACACGTCTTCCCCGATTCTTTTAAACATTTTGATTACAGTTGTTTGATGTAGTGCATTAAAGAAAAAGGTTTTTTTAACAACCCACAGAAACATGCATGAACAAGTGAGCTATGATAACCTCTGACAAAAGTTAGATGCTTAAAATTAGGAATCTGGATTCATATCTAGGTGCTCAGTTAAATATTCCCTGTGCCAATAGAAGATGTCATTTAACTGAAATTCTTATTCCTGATACTTTTGATGGGAAAAAAGAAAGAAAACAAGGAAGTGATGTAGACATTTGGGATCCCATTACACACTCTTAGAGGTCCATTTAGAAAACATTGTGCCTGAAAAGAAACTATAGTTATTAAGGTCATTATCAGTTAAATATTGACCCGGGCTCTTTAAAAATACGTAGCTCTTCAATGTTACATTGTGAATGCATACATTTATATCCTCTTGTGTAGAGGCATAAGAGCAGTAGGACTTGTATCATTAATAAAAATCATGAGTATTTTAACAAACAGATTTATTTGAGCTAAAAGTTTGACAGTGTAAGGATGCAAGTGCTGTGACATTGCCTGCAGGAATCAGTTGCATAAATGTATAGGGTAAGTTTCAGTTCACAGACTCAATCGAGCCTGGTCCATTCTGCAAGAAGGACATGTTCCTTACACTTTAGGCTTGAAAATGAAATCTGGGAAATTAAAGTCTACTGATGCCAATGACCACTTCCTACTGTTTTCTTCCTTTCAAAGTTTTACAAATAGAAAACACACTTTCTTGTTACGGCTCACCAAGTTGGCTGACTGCTTTCCCTCATCAAAACTCACTCCTCTCGACTACAGCTTCAGTATTAACTTCTATCAAATATCTGGCAGTTTTCTAGATATGTTGGAATTAGTAAGGACCAAGCAAGAAAAAGAAAGATCTCTCAAATGGCAAAACTCACAGCCTTCTCAAACCAAGTATTTCAAAACCAACATTTTCACTTTTCCTTCTATCCGCTTCTCATTAACTCTGAGCCCTGTGCTGCTATTGTTGTTGATAGTGATTTATAATGCATGCTGAAACATAAATGTTTCCAGCTTTTTAGAAGCAGTTTAAAGAAACATATTCCTGTCTCAAGGTCGTATAACCTGACATCCTTTATTCCCTTTGAGTTACATGTTCTTGGCCCATTCTGATTACTTGGGTAAAGTACCAGTCAAAATCAAGATATTCAAAAATACTTAATTTAGTTTTTCAAAGACAGCTACCTGTGGGTATGGTGATGTCCTTGATTTTGACTTTGTGCTCGAGAGGCGAGATTTGCTTCCCTTTCTATTATCCGTTATGGTCGGAGTTGAATTTGCGTATGAGAATGCCGGCTTGGTAGCAGTGACCTGATCCAGGGAGAGCTGGAGTCCTTTATATTCAGTGTCCCTATATAAAAGGCAAAAGTGAAAAACAAGCTCACTTCATGTCTTAACGGGAAACATTCCTTTCTTCTTTGTCGGGGGTGGAAACAAAAGGTATTTTTAAGGAAAAAGAATAAAACCATCCAGGGCAAGCCAGTATATCCCTCTAATATATTTATGGAGTATAGCTTACTAAGCAATAGCAGTATTTTTATAGTGAAAATATGATTGCTTTTTGCATCCAGCTGTTATCATCCTGATCTACTTTCTTCAGTAATAAAAAACAATGGGATGGGTATTTTGAGATTTGTATTACAGTTCTACATTGGTCACATAGCTAAGCTGTAAATAGGATATATTTTCCTCAAAACTCTTTTAACCATACAACTACAAATTTACCACATGTGTGCTATATGTGGATGAGTGTTCATGTGTGTGTGGGGGGTGCACAAAACAGCCTACAGAGATAACTAAATAAACTAAACAAAATAATGTTTTAATGGAAAACACTTGATCTTTAAGGTTGTATTTTTCAGTGTTTAAGAATTTTCAGGCAATTAGTGCAATTTTTGGTTTTTTCCTTCATTGGGTCTCTTGGGTCTTTTATTCCTCCATTTTTAGTTTCTTATACCAGTTTACCAGTCAGAGAAAACAGCTAAATAAATATAAATCTTGTGATTTAAATAGCCTGTCTTTCACTCACAAAATAATAGAGGTTTTCCGTGGAGAACTATATATAATGTCAGTTATTGAAGTTTGGAGTTAGTTTCTTTAAACTAATGAATTCATGAAAGTAAGGAAAACTGGCATTGTTCACAATGTCTTACTAAGCATAACGAGGGCATGTGCATTGGACTGCTCTCCTCTGCACACATCTGCATGTCTGCTGATACCCGGGGGAGTAACAAATGAGCTCTCCAGCTTTCATGTAGTCATACGGAACCTATTCTGACAATGATTTATTAAAAGAGAGCAAAGCAAGAGCTTCTTCCTGACCTACCTACCTGGAAGAAAAGAGGAAGGATTCATGATTTTTTTTTCCTTTGTGTTATCAGTAGAGAAGTAAGGGATAAAGGAAGAATAATGTTTCTCTTTAGCAGTCAAAGAGGCAACATATTCATTCACACATTACCCCATAATCCATCGAAACCTAAAGATTAACACTTAATGAATTATATTAATAATAAATTGTTTACCTAGTTTTAACTACAATATCTTGGTCTATAATCACACAAATATTGACATGCAAGCCACAAGAGTCTAACTTTTTTAGAAAAGGTCTATGTAACCACCTAAGTGTATTACAGCTTAGTACACTGAAATTTTTCAGATAAAAAGCATGGGGTAGAAGAATAAACTTGATAAATCACTGAAATAAGTGAAATAGAATGAATCTTTGAGCAGCCACAAATAAACCTGCAGAACCAACATAGTAATTCATCCCAGTTCTACAGTATTTTTTTTTTTGCATGTGATAAACAGTAAAATTATTGGTTGAAGAAGCTGAGGGTTTTTGGCAATGCAGACAATAGATATGTGTCTGTGTATATATGCACATGAAAGTGAATCCCTGACATTAGAACTTCACTGACTATACTGTCTCCAGTCCATAGCAGACAGAGATTTGTCAAGTATAAATAGTGCTTTGCAAAGCAAAATTAGTTCTTAATGACATAATTTCTTCAAATTTTGGATTCATTAGAGATATTCTCTGCTATAATACCTGCATTTCAGATATACTGTCTGCTGTGAAAGCATCTGTGTATGGCCAATTGCTTTGGCCTCTTTGACAGGTACAGCTCATCCACATATTTTGAAAGCATTAATCTTTCCTGTGGTTACCCTCAACATTTTTATCCAGACACCTTGACTTGACATGCAAAGCATCAGTCCCCTTAACTGATTCTTAGGAAATTATCTCCATGTTATACAAAACACAAAAGATGTCAAACAGTCTTCATACTTAATCGCTGCAGTAGCATGAGATTTTATCAATATCCCTAAAAATCTGTCTCATCCTGGTATACACACTCCCTCTGACTATTTAATTATAAGAAGAGGAAGGGTCCTGTGTTCTCTGTGTCAGATGCAGAAAATATTACCACCAGAAACTAAATTAATCCAAACTAATTAGGTAGGTTTTCAGAGCCTTAGGGGTATGAGGAGGTTGTAATTTTTTTTGAGCCTACCTGTCCTTTTACTTCTGGTTTTGCTGGAGAACCTGTAGCTCTGTGCTGCTGCCATTAACTCCCCATTTCTGGTTTTTTCCACCCTGTAACCATTTGCTGCTTTCCTGTGTCCATTAAAAGGTGTTAAAACAGTGGGAGGAATACCACCCTGGTGTTCAGACCACACTGTCATTCCAACACTGCTTGTCTGTTGTTTTGATGTGTTTAAGGGCCAAGCATTCAATAATATAGACACTACTTTCTACAATGTTTCTAGGTCATGGGAACCGGGAAAAAAAAACCAACAAAGCAGCCAAACCAGACTTACCAAAACCTTAAATGCCATCCTATGTTACTTTTCAATGTCCTTGGTATTGTTATGGTGAGGGCTCACCCTCCCAGAACACCACACCTTAAAATAACACAAGCTCGTATTTGCAGTGAGTTGCTCAGACAGTAACTTCATCAAAGAAAAGGATGATAAAAAACTACCTGAAGTTCTTGCTGCCAGATGCAAAGTTTTGCCTTAGAAAAAGAAGACTCCTGTGCTCTCTTTGCAGATGAAATACCAGGACTTTTTTGCATCACTGAGTCATGATTCAGTGCCATCTCAAGCCTGTCCTAGAAGAGCTACCCTTCAGAATAACCAAGAGCGATACCAAAACACCATCAGCAAATGCCCAAGATAAATATCAGGAGTTAAAAAGGAAAGAAAATATGGAAGAAGGGTTCAGTGGCCTCAATATCAGATGCAAAAGATGTTCCACTAAGAAATGAAAACATCTGAGTATACCCATATGCACTGTGAGACAAAAGACTAGAAAAAGCAGGACTCCTAGTGATATACAAACTACAGATGGAGATTCTGAAAACTTCCTAGAGTAATTTATAAAACTTTCACCAACATGGAACCATAATCTCCCCATTCCTATCCTCAGACACCTGAATCCTCTATTACACAGTCACAGCCACACACTAGTACTGCATCTTGTGTTCTAAGTGTAATTAAAAAAAAAGGTGGTGGATACGAGCCTCTTCCTCCAAGGTCCTCACCTTCAGGATCCCATAGGGATCCATACAATCTACATCTATCTACATGAGACTGCTGAGAGAGAGAGAGTGATATGGCATGTGTTCAATTGCTAACAGTATGTTGCTGACAATCTACTATTTATCTCATTTTCTGATGCAACTATCATCACTATAAAACATCAGAATAACTACAGGAAATTAGCTCTTAAATGAGGAACAGATGGATCAAACTGAATCCAGACAAGACCAAAGTGATGCTTCTTTGCAAAGGGAAACACATTGAAGACCTCCACCTTTTCATGATGGGAAACAGCCATTCTTTCCACAGTTGGATGGAAATTTTAGGTCCTCTTTGACTCCTCAGAGAGCATGAATGCATATGATTTTGGTAGCACATGGTTCAAAAATTGTATTATTTTTCCTCTATCTTGTCATTGCCCCCCATCTGAGAATCTGGTCAGTATGGTCAATATATCAGGCACCTACAGACCGGATTACCAGGCTTCATTGAAAGAAAATTCAGAATGCAAAGCATAAAATCCCCTTGCTACAATATGCTGCTTCCCATTTTCATCTCAGATCTAACTCCCAGAAGTATTTCCACTCTGTGCCATGCATCTGGCTCTTCCAATGTTCCCTATAAAGCTTGAGCCTGACCTTGAAATTATTTATTGGTGTACTGCATGTACACCACGAAAAAACGAGGGTTAATGACTGTACCAACTGCATTTCTCTGCAATGAAACATCTGAAAGTTGATTACAAAATATTCTTTACTAAAGATATCTAGCTTAGGAAGCTGCAAAGATGGTGAAGGACAAGGGCTGAAGGAGCAAAATGTTTGGAAGAGAAAGCCAATCTTTGTACATGGCTTGGATGCCGAGTGAATCTGCAAATTTTATGTGAAGTGTTCTCAAAATTCAGCTTCAGAACACACCTTCTTCCCACTTCCATGGCCAAAATGTACTATATGAAACAAGGTAACAACAGTCTAACCAAAATTTGAGGAAGAGTTAAAATGTCATTAGCAGACATACCCAAAAAACCCAGTAAGGCAGTATCAGAGCACCACAAAACCTGAATTCTCAGCAGAGTTTGCACAAATGCGGTGACTAAGCACGTGGTCAGAGCTCACCATGAAAATGAAACTAAAATGAGAGGAGTTTTTTTATACAGGCTTTTTGAAGGAAAAAATGTGAGGAAAGGGTGAGTCAGCACTGACAGAAATAATGTTGGGAAGACAGAGGTCCAGTGTGGCTCACAACAAACTAAAACTGTACACACAAGGCGCGTTTTTATTGTCATTGTGTTTCTTCAGTTAATGGGGTGATGCTTGGGACTACTGTAGCTCACTGATGTGAGACTAGACATTAACATTAGAGAACTAAAGGCACAAATAGTTTTAAAGATATTAATACTCCCCACTTAAGGACAATACAGGCTATGGAACAGAAGAGAATTTAAGCCCTGAAAAACACTCTCAAACAGAAAGACCAGCTAGACAGGATGTATCCAGAGGAAGAAGTAAAAGAATGACACCCATTATTAAAGAATAAATATCCAAATTCACCCAAAAATACTTAAGAATGCCAACCAGTCTCAGGAATACAGATCTTATATATCCAGAGTTATAAGCAGCATAACCTTCAAAACAACAAGAAAACCTTTGGAAAAAAAGAGAAAATGCTAAATCCAAGGAAAATTCTGCAAAACTGCAAGGAAAAGCTTTTTACATTAGTAACACTACATGATAAAAAGAAAAATAAGCTATTCATGCAGTAACTGAGAATACACAGATAACCAGCAAAGAGGCAGACATTTACAGTGCATTTAATTCCTTCAAAATTCACTCAGTTTAGACACCTTAAAGAAGATTAACAGAAACTCAACTTTCATGTGTGGAGTTACAGGATTGGATGGAAAGGTGTCGTGGGAGCACCTAAACCTGACAAATACTGGACAACCTACATCCATATCATTCCTTACACATATTAAATAACTCTGGAAGTACCAGCTGAAAGTAAAAGCATTACTGCTCTAGTGCAATGGGTTCCTACATCACGCATACCACCATTCACCTGACTGAAGCAAAGCAGAAAATACTGTTCATGAAAATTAAAACAAGGTTCAATTACAATTGTTTGCACTATTATTTCTATTGAATACATGATGTATGTTCTTCATTTCCTCTAGTTTTACTTGAAAAATCTATGGAAAGGGTCATACACACTCTTCATTTCTTTTAGTTAAAAATCAGAAAAATTATATTTGTCAAATTTTCCGCCATTCTAGCAATAGAAACTGTGAGATTAAATTAAAGGTGTTGATGTCAATAATGTTCAATCTATTTTTCTGAGTTATTGCAGTTTGGTTAAAATCAGACATGAAGGTGGGAAAAATCAGGCACTTTCTCATGCATGTCTGACCACAATACTGCAATATATCATTCTTTTACTTTTAAACAAGGCACACAACTTTTAACATTTCCACACTCCAGCTCATGCAATGCTAACAGAGCACCATTCAGCAGATGAGTGAAAAGAGAACAGATTCTGGCTGTTTGTCATCTTCATGGCTTTCTAAATCAGCAGATGGTACAACAAAACAGACAATTTCCTCATCTGCCGTGTCCTCGGTTCACATACAATGTGTCTCAGAAATGTTTACAAAGGCCTCGGTCTGCTCACACGATTTGTGAGGAGGAGTGTGTGCATTCCCTTTAGCACCTTTCAGAACCAGTCAAAATAAGGAGGGTTCACTCAGGTCATACAGGAAGCCAAATTTCAGGCCAAAGTGCAAAAAAAGATGTTGAACCTCACTGCTAGTTATGAAACTCAGCTGACATTCAATTGTGCAACCTCAGAGTTACTCCCTGCCTCAGTTGTTCTATCACTAATCAGGATGATGTTAGCAAACCTCCTTCATAAAACTTGAGTGAATATTCCCTTATAGACCTACTGCACACCAAAGTAATTGGAAAAACCCTCCAGAAATCTTTCAAGTGGTTGCTCATTATTAGTGCACTTAATGGCTAAGCCATACACCTACTTGGAGAAGTATGAGTTCTGTGTATCACATCCCTTCATTGAGTTCCAGGCACCCCTTTATCTCCACAAATAGCACAAAAAACAGTGGCTGTTTACATCTTGTAGTCAAAGTTTACAACTTCTCCAGCCATGAGATTCTCTTACATTATATCATGTTTCTGTATTTGCTTTTAAAGACAAAGCAATCCAAACTGGGGAGTTTATTTAAATTATTTTATACATTCAGAAAAATTGAAGCACAAATTTTCCTGTATGGGTCATTTAACACAAAAGTCTGAGGGTTTCCTCTAGACAACTACCATGAGAGAATTTTTATGTATTCAATGATTGATTTCTCATCTCAGAATGCACTCATCTGCCAGCTGAAGTTAAATAAAACATCCTGGCCTCTAGATAATCATGATGTGGCAGAATTTTCAGCAGTCTGAAGGTAGAGTTTGTCATTCCAAGCTACATACCTCACCATCTTTGGATCCAAAAGTGAGACCTGTATTTACCTTAATTTACTAGACTTCCCAGTTCATTAAAATCAGCACTGAACACTTCTGAGAATCCCTGCCTTTAACTTTTCTGAATATTAGTTCTGAAGACAAGGGTAACAATATGTTATTGTAAGTAACACATATTTGGCAAAATGTGTCTGTCTCACCTGTTAAATTTCACCTTTTTGTTGGAAGGAACGACCTTCTATCAATGCATGATAGTTAACATTACTAAGCTAACTCTCAGCTTCAGACCCTGGCTGCACATCACCACAGATAAACAGAAAATACATTTCCCGAGAGTACTCATGTCACTACTGATGCAAAACATTCTTTCATTATTTCAGAATCTCCATGTGTTTAATGCAAATATTTTTAACTATGTCTTACACCATTTATCCTTGATTAAACCTCTTCTAGATAGTTAATCATTAATGATTTCTTTACAGTTGCTGTGCAAACAGCTCATTCATGCCTATGAAATATCAAATTTCACAGACGTGTTCTTTAATTGGATTCATTTATTTCTAATCTACTGAAGTCCTCACTACAGTAATGCTTGACTAAATAGACATTAAACTCACTTATTTAAACTGCTAAAATAAATTTGATATGTATTCTATGAATAAAAATATTTGAATGAATACATGTAATGCCATTGTTATTGTGTACCTAACTGAGCAGAAATTATTGGAAATAGCACACTAGATAGCTATATGATATGCTTGGACAGAAGGATTTCAGAGGCTGCTGAGGATTTTTTGGCAGAGATTATACATTAACAGTTTTCAAACACTAAGGATTTCTACAGCACATTAAGGCATGTAATAAGGAGAACCAACAGGAGCTTCTCTTGATTTTCATGAAGGTTGTTGAATGCCATCATTTTCAATCCAAGGACTTTTTAGAGATAAGAGGTTCATACCACTCCTGTCCCCTCATGGCAAGGGAGAACAGATAAACCAGCTGTTTTCAAGACTGACTGCTCTATGTTTTGTAATAGTAACTGAAGAGCTGACACAAAAGTGGATAAAAGTTCTGTATCTGGGTGTTTAGCAGCCACAAAATATAATTATGTACATATAGACTCCTTTATTAGGAGCATATATAACATTCTTCTCTATTGGGCTTAAGTCTGGTCTTAAAATCCTACTTTCAGATTTTAATTTCTAAAACTAATATTCTTGAGCTCCATTTTGGCAAAGAATCCTCTAATCTAAGTGATTCACCACATAAACTGAGAAGTTTCAAAAAACAAAGAAGCATCACATTGAGCCATGCACATCATGGCCTAATTATGCAGTAAATGAGGATTATAAAGATAAGGGTTATACATCATACTGTACCTAAACCCCTCATACACTGACATTTCAAATATTGTATGCTCTGACCATCTTATCTGAAAACTTGAAAAAGCACAGAATATGATGGCAAGGATGATGGATTTGGAACAGCCTTCCTATGAGAAAAAATTAAGGACTCTCCTCAGGCTGAAAAAGAGGTGACTGGGAGAACAAAATAAGATCCGTAAATTGTGAGTTGCATAGAGAAGGAAGACGTGAGTAGGAAGCAGTTTTTCACTTCTTCTAATGCAAGAAATATGGGCTATGAAACGAATGAAGCAAAAGGAGGCCTTTATTCCCACATTTATCTAACTTTGGCAAAAGCCCACATGGTGTCAAAAAGTAAACAGGTGAGTTTGTGGAGGAAAAACCCCACAAAACTTTGACAACTAATACATTCAAAGATCTCATGTCTTCTTTCTAGGAAGACATTGGAACTTCTTGGACACTGGGAGAAAATGCTGGGGAAACATGACTTCATGCTTGTCCTATCTTTAACCTCCTTCCAAAGTATTTCCCATGGTCGGTACGTGTCTGATTCTGTATCACTGTTCCTGAGTTACACTCTATACCACAGTAGTTAAGCAGTTTCATAGTTAAATTCCTCTGAAACTGTGAAGAGAGGTCCTGAAAATTTGCTGTCATTGCTTTTAATAATTTACTGTAAATCTTCATGATATTTCAGGTTTTCTCAACTCCTCTGTTTTCTCCATAATCAAAGCTTCTGTTGTGACAGCCTTCCTAAAGATCCTAAGGTGAACATTCAAAAATTAGTTAGCTTTTCTGTGCTGACTTTCTGGATAAGCTTCTATGACCTGGGAATAAATTATCCGAGGAAAAAAACAAACTGTGCTTGAAAAATTATTTACTGTTCATTCTATTTGTTCTTTGGGAAATTTTCTATCTGTATGTTACATAATGAACTTCTCTATCATTCCTACTTTTTCTGATCAGCTGCACCCCATAGTGAAGAGGCCTGTTGAGTGCAAAAGGATTTGTGAATTCCATCTGGTAGGGTATCCCATTTACAATAGATCCCTTTCTTGTTCACCAGATTAATCCTTTCTTTTCATAAGACTTTCACCTTCCTTAGAAGAAGCAATATTTTTCTGCAAAAATCTTTCTGATTCACTGCTCCGGAGTTCCTTAGGTTGGGCCATGTACCATTAAGAAAAAAATCATGTTGTAATACTTAAGAACTACTTTTCAACTGATCTTTCCCTTCTTTTGCTAAAAGTTTAAGGAACGTAAGGGGAGGAAGATAGGCAGAATTTGCATTGAAATTTTGGCCTTTGAGGAGAATGGATTTTTTATTTTTTTTTCAAATTAATATACCCGTTTTCTCATTTCATTTTTTTGTACCACAGTCAGACTGTTTTTTAACTCCTTCTTATCCACAGCCAAACCTCTACTGCAGTCAAATACCACCCACATTACTTGCCACTTGAGTCTAAGTCTCTGTTCTTATTGGACTCAACTTGATCATCCAGCTTTGGTAGACATACAATGTACCGGGTTTTATGTTGATAAAATAGGAGACAAATAGCAAGAAAGGAAATGTCATGAGGTTATAGTGTAATACATAAGTCTCCTAATAATCACTGATTCTGTCTCCTCAAAGTGTACATAATACATCATTATATTTGTTAAGTGGGTCCATTAAACATTTAAAATTTATATAGGATAACCTCTTTGACTCCCTAGACTCTCTGAAGTCAGAATAAATTAAACCACCATCTCTTGCACAACTGCTGTTGCCCCACATCTTCTAGTAAATTCAGAAGTCTTTTTTTAATGGCAATTACTGCTTTTTGACAATGTTGGGACAACAAAAACTCTACATTAACTTGTACAGTTCAAGAAATGCACGCCCATGTCAAAATCTGGTGTATGTAAATTTCCAGTGGGTCAAGTGTTTATAGGTAGGCAAATACTTAATAAGTGTATCTAAAATTTCTCAACAAATAAATGAAAATAATTTAATAAAACACAATAATATCTAGCTATGGTCTTCTTCAGAAACCTTAATCTGCCTAGTACCTTTGTCCTCTTGGTCCTAGCTTTGACTAGAACAGTCAGGGGCCTTAGCTGGCTTTAGTTATTCTGTTGTCACTGCTCCACACGCATATTCATCAAGGGTTTCCAAATGCTTAAGAGTGTCTCTGGCTAAGCAGAGATATTTGTATTGTTCCCATAAAATTGTCCACAGCATTCTTGCCTACCAACTCCACTGCCAACCTGTCCTCTGACCAACACTATGGCTAATCTGCACCTGAAGCAACTGAACACTTGATTTTGTTTGTGCAGATTCCTGTATGTCACGTTCTATGAGATTTGCTATGCTTGTGGTGACCACTTCTGGAGCACATATGGAGCAACTCAAGAGCGTCACACCTGTGCAAATAGTGCTGTGCACCTTCTCTCCTATTGATTTCTTGAACTCACTAGATAGTACTATGGAAGCCCCAGCTGAATGTTCCCACGTTACACCATTGTAGTCACACAGACAGGCAGTTTTCTTTGGAGTGAAGCCACATGCACACCCCCACTGCTGTTTTTCACAGACCAGAGAGCACTAAGGAGGCTGATAATCTTTTGGAAGATGACACTTTAACTATCCTACTAGAAGCTTAGGATCAACAGAATTATTTTGCAGCCAAACACTGTTCAGAAGTTTGACTGCATAGGGGAGGATGCTAACAAGTTATTTATCCCCAAATCCTGCCTTTCTGTGAGCAAATACTCCATTGAGCTAGGCCTTGTGAAGCAGTCATTAAAGGTTATTATTTTGTTCTGTGTACAAAACAGTCTTTGGAAACAGCAAGAGAAAAATAGCATGCAATGCCTTTGGGTGGATTTCAGCAATCCAGGGCCTATGGCAGAGTGTTTTCTATACCAGCTGCCAAACATAGTACAGAGACAATCAAAGCTACAGGCTACTTGGGATCAGTGTGCTTTCAGGGCATTTTAGCTTTCTCACAGACAGCACAGATGTAAGAACACTGAATGCTGGATGTGTTTAAAGGTCTTCACTCTAGGTTATGTCAAAATATCTGCACAATGCTACGGGTATAGCCAAACTTTAGTTAGCCAGGCATTTGAGTTTCCATAGCTGCACTGAAGCTTTTGCAGAAAATAGCTGTTATTTTCAACATTGTTGTCCCCAAGATTTATACACAGTGGTTTGTAGCTGAAAAACTACGGCTGTTCTCTATTAGGCCCCAATTCAACACAGTAACAAAACGCGTCCTTCAAGCCATCTCTATTTGGCAAAGCCAAGGAATATTCTTATTTCCAAGCGTGTGCCTAAGGGTTTTTTATTTCCAAACTGAATTCACCAGGATATAATTGTGTACTGAAAGTTATGTCTAAGCACTTTTAGAGCCTGACATGTGCTCAAGTGCTTTAGTAAAACAGGACTTCTGCTATTTAATTGCACTAAGTGGATGATAACAAAAGACAACAACAGGAATAAATCATCTAACTGTGTTAAAGATCATGAGATTGACTCCAGACTTCAGCCATCCCAAGCCTTCTGAAGGGTTAGACGCTGTACCCTTGTTCACACAGAGCAGTGCCTGCCTCCATAAATAGTGTCATCAAAGTGAAAGGGGCTGCCTCTGAAGTAACCCACTGAGTACGAACATATGTGCTGGAGCCTGGCCCACACTGTAAAGTACAAAAGAGAGGTGAGAGAAGGAGAATTAGATTTTAAACAGATACTTGCCACTGTTGAACGGACAAAGGAGATTTATTTGTTAACACTTAATTTAGGCTGTGTCAAAATGCCACATTTGTGTACGAATGAAAACTAGCAAGAACAACATAATGTAATGGAAAGATCTTCCTTCAGAAACAGTTTAGTAGCTTGTCACACCTGTTGTACCTCACGATAATTACAGTGAAACAACATGGGAATGGCAGCAGTACTGAGATGCAGCACAGAGCAACAAGAGAAAACATGCAACAGATTAAGGAAACAGAAGCAGAGCTAGTAAAATTGTAAGCCTACTGAAGGAACATACTGCTGTTGTTATGAGAGCAGGAGCCAGTTCTGCATCCAGTTTTATGCAGAGTATTAAGAGGGCGAGAGCTTGGAGAGGAATCCTTTGATAGCAGTGGACTGTTTGGCATGTCTCTTCTGCACAGCCACTAACACAGTCCATAGACAAGATACAAATGGGGTGTAGTAAAACCAGCAGACGCTCTTCCAGCTGCCTCTTCAGTTCTCTGAACTATCACAGAGCACTGAATATAATCCTAAACTCCATGGTCTATGGTCTCCCCTGCTCTGCCACATAGAAGGACCACTGAGGCTGACCCCCAAAGGGACTGAAGCACCCAGCTGCTGGAGTGGTGTTCACAAGCCACGTTTATGCCATCCAGAGTGAGGGAGGGCAGAGTTAGGATAAAGTGTGAACAACATCTCTAGCAAGAACAGCTGTGCTACAGTGTACAGTCCAATGCTGCCATGTAAAGTAAAATCTGTGACAGGTTACCTTAAACCATAAACCATGGCATTTTAGGAATAAGAGCCCCTAGAGCAGGCCCTGTACCTTTCATCAGTGAAGTGAGACAGACAGCTGGAGATAGTAATTGCTTCAGCTATTGCCTCTGCTGAATGTGTCTCAGCACCAGACAAACATTTTACAAGACCTGTAACTAAGTATTTGAGAGGAGGGTCTTTCCAAAGGCCTGGAACATCCACACACTGAATGGGTAAATGAGGAAGTGGAAAACATTTGAAGTCACTCTTCTTTGGAATAAAGACACTTTTTCACAACCTTGAATTTCATGTCATGTGAGACTTTCAGCATGCATGCATTTAAACTAACAACTGGAGGTATTTTTTTCCATAGGTCTGAGCTGCAGTCCTTTAATCCTTACTCTAGCAAATAAAACTCTTCATATAAACAGTGACTCAGCTCTGGCCAACAGTTTTAGTGCCTTGGCCATTACAGTCACCTGGTTTAAATACAAGCATAGAAATTTGGAGTGAGTTAAACAAATGGTAGCTAGGAAAGCCCCTACATGAACAAAGAAGAACTGCAGAAACGTATTGTGGACACCTGGAAAAGCCTGTCTCCTATTTGCAAGAAATATATAAACAGTGTTCCAGGCAGACAAGTCTGTAATAAAAACTAATGGTGAACAAACAGAATACTGGACTGAATAGTTCAAGAGGAATCCTTTTTTTTTTTCTTTGAGACATATGCTTCCCAAGCATTTTGATTTATTAAAACAATTCGTCTATATATTTGCATTACTAATCAAATCCTGGGAATGATGGTAGGCTTTCCAGTCTTAGGAAAAGCACATTGAAGATTGAACAGAAAAAATAGGACCCAGTTCTGGGCCCTACTACACAAGTGGAAAAAGTTCCCATTAATACAGAAATATAAAGGAAAAGAAGCAAGTTGAATATGTTGCTACTATTTACAACTATTTAAGAAAAAAAAAAACCTCAAATATTGTCCATTTGAAATCATTAAGCCTCATCTCTAGTGTTTATGTTGGATGACTAAGCTTACTCATACAACTAGTTACACTAATGATATGAGGAAGGGTAGCTTTCCCAGGGCATTTCCTGTCCTGCCCACTCCATCACACACTTGAGAGACCCAAGAGATTATGTATCTACCTATGTCTAAGAAAAGAATTCTGTGGTAATTCCAAATAGGCCAGTTTGAGAGAAATGCTCAAGAAAGGTAGGCCTATGGGTGTGGAAATACAATTTCTGGATTCTCCCATTGACTAGGAAGAGACAGAGGTGAGACCTGATGTACCAGAGACAGGACAAAAACAGGATTTCTATGAAAAGCCATGAAAATATATAACTATAACTGTCTCCAAATATGGGGGGAGCTTTTTCACATGAAACAAAAAGTTCCCTAAAGCCCACTTAATATGCCAGGAAGGACTCTTTTTGAAGTCTGAGCCATCAAACATAAAGATAGCACCTTTCTTATACAATCATCTCAAATCTGGTAGTACATAAAACTAGGAATAGTAATAATAACTTAAAGGCGTAGATACAATTAATAGTTAATTTATTCTAAATTGCATTTAGGTAAAACAATTGTCTATATGGCAGCTATTTATGAAATACTATTTCAAATAACTTGCATTCAATTTGTGTTTCTAATCAGACAGTTACACAATGCAACATGAAGAGGTCAACTGGAACTAAATCAAATATATGCTATATCATTAGAATAGAGATTAGTCACAATTATCTACCTAATCCATGTTATCTGTATATTGCCACCATTATTGCTATTTTTAAATGCTAAATGACAACAAAATATATATAGGAAAGCTTCTCTAGCTTTCTCTGGGGACAAATTATTATAATATTTGCTCATGCTCAGAAAGTCAAAGGATTTGCACTTCACATTATCCATTTGTTTAAAGGAAGGTTGTTTGCAATCTAAATATAAACTTAACTTCAGCAGTTTCCTTCTCTATTAATTGACTCATACTTGACTCCCTTTATGTGATAAACATGCACAGCTAATAATCAATGATATAGTGACTGTGTATACAGAACAAATAAGAAAAGAAACAAATATTCCATGTCACATATCCGAAGCAGAATACAATGAAGAACAAATATGTGTTCATTTATATTAATTTTTGATACACTGCTATTACACAGAAAAATCAGCTTTCCTCTAGTTGCTAAAATGCCATTGCCACCGTGCTTATTTATTTCAGCATATATACTTGCTACAAACATTTGTTCTCAAGACTAACATTCATGTTGTCAAAACTTGGGATTTATGGAAAATTAAAATAACCTCTTTTTAATTTTCTCAACTGGAGCATGTGTGGTCCTTTTTGCATAAACTCTTTCTCATTCTTTTCTTTTTCATCATCATTATCATCCAGGGGAGCTGAGAAACTACAAGGTAGAGATTCTTGCTCTTCCTGCTCAGCCCATACTGAAGCTGCTCCAGACCATTTTGGCTTTTATGGCACTCAGTATCTGCTCTTTTCCAAAACTGAGCACTTGGGTTCCTCTCAACAGTGAGGAAAAGCTCCTGTCTCATGACCAAACCAAAAAAAAACCTGGGGCTTTACCTGAATGAAGAAGTACTGTGTGAGGGGACTAGAGACTTAGAGGATCAAAAACCTGTACTACATCTTCCAGAGCTTATGACCCCTTTTGTGATTCACCCTCCAAAAAGACCAAAATTTCCTGTACTCAAATGACTTTTCAGCAGAAGTCATCTCACTTTTCAAGTTCTACCCTGCAACCCCAAATGTGTGAGATTGTGATTTCAAAACACAAAAGCTCTAATTTGCACCTCTTTTGCTTTCTTCTCATCTTAAACACATAAGAATCAATATTAAAAGGTTTGTATTTCATTTTGTTAAGCATGTTTTTCCCTGCTGGGTTTATAACATGACCTGGCTGCAGAGGGCACACCTATGTCTGTCCCTCTGCCCAGAGCTGCACCAGGAGCTCTGCCACACACCCACTGCTGGGTGGGCAAGGCACAGGAGGTCACATGCAAACTACTCACCCTCTCTTGGTTTTCTGGAAAAATCCAATGTCCACTTAAGGAAAAATCCACTTAAGGAAGTGCAGTTTCTATGAGATTTATGCCGGTATAAACTATATTGAACACTTGCAGATTTTGAGTGCTATGGGACCTTTGTCCAGCCCTCCTGCAGTAGAGCCTACCTCATACCAGAGGACAACCACAAGTTCTTGTAACCTTATGTTGTTCTCTACACTTTCCCCACCTGCCTTCCTCATTTGAGTGATAACATGCTGGCTCTGAAAAGCTCATTAGGACAATTTAGCCTACTCTAGGTAGGAGTTCAGTATTCCCCTGGCCAACTCTGCCACCGTGAGCCTTTCCCCAACAGTTCCTTCCACCTCAGGTTATCCATTTCAGAGGCTGACTTGATCTCAATTTTTTAAAAGCCAGACCTTTCTCTGCTTACAGTCACCTGGCAAATAGCAGGGCCTGTTCTTCCCATTTATTTTCTGAATGGCCAGCTAGGTGGAGAAGAAGGATGATGATGATGATGATGATGATGAGGGTGATATAATGACTCAGTAGAAGCTATGCTCATCTCTTGGAGGCAGGGCAGCAATTTCAGCAGTGGTAGCCCTGCTGCAGAAGCAAGCAGAATGTGATCTCTTCTGCAGAGCCCTAATGAAGAGACAGCCAGGTGTGATGAGACCTTGAGGACCTGAGCGTATCAAAACTAGATTTTTATGCAGTGGCAGTGTCTGCATTGCAGCTGTCAACAGCACATGGCAGTTGCTGCAGCCAGTGCTGGACCTCCCAACTTCCAGTATCCCTGCTTTAGGCAGCCTGGCTCCCTCTCTGCCCTCCTGCCGTCCTTCGAGGCAATTAAGCCAAGAGTGCGAGGGGAGACTTGGAGACTTACACCAAGGATAACGAAGTTGCCCTGTGGTGCAACTTCTTCTCTAGGGGAAATCTTGAAAGAACAGCTGTAGTCCTCCCACATGTCAGTTTGGCTGCAAAAAGGTTCTGAGAATACGTATACATGCAGCAAAGCGTAAAGACGCTGCCTCCAAGGAAAAATCAGCCGAACGGGAGGAGTCGCCCTGTTTGGGTACCGCTCCCGAGGGGGAAATCGTCTTTCCTGCAGCGCCGTATTGGGAGGAGAGTGCTGAGACACTCCGAGTCCAGCTCCCAGACGGCCAGGAATTCCTGCCAGGGCTCGGAGCCGAGGGTCACGCAGGGGTTATCCGGTGGCCACCCCCGCGGGTCGAGGCGCACCCGAGCAGCGGGGCTGTGAAGGTGCACACGGGCCGCCAACAAGGTTGCCCGCCGTTCCCCCGGTGACAGCCGGGGGGCTGCCAGGACGGCACAACCAGTCACGGTGCTGGGACACAGCTCTGAGGGGTTTGTCTGACCGGCCCCCACAGGGTACCAGGGCACTCCCTGCTTGCCGTGCCAGCCTGAAATTCTCGTGCCATGGCAAGCGAGGGACAGATCCGGCCAGATGCTTTCAGCAGGTCTGCTGGGGTGCTTCATTTCGACTCGGATCATTTGAGGTAGAATTCTGTGATTGATGTTCACGCTTTGGGGCTTAAAGAAGAGGGAAATGACCGATAATCTCAAATGATCGTTGAAAACCGTAGCGTTTCTGGAGCTAAAACCACTCTAACGTGCTAGTTGCCTCCGGGATCCTTGCCTCTTAGCGTTACGATGCACTGACTTCTGTCTTTGCTGTTCCCCTTTCACCCAAAGCAGGTGCTTGGACTTAACTGGGAAGCATAAACCGCGAAAAATTCAGAGAGGGACTGGTATAGAGGAAATGGACATACAAATGAGCAGAATATCTAGAGCAGAAGTGATAACGCCTCTACTGATACCCGTCCTTGCTAAGGAAATGACAAAGTGTTATTCCCCCTATCAAAATAAAATTCAATAAAATATAAAATAAATAAAATTAAATTAATTTTCTTTAAACGGGAATCACAATTTACTCACTACTGCAGAGTGCTGACCAAAATGTCTGTTTTTTCATGCAGGTGCAATGACATATCTTAGAGCACGACGCCCGTTATCACCTTACATACCAAAGAGATTATGCCTTAGAAGTGCAGGCGCTATGACCTGCAACCCCTTTCCATCTCCACCAGCCCCTCCACACATGACCAGAGCCGTGGCCTTCCTGTCGAGCCACTTAATTTCGGGAGGTACGCCTTACACTGGGCTACGAAACCACTTGCCAGCTGTCCATGCACCAAAGCCGTGATGGCAAGATCATGATGCTGCCATTGCCACAGCTGTGGGAAAGGAGAGGGTTGTGCCTGTCAGACGTTTCCAATACCTATATTTGTCTCCAGGGGGAAAAAAAGAAAAGAAAGGAAAAAAAAAAAAAAAAAAGCAGTGGAACAGAGGAGTATCCAGCCTCTAGGATGAGTGAAGGACCGCCGGCCTGACTGGTCTTCCAATTCCAATGAAGCATCAGTACTGCCGGCAACAGCTACTGCCGTGTCCAGAGAGGTTGCTAATAACTATCAAGAAAACACTTAAAAATAGTCCAGACGAGCTTCCCCTCCCTCACTGGGCCTCTGCGTTTCAGCACAAGCAGCATAGCTAGAGCACAACCCAGCCATTCCAAAATGCAGAGAGATGTATTGAGATGTGATATCTCAGCACTTACTCTGATTTTTTTTTTCTATTTGATTTTTTTTTTTTTTTAAATTCAACTGACCCTTCTGGTCACCAACTTTCTTTGTGGTTCTCTGTAAGGATCGCTCTCCAAGAACAAAAAAGAAATCTCTGAGCTTTGATAGAGACTCTGGATGAAATTAAGAACTTCAAACCCCAGATTTTTGAAAAGAAAAACAGATGTCCTGTTTGTTGAGTATAAATAACTCCGTACGTGGAAGCCTTTTCTTTTACGCCGCATTAAATTTTATTTAATGCTGGGTGCATATAAACTGAAAAAAAAAAAAAGGAAAAAAAAAAAAGAGGGGGGCTGTTGTAGTGGGGCAGCAAAATATGTGGGTGACAAACCTCTAAATCTTTTCCTCTCTCGAAAGAGAAAGAAACAGGCAGACGGGAAACCCTTCATCTAGATGAAAGCGCTCAAAGTGTTTCCTAGCAGACCTGGCGAGCCTGCCCTGGTCAGTGGGGCGGCGAGGGGGCTCAGCACCGCCAGCCAGGAAGGGGGGAGAGAAGGGGGCGGGAGGGAGGAGCGGCCGCCAGGCCCGGCGCAGAGCGGGCGCACCCGCAGGTGCCCGGCCGGCGCTCGGTCCCGCCCGGCCCCGCGCAGCTCGGAGCGGCCCCAGGCTGACTTACGTGAGCACGTAGTTGACGCTGACGATGCAGTGCGGGCGGGAGGAGCGGCTGTTGTGCACGATGGTGGCGTAGCTCTGCACCCACACCCAGCCGCCGTGCTTGGCCAAGAAGCGGTAGTACTTGGTGGTCACTTGCCCTTTCACCAGCACTGCGGGGACAAAGAGAGGAGAGCCTCAGCGTGGCTCCCGCCTTTGGTTTGATCAGCCCCGGAAAGGGGGGACACGCTCCCCCCAGAGCCCTGTGGGAGACCAGAGGGGTTAAGAACCCCTTAGCGGCACATGGGGAAGAGGCGGGGACAAGGGTGGTGGAGCCTCCCGGGCAGGGCTGATCTCAGTACCTGAGATCGTTATCAAAGGCTAATCGGGGAGATTGGTAGGGCCCGGGGGTGTCTGTGTGTGGATGGCTACGGGAATTGAACCCCCCCCACCCCCATGCTGGAGTATCCCCATGGAGATTTTATTCTGTAAATCTGTTTTTGGGGATTATATCTTCTCGTTACATTCTCTGTAAGGAAATTTACCGGAAATTACTATCCTTTTTATTCATCTATTCGTGTATTAATGTCATCATTATAGCAAAATAGAATTAAGTACAGCTCTCCGAATCAGGCTCACTACTGCTGTCAAAATTAGATACACAGATTTGTGAGACTTGATGGAATGGGAACAAAAGTATTTGAATTTCACTGGCATGGCTTTTTGGAGTAGGAAAAAAGGGTTTTCCTAACCAGAATTTGAAGAGCGCATGAGATTTGTGCAGAGCATTTCTTCTCCTACAGCCAAAAAGATGAGGACAGAAAAATAGTCTTTCATTGCCAATCCCTTCCGTTTGCCACCTGTGTCCAGCTCAGAGTTCAGTAGCTATCTAACCTTGTTTCACTAAAAGCTGCAGCGGATTTTGTTTGTTCTGCCCTCCAGAGAGCTGGCTTTTCACATTCCGACCTAGAGGTGAAATCCCAGCAACCCCAAAGTCCATCTGCAAAGGGAGAAGATGGGGAGCAGGGTTTTTAACAAGAAGACCATCTCCTTACACAAATGATGTGCACAACGCAGGTGAAAGGTGTCACAGCCATGGACGTGGTGGTAAAGGGTCTTCTCTATCAAGTCCTGGGGCTCGTAACCTGTTAGCTCGGCTACCCTGCAAAAGACATCAGCAGCAAATATAAGTGGGTGGAGAGGACAGGAGAGGAGGCCTGTGAAAGAAGGGACGGGCTAAGGGAATAGATTTGGAAATAACCCCAGCTCTACCTGGAATCTAAGAATATGAGCTTCATGTCTAGGCTGGCCCGAAACATGAACATATTGCTGTGGAGCTTGATCTCCGTCACGGCGCTGGGGGGCAGCGAGTGGCCCACGGCCACCAAGCCAACGTTTTGGTAGCAGCCGTCGAAGGGGGACATGTCCAGGCTGTACTGGCGGATCTTCAGGTACCCGCTGCAGTGAATGACCTGCCGGAGACACAGAAAAGTTTGGCGGCTACCCAGCAGGGGGGAACGGTGTGCTGATACAGGCGTCCCTCCCCACGAAGGGGGGCCCGAACAATACCCCGCACCTCTCCTGCCGGTGCCAAGGTAGCTGCCGGGAGCCACTGACCTGCGTCTCTGCCCGGCAAAAACCCATCATTTTGGGAGTTTTCTGCGGTTCTATTGAGGTTGAGTTTTTTTTTCCCGTACTAGAGTTCAGCGTTAATCTGAGGCCCATTAGAGACAACGAGATTTTTTTTTTTCACTGGCTTAAGTGGTTTTTGGCCCACCTCCTAACTGCGCTTTTATTATTCTTCTAAAAAGGAAAGACGCGGAAGTGCCAATCCAGTTACAACTTTGTAATGAGGAGTGTATGCGCCTGAGAGAAAGGGTTTACATGTGTGCATGTATCACAAGTGTAAGATACGTCTATTATATAGATGGAGCAGATGCAATCCATCTCCAAAAAGCACCTTTGATTTAACTATTATCTCCTAAAAGTATCCTTGCAGATGACTGCTGTCTACTTCCACTCTTACTTCTCTATTACTAAGATGTTTCTTCTTGGAGTTACTTCAGCAGATGTTCTTGGTCTGCGGTACATCGTGACACAACATCTCTCCTCGGGCTATGGGTACAACACTCTCCTCGGCGTTGTGCGGCTGACACAAAGCAGAGAGGAGGTAGGAGAGAGAGCAGGGGCTCTCCTTACCGAGGAGCACGGAGTAGAACTATGTGAAGCACCTGGGCACAACCCTTGACTAGGAGAGCTACTCCTGCAGCTGACGAATTACCTAATGAAGAAACAAATTAACCCGGGGCTCCCGTTGTATCACCTGAAAGCTGCCTCAGGGAGCCTCGGTGGTTGTGCGAGGTTAGGTTGAAAGAACAAAATTTAATTAAAAAAAAAAGCCCACAAACAGTCGCTAAGGGGACCTCGATTGCTTGGTTTTGGTTTTGTGGTTTGAGCTCTTCAACCTGAAACTCTGAGATAAATGAACCACATGAAAGAGTCCTGGGCTGGGCAACCCCCCACGAGTAGAGATCTCACCCCCTCTTCTCTTCCCATTTTCTGCGCCTTCCCGGCGCAGGAATACGGGAAGGTTGGTGCGGGGGGAACAGGGATCCTGGCCGCGGGCACGCACCTTGTAGCCCCCGCAGGTCAGGCCCGCGTTCCTCTTGGCCAGGACGCACTTCATCCTCAGGAAAAAGGATCTCTCGATCTCGTATTCTGGGAGGAGGGAAAGGCAGAGGTGGGGTGAGCCACAGGCTCATCTGGCTCTGCGCGGTCCCCTACGCTACCGCGGCGGCCAGGCGGGGGCGGGGGCTGTGTACTTTACCCTGCACGAAGTGCGAGTGGTAAGGCTGATGCGCCGTCAGCACCGCCGTCATCTCGTCGTGGTCGGCGGGGTGGATGTACTCGTAAATGCTGTTGCCGGTCAGCTCCACCTGTGAGAGAGAAGGGGGAGGAGGAGGGGGGCTCATCGCCGGCACCGCGCACCCTCTCCTGTCAGTCAGGGGCGTGGTGCAGGCAAACACAGGCGCTAGCAGACCCCACAGCGTACCTGTGACAAGCCTAGGTGCACCGAGGCAGTCTCCGAGATGTACATGATCTTGCCATCTGGAGCCACGACAAATATGAAACCGTCCAACGTCTGCAGAAAAGGGTTGGGAATATGAATAAATCAAAGATAGACAGATAGATCCGTGAAATACCTGTCTCTCTGGCTTATTCTAACAAACAGGTGTCATTGCTTAGGCTCTGATTATTCAAAAAGTTGGAAGGAAATGGGGAAGTCTTGGACAAGGATCCCTCTAAAACTCTTGGACTCCTGAGGTACAACCCACTTCTCAGAGGGGCCGAGCTCAAAAGTAATGCAAAGCGCCTTGGAAGTATCTAAGACGAGGTCCTGGCTATCTGGTAATATATATATATAGGTCCAAGAAATCCTGAATACTCCTATCTTATTTCAAATGTCACAGCAGGGTTAGTGTTTGCATATTTGGTAAGGAGAATTTAAGTGATCAAAGGGAATCTAAAACTCTCCACAGTGTAAATAAGACAATTTGTCAGGTACGTTTCAGCAGACACAGATGGGACTTCTGGGTGTGCCAAGAACAGAATAGGCCCTCCAAAGGCCACGTGATTCCCCCAGAAACACGTGATGATGGTCACTGATAATATTCTTTAGTATTTCAGAGAGCTGCGAGTTTTCAGACCTGTCCTACCTGATTTGTGTCTCTGCTAATTGTGGTGCCTCCTGAGCCCTTCTGTCACGGACAGCCGTCCTTAACCTGTCGCTAGCGTCTCTCCCTGCCACACCACGCTGAGCTTCAGAACATCGATGTATGTGTCACCTTGTCAATAAACTGGGGAAAAGTCATGCTCCTGTACCTCAGTAGCCTGGGACACACTGTGAATCCCTCGCTCTGGACCCAGTGTTAGACGATTGTGAGGCAAAGGACCCAGAGGGACGAAGCCACAGCCCCAATAAAACACACGACATTCAGTCACAGTGGTTCGCATTTCTGAAGTCGTTCCCCTTCTGCCTATCTTTCTATAAAGCACTTGAACAGTTAAAAATTAGTCAAGGTGGCAATTAAAAGCTCAGAAGAGGGAATTATTTCTTTAATCATTAATTCCCCATGGCTGTCGTTTCCAGACTAGTACCTGCAAAAGATGGGATCCCAGTTCCCGTCCAACATTATCCAGTGGGCTGGTTCGGCTGGAGTGGCCCCAGGCTTCTCCAAGACCTGTTATTTAAGACAAACAAAAAAGAAAAGTAAGGTCAGGAGATGAAATTGACTCGTGTGGGCCGGATGGGGGGGAACATTTTTGCCTTGTATACACTCTAAAACATATATACCTACAATCTTCGGAAAACTAGACCTGACTTCGTTGCAGATAAAAGCTTTTTGTGCATTTTTTTTTTCAAAATCTAATTCCTCAGAGAGAAAAATACCTAAATACCTATTTTGAGTTAATGGTGGAGTTAATTTTTAAGACTTAAGTGAAACAGCATGCCAGATCAAAGTGGTTTTCAATGCTGCCTTCGGCTATTGGGAACTGTCCCCTTGAACTTCAGGGAAAGCGTCCTAAACTCACGATTTCACAGACAAGTCACTATCCGATGGCACGGACCGCCCTTCCTCCTGCCCCCCTAAGTCTGTATTCGGGATTCACCTCTATCCCTTCCATCTCTCCTCCCGCTGCTCCGGTGGGCAGGATGGTTCCCTCTGCAGGGAGGGTTGATGTGCCTCCATAGACCCCCTTCCAGAAATTAATCTCTCCGGACTTTTCTAGTGTTTTACACGCGTCTTGTTTTCTCCCGTGCAAAGTGAGTAGTAATAAAAGCCAGGCGGGAGTTACTTCGTCAGAGTAAAACTATTCATGGACGATGCCTTTTCACAGTGTTGTTGCTGAAATAATTTAAACGGGTGAGCTAAAACCTTTGAGGTTTATGCTATGACATAAGTCTCGCTTCGACACGCACAAAGTAAGATAAAGTAAAAGGGAGGGAAAACCTACAAAACCTCATCGATGGCTGGGTGCAGGACGCAAGGGGACCCAGGTCGGCAGGGGTGTGCCCATTCCCGCAGTGCGGGTTCGGGAAAGGCAAGACCCCGTTTTCCAGTTATTTAGAGTCAAACAGACGAGGTGTTGACAGCGGGCAGCAGCGGACATCCCTCGCTATTGAGCGGCCTCGCCCAGGTGTTTGCCGGTCCGAACAGAGCTAACGATTTCCTCCGCGCTGTTTGAGCGATGCATCCCAGCGCGGCCCCTGCGCGCTCTGCCCACCGCCGGAGCGGTACTCCCCGCTCATCCCCACCCTTTCCCTTCCTTCTCCCCTCTGCGTAGTCCACCTCTTCACAACATGTCTCTTCACCACTCCTACACTTCTCTCCTTCCTCCTTAAATTCATAGCCCTACAGAGGCAAGAGATTGTCTCTGGCCCGTTCCTCATCCTGCAGCCTCAGCATGTACCAGGTCACCAGTCAGAAACAGGCTCCTACCCACTAATTCTTCCACGTCAATTAACGCGGACCCAGCCTCCAGGATGGAGGATCACCTCCGCCCCCTGTATTCAGGAAGGAGCTGACAAATCTTACACAGTTTCCAGGCAAAGAGAAAAGCCCACGGTATATTTGTTATTCCCGAGCTCCTCGGAGGTTTCTCTACTGGGGAGCCAGGACAGCCGGCTAGCGCAGAGGTGGCTCCTTGCCACGTCCCCCCACCCGGAGGGAAATCTGAATGATAGGTTTCTTTATTCAAGACTAAATTTGCACTGGCCGCCTATGATTTAAGTTGCTTATTAATCGAAATTTACGGCTCTAATTATTCTTCTCCTAAAAGGGAAAATAACCCGACCCCAGCGGGTTAATGAACAGCTCACGGGCATTGCAGGTTAACCTCCCCCGGGAAGGCGGTTCTTCACGGGGCGCTGAGCTCTTTGCCATGTTTCAGGTGGAAACTCCTCGCTGCTTGTCTCTGTCTGCTCATGGTTTATAATTAAACGTTTTCACTTGTCTACCTGAACCGGCTTATTGAAATCCTGTCACATGAGACTATCATTTGTGCTGCCCAGATGTTTTCAGCACTTTCAAGTAGGAGACTATTTCTATTCGTTGCCAATCCCAGCCTCTCCTGAATCGATGGCGTCTCCTGATGCCCCTTAAATACTGTTTTTAAAGATCATAAGAGAAAGACCTACCATTAATTTTCCCTCCCCCCGTCTATTCGCTTTAACATCCATTTTCCTTTTATCGAGGGGGCAAACTGTGATTTCTTGCACTTGACCTACCGCAGAAAATTCTGCAAATCCTTTGATTGTCTATTTAAAACAAAACAAGGAAATCAGCTCTCCCTTTTGCTTCAGGATTACGCTTGGAAACAAGATCTAAAGATTCTCTTGTAATTTGGAGAGCCAACAGCATAATAGCTTTGGAATAGGAACAAGCAGCTTTGTGAGGAGAAGGATAACTAAATCGTTTTTAGGCAAAGGATTTTCCCAGCTAAAGTTGCCGAAGACAAAGCAAAACATAATCTATTTTGGAAGATTTCCAAGTTATGCCACATTAACCTTAGCACATAAAATTTGCTTTCTTCCCTGCAGCCCCTCCCCCACCGCGGTCTGGTTTATCATATTTACATAAGTAGCCTTAGAAGGGATGTATCTATTATGGATTTAAGGAGCTAGAGAGCTCAGATTTCATTTGGAAATAGAGGGGAAGTTTTACTGCTGCTTATTACTTGATGCATTGTAGATCCATTTCCATTTAAATACCCCAGACCCGCGGATTACCTCCATGGACTGGCTGCATGGGTTTTGTAATTTCCTGAAAATGAGATTTCGATTTATAAAACAAGAAACCAATTAGTAACCAAATGAGGCGAAGTAGATCCACTAAAGTTGACCTAATCCCACAGGCACCATTTAGGTCAATTCTTGGCGAATGAATGATGAGCAACTGTCTAACATAAACTCAAAGCACCATCCAGCTGTATTATTCAAGAAGAAAAAAATAATTAAATATGGATCGAACTTTTATTTCATAATGCATTTGATACTCTTGCCAAAATATAGATTATATGCTTCTGCCTAATAAACTCTTTTTTCTATCAATGTCTTTCACTCGAGGAACTTTTTTTCCTAAGGAGATTAAACTATTTGTGCCACGAGAAACAGTCTACTGTCGTGAGGAAGGAAGGAGAAAAAAAAGAAAGGGAAATAAGTAAAAAAGAAATTTAAAAAAAAATTAAAAAGAGGAGAAAAGCATTTAATTCACCCTATCGCTCAACGCCCCCCAGCAGTCTGCACCCATATTGCGCGGAACCTGCGCGGAGCGAGCATGCTGACTCATCGTTTCTCTCAGCATTTTCCAGCGGAAAGCCACCATGCTTTCCACATCAAAAAGCATGTCCATCGGTTTCATGGGCTCAGTACACCGGCGGGTCCCTGTAAAATGCCTTCTCCCACCCAGCCGTGCCCACCCCCGGCACTGAGAAAGCCCCTCCGCACCGCCAGCCTGTCCTCCAGGCCGGGCCCACAGCCAGACCCGCCGCGCTCCGCTGCCTTGGCCCTGTCCTTCCTTCCCCTCATCTTTTGATTGATGCAAGCCTTGATGTCGGCAGCCAATGGAACCAGGGGCTGGGTGGTCACCGTCCCTATCCAGTGGCGATACTGTTTCAAGAAGCTCCTCCGTCCCGCGGAAGGGAGAAGAGATTCCTCAATCGTTTCTAATTTGATCTAAAGACGGAGGAAGGCAGGCGCAGGGAAATGAGACTCCGAGAAGCCAGGGCAGCTCCTTAGCCCTGGCTGATCTCCGGGTTACTTGTCCCTCTGTGAGCATCTGCAGCGCAGAGCCCATCTCGACCCCATCCTTTGTCTGGCAATAGCAAAGGGGGGCGGGGGTGGCCGGTGGGGGTGGGGTGGCCAGAAGATGCAAGCCCTTATCTACTTCGCGCTGATTTGCCGGCTTTTAAAAGCAGTTACGGCGATTTCCCCAGCGGACTCTCCGTCATGAAACCTCAGCGCAATCCGGATTCACGGTAGCGGGCGACTTGATGCCCCCGTTCAAAAACACTTAGTGGAGAGCCCATCCTCAGCTCCAGACCCGCTTCTTTGGGGGCCAGATCCTTGAGGACAGCTCCCTCGGGGGCTGGGGAACCCTTGGACACCCATCCGGGGGCTTGCCCCTGTCTGGCCGCACCGCCCCGCACGACCCGGCGAGGCCCAGGGAAACTGGCTTGGAGACTAAGCCCTGTAGGCAGGGAGTTCTTTCCTGTTGCTGTGGATGGGCAGAGGGAGAGGCTGGAGGGGCTCTCCCGGAGGCAGCCCGCTGCTGTGGGGCAACGCGGGGAGCCTGCCCGACGGGGCAACCGCAGGGACTCTTCCCTAAGTCGGGTCCCAGCAGGTCCACTGAGCATTTCTCTTCTGGGAGTTCCTCAAAACTGTCTCTCCGGGCAGCGGCCGCCGCCGCTCTCCCAGATCTTCCCGCCGCTTCCCGGGGGCCGCGGCCGGGGAACGTCTCCATATACTTTGGTTTCCCTGCGTTTTCCTAGCCCTTTTAAGAGCCGCTCTATGGTTATTAAAGAAGGAGGGGCAGCAGCTCGCTCCTCGCCCGCCGGCGCCGAGGGGGATGCTGACCCCACGGAGGGCGCGGGATGCGGGCCCCCGGTCACCTCCGCGCCGGGGCTCACCCCTTCCCCGCGGCACCGAGGCGGGCTGGGCCTCGCAAGCCGCCCTCGCAGCTGGGCAGGCCGGGGAGGGGCGGCCCTGGCATGGGCACCGGCTTTGTTCAACCTGCCCAGCAAATCATTCCAACAGGGAAGACGAAAATGCCACCTTCGTGAGCGGCTCCTCAAGCAGCAGTTTCCCTGCCTCCCACTGCCCCTCGCTGGCACTGCTGTCGCCTTAATACCAAGGAAAAAGAGGGGCACGGGAGTTACTCGGGAAGAGGGAGGCAGGGCAGGTCAGTCCCCATCTCCCACGCGGTCATTCTTCCTTGTTGTCTAGGGAAAATGACAAATAACAGCTTCGGGAGTCCCGGGAACAGAAGCACATCCTAGTCACCGGCAAGCCAAAAGGCAACTGGATGTTGTATCGAGGAATTAGCTTGATTCGATTAACCATTTAATTAAATCGTTTGCAGCCAGCGCTCCGTTCTGCTATCGCCTAACGCCCGACAGAGCTGATTTCCCAGTTAATTTAACAGGCAGTGGTTAATGATAACTCAAAATCTGGGCCAAATGAGGCTTCTGTGAAGGACTGGGTCGCCGAGGGCTCAGATGGAATAGAGTAAGTTATGCTAAAAAAAAAAAAAAAAAAAAAAAAAAAAAAAAAAGCTGCTCATTTCCACTGCCTGCGGATGCCATTAGCAAGGTTTTGTAAAGATTTATTATCTCGGTAAATCACACGTATTCATTTGAAGCAGAGATAAGTTGGCATCCCTCGTTCTTTATAAAAATAATAATAACAGGGAGGAAAAGCCCTGTTGACTAAACAAACATCCCTGTTAAGAAAATGGTAGTGGAAATAGTGCTGAGGCTGTTTCACTATAGAAAGAAATACCAGGATTTTGTCGTACACGGAGTAGCGGAATTGCGCTTTGAAATGCAAACAAACGGAACCATGTCCAGGTTAGAAAGAGGGGGAAAAGATCAGGGACATTTTCGAGCGCCAGTTACTTTTCCGTTTCTCCAGAAGACTCAAATTCAAATAGCCCTTATTTCGAAGAAATAGGGGAAGGAAGGATTGGCTCCAATGCACACGCTGTTTATATGCAAGTTGAAAAATATCCTCCAGCATGAAAACAGTCGTATGTTTACAGAGGAAATATGATTTTCCCGCTCTTCTTATTAAGTAGTCTTTCTAAAACATAAATCTGGTTGTTTTGTTTTTTATTTCAACGATCCTGCTAGTAATTTAGTTCTGCTCTTCGCATTTTAAGTTCACATCAAAACTGGAATTAAACAGAGATGCAGCGTGGAGAGTAAACTGCTGCTTAAATGAGAAAAACTTCTGTAAGAAAATAAACATTGAAACCTAATGCTCAATCATTTCCCTTTGCAGCAAGAAAAACAGCATTAAATCACCTATCCACGTGGGAAACGGATTTTTTTTTTCCTGTTGATCTCTTCCCCCTTTAAAATAAAACAAGGTTAAGGGTTTCGATATTGAAATGTTAACCATTCTCATTCGGCGAAAGTTTATGTAAACGGAGTCTGCTTTTGTCTCGAAAAGCAAACGCCTCTCCGCACCAAAACCATATCTTCCCACTAGGACAGACTGCAAACTCTCCTTTTGCCTGTCTGGTGGCATATATAGAATATAACCTTTAAAATAGTTCTAACTAAAAAAGAAAAACACAATCCAAAGAAAAATTATTTACTGTGACACCTGGGTTTTTTGTTTGGGTTTTTTAATTTTTTTTTCTCCCTTCCCTTCTCGACACTGCCAAATGTTAGCAAAGAATTATTCTGCAATAGTGAGAGTGATCGCATCATTTTTTGGCAGAAAATTCTTTTAATCCTTCGACATCCTGGAGTTTTTTCTACCTATGTTTTGCGTCTAGGTTACTTAACATTAATGATTTAATGTTAAATTGAAATATTAGTCTTTCTTTATAATGAACGTTAAATCAAGAATCAATTTATTAAGAAGATATTCTTGAAACAAACAAACAAACAAACAACCCTTAAAACTCTTCCTTTATGTCCTTAGAAATTTACCAGATATTCACTCTTTCCAAAGCTGTCTGATCACTGAAAAGCAGTAAAATCTTATACGCTTACTCCGTCTGGATAGAAGTGTTTTAGTACTAAAACGATGCAAGAAACCTACGTCTTGCTCTTTTCGTCCTTGACAGTTTTTAATCTGCTGAGGACCGACTAAAGTGAAATTGGGGGTAGAAAGAACAACCCAGGCGTTTCAATAATTTGTGAGAATTGCACAGCCGTTACGAGAGGGAGTTCATAGAAAAATCTCTGCCCAATTTGTTGAGTTTGTCCAGCATCAATTCCTTGTGTTTAGATGTCTGGGGGTGAGAAGGTAACCCCACGTGTTTATTTTGTGTGTGATTCTCCTACTATTTCACTCCCAGAAAACTCTTGTTTTCAAAATGAACCCGAAATCTACCCACCTTCTTTCTCTATAGGGACTTTTCAGACAGAAAAATATGCAGACAAGCGCACACCGATTCTGTCCGCCCTGTCCCCAGCCCCGCGTGTGCGCGGCGATGAGGAGTGTATATCTTTCTGTACGTGATTATTTACAACCAGCTCTATGCAAGCACTTTCTGGGCAGATGGAAATTCACTCTTGTAGGGAGGAGAGGGGGTGAGAGTTACTCTGGAAGTGCAACTCACTCTCACGGAGACAACGTTTCTCTATCCTGACTCGTCCAAGATCTCTTTAAAAGTACGACATGACACTCAGGCGTGCACCCAAGCCTCCTACTACCCATCTCCAGTGTTTTGGCCAGCTCATCAGGTCTGTCCCGATGCTTGTATCGCTTTCCTCCCCAGGGAGATACGGACCTCCATTACATCCATCCGACGTCCCTACTTTGCATCCTCCGTTCAGAAAGACTTGTCCTTTCCGTGCGTCATTTCCCCGGCTGCCACTACCTGTTCTTCCTTCCCAGAGAAGCGATGACTTTTTTTTTTCTGTGTGGGGGCACTGGAAAACCAGAATGGCATCCCTCTTCCTTGCCTCCCTCCTCTCCGCCGCAGACAAACAAGGACAGCACAACAGCAACAGGAGCCCAAGCTGCTCCGCCGCCTTTCCGGAGCTCACTGCGTCCCCCAGGGTGCCAGAGAAAATCACCCCGGCTTGGCACCCGCAGGGCCAGGCACAGGCACAGCGCCGAGAGGCCGCTCGTGGGCGCCTCGCTCGTGTTTGATCGCGGCACGGGCGAGCGCAGGCAAACCTGCGGGGCCTGGGCCGAGCCGGGCGGCGTTCCCCGCTCCCCGAAGTACGTAGGAGAGAGAGGGAACCCGCGTGGGACGGCGGGGAGGCCGCCCGGCCCCACGCCACGCTGAGACCCCCGCTCTAGGGCCTTTGTGCCCCTCTCGCAGTGCGCCCCCGGCCGCGGCCCTGGGGATGTGGGGGCGGCGGTCCCGCGTGGGTCTGCAGCCCGCTCGGCGCCGGGCCTCCCACGGCAGCGCCTCGGAGGGGCGAGCCCTCCCGGGCCTGCTCCCCGCTTTTCTTCCTAATGCGCAGTTCGCCTTTAATGAGGCTGCGAAGGCTCCGCTGCCCCCGAGCCCCGCTCAGCCGCCCCCTCTGCCTCCGCTCTCAAATTAGCATCTGCTGCGGCCGGCAGTGGCCCCGGCCCCGGCGCGCTTCGCCACACGGTTCCCCAGGGCATTCAGGCATCCTGCGCTGCCACCGAGGGACGCGGATCAGCTATTCTTTTCTTCCCATGATTACTCACAGCCTACAAGCAGCACCATATGCTTCTTCTGATCAAACAACCCGCTACATAGGCACCAGTAATTGACGAGACCTGCTCGAAATCACGCAGAAAGGTAGCCTACTGAGACCGCAGGAGTTGACAAATCATTGCTAATAATCCTTTTAGGAACATCATGGGCATCGGGGTTTGCAATAGCTTTATTTTTATAAAGTATGCTCTGACGGTATAAAGGACAACTCCGTCTCCTCTGAAACAAACGTGTCCCGCATAATGATCTTCAAGGTGGCAGAGCAAGTAGAAGTTCAGGAAAGGGGCTTGATGAAGACTTTAATTGTTATTTTTAAAGGTTTCATTTAACCCCTTCTTTGGTTACAAGCGACTCAATGGTATGTCAAGTTGCTTAAAGAAACGATGGTAAAATGCACTGGATTGGAAATTACTGCCGTGGACTTTAGGTATAAACATTCATCCATAACCTGCGGCGGGGGGGTATTACCTCCCCCAGTCCAAATGACTGCCTCATTGCATATTTATTTTAAGAAGTAGAATTAATACCAAGAGTCCACAAATTGAACTGGGAACAAAAAAACAAAACAAACAAAAAAACCCCAACCCAAAACAAAAGAACTCCTCAAACTACCAAACCAGACAAAACTAAAGCAAAACAATACCAGGCCATATATACACTCTTGATTTGTAAAAAATACGGGTCAACCGAGTCGAGATACATACAGAAAGCACATGGGGACATAGCTATATTACGTTGTTTCTTATGTACACTCACTTTTCAACAAAACATGCAGCGAATTTCGTATTAGGTCAGGAGGAAAAAAATTTAAAAGCTCTCGATACTTTTTCTTTCATTCAGACTGCAATTCCATCAAGTTGATCTAAATAAAAGGTTAGTGGATTTTTTTCAAAACTTTTTTCCCCGTACATCTTAAAAAATCAATAGAGTGAGAACACGAAAGAACTTTATTCTGACTCTCTTAGCTTTGTGTTGTTTGTTTTTCTTGGCAGCCGATCTAGAAGCCCGAAGACAGTCGCTTTAAATCCTAATTCTATTTAAAAACTAGAGACTCTTCAGGACGCTTAAGTTTTCTTTTACTATCCAGGCCTGTTGTTGCTGCCGTGGAAGTCAATGTGAAGTCTACTGTTGCCTGTCGACGAGAATCATGTCTAGGCTGGGACACCGGTTTTGCAGCACTGGGTGGGCAGGGGGATTGAATATGTCTGGGTGCAAAACTCCTGCTAAAATTTTCCGAGGTTGATTAACGCCCTCAAACCACCCTTGTGTCCTCAGAACGAGACATAGCACACTGGTGATGTGGTTTCAGTGTGCTCGACTTATTTATTTAGGGTGTGAGCACGCCTGCATGCGTGCCCTGTACCTGTACACCGCACCTTTCCTCAAGAGCTGAACGAAGGCTTTAGGACTTTGCATAGACTTATGTAAATATTTACCCATATACTAACTCGCCCTCACAGAATGACTATAAATAGGGGTGAATGGTGCCCTCTTAGGCCACGCGTGTGCTTGGTGGGGGATGTACATTTGACTGCGAGAAAAGGAAACCCGGATTTGCTTTAGCAGAACACACAGCAGAGCTCAGTGCCTTTAAGTATTGACAAAAGCACCGTAAGTCTCCAACCAAATCTGTCATAAGAGCTAAAGGGAAAGTATTTACAACAGAGAAAAGTGACAGCGGAAGGCACCCTGTCTCCTAGCACACTACCCCATAGGATTGACCTTTTTTTTTTTTTTTTTTTTTTTTAACGTAAAAGTGATAAATGACACCTGCATCAGAATGGAAATAGAGGCAAATAGGCATTCCCACCTACCTTCTGGAAAAACCACTCTCATTTTTAAGTAGCTGGTGGTGAGTCTGATTATGGATGCTTTGTCCAGCTGAGAGGTGATAGCGGAGGGCAGGGGTAGTAATTTAGCCAGTTCATAAAATTCACTGTTTTCTTTCTCCCGTCTAGTCCGGGCAGCATTTTTGGACTTCTCTTTCATCGTGGTTTTTTCCCACTTCCTTGCTACAATTTAAACTCCAGAGATTCATCCAAAGGTGGAAGGGAAACTCATCTGCAATTCATCTCTCCGGAGCATCAGGCAGTGATTCTGAGCGCGGCCATTACTCAGAGAAACCGTTCTGTTGTGTAAAATGCAAACAAGTACCGAAGAGTAGAGGTGTTCTTTGGGAAAAAAAAAAAAAAAAGAAAAAGAAAAAAAAAAAAGTACATATACACTGAAAAGCAGAGTCAATTGTGTGGGAAAGGCATTTATCCAATGCAGCTCAGCGCTCCAAGCAACTGCATTAAAACAAAACAAAACAAAATAAAAGCTAGAAGATTGAGGCACCAGACAGCAACCAAACGACGTATTTCTGGCCTTTTTTCCCACTCATGGCGGGCAGCATAGCTCCTCGTAAGAGGGTCATAGTAATCCTGTTTTTTCCCGTGCTCCGTTGTCAATCCGAGGGCCGAAATGCACGGCCGCGGGCTGCCTTCCAGGGCGCTGGGTGACTTCCCGGGAGCCTCTCTCTGTGAAGACAACAGCAGCCCAGGGGTGAGAGAGCCGGTACACGCCGCCGCAGCGGAGCCGCGAGAAATAATAATCAACAACCAGCCTCCGGCGGGTGTAGTATTTTCTCCCACCAGAGGGGAAAGAAAAAAAAAGAAAAAGTGTATTTTCTCATCTAGCACGCCCGTGGAGGAGCCTGCCTCGCACTCTCCTCCCACAGCCCTCTCACTTCCCAGCCCAGGTGTGCATTGCATGACCAGAAAGCGCCGCAGAAAGCCGTCCCCGACACCCGGCGTTACCGGCTTTGGTGGTGCCGGCGCTGCGCCGTCCCCTTCGCTCTCCCTCGGGCCGGCACCGCGGCGGCGGCCAGACCTCCCCGCGCTCCGCTCTGCCAGACCCGCAGTGAGAGATACATTCCCAATCACGGAGTATTTCTGCTTGTTTTCCCTTTTCTATCTCTTTTTTTTTTTTTTTTTTTTTTTTTTTTTTTTTTTTGAATTTCCCCTCTTCTCAGCTACTGTCCTCATTCCTCGGCTAGGGTCGGGGGTGTCTACCTCAGCTGCACCCCAGCCAGGGGAGGCACCCTCTGCGCAGCCCTGCCCCGAGTCGGAATCCACCCAAACATCACATTTTTCCAACCAAATTATCTTTTTTTTTTTTTTTTCCCTCATTTTCCACTGCGGGTAAGCGACCCACAGCCTAGCCCCGCACATCACTGCGGTTCTTCGCTGAGGCTGGAAGCTTGTAGTGAGTTTTGATCTTCTTTTTACCTACCTTGAATCCCTGAGCCCAGCAGCCTGCAGAGAGCTCTCCCGGGGTGAGGAGCCCAACTCTTTAATTGGTTCATTAATGGCACGGGGAAAAGTTTGAGCCTGTCACTGCTCCTCGCACCGATGGGCAGACAGACATTGCCGCCTCCCCATCCCCTTTATCGGCTCCCAGGCTCTCCGTGTCACATAACGAGGGGTGGGGTAGGGTGGGGTGGGGGGCGAGGTTGGTATTAATGAAGAATCCCTAATTTGAGGCTGAGAAATGCCTAATAACTTCTTGATGGCTAAAAGCCTTTTAGCACAACTTCATTTCTCTCCAACTCCCCCCTCGGACCCCCACCTCCCGGCCCCCGGCCGAGCCCTCCCTTAATGCCCATCACGGACCCGCCTCGCTTCCCGTTGGCCGCCGCCACCCGCGCCCGGACTCCCACTGGCGGAGGGGGCGGTTGCGTCACGCCGACACATTCCCACCCCTCTCCCGGCTCCCCTCTTTCCCTGTGTCCGCCCTCTGACCTGGCATCGCGGCCAGGGGGAGTGGGGGCACACAGACACCCACAGGCACACACTGACACACACACACACAGCTTCCCCCGTTCGGGACTTATGTGTGTTGAGGTGGGTACATTTTGGCCATCGCCTCTCCGCTGGGCACCAGGGGTGGGCGGCCGAGGTCCCTCGGGACTGTGGGTGGTGAGGATCGCCGCAGTTTTACACACCCACGCACATTTCTCCACCCCAAAGCCCACCGAGCAAGTGGTCGCGCTTGGGAGAAATGAGCTGCGGTCACGTCCCCTGCTGCCCCCTCCCCTCCCTGACACCCCTAACTTTAACTGTGTACGGTTTTCCCCGGGGCTAATGCACTGCAGGACAGCGTGAATCGGGTCCCGTGGCAGAAGAGGAGAAGGATGAAGAAAGTTTTTAATTAATTAACTTTCTTGATACCCACTGGAAAAAAAATCCAAAACAACAAACAATCCCATGAACAAATTAAAAAAAAAAAAAAAAGAAAAAAAAAGAAAAAAAAGGAGAAGGGAAAAACCTAACCCCAAATCCTCCTACATTAGGAGACAGAGCTGATTTAAAAATGCCCGCAAAGTGGATGTGGAGTTTCTTTTTTTTTCCAGGGAGCAGGTCTATTCCTAATCTCGCGTGTCCCCTGGGGAAAATAACCCTAAAAGAATGACGCTGCTCCTAAAACTGCTGTCTCCTGAAAAGAGTAGATAGAGCAGAGAGAGAGCGCCTGGAGTGGTGGGAGAAGGGTTGTATAGTCTTTCCTAAAACCATAGCGGACTCTCACAAGCCTGACATAATTGCCAAACCAGTCCGTGTGAGACTTCGGCTAAAATAACTGCTTAAAATGAGATTGCACTGGCAGGCAACAGTCGGAGTATTTCGAGGAAGAAGAAGCGGTTTTCTGAAGAAGGAAAACGTCAACCAAAAAAAAAAAAAAATTCCGCCTTTGAAGCACCCCATCCCTTTTGCTTCGCGGGCGGCTGCAGCTCAAAACGCAGGCTTGCAGTGCAGACCGTCTGTTCGCTGCTTATCACCTTAAATCTCTCCTCGGTTAAAAGCTTTCCCTGAGTTCATTTGAGTAAATAAAGGAAAGACGGAAAGAGAGGCATTCAACAACTCCTCTGGGTGTCCAGGCGTCTACAAGCATCAGAGAAATGTATCCACGTAGTCTCAAATGTTCTTTTGATTGTCTTATTTACCAAAACGACTCGTTGTTAAACAAACACGAACGCAAGGCATTTAGAGAAGGTATGGATACCAAAAAAAAAAAAAAAAAAAAAAAAGAGAGAGAGAGAGAAAAGAGAGAAAGAGAGCACTCCTCCCCACTCCGTCATGCTTTAAAGCCATCGCTGCTGGGGGGAAAGTCATACTGAATTTACAAAAATCTTCCCTCTGTGTTACTGCCCTCAGGTGTAAAGTCGGTTTGGGGCAGAAGAAAAGGAAAAAAAAATATCCTTCTGGTTTTCATTTGAGGTAATTCTCTTCCTAAACGGCACTGGCGTCTCTAGGAGGGTATTTAGACATATGGGCAACAACTGGACTAACACTGTCAGGTAGCTCACGACTTGTTTGTCAACAAGAGCCAGAGAGAATGTCTTCTATAACACCCCTGGTTTGGGAAAAATAAATAAATGAGTAGGATACACTCCGCTAATTTATACCAGGGAACATGACCATCCACCTTACCAACCCCACAGAGTAGCCTGTAGCTCACCGGGGATTCTCTTTGCTGGTGTACCGGGACTCAGTTTCTTCCCTGCAGCCTGGGTGGGTGTCAGCGTCTGCACTAGTTCCCCCCGTGGCTGGGGCTCGACGAGCCCCATGCAGATTTTGAATGTATAAATGCTGCGGTAGATAAAGTACAAGATGTGAAAGGACCAGCGGCCGAAGGGCAGTTATTCACCTCTGCTAGTTACAGCAAACGTGGACAAAGTCACCTCTCCACAGAGCCACCAGCGCGGGGTCAGTACGCTGGGGACATTTACCAGAAGATTTCAAGAGGCGCTTCCCGAATGATGGGAGAATTCGGAGGCTTCAGAGTTTAACCTTGTTTTCCTTCGTCAAAAACAAGTGACTTCTGCGAGCAGAGATCACACTTGGCACTGCCCCGTCCCAGGCGTACAGGCAAAGGCAGTCCACAGTAGCTAAATTCGTGGTTTTCATATCAGCCGAGAGCCCGCTGTCACCGGCCCCGGTGAAGCCCGTCTGTCCTGAAAGAAGAGTGCGTGATGCTGCTGAACAAATGAAGCGAAGGCATCCCTGCGGGATGCCCGCACCGAGGCTGCTCTCCGGCGTACAAGCCGTGGGAGCGGAGCTGAGGTCAGCGAGCGCACCGGCGGCGCGGCGCGGACACCTGCGGGCCGCGGGGCCGGACCTCGGGGGCGCACGGCGGCTACGGCCCCTCCAGGCGGGAGAGAGGCACTTCGGCCGCCTGAAGCAGATGGATAGCTGTGCTCAGTTCAGACGCAGTTACTCTCGAGCGAGAATCTCCTGGAAAATAGATAATACTGGAAAATTGAATAGACAGGTACTGCAGAGCAATTTGATTTAAAAAGGCGCATAATAAAATGGTGTGTCTGAAGAAAGGCTGAGTGAAAACTAAGCGTTTCACGGACAGGTTTCCAACTATAGTAGAAAACTTGTGTAGGCAGACACAATATGCAGCGTGTGTTGCAGCATGTGTGGGTGAGCGTGTGTGTGTGTGTGTGTGTGTGCTGAGGGGGAGGGGAAAAAACTGTGCAAATCAAAGCAGGGAAAAAAAAAAGAAAAGCCCTACTGGACCATTTCCCTATAGGGCAGATCAGATCCGTTTTCTTCTCCAGCACATTCAGACATACTCTGATGCATTTATTAGTTTATGAATTTGGATGCGTTTATTAATCCCCCCTAAAGAATAAGGTGGCCATTTCTTATGTAGACAGAAAAATGTCATTGAACGTAAGCCATCACACACCACTTTCGTTAGTGAATTAACGATGAGGTTCGCTCTCCCGGTTTCTTAAAACAAACAAACAAAAAACCCAAAAAACAAAACAAAAAAAACCCCACCCCCAAAAAACCTACAAAAAAACAACAAACAAAACCGGCCTGATATTAGTTACGGGCAGATTTCCACACGCCGAGCCTCCCTCATCTTTGGACCGACGAGAGGCGGCATCCGACCTCGCACGGACCCTTACGGCCGAAGGGAGCGCTCCGCCACCGATGCATCGGCTGTCCCCGAGATACTGTTCACTCGCCCAGCCCCGGGGTGCCTGAGGGAGTGCGGGCGCTTGGAGACCGAGACTGTTTTTTAAGAACCCAGTAACTTCAGACACACGCACTTGGGTACCCTGGTGAATTGGAGTGTGATGTGAATGTTCATCCATGCCCTCATCAAGGCTTTATTGACATAAATATACACGGCAAATGCTCTTTGAGACCATTCAGAAGTAATTAATAAGTTTTAACTGATCTAGATCTTAACCTTCAAGATTCAAGCCATGCTCTAGGTACTTTATTCCTGCTCTTTTGCTAATGTTATTAGAATGTTTAGGGCAGCAGGACAAGGAGAAAGCCGATTCTCTAACACAGGAAATAGTTAACAGACCCTTGGATACCAGTTTTCAGATATTAGCGTTTCTGAATGCATTTCTTAAGCATAATTACGGAAACATTGCAAAATTTGAGTAAGCGACCACTAGCATCGTTAGTTATTTCAGACAACTCCTTCAAACAATTTTTGGCGATATATCCGTGTTAAGAGATACTTTGCAGGGAGGAGAGCCACTTCTCTTGACTACGCACTCCTTTCAAATTTATTGTTTTTTGCATAAATGTAACGAGATTATTTATATTCATTTTCCAGGGAAGGCAGAGGTCAGTACCTTTCAGCCCTTATCTTATTGAATACACTCTTGCTAATGATCGGAAGTCAAGCTATCTTACTGTGACGCAGAGCAGCAAATGAAAACATAAACTAAATATAAAGAAACGCTAAAAAATCTACATCTTGGCTAGTAACAGTTATCCCAAGGGACATCTTCTCTTATCTTCTGCCTTTCCACAGAAGCCCGAACCGAGCTGAAATGACCTTCTCAAGGATGAGAGGTTCAGGAGCGGCACGGGACTGGAACTTTGATGAAATTACAAACTTCAGAAAGTGCTTCCTGCCCTCCCTGTGCCTTCCCAGACATCCTGCCTAGCTCTGATAGTCCCTTCTGCTGCACCGGTGTGAGTTGTTTCTCTCCTGCTCCCGGACGGTACCGGCGGTCCGGGCGGCCCCGGCGCCCCTCACCTGCTCCGGACTCCCCCGGCCCCACCGCCGGAGGCGGAGCCCAGACCCGCACCCAGAGCCGTAGCTGCGCCCCTCGGGGCCTGCCTGGAGCCCAGCCCCATGCAGGGCTCTCCCCCCGTGAGATCCCTCTCCCCTTCAGGTCGCCACGGCGCTATTCCTCTCCCTCCTCCTGACGGAGGCGGGGGCCCGAGGGCCGATGGCGGCAGCGGCTGCGGACGGAGCCAGCCGGGCTCCCTCTCGGCCCCCCTCCCGGGGCGGGGGGGGGGGCAGGGCCGGGATATCGGTGAGCTCCCGCCCCGCCCAGCCCCTCCAGCATTTCGGGGGAGGCTTCCCGGCGGCCGAGGGCTTTGTTCGCTCTGTGGGAGCTCGGCAGCGGCCTCCCCGGGCTCCGCTCCCCTCCCTCCCCTCCCTTCCCTTTCCCTCCCCTGCCCTCCCGCGGCCGCAGGACCCGCAGCCCCAGTCAGTGTCCCCTCGCAGGTGGGGGAGCCCGGCGAGGCGTGGAGAGGGGCCCGCACGATGCCGACCACCGGTGCTTATCCCCTCTCCCTCAAGTTTGTGGTTTCACCTGCCTGGGGTCGAATCTGTCCTCCTCACCTCTAAAGGAGAGGGGGTCTGGGCTTTGCAGGGGGCCATGGGGAGAAAGCATCCTTTTCACTCTATTTTATCTGCTTCGGTGTGCTAGGTTGGACTGTCCCAGTCCCAGTAAAGGAGCGTCCTTATGGGGGCTTTGCCCAGGTGCAGGCGGACTGTGGGCAAGCCAGGAGAGCTGCCTTATGGCAGGGGGAGCCCTCCTCGGGAGGGTGGGCTGCCCCAGGCCTCTGGTATGGCATGAGAACTGCACTTGTTCATGTATGCTGGTGGAGCTGGAGCTGTGTCAGGCTTCCTCCAAACCCTGGCTATCACTGAAACCTCCTTTCTTAAAGTCTGGCTTTGATTAGCAAAGAAGTTATTTCATTAGTTGGGGGGGGAAATCTGTCAGCAGAAGCCTGTTTAAATTTCAGCACCCCAAAGAATAATGCTTAAAATAGTGGGATCCGTTCCACAGTCTGTTCTTACTATCAACCTGATAATTAACAGGTCACAAATAGACTTGTATCACTGCTTTGTTTCAGTGGAGGACAGCAGCTTAACCCGCCTTGAGGACACACTTCTCTTTGAAATAACACATGCCCGTTTCAGATGAAATCAATAGTAAGAGGAACCACCCCCTCTGTTGCTCTGAAACTCTTGTCTTCAGCCTCCTATTCCCTCAGAGAATAGGCTTGATCAGACCAAAAAAGGAAGGATGTAGGGTGTGAGGCTGCCTGACAGCTCTGGAGCTGGTGCCCGTTCCACTTGGTGTGTATCCTAATCACTGTGAACCTTATAGCTTTGTTGAAAAGCAAGGTGGGGAGCATTGCCTGCATGGGTTTTAATAGGATCTTTTCTTGTTTTAGTCTCACACCCGTTTGTGGTTGGAAGTTTAATTGTTTTTATGAGCATTGCACACTAAGCTGGGAACAACCTCTCTGTCACTGAACATTTTCTGAATTATTTGGGCACTCTGCAAGCCTGTCACTACTCTCTTCTGCATTCCCCATATGGAGAATAGATGCCTTCAGAAACAATGTGGAGGAGATGATGTCTCTGAGTAAAGCACTGTGGGATCAATTGCTCACATTGGATGGGGACATAGGGAAACAGCACCAGACTTATAAGCATGAGTACAGCTTTGACCTGTTTCAGACTATGCTAAAACTTTTGCTGAGGGGTAAGGATGTTTCCCAAGTACTGTATATGCCCATGATTAATATTTTTTTAAGTTTTGCCTCACTGTAGAAATGTTTTGTCTAAACCTTGATTTCTGACTATTGTTCACTGATAGTGGGACTCCATTTATATGTGGTGGCTGGATGTACCCAGCTGAAGCTAGAGCCTATTAAAAGGATGGTTTTCCCACATCACCTCTCCTGAGGAGTGTCCACTACTTGCATCTGGAGGAAGTTCCAGGGCTCGCTTTCTCCTGTAATTACTGTAGGACTCAGCTAGTAGATGAAAAAGGAATTAGCATTTCTTTGGTCTGGCTATAGCTTAGTGATGTTAATGACACATTTTTGAAATGTGTCAAAGCCTTAGGATGTACTTGAGTCAGGTTTTAATTTTGATTTCAGTACAAAATGGTCCAGGTGCATGGCACAACCCAACCACTTGTCAGACCAGACGTAGGGGAGAGTGAGGAGAAGATTCTGGGTGTCAGGTCCCTAAGTGCCCCAATGAACATTAATAGCCCTGACCAGCCTCACCTGGCAGTTCCCTGCTCCACCCTCAGTGCTTGCCTGAGCCAGGCCACAGGGGTCCCTGTGCCCAGAGCCACTCCAACTATGCCTGTACCTCCCTAGGGACCGTGCTGTTCTAAACCCTGACCCACAGACCAAACTCCCACCTTGACCTTGGACCTGCCTTGCTACCATGGACTTGCCTGATGACTTTGGCTCTGCCCTGAGCCTGGCTGCTATCCCTGTGCCAGCCCTATCCTTCCTATCCAGGTAGTGTGGGTGGGCCTTGGCTAGGGAGGAATGTCCTGGCTGTCACACTTGGCTAGTGGTTCCCTACCCCAGCCCAGCCCTCATTGTTTACTCTCATTGGGCTGCTTCTATTCATTAGAGGACTCCAATGGTCTCTCTGCTTTCCCCCTAGGGCAAAGAATTCTCTGTCTCTAGCCTGCTTGTCTATGTTGTTTTGCTTTTCTAAGGGTAGTGGCTGTCTCAGAAACTGTCACACTCTGGGGACCTTCCTGAGAGATGCCACATAAGCCAGTCTGCAGTTATGGGACCTTAGAAAACACAGGGTTGAAGAAGGAAGGAATGGTACAGAGCTGCCTTTGATTCCCCAGCAGGAGCACAGCTTTTGAGTTGGAGAGATGTGAATAAGGGCCCAAAGTTCCATGAGATGTTGGACTTGCTGAAGTTTGAGTATAGTTCATCTGCTAAAGGATGGGAGTGGAACAGATTAGAAGGTAAAGGCTCCCTGCACCCAAAGCTTGGCTGCCACTTTTCTGTACAGGAAGGTTATGCAGGAAGCTGACTGCCTTAGAGGGCTGGGGGACTCCACAGGGGTGCAAGAATGATTCTCCCCACATCAGTTTACAAGGCTGGGACCATACAATATAAGCTCTGGAGGCAAGGGCTGTGTGTATCTCCATACAGTGCCGACCACAATAGGATCTTATTTCTGTTTAGGGCTTCCAGATGCAATGCTAGTCAATGTCTATAGTAAACAATAATATTAATAATAAGTATTAACATGCCAAGCTACAAATCACTGGCATAGTTTTCCAATATTGCTGGTTGCTTTCCAGTATTGTCCTCCAGCCTCACTGCAGTACATTGTATACAAAAGAATTGAAACCCAATAATTGGCGTGTCAAGGGTTTGAAGGCATGATCACATTTTTTCTTTTGAAATCCTTCTATTGAAACAGACATCACAACAAGTGAGTTCATTGGCCTAATAAACCCCATGTCCAGCATGCACACACTGTTCTATATTCCAGGACATCAGTAATTAGGCTGGTAATGAGGCTGCTGTTGCATAGAATAACCAGTATGAAAATGCTAAAAGTTTAGCATAATGGGAGAATAATGTAGCAAAAATGTAAACAGTAGACATCAGATATGATATTTATTCTCACTTAGAGGAAGAGAGCTGAAAGGAAGGCTTTAGCTGTAATTTTTTTTCTGTTTTACTGAATCTATAAAAAGTCTACAATGATTTTGTTCTTCTGACCACAGTAACGTAGCTTTACGCTTGAAGTAGAAATACAGCTTTAAATTTAGATTTTAATTTCATGTCTTATTGCAGACACAGTAGAAACTTTACACTAAAATAACATTTCTTCTATAAGCCAGCTCCTTTTGTGCTACTGAAAGAAATAATAATGAGAAAGTATTCCAGCAGGAGGAGCTGGTTTAGAAGCAAATGGATTCCATGGCAACTCCTGACTCTACATGACACCTAATAACTAGCATTTATGTTGGAAATTGTCTGTGTTATCTTGTACCCCAGATCTGATCTTTTTATAGGGTTTTCCCCTTATTTTAAAGCAAAAAACTGTAGGGTGGTGGGTTTTTTTAATATAGATCTAAAAATAAATATGAAATAATATGAGTTTGCCTCAAATGTATGCTCAGGCAAGTTGTTTTGAAAAGGATTTAATTTCTTTTAAAAAAATATTTCAGAAATAAAATATTTGCTGGGAAATGTATTGATCTGTCAAGGGAAGAGCTTTATAGGAACACAACACTGGAACTGTGTATGTTTTAACATCATGAGATATCCATATTCAACAGTTTGAAACATAATACAAGAAGATTGAACTGAATCAGACCAGTATCTTGGTTCTCACAGTGCTGAATGCACCAGGGGAATCTCGTCATGGGGCAGCTGGAGAATAACCCAGTCCTATGGGCATCCTGTCAACCAGTCTGACTGATTTATGATCTGAAGAATGTGGATTTATATCCTTCTCTGCCATGATCCAATCTAGTGCATCTGTGGGGCCTGACAACTGCTGTTGTTTGAGTGTGGAATATTTGAACCTGCTATTTTATACCAAAATTGAAAGAAATCTGTTCTTAAACTGTTGCATGATAAGCAACCTTTGCCTTTGACTGTTGCAGTACTACTTCATGACTGAGAGAGCATTACCTGAAATTAACCCTGGAGATGAAGATTTCAGTAGACATTTTGTGGCCTGGGTGTTTTCTCAGCCAGCTGTTGCTTGAGGTCTCAGATGATAGAAGAGAACGGTCTAGTTCTGGAAAAAAGTATGTGTCTCCTGTGTTTAAATGAAAGCTGATTCAGGTTTGTGTTGTTCATCCCTCTTTGGTATGAGTGAAAGCACAAAGAAAGTGTGGCTGAAAAAAGCCCTCCTGGTTTTGACCAGGAAGAAGTGCAGTCACTGAGGGTGTTCTAAGGTGCAGAGGTGAATGGTGGCTAAAATGAGAAAGATGAAAGTCTCTGGGGAAGTCTAATCCTATTGCTAAGTGTTATTGGTAGCATCTATATTTACATATTGGTACCTTTTGAAGATGTGTAAGACCATTTAATTTTTGCCCAAGGAAAGGAGTGCTTTTTTCCTCTTCCTGTCCATACAGACAAGATAGGTCTAAAACACTGAGTAATCATTCAAAACATGGAGTAATTGTTAGCAAATACACTAAATGGATGGGTAGAAAATGTGTCTTGGTTTAGCTAATCTTTTACTGTTACTTACAATTAGGTGCTGGCGTGGAGTTCCTTGAACAGAGGGCCTGATCTGGCACAAAGGCATTTGCGACTAGCACTTGGGATCAAAACCAAACTGCTCTCAGAAGGGTTATAACTGATCACAAAGCAAATGTGATTAAAAAAAAAAGGTAAGGCTACAGTCATACTTTGGGAACCGATTTAAGATATAGGCATAGAAATGGAAAATACAGAAAGCCCAGAGAAAGGTGCTCTGAGTAGTAGCAGTAGTAAAAAAAATAATTAAAAAAAATTTAGGTGTATGTGTTTACTTTCAAGAGAGAAGTAAGTACACCACAGACAAGAGAAAGAAGGATATAAATAAAATAATAGCAATACTAGACAGATCGGGAAATTGAAATGGAGATGAAGTGAAGGCTAAAACAGAAGAGAGGTCATAATTATGGAAATGAAGGAAAGGAAGACCAATTAAGGAAAATAGAAATTTCAAAGGGGAATTACTTGATTTATCCTTCTTTCTCTATCTTATTACATTGCTATTTCTCATAGCCTTAAGTTTTTGTAGTTTGGAGAAGGCAGAACAATTTTGTGTGAGTGATCTGAGCCGGACAAGGATTCTTACACGAAAATAAAAGTGGCAGATAAAAGAATCAAATCATGATTGTGAACAAAGTATGGTTGTTGTTATATATTATTGACTATTCAATTGTGGGGAAATAAGAGGATGTAAGTAAAGAAATGAAGCAGTAGAAGTTAATTTTAAAGGAGTTTGTCTTCTTCAGTTACTCATAAACCTGATGCATAGCCAGGGATCTGTTTCCAGGCATTAATCTTTTTTTCTCTTTCAAAATATCAAAGCAATATTTCTCTTCTGAATGATAGTTTTGATGGGTTCTTGCCCTCCTTCAGTAGCAGTGGCACCAGTAACTGCTATCTTCAATGGCTTGTTATTCTCATATTAGTAAGTAACACGTTCATGTAACTAAAATGTTTATGTATATCATATATATACACATATAAAATCCTACCATGAATCTGTTCTTCCTTCCCTGAGAAATGTTCACATAACTGACTCTATTTTATTAATGTCACATGTTATACTTCCAAATTAAAGGAAATGGACCGCTTTAAAATGTAGACTACTTCTTAATATCAAGTTGGTGTGATACAACATGAGAGCTCCAAGTGCAGGTGTGTAAAACGGAAAGAAGGGCAGTTTGTAAAATTAAGACTGTACACTTTTAGGGACATAGCTAAGAAAGCTTTTTAAATAGCAAAAAACTCACCCCAAATGCACCCAGAATAGAATTCAAGATGTGAAGTGCTTACATTCCCCTATCTGGTGAATATGGAAAATTTGGTGCCTCAAAAGAGACAAAATAACTGCATATGAAGAGGGAAGCATGCTATAGAGATGGAACACAGAACTGTAACTTACTTTTGGTACCTTGCCTCAGACTGCAGGAGATGTGCTTGTCTGTTTAGAATGTTACTTGGAACCTTCCCCTGAAAATAGAGACTTGCTGTCTTTCAGAACGAGGCATAGGACTTGTGCTTTCTTATTTAAAAATTGGCTGCATTCCACCATCCCATCTGTTCCCATACAAAATTCCTTCCATCAGTTCTTTCTTCTATTTTCTGAATACATTTTCCCCTAGTGTGCCCCAATAACCAGGTAAATACTACAGGATGCTTTTGTGGAAGCTGTGTCATCATGCAAAATTATTTAGTGTAATAAAAGAAAATGAGATAATATAATAAAACCAAACAGGACTATTGCCTCTCAGCAGCCCCATCTGCAGGACTCAAAGGTCTGTCCCTCCTTGGAAAGGAAATTCTTATCCTGTTTTTCTCATTAGGGGTATTTTTTTTATCTAATTTCATCTTTTCATGGTCATGAGTTCTTAGTCTGTTCCTGTAAAGTCAATGGGTCCTAGGAATTAAATAACTTTAGGACATTACCTACCTATCCAATTCAAGAAAATACAATTTATCCCTGAATTAGAAATGTTATAAAATCTGCAGCTGTTAATCTTTGAGTCCTAGGTTTGAGTGAAGGATTAGATAACACTAATGCTGCTGTCTATTCACCAAATCCTTTGAAAGTAATAGCAGAAACTAAATTTAATCTACTAATAATATATGTTGGGAATGTATTTCATCCTAAAGTCTCTGAAGCCAAAGGGCAATGCACCAAGAGAAAAGAAAATTCAGTGTGTTTTTTGGTTGCTCAGTGTTGAGATTTCTTTCCAGGTTCTGTTCATTTCCTGAGAAGCACCCATATTTCCCAAAAGATTTTCTCTGATAGAATTAAATTAATCCAGCTGTTTCCCCAAGACTTTCAGACAACTAGGTAGGCACTACTTGTTAAAATGAAGAAACAAAGCATTTGGAATTCTTGTGAGTATCCTTGTGGTGAGATTTTTCCTTTTATTTTCATGTTTATGAAGAAAAGAATATTCTAGCAATCCATCTGGACCTGTTCTAAATGAACACCCTTATTTATTAAAGGTTTTGGTCCTTTAAGTTCTTCATTCCCTGAAGACCCTGGTCCTGAGAAAAGTTTGGACAAGGTTCAGTTATTTGAAGTGCCTTTAAGTTTGGAATAGCAATTCAGGCTCCCATTCCCAAAACAGTGCATCCCTCTGAGCATACTGCCTTGCCAGTGAAGAAAGCTGAAGGCTGACACACTCCTCTCCTGTAGGATCTGTAGGCTCAGGAAGGGGTGTGAACTTCCTCTGTAAACTTAGGAGTTGTTGTGCAATGCCCAGGAGCTGGCACCTGTCTGAGCACCTCCTATAAAGCAGATAGAAAGAGAACTGAATGTGTAGTGTCAGCCTCTCAGAGTGTTCCTGAATTTCAGAAACTTTACCTAGGTGTGATTTCTTCAGCATTGCTGGGGAGCATTGCAGAAGACAGCACTGCAACTACATATGACTGGGGGCAAGCGAAGTCCTGATGCTGTACGAACACGTCTTGCAACTCCTAAACCTTTTACTAAGACAACTTCGTGAAGCCTTCTGATGCACATGCTACTGTAAGTGAATTATGGAGGCCATCCTGTTTTGAGGAGAGCGTGTATTTTCCTAATATCTGCAAGGACGAGGCTGAAAGGTACTTTCAGTGTTTGCACATCAGAGTCACGTAAACATGTGTGAGATGCACAAAGGCAGGACTTGTACTCGACTAAATCTGTATCACGTGTGTGGATATAGCCAATAACTACTTCACTTTCGTCAGTTCTGAGCATTTCACTAACAAGGAGAACTGAGATATCTCCATGTCCCTCTTTTCCCAGATTAGCTCATTCCCTCTTTGAAAAAAGTCACATAGAATTAAAATCTAAAATTATACTGTCATTTGCCTCAATCATACGGCAAACTGTGATGCATATTTTGCACCTATCTTATTTGCTCAATATATTCTTGAAGTAACATTGCTGCATATTTTAAGTTTAGCACAGTTGGGTCTTATGGGGTTATCTGTAGATTGTATCTTTCAAGAACCTAATCATGGACCAGGACTTCCTCTCTGCTGTGTCCTATAACCAGAAAATGAAGCTTCCCTACAGGTCCTATCCTGGAATGCTTAGTCCAAGGGCAGAATGGGAGACTGTGAGGAGGGAAGTGGAGGGTGGTATGGGACACAGCAGAAGCATGCCAAGGAAGCAACAACTTCCTGTAGCTGGAGTGAACTGTTTAATAGTCACTTAGTTTCGATTGGTACAGAGTTAAACTATGTTACTTTGTACTTTAAATAAAGAAAAAAGGGATTTATCTTGTTTTGGCATGGGTGAATTAAAGTGCCTTTTAATGGAGGTGACAGAATCATCTCGATGTTTTTCCCAGCTCTCCCTTTAGACATTGTTAGCATTTGAGAAAACAAAATAAGGCTTAATTGCAGAATCTTCACAGCTACAAAGGTGACAGTTTATCAGAACCTGATCTTACTGTGCTACCACAATCAGTAATTAGTTCCTAATTAGTTGGATTGGCTGAAAAATACATGATGGGAACTCACCATGTGTTATTGGCATCTGAAACAATTTCATCCTGTTAGCTAGAAGAAAGTACAGCTGTCAAGAATGTAAGCCTAATTTTCCCACATTAGCACTGCCCGATATAAACTGAGTTACTTCCAATCCAAGGTGCAAGTTTGCTACTGTGTGAAGAATGGGGCTCATCACATTTCATGTAGAGATTCAGAGCGCAGTTGAAAGGGATAGTGATATCTCTAGACTCCCTTTTCTACCAGTGTTCTTGCCAGCAGTTAACAGTATCTAGTCAATAGCTCTGTAACTATTTGTACATGTATCACATTATTGAGAGTGTGATTTTTCAAAAGTGCCAATTAACTTCTGCCATCATTACAATTAGTGGGCTTAGTCTTATTTAGAATGATAATATTCATTCCAGAACATTTTTCATTCTTTATTTTATAGGTTTTCTAACAGATGAATAATAGCAAATGTCTTTTAATTTCCTTTCCCCTCCATATTCAGATGCATGTTTTTCTTAAGAGTCTTGGCAGGACAAGACTAGCTGGAGGAGAAGAGCAGCGGTGAAGCCTAATGACTGTGAAGGTGAAGCCTTAGTGAAGCTTTAATGGTCCTTATTTTTGAGGAGACATTTTAATAGAGAAGGTTGTGGTTTTCTAGGAATAGAGATGCAGAAGAAAGACTTGGAGAGTCCTGGATTCAAATCCCATTGATGCAGTATTGAGCTTATTGTAAACATATTTAATTGCAGGATGGTGTAATCACTGTGGAGGATACCTACTACAGAGCTAGGAATTATTTATGAAGAGACTCATTTAGTCCAAGCATTTCAATTGCTTTCCAAAGAAATTCCTTTAATGTAGAATTTCCTTTCACACACTGCATGTGCACCTCTTACTGCTACCAATGTATGACATCAATAACAAATTTGGTTTGTTCATTCTTCAGCTTGTTTGCAAAACACTTCAGATAAATGAGTGTCAAAATTTCCATGGGTGTCAGTCTTGGCACCATCTGCTGAAGAGCAGCGCAGTCTGAGAAGACATGACATTTGACAAGATACATTTTTGAAAAGGCAGGAGGGAGTCAGACACAGTTGATAGAAAAGACATAGGATAGAAGTAGAAATTGGAGTGACCCCCCTCAGCAGAAGCCCTACTCACCTTTCTGTAGCTCACCTATCTGTTTGGGCATCCTATGACAGCCAAACCTTTTGCCAGAAAATATTTCCTCTCATGAAGCAGAAGATTTCTCCCTTCTCATAAAATTGCTTGGAAGAGAGAATTTTTAACACTTATGGTTCTTCTGACTTACAAAATAGTATCGGCTTGATTAGCTGATTAAGATTGAATATCTAAGCATCCATCTCATGACACTGCCCCTGTGACATGGAGATGACAGAAGTGACACATGACCTATGAATGACTTCCTGTCTTCTGGAGTGGCAACTGAAATATCTTTGGTTTATTTTAAATTTCATTAGTTGCAGTTAAGCAACTGAATTGCAAACCTATGACTAAACAACTGACAGGGGGTCAGTGTGGTTACCCGAATGTAGATATCAAACGCTATTTCAGATGAATTGGGTTACTTGAGGCATCCACAGAGAGTGACAGATACAACAGCACTGTATTCCACAGCTGATAACCCTTTGCAGTTGGGTTATGTTCTTCTGGAGCCGAATGTAGAGGACAGATGAGATATTTCATATTAAATGGCACTAGATCTCTGCATGTAAGTGACTAAACCCAGGCCAAAATGTGCAATTCAGCTGGAGAACTTTAGGTTGCGGAAAAAATATACACAGTTTGCTTGTATTGCCTTACTTTTCTCTGCTTCAGTACTTACTACATAGGCTACAGTAGCATCCATGCCACATCACAGAAAGGTGGTCTTTGACAATTCCTTCTGTGATAATTTACTGCCACTAATATGGATAATGTCTCTGAACAGGTAAGGTTGTAGGTTTACAGATAGTGGAAGGAGCTAAAGAGAACTCTGTCCTAAATGGGAGGAGTGGAGGCAAGACAATAGAGTGATGTTTCAAAAAACATTGTCCTTAAATAGAGAAATGATGCCTCCAGGAGTAGTTCCTCAAACTATCTTAAAAATACCACAGCCTCTTTTTCTTGACTGAGGGAGGAGCATAGGAACTTGGACTCAGGCTGTGATGAGTAAGGGCAGATGCATATGGGATACTTTCTTCTCTTTAGGAATGCCCCCCCAGAACTAGAAAATTGGAATTACATAACTTACATAACTTACTCCTTAAATGCTTCCTACTCTGTGACTGTTCAAATCTTACACCAGGCTCCAGGGTCAATACTGGTAAGAAACTTCCATAAGTTTTCTTCAGGATGACCATCTCGAGGTAGTCTGTAGAAGCAATGACAAGGAAGCGGAATTTTGGGTCAGCAGCATAAACCCCTAATTCATCTGGGTAAAACTGGGGCCTCCAAAGATTCAATTTACACCAGAAAAAGACTTGCAGTGGCAACTGCACGCTGCCACTGATACATTCCCTACCTTGGCTAGAACTGAAATCTTAAGTAAGGTTCTAAACAAGCTCTATTGTAGTGGGATGGTGGTACCTACCCAAACCTCCTCTAGATCCTGCTGGGCACGGCTGTGATGCTGTTATCAGAGCAGGACAGGAATGATGGGAAAGGATGAGGTCACAGAGGCAAGCTTAAATATGCTTTCATACACAAGGTGTGCCTGTTTTTTGCTGCTTTCCAAGTTTTGGAGGAAGTACCACACCTGAGCATGACTGCAGCTGCTCCTAGAAGGGGGAGGGGAGAGTAAAAATAAAAACCTGCTTGCAAACAGAAATGAGCAACTTAACCTTAAAATTTTCTGTGTGTGCTGTTACTTTGCTCATTTATCGATAAAGGTGATAATTACATCATTGAAATATTTCTTTTTTTTAAATTCTGTTTGGTTTTCATATTTTATTAGACAGCTATTCTCATTTTTCACCATAAGCTATCACTGGATTGAACACATTCATTGTTCCTTCTAAGCAGCTGTTTCAAATATATCAGAATTCTTTCTCTCGGATTTTTTGCCTAAATACTGATTCAAATAAATTTGCTTAAATGCATTCTGTATTACTTTAGACTTTGTTTTCATGAATCCAATACTTTTGTAAAAAAATAAAAACGCTTCAAATATGTTATTTACAGATGTCACCAAACTATTTCTATAAACAACTAATATGGTAGGAAATACAGTATTTCCAAACCAGAGTACAGATGGCACAAATGACATTACAGAAACTCTTCAACTGATTAATACTGAATATTGTAGCTATTGTCTGCTACTCTGCAGTTAGACTTTCTGTGATGTGCATTTACAAAGCAACAAGGGTCAGCGTCACTGTGTTGGTATGTTGTTTGACTGTGGCATAGTTCTTTTTCCTAATTAATTAAAATTGTTGAGGGACAATGTATTGCTTCAGCCAAGTTTTCCAAAGAAAGGACCTAATTTCTGTGAAATTTAAACTTCCAAATTAGATGAAACAATTCTCTTAAAAATGGACTAATTAAATGTGTGAATAACCAAACTATTGCCTAACAATTTGAAAAAAATCTGTTTCTTCAGTGACACATCACCATATTATATTGATATAGTCTAAATGGCAAAGGTGGCTTTTGTATCATCTATCATCTGTAAATTTAGTGAGAACACAGGACGAAAATAGAAAAAAATGTTAGGCAGATTTCAATAGGTAATATACTACCTATAATAATGAAATATAACATCTTTAACATAAGGGGATGAATACACTCAAGTACAGAATTGATCATTTTAAAATCACTTCCCACAATTTAGAGGTGCCAGATATGAAATAAATTACTGGTTAACTACTGAGCCTTTGAAATCAGCCAGCCCTCTGCTTGCTGTAGTGTGGCATTGCCCGCAGGTCGAGAGGGGTGATCAGCACTGGTGAGGCCACACTACTGGAGCACAGTGTCTGGTTTGGGGCAGAGAGACATGGACATGCTAGAGAGAGCCCAGCAAAAGGCCACAAAATAGGTGATGGAGGGGCTGGACCATCTCTCAAATGAGGAAAGGCTGAGACACCTGGGACTGTTCAGCCTGGAGAAGGCTCAGGGAGATCTTGTCAGTGGGTATCCAGTAGATGTTGACAAGGACACAGCCAGGACCTTTTTCAGTGGTACCTGATGACAGGACCAGGGGCAACAGGCACACCCAGAAACACATAATGGTCCCTCTTGAACAGCAAGAAATACCTATTTTTACTGTGAGGGTGACCAAACACTGGCACAGGTTGTCCAGGGAGGTGGTGGAGTCTCCATTTTTGGAGATGTGGTCCTGAGAAGCTTCAGCCGGCTCTGCCTGAGGAAAGGGGTTAGACCAGATGATCTCTAGAGGGCCCTCCCAAAATCAGCCATTCTGTGATTCTGTGTAGGCGCAGCATCACCAGTGCCATTTTTTTCCTGGAAAGCTTCCAGGTAACAACTCTGCTGTATTCTTTCATATGGTGAAAAACAATGGAAATTACAGCAAAATAATCCCTTGGAGAGGTAATGCTTATCAGCTCAATGCAAAGCTGAGCAAGTGCAAATATTAATATTCAGTTTAAGGTCTAGTCTATCTGAATGAAGATGCACTGAGGTTTCTGTAAGTATGCTGGCTCCGAGTACTTGCTCAGCTTCTTGAATCCTCTTAAGACTGAGGACTGGCCTCAGGATGTGTAGTCTCATCATAAGATAGATGCTGCTACCTTCTGCCTTCAGATTTATGTCTTGCAGGTACTACCACATAACCTGGGCATCTCTTAGACAATACCTTTTGCCTGGCAGAACTATTCCTTGCTCATCATGCCTGTTGCAACCCCCATTTTTGGACCCTCATGTCCCCTTCTTTACAGAACTTAGTGACCCATTTTAGCACTGAGCCCTCGAACAGGACACCCAATTTTACATGCCTTAGTCCTACAAAATTCAGGAAAAAACAGTAAGGAAATGTCAAGTATGTAATGTATTTGTGTGTGTGTATGTATTTACACACACATAAAGAGTAAACTTTAATTATTATCTACATAAATTGCACCACTGCTATACTGGAAATATTTGTTATTATTTAGCTTGCCCTCATAATGAGTTTTATATAATAATATAATAATATATATAATAATATATATATGCTTATATAATTAATATAAATTTGTGAAATTTTTCTTTGAATTATCATTTTCAAAATGTACTATGCACGAAGAGGATTTTGTTACTACATGTCCCATATTTTACACCTAAAAATACAGTGCAAAACAGTCTGGGAATATTTTTATTAAACATGAAATATAACACATCCATCAATATTTTCAGCTGCTCTTAGATCAAATTTTGTATTTTTCCCTATAAACTAAAAAAGTTGACTATTTAAACACCATTAATAGACAGGCTACAGAACACTTTTCAAAATGAAGACGATAGCCCTGAATTTGCACAAATTACAGTATTATTCAGTCTTTTATTTTGATGTTTTAAAATTCAACTAACAATCTGACTTCTGAGAGAAGAATGATAAAATAAGAAAAGATAAATCTTCATAAAGGAGTAAGGCCACTGTGGCTAACTCGGTGTCATCAGAGTTAATACAGCAGTCACTTTCAGTTTCCTTGTTGTCTTGAGGTTTGAAGTTGGTTCCACTAAGGCAGATGCATTTTTGGAAGTCCCAGAATGACCAGATGTCTTAGTTGCAAGATCAGTTCTTCTGACTAAGTTTAAGGTCTCAGACAGCCCTACTGCAGAGCCAGGTGGCTTCTGGGCTCAGTGTCCTGCGTGGTGCCTTGTGCTGGTACAATGTTCAGGTAAATGTCGTACTGCTGGTCCATGCCAAGGTAGCTGTCGCTCATGAGATACAGGGTGTAGATACACCTGAAATGTAAAAGCAGCATTGTTAGTTCAATTAGACTTGATTACCTGGAAAACATAATAACTAAGAGAATTTGAAAGCTTGTCATACTTTCCAGGAGTTTCTGGAGTATAAAAAGCAACGGAAACAGTATTTCGATTTCTAACATATCCAGTTCTTTTCAGGGCGATGAGCTCTTTTTTATCGACTTCTCCCAATATCAAAAACCATCCTTCATCCTTGACTTTGGGGAATCGAGGAGCCATTGCTTTACTGTCCTGCTTGCCCTGTTGGGGAAAAGAAACAAAGCTTAGGAAAACTAGAAATCACCTTTCCAAAATGCCATTTTTCCTTGAATGAAAAACACCTCAAAAGCATCTTGCTGTCAATTGTTGGGTAAGGCTATAATTCAGCCAGACTAAAATAGTTATTTCTTTAAAGAAGAAGGGTTAAAAATATAAAATAAAAATCACAGTCCACAGAAAAAAATTCAGAATACAAGATATCATTCCACTTACTTTGTAAACTACTAAAACTTGAATGAAAATACTATTCTCTTTCTGTAATTTTATTCAATATGTTCCAAATACAGAAGGGTTAATTGTAAACTTAACATCTTTAAATAAAGCTGACTAATATTATTCAAGTTTAATATAAAGACAAAACAAGCACTTATTTATCTGAGCTTGATATATCGAAAGGAAAGATTATTTCAGTGTTTCTTTAAGACAGTGACTTTACTGCTGGAAGCTGAAGACAGAATGAAGCCTACTCAATCAACATTCATTTCGCGTTTTGTAGAGGGAAAGGTTTTACTGAAGATTTGTATGGAAGAAAAAATACCACCACAGCAATGAAGCTTTAGAAACAGTTTGATCCAGCTGTTTTTTACAAAAGAGGGATCAGATTCTAGGAGAGGTTTATAAAACAGTGATCACGGCATGAAATGCTTCTGCTCCTTTCTTTTCCATGGCTTCTGCTTAGGAAAAGTCTCTGCCAGTAGCTGGCACAGCAAATAGAATGAAGTATGGATGAGCTTCGACCCTTTGTCCTTCCTAAAATAAGACAGTTTCCCTTTGCAACAATGGTGAATCTGCTGGAGCCAGGACAAAAAATCTTTTGGGAAATAAGAATACTTTCAAATATAATTCTTAACTAATGTAAGATAACTTCAGGAGTTTCAACAGAACACATGTATCTCCACTATTACTCTCATCAAAATGAAATTGTCTTAAGAGTCTCAGAAGTAACAGCTAAAACTGTTCTCCACTTTTACCTTGAGCTCTTCGCCTCTTAACAAAAATGCTGGAAATTCAAACTCTTAATTATTTGAAATGTTAGGGAAATTAATTAGCAAAATTATAACCATGGTGGTCCATACACTGCTCATGGTATGTAAATGATGGCACAAGGCATAGATAAGTGAGTGACAGCTCCAGTGTCAGCAGTGCCACACATGAAGGCAGGCCCAAGTCTCCCCAGAGCCAACGTGCAGGTACAGCCAGGTGCTGCTGCTGGGGCACAGCAGTTGGAAAAGGGTGCACCTCCTGGAGTTTCTGGCTTGGCACACCAAGACTTGCTGAGAGTCCTGAAAGCTGACCGCCCCAGGAGGCAATGGGATGTGCTTTGAATGGGCAAAGGGCTGGGACTGAAATGTAGGTGGGAAAGAACTGTAGGTGGAAGTTGTTCTAGGAGCTGTTCAAAAAAGCATCAGATGTAAAATATAAAGAAAATATTCTCAGTAAAGGCCTGAGGATGTGTTATGAGTAGAAACATATTTATAGGCGTGAGTCTGTTATGCAGTTTGGAAGCACCTGTGAATGTAATTGGAAAGCTTATAAATTAGTTTCATTATTTTTTTCATCGACTTGGTCTAGGATTTTACCTTAAGAGCCTACTTACTATCCTATTGCAACCTGAAAAAAATTTTCTTCACTACTAATACAGAAGAGGCTTTGAAAGTGTTTATAACTTACATAATACTTAAACCATAAAGAAACCTATTATACTATACAAAGCATCATTGATAATGTAAATGGATTATTGGACATTTGTGCACTTGGGAAGGAAATGATAAATTAGTCTACCTGGTACCCCATCTGGGTTCTGTGCAGATTTATTTGGAGCACATACTCTTGATCAGCATGCAGTTTGATCCATCTCTTGTCATCTCGTGTGTTTGTTGCCAGAGAAGGAACAGGTACTTCGTTCTGTGGCTGAACTGCATCATCCCAGCTGCCCTTAATGCTCAGACTGACATTTAGAATTGGCAAACGGCACAAGAAATTCCAAGCCTGTAGAAAAAACAGATCCCTATGGATTACAAGATAATCTATACAATCATTGTCACTAACAACAACAATTCAATGTGCAGTTTACATATTTATTCTATATTAATATTTTATTGTGTATTAGAATAAATGTAATTATACAACACTCATAAGCATAAAATACCTTTCATTAACCTCTTATGCTACTTTCTTCCTAGCAAATAAAACAAATGTGAAACTCCTCTAGCATGTTACACATGCCTTACTAAGATTACTGATGTCTGAACACAGGAAAAATTCCTTACTGCTCCTGATTAAAGTATTTTTTTCCCTATAAGCCACTTAAAAACTAGTATAATTAAGTTTTAAATTAAACTTCCTTAGCATAATCCATAAAGAACAAGTCACTGCAGTGCTAATTAGCAATAGGCAAACCTCAGAGAGTTCAGAGGATCAGTTCAGATAATTAACCAAAAGTTCAACTGCATATGCAAAGTTATCCCTATTTTTTTTTTTTTTTTAGGTTTTCTTGCATCGATCTTCATGAACTCTCCTTCTTAGAATTCTCCTGAGGAATTTTAAGTCTCTGTGATTTCTCTTGAACTGCAACAAGTCCTCAACTTTCCCTCATCCTTTTGCAGAGAACTGTTGTTGGAGGATACAATCTGCGTAGCTCGGCATGGAACTCTCTTAACCTTAAAAAGACATCCTGAATATGCAGCTCTATGTTTCTCTCATTTTGGTCTCTGTCAGACAAGGAAAAGCAGTTCTGAGAAGCTGTGACCAAAATGGAAGGGAGTAATGTAGGCTTTCATTTAGTAAAAAAGAAAATCAGCACGTTCACTCAGTGAAATTTGTTAGGAAAAAGAAATTGGATTGGCTGTGGAATGGAGGCAGTGATTTGTGGCCTTTTTATGTCTGAAAAACATAGACGAGGATGGCACTGGAAAAAAAAACCAAAAGACCAAGAATCCCTCCCTGCCCTGCTGTCTTTCCCCTCTACTCCCACAACAGAACAGGAATCAGCATATATGAAAAGCTAGAGGGTGGGAAGGAGAAGAAGGAAATAAGAATATTGATCTTGGTAAAGAGCCATCAGATGCCATGGGAACTTGTGGGAATGAAGAAGGTAGGTCATAATCACGTGGGCAATAGCATGGAACAGAAATGTTTTATCTGGAAAAAAACTAAAGCATTTTATTTTTCAAGTATTGTTTTGACCATACTGTGTTTCAACAAAATGTATTGTCACTTAGATTTTGCTTGATGTGTCTGATTACTTTTTCTGTGCTGGAAGGCCTAAAGGCCTAATGAAAGCTCAGTTTGCTTTTTGCAGACATCATTGCCACGAGTCATACTGACAATAATAGCATATGTCAATACATAATTAGGGATACAGCAGCCAGGGTAAGCAGACCTAAGGTCGTGCTGCCCTCAGAAAGGTGGTGCTGTCCCTCTCCAGCGCTCTCCCCACCAGCTCGCTGTGCCCCTCTCTGTCTCCGGTATGTTGGTATTGCCATGCTGGGATTGCGTAGCTAGATGGATCAGCTTGCTAATCATTCTGGTGACAGCATGAACTTAGATCAGCTTAAAGCTGATTGTTGAAACATATTCTCTAATCCTGTGACTCTGAATAAGCATGAGCCTTCAGTGCTACTGAAAGAAGTGGTCCAGCCTCCTCCCCTGCTGGCACAAGCATTCACATAGCCACTTGGCTACAGGCCATTTTGACTGTCAGTGAGAGGGCTGATAGGATTCCTCCCTCCTCCTCCCCTGGTCCCCAGATGCTCATTCCCACCTCGTTGCCTGAGGCAGACACAGCGTTTGTGCAGCTGTGCGGTGAGCTGGGTCAGAGGAGGTGAAAACGGCACGGGGAGGGCAGGACTGCCCATTTCGGCTGCAGCACAGGCTTATTTGGATTAAAATGGCTGCATTACCAGAGCCTGGCTGAACTAAATGAGAAAACTGATTTCAGCTACAAACTAATCTCTCTCTCTCCTCTTCTGTGCATTGCAGGAACAGCTGTGCCTGTTCAGTGCAGAAGGTGGGGAGGGCCAGCTGTGAGCGCTCAGGAACTGCTGCGTAAAAGCAGGGGACACACATGAATTGCACCGATGTTCTTAATGGTGTCTTAGCTAGGAAACGACAGGAAAACTGTAACAGAAACTAAACAGCTAGGACCTTAAGGAAAAATACATCTCTCTGTGTCCCAACTCTGAAAGGAAATGGGGAAAAAAAGGCAGCACTTTGAAGAAGGTGAAGAAAAATACCACCGACATTCTTAACTAAGTTGTTGCCAGGATTTTGATAGATTTCATACACAAGACTACTCAACCCACCTCTAGCAGATCACACTGGATGACAACTTGAATAGTAACATCTCAACTGGCAAATGATTTTACGTTGAATGTAAAGGTTTTTAAGAAGAAACTTAGGGTAGGAACTCTACAGATCCACTGTGTGAGAGTCTCTGTGCATCTAAGCAGTGTATTTCTGCTGAGTTCAGGTGAGGCACCCTGATATAAACCAATCTGGTGATCACCTCTTTGGTTGTACTTTGAATATCATCTACCTTGAAAGCTTTTATGTGTCTCAAAGGACAAGATCTGGTAGAAATATGCTAGAACAAAGTTTAATTTCAGCAGAGATCGTAATTTATTAACTCCTGTAGTGGCAATACTTCTTACCTTCACCATAATCTGGTGAAGGTTATGATTTGGGCTGGTTTATACCATACAACTCCAACATAATCTATTTGTCAAAGACTGTCATGTCATCATGTAGCTTTCATAATATGAACAAACCAAAGTAACTCTGAGTAACTTTCTAATTAGATAAGAAAATAGTTTTAATATGTTGGCTATTAACAGCTGTATTTGATGATCTTAAAGGTCTTTTCCAACCTAAATGACTTTATGATTCTTTGATTTATCAAGTCCTGTGTTTTTGAAAATTAAAGGCAAAGTTAGTACTGCTTGATCATTGATACAGCCTGCACAACAGGTGGCCTTTTTATCATCCATGCAATGTGGAGAAAATGAAGAAATGCTTTTCCCACCAAAGAAAAAAGTCAAGTAGTAGCAGGTGAAAATGTAAAGATTATAGGAACACAGTTACTTCCAGAGTAGAAGTAGATAATACTATAGTAGAGATAATATTTATTTTCAATCTTGAAGGTTCTTTTTCTCTTTCAAAATATCAATATCAACTTAATATTTTAAAAGGTGCCTAATGCTTAAGCGGCTTAGAAACTGAAAAAGATTTATTAAAGAAATATGATTCACAATGAATCACTGAAACAAACATAGAGCTTTGACTAGAAATTGGGGTTAGTCTAAATAGTTTGAATTTAGGCTGTCAGCTTTTAAAGCTCCCCTGACTTTCAGTGAGGTTTGATACTAAGTTCTGTAAAATTAAACTCAGGCTCACATGTCGCTTAGGTAATTTTTTTCACAATTTTACTAGTTTTTTGCTGTATAGGAACACACAAGAATATATGACCTCCTTTTAAATATGTCAACACACCCAATATAAACATGCACATATATGCTATACATATACATTTATCTACTGAGCCCATAGATTCAAATCATAATGAAATGAAAAATTCTTCACAAACCTTTGGGAACATCATTAGTATTTTTGCCCATAATCTGTCTCCCCAGGACCTAGCCTAATATTCCAAATCCATGAACAGCTTCAAGAGCTGCAATTTAAAAATTAATTACCAATCTGCTTAAAAGGCATTTTCTCCTTTCCAAATGTAAAATTTCTTCCTTTTCCCATCTGCCTGAAATTTAGGTAAAGCTTAAGCTGTTTTTAACAGTTTCTTGCTAGTAATCTTTAGCTTTAAGATATGGGTTCAATATACTTTGAGTGAGAAGGAAAAGGTTTTTTAGGAAAAGAATGGTTTTGGCAATTTAGTGGCATATTTACCATTTTATTTGACTCTGTTCATGTCTGCCAGAAGGCTAAGCTTAAACTCTGCAGTCTGATACTCTTTCTTTATAGAAAATATATCATACAGATGCTGAAGAATTTTTCTCTTGGTTGGCCCCAGTCTATGTGAGAACTTTAAGACTTTACATATGAAGACACTCAACAGGCAGTCTCAATATGAATTTTAATTTTTTTCAAGGTACTTTATTTTTTTTTTCCATAAAAAATACAGTAAGGAATATAACATATTGGTATAAAGGTTTCACATTTGTAATGCCCTACACAATACAGTCATGGCTTTGCTGTACCCAATACAGCCATTCCCAGCTCATGGAAATGAAACTTTCTCCTCACGTGATGGCAAGACATTATGTTTTTCCCTCTTATATGCATCTGTATTTACAAACATAGATATATAGAGGCACAGAGTCATTCACAGTGTGAATGTACACACCACATACACACAAGCTATTTTTGAAGAAACTGCTAAGACATTTCAATACCAGCCAAACATATTTATCTGAGGATTAATCTTCATCTATTGAATCAGACGAGAACACTGCCATGCATACAATTATTTAATTAGCAGCCAAATCCTCTGCCAGTCAGCAGCCGTTCCAGGCATACTGATGGGGCAGTAGATGCAAATCTCACAGTAGTACTGCTTTTTCTCATTACTACTGCAATTAGCACTTAAATTGATGCTTTAAACATACTAATTTCTGGAATAATTCAGGATTTGTATGTTACCTGGGATCGCCTCACTGCAGAGACGACACCAGATTGCTACGCAAATTGAAGCACTTTTGAGCCAAATAACCATCATCATATCAGACAGAGCCAATTTGCATTTGCTTTTAAAGATAACAGAATGGCAATTTATGCAAATAAATTAAGTAAGTTTACTTCTGAGTTCTCCCTGAACTAATTATAACAATGTTCTAATTTTTTATCACATCTAAAAGTTGGACTGAAATCAATGTGTATTATGTTAGAAATCTGTTGTTAAAGGAAGCCTTTTTTTGATGTCAATACATTTTCTTAATTCAAAATTTTGATGTTAATTTGGTTACAAATGCAGATGTCTGTTATAGACATTTAAGTACTTTTCTTCTTGTTTGCATACCAGTAAAAGGTTTAACTGAAGCTGAACAGTTAAACACAGGATATATTGCTGTCCTTTTAAACATTCAAATAAAACACATTTGAAGCATAGCTTTTGAAGTTTTCACCTCATTTGAAATCAATAGGCTTAGCATATGATGAATGCTATGGAATATAGCTGTCCTTTGCTGCAAATGCCTTGAAAATCAAACTGAAAACAAGACTAGCAGCTCAACATTTTTGAATAGTATTTTTTTTCCCCTCCTCTGTGAAGTATGAAATTTTCATCTCCTTTTTCTGTTTCAAATAGTAAATGAGTGCTGGATCTTTTACTAGGAGTATTCTCAGAAAAAATGGTGTTTGGCTGACCACTTCAGAAACCAGCTATGATGACATTTGCAATGCATGTATTCCTAGAGCAGAGCTATGAAAAGGTGGATAACACTCAGCAGATTGAATGACCTAGAGAAGCATCTTTAGAGCAGAAAGATGTGGTAATATCAGCCATAAACCAGAGTCTGTTACTGTCAGCAGTACCTTGAAATTAGAGCAATGAACGTGTTGCACTTTATACAGAATGTCACATGATATTTACTGAAGGGGACAGAGTATTTCTTTTCCCAACTACTTTTCCTTTCCAATCACATTGATAATGATCACAAATAGAAAGTGTTACCTGTGAAATGTGCGCTGCTTGCAACTCACTGTCCACAATGGAAGCAAAAACATTCTCTTTTCCTTCACAGGCAGCCATTAGTTCGGGAAGACACTCAATAGGTCCTTGGTAACCTCCATGCACACTCTTCCTTTGGCCTTGGCTCCACTTCCTGATACAGACAGAAAAACATATGCCCAGGGAGGGAAAGTAAACATTTGTATTCAGTTGTTTTGGTGGTAAAACTCAATACTGTTTTCTGTTTTTAAAGGGTGGTCATTTACTTTTGGTTAGCATTATCTATGTATCACCTAAGCATCTAAAGAGCTTTGCATTATCTATGATGTTAAGATGGATACTAATGTAGTTTTATAATAGATTAAAATAAAGAGATAATTAACATACAGAGTTAGATTTGTTAGGACTTGGAACCTTTCCAGTGGTCTCTTGTTAATTTGTCTGGAATCACGGTTCTCAAAATAATCTGTGGGGGTTAATTAATCAATGAATATTGAAAACAGAAACAGAAAATCCATTTGGAAAAGCATCACTGTGAAAGACAGAGTTCTGCTTCTGATCTGTTACCGAACATTCTCGGGCACAACAATGACATTCAAACAATCAGCAGTGGGAAGTGGAAAGAAATTGGAAACCCCCTAATGCTTAAAACAAGTACATACTGAAAAAGGTAAAGATGCTGGAGCTCTACATTTGGCAAAGTAAGCAGGGATGAGTCATGTATCCATCTACCCTGAACCACCATCTGTACCAGGTTGGTTATGTTCAGAGCAGTCACCAGCCAGCCATGGTGTGCTGCAACATCCAGCATTGCCTAAGCAAAGGAGATACACAATAAAAACAAAAGAATGCAAATGTAATTGCATATCTGGTTCATACAAGGAAGAACATGTATTTAATGTTTAACATACAGCGATTTCTAGGCTTTAACACAGGAGTTAACTTCAACCTCTATTGATGGCAGTTAGTCACATTTGGAATTAATCTTGAAAAAAGATGAATTAAATCCTGTACTGTCATCAGTTTCTACTCTTGAAAAGGTAATTTACACAATGGTTGTGGGGGTGAGAACTGAAGGTAGAATCTTTTCTGTACCAATAACGGCTCTTTGACATAACCCAGCCCAGAATGAAGGAAATGAATCTCAACACTTACTGTAAAGGAAAAGGTTAAAATTAATGGCAGTATTTGTTTATATTTTGACATGAGAACTTGCTCAGAATTACATAATTGAACTATTTAATAATACCACCAATACATTTACATTTGTTCAAAAATTAATACAAATGTAATTTACCAGGATCAATTAGTATTTCCATTTGAACTAAGAACTTAAAAAATCCTTGGAATTGGACTAGATAAAAGCACTACAATTTAGCTTAATAGCATATTTGAGGTTTTGTTTAACACTGACACATAAGTTGAAGTCTTGAAGAAAGCTTACAAAATAGCTTATATTTTATCTAGAGCAAGTAAAAGCGATCAGAAACAAAATGGATTTCACCCTTTGCATTGTAAACAGTTGGCTGTCTTGAGAATGAGGGATGTTTGGCTGTCTCTCCTTTGGCACCTCTATCCTGATCCTGAAAAGCTTTCCCAAAGTACACAGAAAACACGAGCAAACAAAAAACCCCCTCTCCAGCTATACATCAGACTTCGAAGAGTTAAAAATCATCCTGCCTTCCATGTCTCATGAGTTTACATTCCATTTCTACTTCCCTGTTTTGACAATACAAATAAGAGATATACAGTTAGTACCATTAGCATAAAGATCTAAATCTAATTCAATATGGATTTTGCACTGCAAATGGCCCTATGGACACGAAAAAAATGGTTCTGCTTGCTTTTTTTTCTTGACTGGACTTACACTTTCTTTGGTTAGTCTGAAAGTGAATTTAAGAGGTCTTCCAAGGGAAAAAGAACCAAACATGAATTTTTGGTTTCAATTACTTTTAATAGTAAATGCAGCTATTTTGAGATATAGTATACTTTTCACTCTGTCTAGGGTACATTGAAAGAATTACTATGATTCATGAAAGCATTTTAGCTGGTCAAGAAAATGATGCTTTGATAATTGTCTTGTTTATTTTGTTCTTCAATAACATTATGATCACAAAAAAGTGTGGGTCCTCATATTACAACACTCTAATTCATATTAGAGTAGAAAGTCATATATTTAACAGTATTTTGCCATTTAGGGAATTCTGTGTTTGATTAAAATACTAGAAAATGTTTTTTTTAAGGAAGAAAGGAACACTGATATGTATTGAATATCTGGTATATTAAATGGTTTCAACACCTTTTTAAACACCATCCTGGTGTTAGGAGAGTTGTAGTTTGATTTTAGGACTAGGCTTCAGATGTTTCCATGGGTTTTTCTTGTAAACACAAATTATATTGTTTGATACTTACTTAGGCAGCAGATACCTGGACCATTTTAACTTATTTTCCAGCCACTAGTGTAACGAGGAAAAGCTGTCTGTGTAAGTCTTTACATTTAATCAAATGTTTTACAGACAAACAAAAGGCAGCATTTACTTAAGGCAAACTAAACAGTGAAATCTTCTTTAAACAAAGGAGTTGTTTACACACGTAGAGCTATTTCAATTAAATTACACTGATTCTGGAGAAATACTGACTTTAAAGACACAAGTTAGTTTCACTCCTGGCCGAACCACACAGTTTATTTTAGCAGTTTACAATGCAATTTCAACAGGTTTTTTTTTCCAGATTGGGGTGATAAGATCAGTGACAGAAAAATATTTAAAGTGTTACCCTGTATTACACAAATGTTGTCTCATTTCTCATGAATTGTGGATAAAGTGCCTTTCAGCTAATAAAGATTCAGATTTAATATTTAATTTTTTGTAGGAGAAGTCAAAGCACCTTGAAACTCTAACATTCCTCGTGACCCTAGAACCAGTATCTCACAACACAACCTTACCTGTTTCCATTTGCTGTCTTTTCACTTGTCTTGCCAGGATTACTTTCACCAAACAGAAAATAAAATTATGTTAGCAATCACATTTGAAAGGAGCAGCTTTGTGGCCTGGGGATTTATGTGTTGGTTCACATGACATTTACTCACATAAGGACAGAATTGTTCTCAGCATTAGACTGCAGTCAGTCTTTGAAACTTACAAGGCGAGTTGCTCTTTACCTGATATCACATTTTTAAGTATATTGAAGACTATCCATACAGTACAGTCTGTGTTTCTGAACAGTCTGTGTTGCTGACACAGTCTGGTACCTGCCTCCTCTTCTCCTGATTCTTGTTCTTTCCTGCTATTCTGAGAGCCTGAAACATCATGTTCCCCCATATGATACTGCTGTACATATGTGAAGAATAATGGGTGCACTGATATCCTATATTTTTCATGAGCAACAAGAAGAATACAATAAGTTGTATTTTTAGTCTGCATGAAGGAGTGGTATTTCATAAAATGCTTCTGAAGACACATACATAACACTGTTTACATTGTTTTCTTTCTTTTTTTTTTTTTTCCAAATCTATCCCTCTCTCCCTTTTTAAACGGAGGTTTGAAAAGGGGAAAAGAAGACTGAAGATGTAAGAGAAAGATAAATCTAAAACAAGCTATACTCTGAAATTAACTGGAGGATCCTTTCACATAGAAAATCTCCTAGAAATTGATAGAGGCCTACAGATAGATATCCCGTAGGGAGCAAGGAAAGCCTGTGTGTGTGAGACTCTGTGTTCCACATTGTTATAATGAATCCACATGGCAAATCCTCTTTTCCTCCTTATTTTCTGCTTCTTCACCCATAGAATTTATTCACAGCATCTCTATCTGGATGTGAAATCCAAGACAGTGACATTGTGAAAAAGTCAGAACAATGGTAAAGTTGGCTTGTTTCATCTGCTGCCTTGGAAACTTCCACATGTTTCATTTTCCTCGAAGTGTAAAACACAGAGATGCTTGATACTTAAATGGTTACTGAAATTCCTATAAATACTCACGGTAACAAATTAAGTCATTCCCCTATCTCCAAATGTAAACACAAACAACTAAACAAAGAATATAATATAAAGCACAAAAAATTAAAGTATTTAATATTTATCTTACCTGATGAATAACATATTTAGTCTCTAGCTTATCAACCTGTTTGGTGTGTTGTTATTTTCAAGTACAAGCCAGTGTAATTTTATAGAAACTTGTGGCTTTTTTAGCTCTTATTTTGCAAATAAGTATGTAAATTCTAAATAACTTTGAGCTGGTAAGACTGGAACAGATTAAGAGTATTATTCTAAATTGAGAAATGGCACAAATTAGTTACCTGTCTTTCTAGCCTATGAATTTGAACCAGTACAGTGTAATTTCATCACAGAGAAAAACTTAAAAGACGAGGACAGTGAGTGCAAGAAGTGAAACAGGAAACAGTAAGGATGCTTTAACTACAGAAAAGTATTTCTGTACACATATACATGTATTTTTTGGTAAAACAACAAATAAAAAAAAAAACCAAATAAACCACAACAAAAAACCCCACATCTAAGCCCACTACTTTTTAATATAAAGTAGAATAAATGAGGTAAATAGATGGGGGTCAAGGGAATTATTGATTGTTATAGTAGAAAATATGTTTACCATCATCTTATTTTGAGCTTCTTCTGTGCTCAGGAGAATACAAGCAGATGTCTATACTGATATGGGTTCACATGAAAGATTCAGACAATAGCTCTTAAGCCTTCCAAATGTCATACTTGGTCAACTACGAAGTAATAATAGCAATTAGTGACACCTCCTTTACATTTTGTCTGTCACTATCTGAAATAGCTTGGCTTGTGCCAATGTGGAAAACAACAACCTACTAACCATGGCAGGGGCAGCACAAAAATGCCTATGCTCAACAACTGATTGATGTAGATGTTCTTGTCAGGTATGGCAAAAACTTTCATTCTGATGTCACTCAGAACTGAGTGTCAAAATGTTTGGATCAAAATCTTGCTCCAGCTGTCAACATTCCAGGAGTGCATTAAGGTACCAAGCATCTATGATCAGGTTTTCATCTTATTTTCGAGAGCAGTGTCTGCTTCTCCTTAAGTACGGAATGATTTAAACTGATCAAATGGTACCTTTCTGGTCTAACAGGAAGCTGAGATTTAACAGTCTGTCTCTTTCTAGCCAAAGTTATTACTGATGCTTGGAATTTAAATTATGGTTTATAATTCCCTATTTTGAGGGGAAGCAAAGATGGAGGCAGGATGTGGAAGACATGAGTGTGTGGCACACTCACTGATAGCAACACACTGCTTTTCTCTGGTGTTATTAAGCACTCCCGGTATGTGCTCAAAATAACAGATACTAAATTGTTCCATAATGAACATACTCTGCCCACTCACTCCCCCTCATTTAGGAGATTTTTCAGGCCACCAAAATATCCTGATTGATAAATTCTTTATTCTTGAGACTTTTTACAAAGTTTTTATAAACACTAGTTTTGGTATTACTTTCACATCCTTCATTTGAAAGTCAGATACTTTGGATCACTCTTGAATGACTGGGTAGGTGGCAGGGGACCAGACTAAAACTAGCAGAATTTCTGATCTACTCAAATGACTTAAATAGCTTTTTCCTTTAAGATAAGCTATTGAAGTGTTAAAAGTGATACAGCTTGCATCTTATTAACAGAAACTGACTACTGCTTGGAATAATTTCTTCTTTTTGAAGTCACCTGTCATAGCACTGTGAATATACTAAGCATTTCAACTTAAATCCTGTAATCATAAATGTTAACATTTTGTGGATAAATTATATTTAAGGGAAGTGACAATGAAGCTATAATGATAACTGTTCTGGATACAGAGGCATGCTCAAGAAATGTAAGAAATGCCAGCACAGTTGAGAATTACACCTGTGATAACTCAGCTGAGTTGAGTGCCTGCATGGGGAGGGATGCCATTGGGGGTAATGACTTTGTGGATGGGGGCTGAAACTTCAGGTGTACTCAGGGTGAGTTTCATGGTTCAAATTTATCTACTGTTAAAAGACTAACTTTATTTTTTGTATCAGTGCTTCACAGACTATGACACTTTCTTGAGTGCTTTTATTCATTAATTGGAAATTTAGTCTAGGACTAAATTTCAGTTACATGTAGGATTTTAAATCTGTAGATCTATTAAAATCATTAGAATGGTGCCTACTTACAGCTGTTTAAGACTACAGAATTTATGTGACAAATATTTATAGATAATCGACAAAAGGGTATGTATTTCACCTTTCTTCCTAAAAAATATGAATTCAGCATAATAATAACAATTTTTTTTGCACATGCTTCAAACATAGAAAGCCTTCCAACACATATGATTATATTATGATCCATGTGTGACTTGGTATTCTACTAATAAAAGTATTTTTTCAGATGTTAAAGCATACCATGTACTTTAAGTTCATGTTTTTGTATAAATCATGACTATGATGCTTCAATTACATATTTCAGAAACAGCAACTGACTTGAAAAGCTGGAAATTTTTTGAAGTATTACAGAGAGTTTAAGGTCACTACATTTGGTATGTAATGTATCAATAAAACAGGTATTTACAGAACCTTTGAAATTCAGAGGTCTAGTCCAAAATTACTTTTTAGAAATATTTTAATCTGGGGAGGGGGAGGAGTTCTTTCAGATCAATTAAATCACCCTCGTACAGCTGTGTAGTTTCAGCCTACAGAGCACCCTCCCTTGTACTTTATCAGAGATATAGTGAATAAGTTGTAATTAATCCTATTCAGAAGGCACTCTTTTTATACTGCCCTCTGTATCCCACTCCTCTTCACTTTTTTTACAAGCATATTCAGTCTCCTCTTTCATACGCTTTGCTACCCCCTATGAGAGACTAATTCTTCATTCTCCCATCATCATAAAGGTCTCACTGATGTATGTAAATTAAACCTTCCTAGCTGCTTCATAAGATTCCTATCTCTGTATTCATCCTTTAGCCTCCATAGTAACATTATTAGTACTTTCAGAACCAGGGAAAGGACAAACCTTTCACTGTCTACATTTAGTGGAGTGCAACCCTTGGGTTCTTACTGATTTCTTGTAATAGTATTACAGAAGCAAAAGCAGCTACAGAGTGTGATACCAGAAATGTAAACTTGGTAGGGCATAACCCAATGTTCAGAACTCACTGAGTCCCAACAGCCAATTTAATTTCAAATTACTAATTAACAAATTGATATTCTCTACTATACCAGTCAACTGTAAAAAGAATAAAATGTTTTTGATAAGAATGTCTTTGCAATAAATCTCAATTTCCTGCCATAAACAATTTCTTAAAGCCAGCATTTGTTTCAAATATTACACAAATCTACCACAACCATGAAAGATACACAGCATCTTTCTCATAAAAAATCCGTCCTCTTTACAGTTTAGAGTCAGTTTCAAAGTAGGAATGTAATATTTTGTCAATAATTTTTTTTGAGTGTATTCACAAGAATCCTTTTCAACAGCAACAGTTATTCCCAGTAACTTTCTCCTGAACTTTTAGCCCCTTAAGGTTAGCATTCAGGAAGCTCAGCTGCTGTCTAACAAACTTAATTAATCAAAAAGTCATTTCCGAGCTGTAACTATGAGTAAAAGTGCTTCAAGTGTGCTAGCAAGCCTACAAGTTAATCAAAATGCTAATGCAGTACAAATTAAAGTTGTGATTAACATTTCACAGTAGCTGCTTAAGTGAATTGATCACACAAATGGGTTAAGCATTACTCATTTCCTCCAGCCCCAACTGGGAAAAGGTTTGTCATGGGTGGGGGAGGGATTATGCACGAGCAGCACCAAGTCATCATTAAACCGTCACCAAAGTGCTTCCATACACCAGATCACTGATTATCCACAACAAGCAAAACTCCAACACCACAAAGGTAACCCTCCCTTCTCCCACATATATACCTACACAAGCAGGCAGCAATTCCAGCCCAACCTGTCCAGGTACTTTCCCTACAAAGTGATCCATCGCTGTTTAATATCTGTAAGTGAGCATTGCCACACAGTATAAGCGCTACAAGATTTTTGATTGCTCTGTTATTTCCACATTTCTAATGTGGAATAATGGCCATACAGCCATGAAAGCAGCCAGTATTTAAGTAAAATTGCACACATTGTGCTGTCACTGGAATATTACTGCCTACACAAAGAATATGTGTAGTAGCTCAAGAGATGTGGCCTCTGCTCTTCACTTGTTTCTGAGTAATCCTCTGCATTCTCAAGTTAATTTGATTCTCTTCCCTTCGTTCAGTAAAGCTGCCCATTTATTTATAGTTGCCAATGCAACCATTACAAAAAAGCTCTTTCCCTGGACACTTCTGGACAAAGCCTACACACACAACCGTAAAACAGACCTTTCCTGTACCTCCCACGACCTGTCAGCAAGCACTTGGCACACCTGTACTACCAGCAGAAAATATACGAGCTCAAACCACTCTTAGGATCTCTAAGAACTTCTCCACTTCCTCATAAGCAGCAAAACAAAAGACTCAAGGGACACAGTTCTCCAAATCAATAGTTTTGGTGGCTGTTATGAACTGAGGAGGTTTGGGGAGGATGAGAAGTGTAAAGCTGAAGGACATTCTCTTTCTTTGAGTCCCAAAACGGCAACATGGGCTCCTTTGCCCTTGCATGGCCAGAAGTACCTTTTGTGTTCTACTGCTCCTTTAGAGGAGCCACCACCACCCACCCAGCACAGTCTGCAGTTTAGTACAGTAAGTATTTCAAATATAAGCTAGCTCTTAGCTGAATTGGGCAGCAGCATATTTGTGCAATATTTGACAAGTCTGAACATGTACCACAAAGATATTGCTCATAAGACCTCTAGCAAAAATGCAATTTAAATGACTAGAAGCAACTTATTTACTTTAACTGTTTTAGAATGGGTAAAGCAGTATTATACACATCACCATCTAGCTAAGGAAACACAGTGCTTAACCCAAAGAGTATTTTTCTTTCCTGTAAAAATTAGATTCTCCAGAGGAGTAACGTGATGGGGAAAGACAGGGCATCAGTGACAGCATTACAAGGTCCTTGTTACAGGGATGTGCGTGTTTCCGGTGCAGATGAGTCTTTCTTCTGAAGTTTGCAATCTGTTTTCATGTCCAATTTCTCTCAATGCCCAGCTACCCTACTGAGATGTGTTTAACACATCCATAGGTAAACACTTCTCAAAGGTTAGGGCTGAGCTCCATGGCAGTTCTACTCCTGGCAATTTTAAAATATTTTATCAACGATTATACTACAAGTGGAGGCTTGTGGCCAATCCCAATGCAAAGCCAGCAACTGTCACATTATTTCTGAGAAGAGACTGCCCTGCTGAATCTGAGAGTGACAGTATCACTGCCTCAATTATCCATTTCAATTAATGCAAATATAGGCAATAGTCTTAGAATAGCAGAGTAAGAACTGATCGCTGAACACACAGTCACAAAATACAAAGCTTGACAAAGGAATTAAAAAAAGATATTAGATTTAGTTTCAGGTATTCTTAAATAAGATAGGAAAAAAGGTGGAGCATTGTCTTTACAATAATAATTATATTTTATAAAAATATTAGAAAAATAATTTCATTAGAATTTTTATTATTTAATGTTCATTCTCCTGCAAGAAATGGAGAAATGTTTGATTTTGAGCTGCTACTGGAGTGTATGACTCCTCTAGCTTTTCTCAGTAAAAATATTAGAGAGTGCTAGGCTTGAAGACAATATATTGTCTATTGTAACTGTACTAAAGGTACCTGAGGCAAAAAAAATTAAATGAGCTGGCCAAGGTCACATAGGAAGTTGTGGCAGTTTTTTTGAGCCATGGGAACCTTCTGTGCTTTATCTATGAGAGCCTGTCACTGATAACAAACTAGATTTTAACTTGAGGTTTTCAGTGTAGAACAGGGGTGTTCCCTGCTGTCAATGCCTCAGTGGCTGTTCATTACAGAGATGGGAGAGGGAGCAGATAGGCATTCACATTCCAGAAGATTATATATTGCTATTCCCCATACTTCTGCAGTAAAAGGAAAAGATTTTGCATTTCATCCTGGGTATATAAATACAAAATTTTATCTTGCTATAGTGAATTCTGCCTATATCTACCAAATACTAACCATAGAAAACTGTAACAGAATATATTTCATCCCTTTTTTAATACTAAATATTATATTCCCCTACTAAGCCAGCACTGTAACTCCTCAAATTCTGTTGAATGCTAATGATTTCAATATTTCAGTGTAAGTATAAACAAGAGAATTCTAACGTACAGCCAAAACTTTAAAGACATTTCAGGAAAAATTAATGTAAAGAGTTGTTGCAAATTTTTTTTCATTAAAGGATAGCGGAATCTTACCTGGAATCCAGTAGCTACATTTACCTATGTAATGCTGTTAACATGGTTTTCTTTCTGACCAGTAACAATACTCAGCTTAAACTCACTAGCGAGGAAAAAGCCCAGAAGATGTTGGAGGAATGGAAGGGAGACTGAAATGAGGGATAGAAAAAGAGCCATGGGAGGGAAGGCTGATTCAGGTGAAAGACACCAAAGAAGATTGGAGTTTAATAGTCTGTGATGGGAAGAGGCTTGCTTACATATAATGGCTAGAGATGGCAAATCTGCACTGCAGGGCATCTGGGATAAAGGCCTGCTGTACAGCCACTTATAAAAGCTCTTTGAAAGATCTTTCTTGTAACAGAAGAACAGTGCTGATATGGAAAGTCTGTTATCCATGTACCCACCAGCAAAAATAACAGTTTATGTTCAGGTCACAATTTGAAGGTTAGCCATACAACCTCAACACTAAAATAATTCATAAGTAAATGAACAAAAATTCAACATAACTCAAAAGCTGATTCCCAGCTCGCTGCTGTATTTACCGTTTGGTGACGCGCGAGCGTGTGCTCACACACACAGGGAACACCCACTGAATCTGTTCATCAGTGGATCCTTCCATGCTTCAGTTCCTTTTCTCACAACTAACATCTTTTTTTCTACCTCTGCTGACCCAGAGTTCATCAGCAGGTCAGTGCTAAGGAAAAAGGTAACAACCAGTATTGAAAGTGTAACCCTGTCTATTGCTTAGATTCTGGGAACTTTAACCTCTGTTTGGAAAGCGTGACTAATAAGATGGAACCAATAATCTCCTGAGAGATGTAAACCATGTGCCAACTTTAAAATACAAAAGTGCTTGCATGTTTTTTTCTTTTTTCTTTTAATTTTTTTTTTAAAGATGACTGTATATATAACATCATGTAGTAGTTAACCAAAGGTTGGAGTGCCAAGGCATAATATGGAATGGCATTTTCCTGAACTCTACTTCAGTTTAAAGGAACTGTTGAACATTTTGGAGTTTTTTCTTCTAAGTGATTATTGTTTCTGGAATACCTAAGATGCAGTATCAGGATTAAGAAAATACATTTCTTCACAAAACAGAACAAATATTCAGCAAAATAATTACTGAAAATAGGATTTAATTTACATTTTCCGCAAATATGTAATTACCCCCTAATGCTTATACCACAAACATCTAAATGAATATTAAGTATGTGATTTCTTTGAAACAAAGGTGAATTTTCTCACCTGAGCAAGTGATGTTTCAATTCTTAATAACTGAATATATAGAATAGCTGTTTCTACACTTTCAGCACCATGATTTTATTGATCTGAAATATTTGAAATGGACTAGCATCCAAGCATGGCTGGTTGCCAAGAGTAGGACTGTGCAGCAGTAATATCTGTGGTGTAATTTGCTTCTTACTTCCCCTAATTTCAGTTTTGCTTCATTTGATATTAGTATTTTAAACTTGTTTTTATTCGTGTAAGGTTGAGTGTTATCCAAATTGCTGGACACTGAATTGCCCACCGTATTTTCTCTGTCTAGAGAACTGATTTATAATTTCTCATAGAGCAGTTTTACAAACTGCCAAGCTTGACACAATGTTTGCAGTAACCATATTGCTAACAGGCTTCAAACAAGAGCAAAGCTTCTGTCTGATAGTTGACAAATAGATCACTGAGGATATTAAAATTTGAGCAAACAAAAACTGTAGGAATAAAGAAGTACTGGCTCTATTTTACAGATCTTGAACACAGAAACATAAAAAGAGTAGCTTGTTGAAGGCTGCCTGGTCTTAAAGAACTTGTGAATGAGTCCTCGTGCGGTTCTGCTAAAGAGAATAACTCTTGCCAGGAGAATCAGAGGGCCAGTTGTTTTCTGTGACAGCTAGAGCTCACCTTTCCTGCTGTAGCTGTAACTGAGCTCTTGAGATATGGCAGCACTCTATCCTGAACTCCAATTGCTGCTTTAAAATTCTTTTGAGGTGGCAGCTGTGTATGTGATTGCTTGTTACCAGTACTCTCCATGGTCGGTTTAGTTTCTGTGGGTTGCAACTGCAGTACAACTGTAAAAATCCACAAGTCTCCAGTTGAGTTTAAAATCTGTGTTTAAAAATGCACTCTTTGACTCTGTAATAATTGGGATGTAGAAGACGTATCTTTACATCTTTACATATCTTTACTAGAGAAGCTCAGAGAAAACCCCTGCGTCTCATCCCGAATCACATTTTAAAATATGATATATTTGCGCTTGGGAGTGACTACAATGCTTTTGAGTGCTAGAAAACTAAAAGTACCATGGGGAGACAGGTCCTTGGGGGTCAGCATAATAACCTGCATGGACTACAGCCATGCCAAAAGGATTCTCACACAACATTCCCGAGACAGAAGGCTGTTGCATACAAAGCAGAGGTGACCCTATGACAATAGATGCCTCCAGTTAGAGCACCACTGTCTTTTACTCTAAGTTTGTTTACTTCCAGTTCTGTAAAGTGGAAACCATTATGGACATCTAATTACTCCCTAAAAAGGTGTTACAATATTGTATGGTTCCAGCTCTCCACAAGATTGCAAGAAATCTTCACATTCTTCTATATTCAGAATATGACAACACTCTAACAATAAACAGTAAACCAACAAGAGCTGTATACTGAAATGCATCCTAATACCTGGCATATTCTGATTGCTTGGTCCAGCACCGTCTTTGTATCAGTTGCATAATCTGGACAAGGCAGCATGGCATGACTGAAGTGGGCTTGCAGCAAGAGGTGTGTTTTTGTGTGTGAACTGTCAAATGAATGGGGATTGACTTCAATCGGAAGGTGTTTGGCCAGTTCACTGTTCATCTGATCTTCATTGTGTCTCACAGGCAGATCTGTGTACTCGTCAGCATTCTTTAAAAAATAAAAAAATAATTATTAATAATTGTAATTAACTTCAGAATAACTATTATTGCTTGCTGAGGCACTAAAACTATATGCATTTAATTTACTATAGTTAGATTTCATCGCAAAGATAGTAGCACTTAAATGTTTAGAAAGTGTATTTATCAAAATCACACATGGGAAAACAATAACTAATATAATATTCTCAAATATCGAAACACATGTTTTAAACCTTTTTTATACAACATAGATGATTTTAACATTACAGAAGAGGAAAATAAAAGCAATAAAATAAATATATTCATTGGATGGATTCAGTAGTAGAAGATGACCTTCAGATATCCTACCTCATTGGCTCACAAAAACATTTTAAGTTTAGCTATAAAGAAGTCAATAACTCATATTTTCAATTTCCAGATTTTATGTTTTTCTCTTGGTATTCAATACCCAGTAGGTTTGAAATAGCTCTGATAAGGTTATTTTCAAATATTTTTTCAATATTTTGAGCAGTCAGTGTCTAAGCAACAGATGATGAGTGATCAAAACAAAGCACAAAATTTTAAGCAGGTGCTGAAAACATTCTCTGTGCTCCAGAGTGGGCTAATGTTATTCATGCTGAAATGAAAGTTGTGTAAGAACTTTCTTGCTGTTGCCAAAAGCAGCTGCCCACCAACATGTAATCTAAATGTAGATAAAAGCAGCAACATCCTAGTGGCAAAGAGGAGCAAGTACAATTGTTTTGGCATCCCAGGCAGAGATGTCATTTCTCCTGCTCGGGAAATCCACTGTCTTTGAAAAAAAGTTCAACAGAAACATCCTAAGAACTATAATTTAGGCTAAAGAGTCAGTTTTGTTTCTTAATTGGCAATTTTTTCCACCACAAAATCATCTCGTGCATGTACGTGTCTACATATCGTTTGGAATGAGAATGAACTTTCTGAAGTGTAAATCTTACAAGTCAGGTAAGAGTTTTATAATATGTGATATCTTTTCCATCTGTAATTTAAGAGAGTGTATTTCTTTTGTCATAAAATAAAAAGTCACTTGGGGAGCCTGAAGGGCAATGTCTTTGAACCCACAGGCTTAGCAGAGACCATTAAATTAAAGTGTTCTGGGTTTTATATTCCTCTTAAACTACAGATTCAATATTTTGCATTTTAGTCTTCAATCTTGTAAGACTTCTTGCAAATCCATATTAATGAACTATTCATAATAGTAACCAGTGAGGAGTGAGGTAAAGAAAAATGGCAATTTTAGAACACCTAATTGAACCACCTAATTGACTTACAAAGAACCATATCCCCTCATCAATATCCTAAGACACAGAACCTTTTCTGACAATTCCTAAAAGCAGTTAGATAGCTAGTTTTCACCTCCTTGAAAACTGACAGTACAAAACCTTCTGTTTTCTTTAATGTTGCAAGCAAACCGTGTCTAAACTGTGATATCAATGTGAAAGGAATAGGACCCATTAGACAATTTAAGGTTTGGAAAGAAAATCAGAATGTCATTAATTTATTTCATATCTTGACTGCAGATTAGAAGTGAAGACTGAGTAAAGAAAACTGCTGCTTAATCCTGGATGTCTCTGCTAGATCTCTTGTGAAAACTGTGGTCATTTATTCTCTGAACCTAAGGTCACAATCTTTTTAAGCCCTATAGAAGGCTGCATGTTTGCTTCACTCTTTTTATTTAACTGGCTTCTCCTTCAAAGATACTTTAAAGAATATTTACCAAGGAGATTTTTTACTTAGTTTTGCTTTGCAGTTTAAAGTAGCAGAAAGGAGGAGGATCAGCCGAGTCAGTCCAGACCAATTGGTACCCCTGAAAATACGTTTTCCCTAATTCTTCCCCAGCACATGTTTTATTTACATCCAAAACACTCCTCTTATTTTAAACAACTTGCCTACTTAATTTCCTGTTTGTGATCATTGACTGTAAGTAAGTGAGGTTCATTTTCTTATCTGCATCATGTAGGTAATTAAAGGAAATTGAGAATGGGTAGTGAAGCTTTTATACAGCTGAGAATGAAGCTGAATGGAGGGCACCGAGGTCAGCAGAGTCCATTATATTTTTATGTGAGAGGCCGGTATGTCTGCCCTGTCCTTGTTTGCTTAGTGTAGGCTGGACAGACTACTAACTGCAAATCTGTTTCTCTGATTTGCCCAGCTGTCCTTGAATAAAGACATCTTCCATTGCAAAATGTTAAATGACAGTGATTGACAACTTTGTGATGAACTCTGCTTGTAACCCCCTGCTACTGTTTTCAGGTTGCATAAGAAAAGACAGAATAAAGAAACATCCTTTGTAATCACCTCAAATGGGCCCTGCTGTTCACTCAATATTTTTTCATTTTAGTTTTCCTTTTCATTGCAAATCTCAATCTGTTCTGCAAAGGCTGTAGCTTCAACTATTCCACACAATATATAATATATTTTGTTTTAGTACATCATATCTGAGCACCGTTCTTACTTCCATGGGTGATGAAACAGATCAAATTACATATTAATCATTAATCTTCATTCTAAAGTCAAGAAACTTAATGCAAGCTTCATCGTTAAATCACAAAGCACTGCTGTGCATTTTTCACTTTCCCTTTTTCTCCTCTTAAATCAGAGCTGTTGCAGCCCATGTGCAAATAATATGTTTACAAGCACCTACACAGTCAAGCACAACTTGGAGTATACCAGGAATTTTAGCTACAGGTTCTGCAACTATGCATTTGGTAGTCGTCACGTCTCTCTCTCCCATATTTTTGTGATGGACTTTCCCAATAATGTCTTCTTTTGGGCATTAGAGACTGCTGCTTCATTTCAAGGGTGTAGGAGTCATCTCAGACTTACATTTCAACCTGCATGCGACACAGGGTGGTCATACAGGAGACAGTAACTTGCACTGCCAGTGAGAAATGTCACACAGAGACCTGCATAAACTCGACAGTTACGTTTTACAAGGCCAAAGGACTATTCTGGTAATTGAATTCTGTTTCCTGCATAACAGCAGCCAAAAAATCATCTTAAAATCCTGTCTGCAACATCATGCTCCAAATATGCAGCTTACTATCACCCTTTATTTGAACGGTTAGAATAGTCCCAAAAGGAAACAACTCATCCTGTCTCAAAATATATATTTTGCAGTTTTGTGGTACTATCAGGCATTTGAGGAGTCAGAACAAACTAAAATTTAAATAAGGTATCCAGCATGGTGAGTACTGTGCTCCACAGTAAGTAGGGTTTAAACACCCCCGACCCCCCCAAATTTTCTTTCTACCCACAAAGAGGCAGTAAGTTTGGCTAAAATAATTGATTTATAATGAGAGCTGAACTATAAAATAATACCACATGCAGATCTTCTAAAATACGTTAAATCTCAAGTAAATACAACTTGCCACCTTGTCTGCAGGAGAGAAGAGGATACTCGTGGACCACAGACAAATGGAATCAAGGTGAGGTCTAAAGTAAACTTGAATATTTTAAGTTAAGTTCAGTCATGGGAACAGTAAAACTTATAAAGTTAATGAGTTCTAGACTTTAAAGAGCAGTTGATTAATTTGTAACAATGAGGGTCTAAACCAAAAATAGTTTCTCACATTCCAGAGCTGAACCAGTAGTCTTTTCTTTAGCAATGTTATTGAAACTGCCTTAGAATTGACTGACTGTCTGTATATTCCTTGCCTTCATATAGGACTGTGAACGCAATCACACCATATTTTCAACTTTAAAAAACTTGCAATGTATTTTGCTCTCTTTCAAGTTTCTGATGTAGAAAGAAACAAGGGAAAAATCATTCATAGAACATTTGCTATAAAAATAAACAGTTTCAAGCTAAAGTACAAAAAAATCTTGCAGCAGACTAAAATAAATAAATAAAATAGTACTAAAATTAGATACCAACATAAAAAAGGAGAAAAGTAAAGGATAATTTTTAGCTACTACAGTAATTCCATTCTCTTTACCTGAAACTTGATTTAAATTACATAAACTTCACTAACAGTCTAACTACAAGCTAAAGGACTGCAAAAATCATACATTTGTGAATAGAATGAACAATAAAAAATAAGCTGCAATAAATAAATGTGGGTGGTATTTTACAGCTGTTATGCAATTAACACTAATAATGCATTATGAATTTTAGTTCTCTGCTACGGGAAGTACAATGGTATGCAAATATCTAACTTATTTTTCTAAGTGAAAACAGCATTTTTTGATCTTTGGAAAACTGGATAGGCTGAATATAAGCTCAACAATAATTTTACTATATAATTAGCTTTTGTCTTTTGTTCCATTGTACAAAGTGATACGGAGTACTCTAGTGCAGCATCCAGACCCGCCACATTGTGCTGCAATGGAATGGAAGCAGCTGGAATACAAAATTTTAAGCAACCTGTACTTGTCCTCTTTTAGGTGATACCTACTTTCCTCTAATATAGGATAAAGAAAGAAGCATGGTCAAAGCAGAGAAATAACAAGGACTGACAGTTTGTGAGTACCTAGGTAACATATGTCTTACAATAGACTCAAAAATTCTAAATTTTTCTTTGAGGATAATTGTGTTTCTGTACTTAAAATCATTTGGAATTATTTCCATTTTTTATATATATACATATGTATCTCTACTCATGTGCTGACAGAAATCTCATTTGATCCTGTCACCTATATCAAAAGGAAAATTTTAAAAAAATGGTTAACTAAAGTTCCCAAGCTGATCTTCCTCTGCCCATGATCTTCCCAAGAGGAAAAGATCATATTATGTGACAAATGAACGGCACAAGTATATACTACGAAAATTATTTAAATTAACCAACGTATCTTTAGCATATTTTATTTTCACATTTTCGAGTGTGAGTTTGATTTATAAGGAAGACATTACATTTACACAGATGTATCCTGACAGGCAGCTAGAAGATAATTAAGCTTGCCTTTCTATTCAAAAAACTAATATAATGAGGAAACACATGCTTTAAAAAAGAGGGAAAAAACCTAAAAAATACCTAACTTAAAAGTGGATTTTCAGCTCATACCAAAAAGTAAAGTAGATTGACAATTGGAGAAGTACTTGCTCTGAAAAATTTATCTTTCTTACTGATTCCATTATAAACTTTTATTTTAAGGAATTTATTGGTAGCTTATAAATGTATGCATTTTGGTCTCAGTTTTATGAGACATAATTTAAACTTCCAAACGTTTGGGTGTTTTTTTTACTCTTAGATATTAAAGGTCTATGACAACGTTCCGGTTAAAAGACACTTACAAACATATGTTACTAGTTGTAAGTTTTAAGAACAACCATAACACATGTTTTCAAAATTCATACTACAGACTAAAAGGGGAAAGAAATTCATTTCTACCAGCTCACTCTATTTTTTTTTAATGTAAAAATAGACTTTTAAGACAAACTTCACAGAAGAAGTGCTCCAGATTTTCAGGGCAGCCTGGCAGGCACTGCTAAACCACACAGCAGGCTGAGGTTTGTAGAGATCTTAAAAAATGGCTAACATGGTTCAAAAGAAGACAACAACACTTTTCAGGCAAGAATAAAATGTATTTGCTACATGATACTGCCATTCATCACAGACACCTCGTTTACAAACGAGCTCCCTGTCTTCACACACTGTACAGCACCTCCCCAGGAGCCGCACGGGTTTGTGGCAGTGCCATCAAACAGCATCCAGCGGATCAGAGCCAACCCTGCAGCGCAGTTCCTTCCCCCGGGCCTGCCCATGCCTTCCTTTCCAGGGCTGGTGGCTGTCAGGGAGGAAATGCAGGGAGCAAAGCCCTGTGCCAGCCCTGAGCCACAGGGCACAGAGGAGTCAGGGCCACAGCCTCCAGGCAGCAGCTGTCCCTGGCTGTGGAAAAGGGGGTCCCTCTCTGGGACAGGGGACCCTCACTGGGGACTCTCTCTGCCCTAATCCTCTACTCCAGACCTGGTCACTTTTTTAACACCTCATCAGACCGATCTTCACCCTCTACTTCCGTAAAAATGACAGAAGGGAAACAGATGCCTATGATGGAGAAGGAAAAAGACCTGCTCATAGAAATAGAAACTTTTTTATATATTATATAATTAGTATTTAATGAGCTTCCAGAGACAACACATATATATGTATATGGAAAAAAAAAAAAAAGAATTAAAAGTGTAATATGAACTCAATTAACTGGGTAAGAGCAAAATAGTGAGGCTGGGCTACCCTGGGCTCTGTCTCTAGATTTAAGACTCACCAGAGCAAACACTGGAAATTTCCAGTTGGACATGAGAAGTTGAAGGGAGAAAGTTGTAAAAGCCATCAACATGCAATTATGCAAATCTATCATGTTTTAAAAATTAATTTGTAACTTATCTTTCAGGATTTAAAATGGGCCCATTTCTGCCATGTGATCTACAAACATAGTTTATAAGAACATACAAGCTGAAAGTTTTTACAATTCTTATAAAGTTCTCATTTTTGTGATCAGAGAAATTAATTATTAATTAATATATGAGTATGTTAATATATCAGTATATTAATTGTATTCTCAGACTTTTAACTTTAAGTAGACAAGTGTTTGATTTTTGCTTTTAAATAGTTGCATATGATAAACACCACAAATTTTACAATTACAGACATCATAAAAAGTACAACCTAGGGCAATGAAACAGTTGAGCGATCACTTAAAAACACCCTAAAGGGTTTAGATTTCACAAGTTCACCTCTTACTTAAAACATCCAAACTACAAACTACTGATGACATTCCTGATGACCAGAGGTCAGGAGTCTGAAAGACCTTTGCCACTCTGCACAGAGCAATAGGAGGTCAGCAATATTAGCTACCAGTAGCAGAGAGTGACCTGGCAGATCTGGGGACTTCTAAACTACAAAGCTAAATTACAGACCTCTGCCTCAGCATGGAGTTCATAAAAGAATATGCAAGCATGTTAGCATAGAGGAGAGGGAGGATTATTATAAAGTAACAACAATTTGACATGGGAAAGAAGTTCTTAGGAATTCTATACTAACTTGAAAGTTGATTTTCTTTTTTTTTTGTCTAGATTCCTAAGCATATCAGAGAAGTTGAGTTTCAGTGCAGGGGAAGATATATTAATAGATAGTACAATCACTGTAATTGTGTTACTAAATGTTAAAAAATATACTTATAGAACCATTCTATTTCAGAAAGATTTCCTTTTTAAATTACATACTTTGCTAAAACATTACTACAAGGAATGAATTCACGATTTTAAGTCCTACCTCTTACAATCCATATTTCATACAGGTTATGATTGCAGCCATAATTCAGTGCTACTTTTTTTGGCCAGTCCTAATAAAACCAGTTCTAAAAATACATTTCCCCTGAATGTATAGGTACTTTCATAGTATTAACCCTGTACAACTTTCATAGATGTGGCTTTAGTTCACTTTTAAGTTTTTAGGTTAAATTATCGCATATAAGTAAACCTGCAACACTTTCACAGTTTACGAAAAAATAAATGTGAAAGAAGACTAAATTAAGACCAAAATAAGAGAAAACATGTGGTACTGAATACACATTATTCACCTAGAATAAGATATTTTGACCACAGCAAATAAATACAAATTGAATGGTACAAATTCCATTTATAAAGTGAATTTTCATAATGTGAGAGAATTACTACATTTTATTACTGTAAATGGTATATTAGAGTTTTTGCCTCTCCAAAATGTCTGACTTTTCTGATCAGTTCTCATGAGAATGCTTTGAACCTGCACATTCTGAATGTTTTAGCATGCTTCCATTTTTTTTAATCTTAAAACCTAGACAGGGCAGTGACCCACAGTTTGCTTTGCCTGTAATCTCAAGTCATATAATAGAAAAGATTTAAAACTGACTGGTTTTGTCTGTACTGAAACTAATTGTATTGCACTACTACAGAAAAGCTTTTCAGTGCATGAACTCAGTAATCTGCTAACACGAAACTGGGAAAATCTCTCTGAGTATACATTCAAAAGTCTCATTGTCATGAGAACTCTACTTCAGTTCCATTTGGACGTCTGTCCGCATTTTGAAATTGAGCTTGGCTGAATCAGCTGGCCCAACTACTGACTGAGATGATGATAGCAATAAAAACTGTAATAGCAAATCCTGGCACACAGCTTTCCCCGGGAAAGCGATCAGTCATTTTCCATCTTTGGCTTTGATCCTCCATTGGGATCTCTCAGCGCAGAGCCCAGACCCAGGGAAGAAGTTAACAGATCTCTGAATTAAGTTAATGCTACTCGCTTGGAGACAGGAGTAAGCGCTACTAATTCTTTATGTGAAATGGGGCCTGTACGTACTGTATATGTTAATGGCAAGCTGTAAAAGCTCTGTGTGCTGAAAACCAGATTTCAAATCTGCTGACCTGTGGCAGGTCCCCTAGTGGGGAGCCACAAATGCACACTGCTGCATTTTTGTACTGGATTAAATTCCGGATCTACACTACTATATGACCAGAGACAAAAGGGAATAAAAAGGCGTGAATACCTGTCATCATGTGGTGAAATGAGTAGCAGCCTGTGTTCAAGAGAGGCTCAAGCCCAGAATAACAGAAGAACAATACAAACTGGCAGAAATATACAGGAAACTTGGAAGGTGCCTACATGCACAATGTCTTTTCAACAAGCCAATGCTACTGGTCTCACTCTGAGCAATTTTAAATGAAAATAGTTTAATATAATAATAAAAAACCACAACTCTAAGAGGAAATGACAGCTGTTGCAAGTAAATTTCAATAAGGGTAGTTCCCTGCTGATAAAAACTGGCACATGTCCATTCATTTCAGTGTAACTATGTGGATTAACATTGCTTGAAAATCTGACCCAATGTTTTAAACAACTCAAGAGCTACAAGGAAATACATAGATGAAAGACACTGGTAGTTACAAGGGGGAGAAAGAAGGGCAATTACTGAGGAAACAAAAAAAGTCAGTAAAGGAAAAATACTTGAAGTCTGTTATACAAATAGACAACTTGTGAGCATTTTGGGGTGCTTGATTTGAGTTCTATCAACATTTCTATTATAAACGACAACAGGTCTGATACAAAGAATAACATGACAAAAATGCCCTTGTACCACAGTGCACCTTAACAGGACATGCCATCACCAAAATAGGATGTACCATGCACAACTAAGGGAAATCTAACCCTTTTTTGACGGCAAGTGTAATTTTTCTTGGTGATGTTCACTGCACACAAATTTGTGAGAACAGTTTAAACTCAGTGCTCCTACACAGACATATACCATTTCTTTCCTACCTGTAAATAAAGGCATTCATCTAAACTACACTGTAAGATCTGTATTAAAAAAAAAAAAAAAAAGGAATGATAACTGACGATTAAGAGAGTTGCAGATATTTTGCCTCTGGCATAAAGTTTTAAGAACTTCTTTTAAAAGACAAAGAAAACAGAGATTTTCAGGACCAGATGTCTAGGAAGATCCCATTTGGATTTGAGCTACTTAAATTTACAATCATGTATTTATACATCTAACAGAGCTTCTGTTTCCCCTAGAATCTGAAAATTAACTAGCTTTGTAGCATCTTCCTTGATCTGCCACCCGTGCCCTGAGGATTAGAGACTCCACCTGAGCTTGTTTTACAAGCATAACAGAAAAAATTAATCTCTGCTGGCAGCGATCCCACTGGGATACTGATGAATAATGATATCCCTCTCTTGCTGCCCTCTCAGTCCACTAGAAAAGCCACTCTAACCCAGCAACGTGGAAACTGCTGAAACCATTCCAGCTGTGGATTAGCAGGCAGTCAAGCATCCATCTGTTCTGTGTGAATCAAGAGAAAGCAAACATGCATTCTTATAGCTAAAGAAGTATTAAAAATTAGCATCTTATATGACTGCATGTAGTAAATATTAAGACAATCATATACAAAAGAAAAAATAACTATTAACTACACCTCACATTTACAATTGCTTGTTGCCTTAAGCAAATGATAAACCAGTTGAAATTTGTCTCCTTAACCTAAAAACCACAGTGATTCAATGACTTAATATGTTAAAGATAAAATTTCTTAATACTGTATGCATCAGTTGTACCTAAAAATCTTTTGTCAAGAGACTTCAATGTACCCATTTTGTAAGCGAGCATGGTGACATGCCTTCACCCTGCCAGGAGAAACATTTAAGAGACCTGTTGTGAGAAGGATTTCAGCCATTTTCTCACCCCATAAGGTGGGAGGAATAGACTTGAGATATTTTCTCTTTCTGAAAATGAGTAGTTTGAGTAATCCCTGCAGACTTGCTCCTCTTTTCCACTGGAAGACAGAAAGGCGGTGGAAGTTGGAATGTGGGTAACCCAATGAAATTGGTGATGTCTGTTTTGACTCTTCCATGGAAAGAGGAAAATGGCCTACTATAAATTAATTTGAGCATTACCTCAGAAAAAAAGTACTTACAAAAGTGCAGAATTTGACAGTTTTCCCAAACATCAATTCTTATACTTTGCTTGATGCCTGGCTTACATTCATTAAGCTGAAGAGGTGAAGAAAATCTGCAACTGTTTGTTCTGTAAAAGCAACCTTCCTAATGTACATTAAATTTCCAGATATATATACAATCTTTTTCAAATGCTTTCAAATATTTTCAAATGCTAAGGCCTTTTGGTAGCAAAAATCCCTCTCCAATTTCTTCTAACATTATAGGTAGCATACCTAAGTAGCTGTGAAATAAAATATCTTGTAAATATTAGTCACATAATAGGAGAGGCTGATTTCTTAAAAGTTCATCTCTGATAATACATAACATCAACATTTAAAGTAAAATTCAGTTTCTGAAGCTAGACAGGCCCCATCAGGAAAGAAAAAGAAAATGAGACAAAGAAAGAATCTAAATGTAAATAGGAAAATACAAGTGTCAGATACTTCATTAATGACCGATCAGTAATCCTCTTATGCCCTTTTTTTTTTTTAACTACTATGCTAAAGGAACAACATATGCTGGATATCAATCTTGTATGATGTAGTCATTTCAGCCAAACCAATCCTTATCCTAAAGTTTCTGTTCCAATCAGAGAACAAGTTACAATTTGTCATCCTCTTAACAGTTTTACAAGCAATATCTTCTATGCTGACGGAGAAGAGTATTTTTGTGCCTTTAAGCAGCAGCCTGTATGGCCAAGTTGGTGTCACTAAGTGAACTGTATACTGTGAAAACAAATTCATCAATATGATTGTTAAATGTTATAACTTACAGTACAGCTGTATAGATCTATCAAAGGCAAAGGCATTATCTAGAAGCCAGTGAAGACAAAAGAACTGCAGGATGCTGAAGGCCTAAATTTGCTTATCTTGCTTCAATTACAAATTGGGAGGAAGAAAGCAGGTAGAACTTGAACTGACTTGCTTAAGTCATCTAAGACTTCCTGCTGGAGCATTTGAGACATGAGAACACACAGCCATTTATCAAAGCAGCTTTGCAGATTATAAAACATTCAGCTTTACCATATAAAGATGTTGTTGAGAACTTCAGTTTTGTTTCAACAAACACAAACATTATTTCTACAAATATATTGTATATTTGAAAATATACAGCCATATGACATGACTGCTGAAAAAAGCATTTAATTTCCTGTATGAATACTTTGCCAAGTAGTGGCTGCATCTGCACAACTATGCATAATTTGAAATCTCACATGACAGTGGCTGCAATTCTAACTGCCAAGTGGTAGGTAAAAGGCGTTTGTGCTAAAATAAACAAAGAAATAAATGGTCCATGGTTGAATTGCATGCAGCCTTGAGCAGTCAGCTAAACCAAGCTTGCCCTCACTGAACTTGCTTCTACCATATGTACCATGAGCAAACATTGGTTTGCCACAGATGGCAGCCAATGTCCCCCTTGGTAAGCACCAGACCAGGATAGTACTTTTGTCTACCTGACTCTCAAAATACTTTCCACCAGTATACATGAGTGTTTTCCTGCTATAACTGCATCCTAAAAGGAATTTATTTCCTCATTTTTTCTGACAGAAACAGTTACTAAAGCATGTGTTTAAAATGGGGATATAGCCTGAGGCTACTGCTTTCTCCTACTGCAGCTATATACACTTTCAACACTTACCAAAGTTTTTCCCTTGGATGTTGCACTGCAATGAAAGCAAATAAAAAAGACCTAACAGCCCCTCCCCCCCCCATTATATCCAAGATAAAAGTTCTTGTTTATGGCCTTTGTCATGGGAAATGTATGTCAGAAACTTTTAGCTACAACTTTAAAATAGGTTTGAACTTTTGTGAGTATTGATTCAGTTAGGTTTTTTTTTTTTGTTTGTTTTTTAATCTGGCATATAATAACAGAAATTAAATAAGAAGATTTGATGGGGAAAAAAGGAGACCTGTGAATTGCAGGTTAGGAAGTCATGCATATTGGAGATGGGAAGGATTTGTATTTTTTGGTTTTGACTGTAATTCTTTCTTATTGATGCCATAAAAATGGAAGACTTATGCCATGCTCAGTTAGCTGTCACTGGTAGGCATTGTTACCTTGATTTACTAATGAACTCTGCTTTCCTGGAAAGGCAGTCAGCATATCACGCTTTCAAACTAAAACTCAAACAATCATTTGGAAAAAGAAGACCAGGAAACAGTTGTGTCATGATAGAAAAAAAATTACTAAATTCAAGTACTACAGCAACATTAAAAACTGCTCCATCTACTGGGACTAGAGAAAAATCAGGGCTAATTAAACGTGTAAGGATTTATATTAGTACTTTTTCTTCTAAGTAGAAGATATTTTTGAATATACGGGATATAGGTGATGAAATCTGGATGCTATTGAAATTCACAGTAGCATTTTGTTTCATTTTCATGAACTCCAACATCATTTTCAAATGTAAACTGTTAAACACACTGTGATACCTTCTATATGATTCAAATGGGAACTGAAGCACAAATGTTTTAACATGTTAAAATCCAGAGTATATGGACTGTATAAAAATTAAGTAAATTATGCTGGAAATGCCTGTCTTTAGGATAAAATTTATGCATTGAACAGTCCTTGGTATGGATTTATTGTAAAGAAAACATTTAATGGTAAGAGGTAACAGTTTTCTTCTTTAAAAATATACAAAATTTTTCTTCTATTACTAAAATATGAATAATGGCTGAAGCCACAATACTCATGTTCAAATTGTTGAGTGCGTACCATAGATGTGAAATCAAACATGAAAGTTCTTTAAATGCTAACATGTAACACAATTGCTTTCTCATAATCTGATCTAAATTTTATATTATAAAATACTTCTATACTTGACACTGAAAAATCATATTAAAAAAGAATAAATTAATGAATATAATTATGCTGTGCTTTTATGCCTGGAAGAAATTCACAGTAGCACCCTAATTTTCTCTAAATTAAATGCAAATGTAATTTTACACTAACTGTAAACACTGACTGACTTAGGAAGAGCGATCTGATTTTTTTCTCAAATGATTAAAGAACAGAAACCCAGTTTTATATAGTATCTTAAAAATTCCCAAAAGCAATGTTTTTGCCATGGCTGGCAGGGAAAATATTACACAAAATGGATGACATTAGCTTCTTTTTTTGACAGTATTTTTGTAATGCATTAATTTCTCCTTCCCTGGTGTTTAAGTGGAGACCTGTTGAAGAGATTGTTTACCACTGAGTCAAAAACCTTTGTAGCCCTTTCATGGGAGACCAAACCAGCAACAGAATCCTGATAAAGAAATGAAATTATTTTAGACTGAGAGTGTAAATACAAAGAATTGCATATTTCCCTGGTCAGAACAGGAATTGCTAACAATGATGAAGAGAAAATAAAGCTACAGGTTAATTGAGTTACCTAGATTCTCATAGTACAAATACCTACCAGGTAATGAAAGACAGATAAACCATTAATATCTCTACTCATTTGCTATCTATGTATCTTGAATTGGGACTGCCTGTTTCATGAACCTCCTCCTTATGCCTTCCAAATCTGTGACTCCAGCAATGACAGATTTTCTGCTGAGTTCCAAATTACTTAGTCTAATACAAGTCAGTGTAATCATATCAATTTTCAGACAGAAATACAGGGAAGAGGCATGTGGATAACAAACTTCTGTGTCCCTGTGTGTATCACAGGAAGACAGACACATATGCCCCACTATAACAAAAATACCATGTTGTTCTCTAAGATCCCTTTTCTAATGAAAAATCTCTCTCTTACAAACAGTTTACATGAAAGACAGCAGTAGGCACACGAAAAACAACCAGTTCTCTTTTGTAGGCAGAATTAAAAAAAAGAAATCAGGGACAACATGTAGATAAAACAAGGGATGAAAGATGGTGATGATGCTCTCCCCCTCACTGTCTGGCATAGACAGGTATGACAAATTGTTTGCTCTGTAAATAGGAATATTCACCAGATAACAGGATAAGTGTAGTAAAAATCACCAACAATCATGAAACTAGTGGATCTAGCTATCACAGCCCTGATCAATCAGACGGACAGACTTTCTTTCCTCAAGGTACAACAAATCACTATTTGATCCTAAAAACATTTGTGCAGAAAAAGACAAGAATTATCCTAAAGTATCTAGGTTTTTTACTTAGACTTCTTTTTTAATCTCTGCACCTACCTATCAGAATTAAAGGAAACAGTCTTCAGGCACCTCAGGGAAATCCAGCCTGTCAGTAATAATTCATGAACACTTTCTCATCAATAATACTTAATGCAAGAAGCACCATAACTCAACAGTGATTAAGCTCATTTGGATTACTACTGTACCTGAGCATGGTTTGTAAAGTTTTAAAGAAAGCTCTATGGAAAAACATCAAACATTTTCTCTCAGAAAAAATTACCAGTCCACTAGCACAAGCCAGTGACAAAAATAACTGAATCTGAAGTTCCTCTTGCTAACTGCAAACCCAAGACAGCTCAAACATCTCAGGTACAGATTTACTGAGAGGAGCAGGGAAACCATGAGGGGACTTTTGCCCACCCATTTGAATCACTTATTACTGTATATTTCCAAAATTACTGTTGGGCTGTTCCCATACACCATGCTCCTGCTCATGTTATGAATACTCAACCCCCACACCAGACTGGGAAAAAAAAAATCATTTGATCTTGTAAAATGTTGGCAGATGATCAAAATGAAAAGATAAAATAAAACCAGAGAAAAGAACAGGTACTGGAGAAGACTATGAGTTGTCTTCCACTAAGTGGAAACAAATCCTGCTATTGTGTGACTTTTTTGAGAGATCCACCGACACTAGAAACTGGATGTCTCAGAACTGATTTTTCATGTGAGTTGCAAAGATTCCTTGATAATTCACTGGTGAACAATCCTGAATTTTGAACACTTCCATCAGCACGCAAAAATATCAATCTGAAACTCCAAATCCTTTAATCAAACTCATATTTAAACCCCTTGATACAACCCTAAATTTCTGAATTCTTGAACAAAATCTTACTTTTTTCCTGGTTTTGTTTTAAAAAAACTTTTGCTCCTCTCCAAGTTACTTTTATATTTGGTATATATATCCCATTTGAAAAATCAAAATCAGGATTTTCTTTCTTCAAATTGTTCCTGTCTTCCTTACATACATCAGAAACTTGTAAATGTCTAAAGGTTTGCAAGCTTAGATAAAACTCCAACAAATAATAAGTGTTACATCTATAAAATCCTGCAACTGCATGAGAAATGCATGAATGGTTATTCTTAAAAAACACAGTCAGTCCAAAATTTGAAACTTTAAAACTGAGTGATCAGCAGAATAATCACAATTATAATTATTTTTGTAATGGTAACAGGCCTTTTTGTACTATAGCTACAGCTTTCAATTTCAGCATCATTAAGAGATTCTTCAAATTACTTTTTAAACATCCTTTTCCCTCAGGATTTTCACTTCTACCTAATTAGACTACTTACCCCATGCCATGTAATTCCCTATTGCCAAAACTGCTAAATGCTTCAATAAGAAGGAGGAGGGCAACAGTGGAGTGAGGCAGATGTAATGTCATTGGTTAACAATAGAGGTGTGAAGCAACTGCTGTAATTATAAAACTCATTAATGCACAATGTTTAGGGAAAAAAAAAAAAAAACCTTGGCCATAACTGTAGAAATGGCACTTCTTTTCACCACTACATCAGACTGAAAAAAACCCTTTAAAAACCCTTTCAATTTACACCTTCAACAAGACAGAAGAGTATTTTCACTACTAATTATGAAAATCAACATCTACATAAAAAATAAGCAAGAACTGTCAGCTCTAATGGCATCTAGCACATCCTTTTCATCTTAAAAATTGATACATGTGGCACATTTTGACCCCTAAGCAATTTCATTTTAACTCTTATTCCTCTTGACATTGTAAATGGGTAACTTACAAAATTGTATTTTCAGGAAAAAAAATTAGAAAAAATTAAAGCAAGATTAATGAATTGAAAATTTTACAATCTCTGCCCAACATTAGGGTCCTAAGTTTCATCTACAACAGAAGTATTATCCAATTACTTTTGTGATTCATGTATTCACACAGTTCAAATAGATGAGGAGCCTTGACCTAAGACAGGCAGCACTAGGTTCTTCTTTCATCATTCCTCTTCCACATCCTGCTCATCAGCTAAGGCAGTGTTATGAAATGCTATCTCTGCTAATATTCTCGTACTTTCCTTACCCAAATTTTTCAGAAAAAAAAAAAAAATCCTGACATTTCTAGGTGCAGAAAATTTTCACTAGAGGAGATTTTAAAGAGACAGCAGATGGAGTAAAGCTCTCTTCTTGAATACTCAACATTGTATTATTTAACTTGTGTTCACATGTGGGTATTTCTTCCTAAAATTTCAGTTACTTTACATACAGCATATCTAGGTATTGTTGATGATTACCATTTTGAATTCAGCAGAATGCACAGAGTTGCATTTAATATAATTTCAATGCTTTCTGACAGCAGAACAACCGATACTGCAGGGTCAGTGATAGCAATTCCCCTATTTAGGCTGTGTAACAGTTTCCATTATAAAAGATTATTGTGGCCTTTATTTCTGAGCTGTAACACTCCGAATGTTTGCAGCAGGTGCTTTAAATTTATCAGGAAGAAAAGTCTCTGTACTAGAAAAGTGGTTTTCCTGGTGTCATAAAATGCTGATCAGGTTTTGTTGAGTTGTAAATGGTTGAATAGCACTATTTTAACTTTTTTCCTTGTATTTCTCCTCAGAGAATTTTTGGCAGCATGCCAAAACAATAATGAATATAAAAGGAACATACACAAATACTATAAGATAGGACTCAAAATTCTGAAGCTAACACTTAGAAATCAGAATATTACTGAATTCGAGTAACTTCTATAATGTATATAATGTAACAGAGACTATATTCATATGGGAGCAGAAATAAGTTTTTCTGGATAATATTCAGGTACTTCTTGTTTTGAAATGTTTGTAAGGGCAGAGTTATGAATTTCGAATAAGAAAAATATGTATTTATAACTGCTTAAGTACCTAAAAAGGAAAATGGAGTAAACTTTGATTCTTTTATGGTGAGAATGTAACACTAATACAGTGCCTCATACACAGTGTCTTTGGCCTTGCACTGTACTTCTCTGTGAAACAGTCTCTAGACTACTGCGAGACAAGTGGGAGATGCTGTTACTGCAGGTTATGGCCTCAAGGACTGGGAGGTGGCTGAGAGAAGGAGAAGCAGACATTTTAGGGAAGAGGTGTTTCCCATATGTTTCCCTTACTTCTTAAAGCTGCTGTATCTTCCAGATTGTCCCCAGACAAAGTGATGGTCCTGCTACAGATTTAGTATGAGCAGTTGTTACTCTGGCATTTTAGTTTTATACCCAACTTAAAAAAGACAAATATCAGATTTGTATAGATCCTGAACATTATAAATGGACAGAAGAAGAGAAAGAGGTGTATAAAGTAATTTTGATGTACTGATAAAATGAAACAGTTGAAACATCAAATATGATTCAGGTTTATTTCTCAAAACAATAAAAAAAAAATTATAGATCACTGAAGAAAGGCTTTTCTTTAATTTGTGTGTTTTTTCACAAACTTGTGCTTTTAAGAATAAAAAAATATGCATTTTAAGAAAATACCAGCACTTACTGTCAGAATTAAGAGCAATTCTTCAATATTGCTTTCAGGTTTCAACTGATCCTTGAACATCCCAATAGTTGGATGCTTCAAATAGTAATAGGAGGCAATACGGCCGTAAGTCAGGGGTTCAATGCTGCGATTATCCTGTTACAAGAAGAATCAGAGTTGCCAAGTGGTTCAACACAAAGTGTTCCTACATAACTGTGAAATATGCTCAGACTACGTTTAAGAGAGAACACCAAAACCAATTTAGCATCAGAATTTAGCTGCAACAGTTTTCAGTGTAAGTCTTACAAAGAGCTCCACAGACAAACTCTTAATATCTCACATCAGAGTATGTATCTTGCTGTTCAGAACTTCTAGGAGCTGGTATCCTACTGAACCCTGTAAGGCATAGATTAGTCTTACCTCCCCAACTTCAATGCAGTAGGAGCCTTCCAAATCAAATAGGGATTTCTCAACAAGGCTTGAGAGGTACTTATTCATAGTGTCATGGCTCACATCATCCAAGTTATAGTAACTACATAAAATGAGAGAAGATGCATTACATGAATATTTTTTACAGTCTGAAGATTTTTAACAACGCCTTCTAAGAAAACTTGGCTTCTACAATATACACATGGAACAGCAAATATCCACATCAAACAATTAAACGCAGTCCTTTATAAAGACTAACAAGAAATCCATGATTCTTAAATGGTTTGTGGGAGTAACCAAGATAAGACAAGCATGTACATATGGAAAGAAGGCAATTTCTCCATCTATTAATAGAAAGGTTGATGCACACAGAACTGAACTGCCTCTTAGTGGGAAAATTTTCCTGATTTCATAAGTACACTTTCCTGATAAGCATGAAAGTGAACACGCAATGTTAACACAAATAATAGTATTTTAACTTCAAGATAAAGGAAGAAAACCCACCCAGGGGAGCAACTGATCTTACATCCTACAACTCTGAAAGTAAAAACTAAGCATATAGTGACATTTCTTGAAAAAGTAGACCTATACCAATCCAAATGTTGGTGTTTGTTGTTATATTTCTGTGACATTTTATTCTCAAATTCAGAATTGCTAGAAAAAGGAATAAGGTATTTGTTAATGCCCTGACTTCACATGTTCACTGTCAGATAAAATGTTTGGGTAAACTATATAGTCACAACGGCTCTGGGTTCTCTGTATGAAGGAAAAATGTTTATAAAATGTCCCAAAATATACTTTTTTATGTTAGCATATAAAAAAGACACAATGATTGAAGTTTGCACTCCTTAACTGCAGAACTTGAGGTGTATTATAAGATTTTACTCATATAAACCAACATAATTTCAGTGACAACTTCTACTCCAGATAAAAATGCAGTAAGAACTTGTGTCTCTAGATTCAGCAAAGGCACCAGATCAGAAAGTAACAAGTTAAATGAGTAATAAAGAAAAACTAAGCATGCTTAAAAAGTTTTAAAATTTTGAATTTAGGCAGAGCAATTAAATAATGTAATTTCAAAGAAGAATTAAAACAAACATCAAATGTAACAATCTACTGAATTGTTAAAAAGCAGAATAAAAATGGTAGTCCTTGCTCATTTGATTCTGTCAAATACTGTGGCAGAAAAGACTACTGAGCTGGGTGCAATGATGAAAGATGCTCCTCTGTTCTACCTGGCTGCTTTACTAAAATTTCCTATTATTACAATGTACTCAGCATTCCCACTTAAAATAACCCCACTGTGACAGAGAGTAGGTTCTTTCAATGCCATTTTGTGCAGGTGAACAACAGGCTGCAAAACAGAGTGCTGAGATTCATTTTAGCCAATTTTACAAAGTTACAGCTGCACCTGAGTTGGTTTTTTAAACTCCTTTCACTGCCACTGGAAAGAAATGTGCACTTGCAGAATGCTATTCATCTGAAGTATTTTAAATATCTGCTTTAGGATGGGGTGCACTGTAATCAGTGATGAAAGAAAAAGAACTTTAGACAACCAGTTCAGTTGTTGATGTTACATTTGGGCAGATGAATCCCATTCTCTGAATTAAACTCTGTATCATTTACTGTAATGCTGCTGTTTGCAAATTTCAAAAGATGGCATTATGTTTTTATAAACTACAAACATCCTTATATAACTGCTTAATTTAAATAATCTGATTTGCATTATTATTTTCTTAAAAAAAAAAATTACCATTCATCTTCTTAAATAGCAGTAGCATAACCAAAAAAAGCCTGAATGCCATATAGCAGTATTGTAAATTCCAGATTTTTTTCCTCTTGCTATTATTCCCAAATTATGGGATTAATTCTCTGAAGCTTTGAATGTTCACTTACTATAATTGGGTAAAGTTGGAATAAACCAGTACTACCATAAGAAAAATATTTTAAAAATGTGTTCTGATAGCAGCCAGCTACATGAGACAACAACAAAGCATAGATACATGGCAGTGGAGTATTCAACTCTGTGACATTTTATATGGGTTCATGCTGAGCTGATCTGAAATACTTATAACACAGCTATTGTCCAAAATCAAACCAAACTAACAGAAATATTTGTATTGACTAAAATGTTTCATGTGGTAGACCATCACATAATATCAGCCTCATGCAAAGAAAATTAATCTGTAGAAAAATTACTCTAATGGTGTTTTTGATGCAACATAAATTTCCCGAGTCTCCTTTTAAATTTACTTAAGCAATAGAGTGATAATACAAAATGGTCACAATTTCTATCTGCCTGACATCACTGATCACATTTATTTTCTGGTTATTGGCAAAAATTACTTTGTAAAGTTTTGTTTACTTTCTGAAAATAATTGAGCAAATTAGCTAAATAAGTTGTTTAAAGAGGTGAAAAAAAATTTGCCATTTTATACTCCTAAACCACTAATGATTCACTATTATTTCTCTCTAAATTAAATAGAACATTTCTGAAATGCTTATAATTAAGGCACTTTTTTGTCGTGGTATTCAGACATCCACCATATAATTTCAGCACATTTATTTGCAGTACCATAACACGGATGATGAATACTGATAAAACAGAAAAAGGAACATAGGCAATACACTGAAATTCTTTTCTGAGTCAGTAATTTAAGACACCAATTCAAACATCTTTGTGCTCTTTTGCTCTGCCTAATTTGCAGTATTTCATACTGAACGTATAACCATAAAGGAATTTATAACATCTTTAAAAATTTTTTGTGAATTTTAAATTTGCTGCTTTTCTGGGTAAATTTTTTGTCAAAGGAGTAAATATCTAGCTGCCTAGTGGAAATAAAACAATGTAAAGAAAAATCTTAAATGGTTTGTAATCTTGAGTGAAGTGGTACCAGTTAACTACTATCTGTAATGAGGCAGATATAATTTTGAGCATACCCACAGGAGCTTCTTGGTCATTCAGCACATTTTCCCCCTAATAAAAATCAAAGCCATTCATCTTGAAAGACTGTGGTATAATCATTAGTGAAAACAGAGGTATCATGACATTAGATTTCAATGCTCAGGAATAAATGCAAGTTGAATTCTGCATGCTGGTATGTTCCAAGTATAAAAACTGCATAATACGTGAGTTCCTCTATGGAGCAATATTGCCTAACTATTTAATTACAGATAAAGAATAAAAACAATGCAGTTTCATGCTCACTGCATTGAATCATCTAGTCATTATTTCCCCTTTGCTATAAACAGACAGCCTACCTTTTTATCAGCACACCATTTCATTTATTTCACAGTGAAGCCCAGTTTCACAATAATTGACTTGTCAGAAGCTCTAATTTATGAGGCTGGGCTCTGTAAGCCTTCTCCTATATTGGACTCAACCTGCACACAAGCAGGGTTGAATATTTACAATGCTGTTAACAGGTGCTGAGTTGTTTAATGATTCTAATAGCCAGAAGCGTACTGAGAAAGCCAGCGGGATCACAATTACAGGCTGTTTGAACACAACAATTACTCGTCCCCTGAGAGGTGTGAAAGTCAAAGGCAGTTTTATCCTAACAGCATCTAGCACATGGGCTAGACAGGCTAACTTCCATTAGTAGTCCATAGGGAAAAAGCAGTAACAAACCCCTAGGTATCATAAAAATTTACAAAGTATGTAAAATTTAAACAATCAAAATCTGAAGGAACTTTTTATTGTCTATTAAATAACATATTTTAAATTCCAAAACCTTGTAGAGCTTAGCAAGCACAATAAACTGGGAAACATGAACTTATTTCTCTAATCTAAGGAAGTGTGGAATTTCATCAGCTGAGAGAGACAGAGAGACGTGCAGGAACATAAAATGTAGATGAAGTTACACAAAACATTTAGGATTTAATGTGAATAGTGGCAATCATTTCCTGTTTAGCTTATGTAAACCTGACCTGAGATCTCTCTGGGAAATTTTTCATCAGCCTTGAAATGGTCCTGCTATAACTGTCAATGCTGTGGAGTCATTTGTTACTGCACCATGTTTTTTATGTTCAGATTATACGGTGGTAATAGTGACACACATAATGAAAATCGGTGACAAGAGTCAGCCAAAAATATTAAAGAATAAACTTGCTAGTCAGTAGGTCTTTTGAAACAAACACACAGAAGAGTGAATCCATAGCACTCACTTGATAGCAAGAAAGTGTGCTTTCTGAGATTTTATGGTTCTGAAAGAAGAATTTTTTAGGAACAAGTATGGGGAGCATAGACAGTAATTTTTTTCTAGGTCTCTTTACTGCATCATCATTTATACTTACTTTCATCAGCTGCAGCAGCTGCCATCTTCAAACAGCACCATGGAAATGGTACAGAGTATATGACACAAGTGATGAACCTTCATAGCCAGAGATATGACTCGATGTACCAACTCACTTCTGTTGTTAAGGCATTACTGACTGACTGGATTCTGTGACTGGCTTGCAAAAATGCATTACAGAGTGCACAAATGCTGCAGACACCAATGTCATCCTGTATTTTATTTCTATCATGTTTGCTTGCATCCATATATTTGTGTATGCCAGGAAGGAGAAACAGATACATTACTGTCTTTAATCAGCTTTTAGTATACTGTACATTGTGGTAATTTAAGAAGAACAAGTCCAATTTCTCTGACATCAGCAAGGTGTTTACCCCCACACCAGTGCTTCTAATTATAACATCTGCAAGACAGTTTATCTCCCAAGATGCATTCATGAGAAATGAGAGGTAATAAGCACACATAAATTTGCTCACATATTGGTAAGATTTTCTTTTTCCTATCATATATTCCAACAGATAATTTGTACAGGTAAATCATATCCAAGAGTAGGAAGACAATTATGTGAATTTGCTTTCTGAATGGGGAGATGCAGGGTCTTCAGCTTTGTATTCTCACCTAAGATTGCAGCAGACTGGGAAGCAGAAGCTGCCTCAAATACTCAGCAGCCTGGGGCTTCTCTGTCTGGCAGACTCAGCAAATCTTTATTTGTCTGAATATTTGGTAAAACATTCCTGTGAATTGCATTCCTGTACTTTTTACATCACTGTTTGTAATAAATCCAAAGAACAAACTTGTTATGAAATTCTGTTTGTAATAAATCCAAAGAACAAACTTGTTATGAAATTCATAATAATGCCTATATTTTATTAAATATATAAATACATGCATAGGTATCAGTACATGCATATAGGTCTAAATATCATTGTAAAAGGCACAGTCCTTTTGCACAGTCTTTTGTGAAATATCTGTTTACCAAAATATGGACATTAGTAATCACTGCAGTGCAACACACTTGCATATTCTAGCTTCTGTTAGTTTAGCTACTGTCAAACTTTTCCATTTTATCTCTTAATCTCAGCCAATTAAGTTTCTTCAGTAATCTTCCTTCTGACACAATTCCAAATTAATCCTAAAATTCTGAATAACTGATTTTGTCACCAAAATTTACAGGTATTCCATTCTGACTGACTTTTACCATGATATTACCTGTCATCACAATAACAGAAAATATATTGGACCAATATATAACCATAATTTGTATTCAAATGTTTTATTCACATGCTCAGCTAATCATAATGAGAAAATGAAATTTTAAATAAAACATAAGTGTATGATGATAAGGGCATCAATCTGAGATTATAATTTATGCTGTTTTATTCATTCACTCCAAGAAACTTTGCAAAACTGGCATCAGGTGAAAAAAAAACCCTTAATAATAATTCTCAGAATGAAATAATAAAATATGTTTTTTCAGGTTTTCAGAATGTAAATTCTGATTTTGTAAGTGTGCACATGTACACAGATGCACTCTCACATATAAATACATAAATAGCCACACACATTTTAATAAGGCTGTAATATGATACATGCTCTCAGGATATCTTAAAATTAACTTTCCAAATGAAAGCTGATTCTGCTTAACTTTACATATGTTGCAAATTTCTATTTCTCTTTTACTGCACATGTATCTGGAAAATAATCATAACCTGATTTAGAGAAAACGTTTCCCATAGCCATTTCTCTTTTGTAGAATGTTGCAATTTTAATCTGCTATAAGGGTAAAAGAATGAAACAACCAAGGCATTTCAGCCAAGGAATGGAGACAGATGAGCCTGTCAAAGTAGCCCCCTGCAAAGAACAGGGCACTTTGCTGATCTGTCTGGTACGACCTTGACTCAGTAAAGAACACAGTGACTACAGCTCCACGTGGAAAGGAGTACACGTACTACTTGACTGAAGTAGTACAGAAACTGTGACTTAACGTGCAAATTCAAAGAGCTCTGCATTTAGGATTAACTGTTTTGAGGGAAGGGAAGAACAGGGAAAAAACTCTGGATATGGAGACTGAAATACTTTGATAAATTGGACCACCTCTGTCACATGTTATCTCCTGAACAGGATGAGCATGAGTAGTTGTCATGCCTCTGAACAAAACCAGCACTCAGCCACTCTACTTCCCCAAATCAACATCTCAATTACTCTTCTTACCTAGACAGTTAAAGCCCATTCCATAGAGCGTGAGAGGCAGGAGTTCATCAAACAAAAAAAATTATAATGGTTTGATGAAAAGGAGCATTTTAACGTGCAAAGATTTTCAACACCGTTAAAATAACCATCATTGAAAGTTTAACAAATTATCTCAAGTTTTCCAGAAAAAACTTTCATGACGACTTCATGTTTAGAAGAAAACTGGATACTTAGAGGAAAAAGATACTTGGATCTCTATTTCACAACCAAGGTAGATTACCATTACTTCAATAGTACAAATTGTAGGCATTCAGTAAGGCATTTTATGATACTGGATTGGAATAGGATGAGCCTACATTTGTTTATGCAGCTTTAATATACAAGTAGCTAAAACTGGCAATAAACAAGAATATAAATCTTCTGCGTATTATCTAAGCCCATTATTTTGGGGATTTACAGCATCACATACAATGACTTTTATGCCAATGAATCCCAAGGCCATTTACTAATCATGCATATGGGAATTACTTATCCACCACTAAGGTACAATCACCTGCTGTCTGGAAAATAGTTCTTGTTTTGCAGTGGAGAGAAAGTCAACAAAATTGCTTTGGGGCAGGACATCATAAAAAAGACTTCTATGAAGTGACTAGGAATAGGTATTGCATAACCATCTAAACCAAAAATCAGCAATTGTACTCCTACTCTTTTGAAAAAATTAAACCTAAGATCTTTGGATTACTAAGGGCCACAAATAGGGTTTTTTGGTAATATCAATCATTTCATATTCTCTTTTATGGCACACTTAACCCCATTACCATAATGCAACTTATTCAGAGTTATCTCAACAATCACTGATATCTGTTTGTAAAACTCTTCAGTTTTCCTTGGATGTATCTCATTCAAACACTGACCATGCTGGAACTGCTTGCTTGGCTCTTAGGAGATCTGAAAATACCACAGATAGTAGGTCCAGCAAAACTACTAAGTTTAGAAAGTTTGGACAAAACTTAATGCTATTATCATGACAAAGAATGGAATGCAGGCACATCCATTACATTTCTGCTTGGCATCTAGAAATGAGCTCTTTGACAGAGTAAATAATATCCTTATTTTTTCTCCTTGCATCACTAAATACAGAAGGAATGCTGAGCACCTGTGTGGACAAATCAGATCAACTTGTCAACTGTTCCAGCCTGCATGAGTGGCATTCCAATGCAAGACTCTAATTTCATTAAAAACCTCAATATCCATTGCTATCCTGCCATTATGGGCATGACTTGTCAAGACCTGTTCATCTTGCTTCTCACTACAAAGACTCTACATCTCATTATGAAATGCTTTTATTTTTTTCTTTCTTTCCCCTGTAACTTTCTTCCCACAATCCTCCCAGAACAGCAGAACTTTTGCTTTGAAGTTGAAATTGTGATAACTCCAGATTTAGCTGTCCATGACAATAAAGAAACTGCAGAGAAAAAATGACCATCAGTCAACCTGCCAACCTCATACTCAAGCAGAAATCTTCTTTTTTATTGGGAAGAGATAGCCTATTAAATCAAACAGTGATATTTCTGTATTTTACACTTACCTTTGGCCTATACGTTGTGTCTTAAAAAAATGTACCTACCACAGATACCACATGATCAAAGCTTGCTAAAATCAAATCAACTAAAGCATTTTACCAAAGTAATTCAAGAGCAAGACATTTTCAAGTGAGGAGTACTTATTCTTTATACTAAAAAAGTATAAAATCTAACATATACAAAATCAGAATTTAACTGACTGTCACTCTCAGAGGAGAAATACCTTCCCCATAAACATATGCATTGTGTTAGCTATGAAGTGAGAAAATTGAATATGCTTTCTTAAATTTACAGTTCTCATGCTCTGCACTTTTTATTTCCCAAGAAGATGGAAATTCTATTTGTTTTGTGGAAGATTCTCAGAATAGGACTAGATGCAGAATTAAAAACTAATAAAGACTTAAAAAGAATTAAAGGAAATTATTTTACCACCTGCAGTCTCCCAGCACCACTTGCCCATAAAGAACCCAGCTGAAAATCTGGTGAAATACTATGGACATTAACATGATTTCAGAAATACCACATGCTGGAGTACATCAAGACCTACTTAGTGATCTAAATGGTTAATTCTCTATTTGCCACATTATTTTAGTGGCCGAATGATCACATGACAGGTAACATACCATTTACCCAAAACAGTGTCATGGCAAAGGCAGACTATATTGGAACAGCTCAGAATGATCTGCATACCAGCTGGAGCCAGGCAGGATGATAGTAATGACTGAAAATATTGCACACATGGTTTCACCAGGATACCCTAATGAAAGAAAACTTTATCACAGAGGAACAGCTGATAGTTATTCTCTCATTTATTAGGAAACTCCAAGTCTTAATAAATTTTCTAAAGAAAACTGGGCAGAACATATCAATGTGGTAGCTGAAAAAAAAGTATTGGATTATAAATACAGTATCTGAAGGAATGTGATGACCTGGAATTTTATTTTAGGGATGCTGATGTAGCCCTCTCAATAAGGCCATTTTATTGTTGTAACTAAGTGGTAAAGTTATCCACCAAAAATGCAATTATTTAGAGAAAAAATTAATAAAAAAGTGTGCATACTAGTTTTAATCCACATGTGGGCCAGCAATGCTCCTACACTGAAGACTGCTAAGTATTCTAGGCTCCAACAGCAGATGGATCACTTTTGGATCAACTCTAACCTCACGTTACCATGAGATTAAATTGCAGTTATATTGTATACTCACGTTGGGTTCATTATAAGTCGACGGAAGAAATAAGTCCAGGTGATATAATCCATTGCATCCTGCTTAGATGTAATAGTTCCAGCAGCAATTTCAGCATTCAAGTGGTCAGCCAGCACCTCTAACAAGCTGAAGAACAGGAAGAAAAAGGATTTATCTGACTTCGCGATCACAAGGACAGGTAATATATTTTGTAGAGTTGTCCATTAAAGGTTTATTAATCTGAAAATATTATATATTTATCTTCCAGTAAAAGAGAAGAGGGGAAGAAGGGGGAATGTAATTGCAAGGTCAGTCATCTTCTTTACATGATAATGGAATGAAGCCCAAATTATTTTTTGATTGGACCAAGCATGCACAAGTTTAAGTCATTCATGGCACATATTCAGATGGAGCTACTCAGTGGAAACTCCTGCATATTGCATGTTGACCATATGATCATGCTGATTTAATCCAATAGAGAATCATATGGAAAGACAAACAGGAAATGAAACAGTGGCAATAGCTTAGCTAATACTTGACAAATACTTCAGGGCTATTAAAAATACATCAAAACTGCTTCCCCCAGATTTTCCCTCATCTTCATCCAATGTAAAAAAAAAAAAAAAAAACAAAGAAAAGAAGAGCAGCTACTTTTACCCAGAAAGATTTTAAACTCAGAAACAGAATAGTAAAAGCAGTTTAAAATGATTCTTTAAAAATAAAATACCCAGTCATTAAACAGAACAAAGACCTCCATTAGGGTATCTAATGAGATCATGCTTGGCTAGAGTTCAATCAGAGAATAGCAAATATCCTTAAGGTTCAACCTAATTTTTCTTGTATTAAATCCTTTTTCTTCTCCCAAAGTTCTTTTCCTGTTGCCAAAAGTAAAGAATAATTTGGCATGAATAGCTGTTTTTCCGTTCTGTACTGGTGACTGCCTCCTTCTAAGTGGCAGAACTGCAGACTTTCTACACAGATTGTCCAACAGAAACTGGACAGAGGATTCAATAGCTATTCCACAATAATGGAATTCTGCTTTTTCTTTTGTTTCTAATGTGCTCTGTTTCAGGCCCATGATCAGGGAGAGGACAAGGACCATTATGAGTTGGTACTCAAGTCTTACAACTCATATGTAAACAATGGCTTTTAGAAAAAATGCTAATTAAAAAAATATGAAGTTTACTTTTACAAATAGGAAATACTACACAAAGCTGATAAAACTGCTCTTTGGTAAAACAGATGGGAAAGCATTCCAAAACTAACAACCCCCCAAAAAACCCCAACCAGTTTCTCTTTGAAGATATGAAGCCTCTTATTTCAAATACTTGATCATAAAACAGACCAAGACAAACCTAAGTTAATTGGTTCACGACCTACACAGAACTTATTAAGATTGTTATTAATATGGGACTCTTCATGTGCAAATTTATCAAAGATTCTTTTTTATAATAAATATGGAATATGTCAGAACTAAAAAGTAAATATATACACACAAATGTTGCTACTAGTGATATGGAATATTTAAAGTCTTCCAAACATGAAAAAAGGTGTGGTTACTACTGTTATATTGAAGATATGATTTCTTTCTTTAGAAACACCACTTCCCAAGGAATAGAAATATTTCTTAGTTTATGCTAATGCCAGGCAGATGGATATATCATCATCACTTTAATCACCACTCTTTCCACTTATTAGCTATCATTTTGAAGTTCAACTGCTAGTCTTTTGTGCAATTTCTATGCTAAAAAACGTGTGATTTCCTAAGGAAATGAAGTGTATGTTTCCACCTTCTTTGTTTGTAAAAAATTTTATGTCTGTGCACCACAGAAATTAATGCTCAAATACACCAGCCAATTTCAACTACATTTCAAAGGTGGACTACACTCTTAAACTCCAACAAATTTCCTGAGCAGATATAGGTCCCATTATCACTTATGTTGAGGGATAAAGTTTCCTCAGGAGAACAATACTGTGAATTCTTCATCACTGAGAAAAGCTTTCAGTAATGTTCATGCTTTATTAAATGTCTGAGCATTGCCCAATGAAACATTCCTCCACAGGAGACCAACATAAATAGTTGGGCTTCTCATTGAACAACTACGTATATTAAAAATATCAAAACCAAGGCAAAAATTACATTATGCTGGACAGCAAACTTCCCATCAACTAGGTTCCAAGAGGCTGCAAAAATGTGCTGTTTCTACATTCTGAAAAAAATACTGCAATTTTATAGGGAAAGATATGTTAAAACTGCATTAGTAAGAGTTTACACCATGTAGAGTTTTTGAACTTTTGAGATTTTCAAGAATGTGGTATCTGTAATGATACAAATATTTTAGGTAAAAAGTGCTGGAAACACACCTTGGTTTTTTCCTATTAGTAACTTATCATGGAATTTCAAAGAGGGCTCTGAGGATCATGGATAGTTGTTCTAAACATTGCCCTTGAAGAACAGTTTGTGCATTCACGTGTCTGAGACAACACCCAGAAACAGAGAAGCAGTTGTGGTGTTATCTGTGAATGGACTGATGAGCTCAACAGTGCTTCAAAACTCATGGAAGAAAGGATTTTTCTACGTAAAAATGAGTAATTTCTTTTTTTTAAATTGTTTTCCTCTTGACCTCAGTATTTAGGACTTATGCGGCACAGGAATTTTGTTTGCCTTTCCTCTATCCCTCATTTATAAAACTGTTTATAGTTAGATCAGCTTTTCTAATTGCTTTATCTTTACCTTGATTCCACTGGGAAAGGTTCATAAAGGAATTTTTTGTAGAAGTCTTTCTTAATATCATGGACTAGAATGACGGCTTTTCCTTGGTCATCGAACTGTGGTCTGCCAGCACGCCCCATCATCTGAAGCACATCTGCCAAAGAGACAATAATGTTTAAACCAAATATTTGTTTGGATGTATAAATAAATGTATTTATGTCTGTAATGTACAATACAGGTTTTTTGCATTACTTTGCCCTTGCATGCCCTATTGGCTTTGACACTCCTAATTTTTTTTTCCATCTCAGATAAAGTTATGATGAACTTTCTGTCAGAGGCAATCTTCTTGTCTACTTAAAGACCACCCATTGCAACAGAATCCAAGCTTACAGCTAATATAAATTGCCTCTACTCTCCTTCCATTCCACATCCATCCCTCATTTTATCACATGCAGTTAAAGATGATGAGTAAGAGAACTCATGAAGGCTACAATGACAATTGTATATCATTTCCTAATTTTCAAATATTTGACTTCACACACAAGTTCCTCATATGGGCTTTTTTGATAGATATGATTTCCTAGGTTTTGAGTATTTTAGAGATAAACTGGCATAGGCAATTTCTAATTACTGAGCACTATGATATTTACCACTCAAACGAGTTATTAGCACTGGAGTAGAGATGATTTTATATTGTAAGTTGTCCTGACGTTACATTATAATATACAGATTTAAAAGCTGTCTCAGTCACTCTACCTACATACCATTACCAGTAAATACTAATTAATGACTTCTATAAACACTGAAAATACTAGTTTATGCAAAACATGCTCAACTTGCTACCTGGCCACAGTAGCAAGGATAAGTATGTTTATCATCTATTTATTTGTCTTCTCTTCATTTGAGAGGTGCATCTGCATAGGTTGTTTTGTGTCTCATTCAACAGACCTCTGAATCCCTTCTTGTACCTACAACTGCTATTTAACTTTGAAGAAACAATGGAAAGCAATTCATAAGTTTAAATGTTTTTATGTTTTGTGTATTCTCTATGGGCTTTATCATACCTGCCCAACATGAGGCCCTTTGAAAAGAGATTTCTTTGAGTTAAGAGTTAATAAGCTTTTGGCCCAAAGCTTTGTTGGGGAAGGAAAATCCAGAAAGTAAAGAATGGGATACAACAACTGACCATAATAGAAGAAACAGACAGTCCAATAGTGGGTTCTTAGTAAAAAAATTCACTTGTGTACTGAGTTGTGTATAGACAGCAATGTTTTTTATCAGTTTATTCTTTTTGTTAGCTTAGGAGTGACATTAAGATGTAAAATGAAACTAATTTAAATCTGCTGCTTCTGAATAGGTAGGTGCACAGGAGGGTGATGAAACAACTTCTTGCTGTTCTATGTGGTGAAATAAATTGTGCATAATACCATAAAGGAAATGGATTTAGGAAATGATTTTTGCCAATATCCACCATGTAATTATCCAAACCCAATATTTTCTTTACTGACTATATGTTGCTTGGCTGCTCTTAATCATTGGACTAAACTCCTGAAATATTAAATATGATCCAACTGACTGACTAAATAAATGACTGTTAACAGAGAAAAAGCCCTCCCCAAAACCTCTGACTTCACTCAAAGAAGCATTCTTGCTTATTTTGAAATTGCTGAACACTCCAGAGTGATTCATTCTGCCCTCCGCTGCTTCCTTGGAGCCAAATGCATTCCTGACACAGAAAGGTAACTTCAGTAGGGGAAGCCAAGTAATACCAAGACAGAACAGTGAAGGCATAACTTGAGGGCAGCATTAAAGACAGTATTGTGAAACTTTTGGAAGTATTTCAGAAAGAAATTAATTACATTTTCATTTTATTGCTGCAGCAAAACTGTACTACCTATACACAGAAGTTCCAGATGCATAAATATTCTCTAGAAAGTTGAAAATAAAAATGCTTTAGGCAAACCCCACCACATGTTTCTTCATAAAATAAGGAATCTGCATTTTCTATTGCAGTGCAGACAACAAAATCTGAATGCTTCCCTCACAGATGGTGGTATTTCTTCCACCCCTCCCCTGCCCCAAGTCTTACTGAAAATTCAGGAATTGAACAACACCCAGCGTTGAAGTTACCTGAATTTAAAAAGGCAATAAAGAGTGAAAGTATCAGCATTCCCTAAAGCCTTTCTGTGAACTTCTACAACAGATTCCTAAAATAGCACAGTTAAGTCTGCACTTTTTATTGAGTCTTTGATTTCTTTAAAATATATTATTTTCTCTATTACTGATTTCTGACAGTGCCACAGATTCAACATAAAATTTAAAACTTCCATTGATTTCTTTCCTCACCACTTTTCCTCATTCAGTAATAAAGCCAATCATCACCGTTCTTCCAGTCGGCAAGAGCGCGATACGACTTTGCTGCAGACACTGTTTTGACTAAGTTTACATCAGCCAAAGTCTGTCACAAAAACAAGTGTGCATGGCTAAGATCCCAGGTCAGACCAGAATCTTTGAACAAGAGAGTTGGTCTGGAAATTGATCCCAAGTTTCCTGCAGAGCACTAACCACTAAATTAAGCTCTATGATGGGTTAGTTGGAGAAGTAACCCCTGTAGTATTTTCAGTCTGAGCTTTTTATACATTAATAAAGCTTCTCTTGCAGAAAAGACAGTGCATGACTAAAAAGGTACAAGCTCTGTATTTACCTAACAAATACCACTTAGATTGTCATTAGATGTACACATTGCTAGCATAATATAGGAATATTTAATAATAAACTTTCTCTTCTGAAAAGAGAAAGAGAAAACAGAACAGGAAACCTGGAATAAATTTAGCTTGTCCTCATTCTTCAAACTTAGTACCATCCAGACAAATATTCTCCCTGTCTGAACTCTGAAAATGCTCTTCCATGGTTCACTTTCTTAAGCTGGTTGAAAACAGTGCAGAACAGTTTATGAAAACTGGAGTTTACTGGAGCCAGAAAGCAATGAAAGCCTGTATCAAGCCAGAAATTCAAATATTTATTTTAGCTGCTTATTTCTGAAGTCTCCCTTGTATCACTGAAGATACTAGACCAGTTAAGGTTTTTAGTTTACTACCAAGTCACTATGCACAGATTTTATTTTCTCATGCATGTGCGATTCAACCATTGCATCTCATTGCATGGTGAAGTTTATTGTGAAAAATTTGTTTCTCTTCAGAAAAGGTTTAAAAGAAAATGAAAAAAAATTGCATGCTTCAAAAGTTCCTTTTATACAATTAACCAGTTAACTAGATATGGCTTTATATTGTCCCTTTAATTGTTTAATTTCTAATTTGAGTGATACACATTAGAGGAATTTAGCATGAAAAAATTTGCAAAACAAATATTTTCATTATTGCATAAAATCTTAAGAGCTCTCTTACAACTTGCATTAAACAAAGAAACCTCATGTCTCCTAGTATTTCTCCAAATTCAGTAGTTATCAGTTACTAAATAATTCAGATCATTTGCCTGTGCTTGACATACATTTCAGCATATGAACATTTTCATAATTTATGTGAGTACCTGTAATGGGATAATCCACGTAACGCCTTGTTTTTCCATCATAGTATTCTGTTCCTTTAACAATTACTAAATGAGCTGGAAAATTTACACCCCAAGCTAATGTGCTTGTGGCAATAAGAACCTAAGACAAAAAGAAAGATTAATGAGGTATATGTAACAAAAAGGCAACTTTTAAAATTCCATGTAAAACTCATTACATTAGGATTCAAAAAGAACACATGTACCTGGATTTTGCAGTTCACAAACAATTCTTCCACAGTTTTCCTGTCCCTTTCATGCAGACCTGCATGGTGCATGCCTATTCCAAAAGCAAGTGTCAGCTTCAGATTCGAATCTCTAACTGTGACTATAATGTCATTCATCTATAATAGAAAGAAGAATTGCTTGTTTTAATACATATTACTCAGAAATTTTAAACTTTTAGGTTTCTTATCTTTAAGTTTTTATTTTTGAAGCAATGGTAATTTGCTCAGTGCTGTTTATACAAGCAGGAAAACAGACTTCTTCAGTCTGTGAAAAGACTGGTTTTGTCTAAAAAAATAAAACTGTATTAAAATAGGGGTGTAATACAAAATGCACATTAATTTATTGACATGCTAAGTAACACAGACAAGCAAATGAAAATGCTGAAAATATCTTGACAGGTCTGGCAAGTACTGTGCATTCTGTTCTGTGTTTGTTTAATGCAATCCCTAGTATCAAAGGGGTAAGAGCTGGTATAAAAACATAGCAAATCCCTGCAACCAGTAACACAGTAACAGTCATGAAAAACAAATTTGGCTCTCTCTAATGCCTTTGAACAGATAGACATTTCCTCAGTTTAATAATTTTGCAATTATTATTCATCAAGAAAGCTTCCTATTCACATGCTGAAATGCAAATTAATTTGAAATTTTTTTTGAGCGTTTGTAATTTATGGACTCAAACCTGTACTGAAATTCAACATCTATTAAGTGTGTTCATTTAAAACTTTTAGAAGTCCAGATAAAAAGCTATTTTTATTACTATTACTAACTTTTTCAAATCTGATGTCAATGACTTCTTGGAATCATTTTCACTATTATCATTTTAACTTTCTTGCCCACATTTGCAACTTATAAATTTGATAATAAGCTTATTTACTTTTGTAGACTATCTCTGTGAAAAACCTCTTAGTAATAACAAACAAAATTGTCTTCTTAAGTGATTCTACTCTTTAAAATTATTTTTATTGTTTTATTTCTAAGGTATTTTTATTATTTTATGTGATTTTAATATAATTATAGTCAGGAAATTTAAAATTTATGCTCTTATTAGTGGTTTCCTGGTGCCACCAGCAGTGGCATGATGATATTGCATACTTAGGCCAGCATCATTCATGGTCATGGGAGGTATAGCAAGGTTAGAGAAAAAAATAGTAGTGCAGAACAAATTAGTCAGGGTAACTGAATAATTTGGACATAGTGTTCAACCTCATGTCAGACTGAGTTCTCCAAACTACAGAGATATGATACCTATATGACTACAGTCATATCTTCACTTCTACTTAGGACTCTTCTGATGTTCAAAATTGTAACCTCTCTAATACTTCCTGTGTTTTATAATTCTCAGATATTAATGTGAACTGAACGATTCACATATCTAAACTCAAGTAACTTATTGCTACTATAATAAAAAGAATCCTTAAAAGGTACAAAAAATCCAGAGAATGTAACAGGCCATATTGAGGGTTTTAAAACAAACAAACAAATAAACAAACAATATAGATTTTGTAAATCAATCAATTTTGTCAGGAAGAGCAATTGCAAAGCATTTTAAAAGTCTATTTGTTGAAGTTATCTTGACTAACAGAACCACAGTAACAGAGAATTCAATTAAAAAAAATGTTCAAGTTTTGATAGATCAATCAATTTAATCTGTCAATGGAAGCTTTATTTCCCCTCACAACGCGGTTGCCTGGATGTTCCTGAGAGTTTCCTATACTATAAGACATGGAAGGTTTGTTGTATAAACTGATCTAGCACATATAAAAGAAAAGGGTGCTTACAAAAGAAAAGAGCGAAAGAGTCTATAAAATACTGAAAAGAAAGAGAGCAGAAAGAAAAAAACCCAATGCATTGAGAAGAAAAGAGGGGATAAGTTCATTTAGGAAAGGGAAGCAAGAAGAGGGTTAGATTAGTTGAAGATAGTAAAGAGCTGAATGAAAGGAGGATATGTTAAAGGATAAAGTTTATCTATCTAGATACAATCAGCAAACCTTTGATTTCTCTAGTCAACATGTAGACATGTGACTGCAGTGTAGACAAAATGAATTATGACCCATCTTAAAGGGTTTTTCTTCTAAGACTAAAAAATATCTGGATAAAATGGGAACACATATACTGTTTTCTCTACAATTATGACCATCAACACACAATACTAAAAATATTATCAAACCTAATAATGATTTTCTTACTATGGGTTTATAAATTCATATTAGTACTGCATAGGGGCCCTTACGCCTATGTACACACTTTGAGAAATAATAGCTATATGTGTGTATTTAATGGGAAATTAAAATTAAAAAAGTAGAAAACAAAATTGGTAAATATGTGAAAAATAAACAAAAAAAAAAGCTTTTACATTTTAGTTTCTGCATTCAAGAATTGACAAAAGAAATTACATTGCAAAAACATTTATTTCATTATTCACATCAAAAGAATGTGATATTGGGAAAATAATGAATCTAAACTCCCTTTTCCTCTAGAACTGTACAGTGATCAAATTAGCTGATTGGGATTAGTCTATAGTGATTAGACTGCTCCTTCAGCACATGCAGTTTTACACTGTGAGCATTTCCAGCACACAACCTGAGCTAAACCTTGCTGCCATAGAGTTGCCAGCATAAAACGTCCTAAATTCAAACTGCTGGGAATTTATTCAAAGATGTTCTTGCTTTTCCAATCAGTGGTGGTTATTTTTTTTCCTCTCTGACTTGTATTAGAGCGGCGGCCTGTGGTGCTGTTAGTCATACCTGCAAAGCAGTGTAATTTACCACAGGAAAACTAAAGAACCCTTAGCAGGAGCACTGGTGCATTTACTGCTATCCTGTCATTTTAGCAGCAGGGAATCCTAGTCATTTTTAGCTGACCCCTTACTTTCACATAAATCACTGTAATAAACATAACTGTTTTACCCATAGGCACAATTCAAGGCTTAAAATTCTCATGACAATTATTTAAAAATATAACTCCCTTATGTCAGTGTAGTGTAAGAAAATTATAACTTTCTATTAAGAAATAATGGCACAATTAATAGGTTCATTAACCAGAAACAGACACAGCACTGTGACTATAAAACAAATCTAACATTTCTGCATTGTTATGACTCAATTACTATTTATCTTTCTGAAAACAACTGTAATATTGTTTTACTCACAGATGGATAAATGAAATATGTTTTACCTTAAGAACAGAAAAAAGTATATTAAAATCATATAAGGAAATACGCATCCTACTGGCATTAAAACACCCTGTACAACACCAGTGGAGGGAACTTAATGCCAGGAGGGATTTTTCCCTGGACTCATAGACAGGCAGGATTGGGCCCAAGCTGAAAGATTTTGCTATCCTTCATAGTTTTTTTTTGATGAACAAAGAAAAATATCTCCTGAAAACCAATTTGGGAATCTTGTAGCATTATAAAATATTTATTCTAAAAAATAAACTTTATTTCTACATTTTCTATTCTAATTTCTAAACAAACTAGATTTTTCTCAAACTACTAAGTAGTCATTTTCTTTGTTCCTGCACATATGTAAACTGTTGAACCATTTACTTAAAGCTAATAGAACTCTTTTTTTTTTTATATTTTAAATTTATTATACTTAAAAAGCTTTTGTAGAAAGATAGGATTCCATTTAAGCAGATACATTACCCTGTGCCTGAAATACATTCCAGTCAGAGTATAATTCAGCAAGTTGATGACAATGCTGGCTCCAAAAGAAAGGAGGAGACCAGATTGGACAAGAATGAGCTAACAGATTGTGCAGCCCAATTCTGTCCCTTTGAGTGTGATATATTGTTTCAAGATGCTAAAACCCCATACTTTCTCAAAGCGTATCTGTTGTGCTGGTTTTCCCATTTTCACAGAATCCTCATTATTAGTACTCTCTACTCTTTTCAAAGCACGTCAGACTCAGACCATATGCCACTGAATAATGCTTATCAATTGTCTAAAATGCCCAATAGAAGAAAGATCTGCCAAACAAAAGAATCGTGAAAGTTATGAAGTCTTTTACAAAAATAATTACATATTTCACATCTGCTACAGATGTTAAGTGAAATAAAAACATCTCCTTGTTATAAGTAAATGTTAATTTTTATGACACACTTTTGTGTCATAAAACCAACATCTTGTAGAAGGAAGTTGAACTTCTATAATGAGTGAAACACTTAGAAATCATTCTTGGGAACCCTCCTGATCCTTAAAAGCAGAAAAATAATTATCTTACAAAATTATTTTTGATGAAAAGTTGGCTTATACATCAGAACTATCCCACACAGAACAAGATGCCTAAAACATCTCAAATAAGATTATTCAAAGAACATTTTCAAATTAGGTTTAAACAGTTGAGATATATTATTAAATAATATTTAACAATACATAATCATACAGTAAACTATAATAATATATTAAAACATTTAACACTAAAAGACACATTTAAATGACAGCAATATACCTGTTCATGACACAGACCAGATTTTTCTATTCTGTTTTATAGCACAACATTATCTCAAAATATTAACATGGATATAATAGGTTCTTTGATTTAAAGGTTAGAGAAGGAAAAACCATCTTTTGTCTTTCCAAGAATTCTTAGGATTTTTTTTTGTTGGCTTTGGGGTTTTTTGTTTTTGTTAACAATGCAAACCAGAACTACTGGTAAAATTTCATTCACTTTCATGCATATGTCTATGTGTATTTCCACATAATGTACAAACACATACAAACTAATCCAGAATTAGTGCAAAGATGTTTATACACTCACATGTCGAAAATGGCAAAATCAGGATGGGTCTAATTTGTTCTTTTGCAGTCAATGGATGTCCTTCATTCAAGGGCCCTTGAATTCGGTGTAAGCAAACTATTGCCTGATATGGATGCTATTGAATAGTATTGTAGGTATGTTTGTGCTAAAGGATATTAGTTATTTCTAGAGGTTTCATAAAGAACATTCTTAACAAGATGCAGATGGCAAAATGATGCACAAAGCAGAAGGCAAAAACCATTGTGGTTAAAGTTAAAACTATGTACACTGGTATGCCTTCTCCCTCTTTGCACTGTAAACACAGAAAAAAATAAATAAATCCAAGTATCTGGACAGGGAATAAATTTTTAAAGAAATCCTACCAAACAAATAAGAGAACACCCTGCTTGTCTGCTGGTGAGTACTGCATTCTAACTTCGAACAATAAACCATAAATACTACTTTTGTACTTTCGGTTTAGGTTAAAAACAAAAAGCTGTAAAAACATTAGAGAAAAATAAATAAACTGAAAACTTGATTCTAATAAATTAAGTTGTAAAAAGATTGCAACATTTTCTGCCACCACAGACGTAAATGCAATTTCTGACAGAGAAGGACTTGTTCCTCTTTAATCAGCTCCTAATGTAGAACAGTATAACTGATTTTACCCAAGCTGACCATCAGAAACTGGTGGCACTGTCTGTTTCCAAAAGGATAATCTGAGCTATCGTCCCTTTTAACAAGATAAGTAATGGGTCACAAGCTTGAACATAACAGTCCTGGCTGACAAGACCAAATTAGAATTTTAGCTAGGAAGTGTGTATTTAAAAATGCTCTAATGGTTATAAAAAAAACCCACACAGGGTAAGCATAACATTTTCTTTTTCCATGGGCACGTTGGCATCAAAGAACAAGAAAAAGAAATGAAGATCCGCTCATTTACAGATGTGGTCTCCACTTTGAGTTGCACTGTTCATTCACATTTCTGTCATGATGCACCTGTGCCTCAAAAGTATAATCAGGAGAATCTTTACAGAGTGATATCTAACGAAGAGTCCTTGCTATTATTGCAGATGGCAAGGAAAACAGCTTCTGCTGCTGATTCTTCACTCTTTGGTGAAAAGTAAACTCAGTCTTGGGGCTTATTGTAAGAGAGAGAAAGAGCTTATTTTGGAACGTGTATGGACAATGCACCTCACAGAACAATCAAAAAACACCTCGAAGGCTCTAAAGGTAACTACTCTTTCTTTTTCTCGAGACTGCCCACTCATACTCTGGGCAAACTGTAGCAGTCTTGCTTAAATCCTGAAGAATACCTGCATGTGTAATTGGAAAATGTAGAGGTGAGCTTTAAAGCATCAGCTACAAATCCAGGTAAGTAGGGTATTTCAAACATCATTGGAGGCTTCCTTGGTCAGACAAAAGTACATGTAATACATGAGGTCTTTGAGTGGCCATTTCTTCACAAAAAGCATGCACATAGCCTGAAATGTAGTTGGATAGAATGTAATAAGCAAATTTAACTACTGAAGTGCAGCAACAGGTCCAGCAGAACTGCAAAACGGAGCATTATNGTGGCAAAAACAGAGGTAGATTTGCCTGTTACCTCAGAGTACTGTGAAAAGCAGCCTGGAAGTTTGTGAACAGACTCATTCATTACAAGCTTCAAACAAGAGCCTGGTTTACCACCACAGGGAGAATCTCTACAGAGAAGATGAGGAAAGCTCAGATGATGGCACAGCTGATAAAAACAAAATCCACTATTGGTAACAATAACATTAACAAAGACCCAGTACTGGTCTCTGCTGTATTCTAATCTCTTCCCCACACGGCCTGAAACTCTCACAACCATCACAAAGAGTAACAAAGAAAAAACACCTTTAATGGCTGTAAGAATCTGTCTCTACCTCAACATTAGCCCTTTGGAAGCTATTATGGATGGCATTGTTTTACAACACTAAGAAGCCTTATGAAATCTACCCACTGTGAAGCTAATATAAACAGATAAGCTTTTAGCCATCATGTAGCAAACTCAATTGCACCATTAAACAAAACTTACTTGTGAGTTCTCAAAGGAATCTTATGTCAGCCAAAATTAATATTATACAAATAAGGCCGACTAAAGAAAAATGCCATGGTCTGCTGTACAGCTTCCTAACTTTGTATACACCCATGAAAAATCTCATATATCTCAAAATACTTCACAGTTAAGAACTACGACTATTTTGAATGTCATTTGTCTGTAAGTACCCCTAAAGGAGCAGTGGTTGGCAAAAAAAAGCAAATGTGAAAAACTGACAGGAAAAGAAATTGTTATTTAAAAGGCAACAACAATTCAATTCTTCTAACTGGTCCATTTTAATCCCATATGGAATTGAGAAACACTTGAAATTTTGGACAAGGGTTTAAGAGATGGTATACCCACTATAATGTATTTGCTAGTTCTACTTTTCAAACTTGAGAACATCAAAGCGATCTAGGCAGAATTTTGTCTATTTCACCTAGTCTAAGCCTGACCTTAATATTACTTGAGATTATTTTTTTTTTAAATTAAAAACCTCCTAAATTCTGATTTAATATTATTAGGTTGCTATTATTAAAAATTTAGGCAGGATATACACTATGTATGTAGCACTACTAAAGCTTTGTCCTTTGCTTCAATGTCAAATGAAACTCAGCTAATCATGCTCATTTAAAACACAAAACTACAAACTAGTCCCATAATTACCCAAAGAAATGTCCACTTGAAATTGTGGGTACTTCAAACAGAATTGTGTTCTGCATAATAGTGGTAAGATATAACAACTTAGAACTTAATCCTCAGTCTTCTACATTTACGTAATCAGAACTGAGTAACTTCGTAGGTATCTCATGCTCCAAACATTCAGCTTATTAATTCAAATACAAATCATATGCAAATGTTATTAAACTAATAAATGCAAAGTCTGCTTGTCCTTGTTGGCTCCTATTTCAAAACCTTCAGAGGCTTATTCTGAAACATGCAATTCAAAGACTTCTAATAGAAAACCCTTTCCCAGCTAGTGAAGAAGCTTCAGTTACAGTTCTTTTTGGAATAGCAGTGGCTCCCAGGACACGGGGAAACTATTCATATTAATGCAAGTCATTTAGGGCAAGCTGCCCAGTGCATATTCTAATTGTAGGTTAGATTACTATAGTAAACCAGCACAAGGTACTAGAGTAATAGTAACTTGGATATGGGATGTTTCTGTTAAGTTCAAGGAAACATTAAATGGAGGTTATACAGCTAGGAAACCACCATCAAGTTGATAGACTTTAGTAATAATAATTTATCAGCCAAGACAGACATTTTCTACTTTAAAATCCATCCAAAACAGGACGGATAAAGACGTTATGCTTTATCTCTGAAAAATCACATTGTATTTTTTGCCAAAGAGCAAAAAAACACAATATAATGTAGAAATCTATATTTTTTGCATATAATATTCACAACTGTATAACCATTGATAAAACTGTTTATGTATAAATATTCATACAGTATTCAACTTGGATTTTATATTTATGATTCCTGCATTTTGTTGTGTTTTGGTCCTAAATTATCACAGAAATTCCTAGTAGAACATCTGCAACAATTAGAAAAAGCTGGTCTCCAAAATCTAGAAAATCTGAATATCAACTGAAAAAAAACCTGTTTTGCAGCAATGATACACTATAATCAGGACCATTAGTGCAGAAGGAAATAAATAATACTGTATTCAGAGCAGGTGCTGAATTGAGTGAATTAAATATTATCTGAATCTCGTATACAGTTTGAAGAATGCAGATAAAAGAGAATATTGAATGGTTGTTTATTATTTAGTCATCATTCACATTTTGAAGTAAACAAAAGCAGATACAAAAAAAATAGAAGAAAATGTAACTAAAGATTATATTGCTTGAAAAAGAATTTTAAAAAGCCTTTACTCTAGCACTGTTTAACATCTAAGTGCTTGACTTTGCAATCTTTTTCTTCTTAAAAGAAAGATATTGGCAGAAGCTTTTGTTATTTTTTTATACCATTGATTTATATCATTGATATGCAAGACTCAACCATTGCTAAATGACTGGTGTTCTGCAGTATATCTATGAATATAGATGGATGCATATATATACATAGGTACATATAATCACACAGATATATATGCATATACATATACATAATGCATCTCATGAGAAGGATGATTTTTCTCCTAAAACACTGAAAGAGACTTGGTTTAGATTTCAGCTCAACATCTATATGTCACAGATGTCCAGCTGTAAACTTTAGAGAGCACTAGCCCTCTTTCTTTTAGTCTTTGTCTTATCTTGGTATCAAAGACTTGCACCACGTGTTATATGTTGTCTGGGACCATGGAACTAGCATTAATAAGAGATATGCAGGAAAAAACAAAGATAAAAGAGTTTGTGCTCTGAAGTTCAGCTCTTGCACAGACGCTTCTATAGCCTTAACGCTGACACTACTTCTAATATATAAGGAAATTTAGCATATGCCCAACTCTTTCAAGATCTATCCTCAAACGGCTCTTTTGTTTTAGATGATTTTTTTTCAAACAAACACCAGTAAATAGAAGCAAAACACAAATAAGGAAGGTGAAATGATTCTACCTCTCTTTCATCCATCTTCAGCCATTGTTTGGGATCATCTTCTGTGGCTAGGAAAGCTATGAGATCTAAGGCAGTAAGCCTTGTCTGACGTCTGGATGACACAAAAATAAGAACAGGCTTGGCTGGAGAATGACTCCGAATTGCTGTTGAGCAAAACAGAATTTGAGAATTAGATCCTTTATTGACAAAAATTAGAGTTTCTCTTTGCAATCCCATAACAGCTGATAGACCACTCTGCAGATGACATACAGGTATGTCTATTGAGTCTCTATTCTGCTGGATGGATAATGGATACAACTGAGGTGAGAATACACCACCTCTGAACCAAAACTACACTTAGCTGAGTCTCAGCCGATTTCCCCTGCTACTTCAGTGATCACTGCAAGCTAATTAAGAGAACCAGTTATGAAAAAAACCCAACAAAACACCACAAAACCTAGACGAGCTTTCTAGACTTCAAGCTTGAGAAATTCTCTATCTCAGCCTAATAAGTATGTTAATGTTTTTTCTACACTACTGTCACAGACTAAGTGCCATGAAGGTCTAAAATTTGCTTTCTGTCTGACCCAAAGCTCAAACTGCATCAACTCATGTCAGCCTATGAAGGATCACTTCAATCTAGCAATATCAGAAAAGGTAAAAAAAGTAGAAAGTGACTTTTCAATAGCTGCAGTGAAAGTGGGCATTACAGTACAAGAGAACTTTGTTTCTGTGTTTACTAATTATTCTGATATATTTAAACCAGTTATGTTTTAGGATTTTTTAAAAAAGCATTTTCTTGCTCAGCCAATCTTTGAAAAGTTTCAGCTTGCAGTGAAATTTTTATGGTCTCAGGAATAAGTATTGCCATGAAAATGCTAAAATAACCTTGACTGTATCATGTCAAACAAGTGGGGAATGGAGCGTGCAATAAATCATATTTATAGAGATTTTCTAACTTCAACAAGCACTAGAAGTATAAACAGGTGTACCTAGAATTTCAAATACTCTCTCTAAACCACATATAAATCTGTTTGTGTGTTTTCTCATGTAATTCTCATTCAAGAAATTAAATTTATGTATTGTTAATTTCTGAAAACTATTTCATACTGCCCACCAGCACATATTATTCCCCAGTTCCTGAATACTACCCAGCATGTGCTCCTGCATATGCGCACGCGATGCAGTTGTGAAATCACTGAAATAGGATAATTCATGTGTATTTATATCTTACAACTATATATGCCGAAATACCTATATATTTTAAAAGTCCAACATCTAATGGATTTTTGTTGCTTCAGGAACAGGTGTGGCAGCATAGCCCAAGACAGATTTATTGTTCATTAGTGTTTTCGTACAACGCTCTTGTGGAGGTGTAAATAACCCGAGCTGTCAAGATTGGTCTCTAGTCCACAATCAATACTTTGCTTCTGTCATAAGGCTAATTAAAGCAGCTAAAAAGTCCCCTCACAAATGTCACCTCACAATCAACAGCAGTTCAGATTACAAAATTTATTTTGGAGGTTATTTTTAATTGATATAATAAATATTCCTTATGTAACCAAAACAAAATACGTTCAAATAAAATACAAGAGAGTTTTTCTTAAGTCTATATTGCTTGCCAGCTTGGTTAAGAATAAAAAATTGGAAACAGAAGCAAATCTGGATGCACTACAAATTTTGAATTTTATGGTTATTGCTTTGAAACTAGAATTATAGGAGGTTAGCCTGACTTGCAACTTCTGTTCACAATTTTTTAATGCTTACATGCAGTGGTCCATATGAAAATACCTCAGCAGATTAATAATATGAATGGTTTTATTGCTTTCTAAATTTCAAATATTTTTACACAAGTATTTCTTTCTGGTGTCAAACACTAAGAGAAAACACATTTTATTTCCCCTTCACTAACACTAATTTTATTCTTCTGTTCTAAATACATTACATTCCTCTGCTACATGTTGCATTTGCAGCACACTTCATGTTTCAGACAAATAGCTTTGGGCCATTAGCAGAGCAGATTCCCCCAATACACGCCAAGAGCACATACAGTAACACATGCTGCAAATGTGCTGCAAATGAACTGTGTAAAGTCCCTTTTTCTTTTACAGAAAGAAGGAAAAGGTCTAGGAGCTTGTTGCTTACCCTGAAAAGCGGGTTTGTTCATGCTGGCCATGCGAGGACAGTAATGCTGGCCAGGGAAGCCCTGAATGTGCACCTCCAGGGGAACCGGGCGCACCGACGGTCGGAAGTTGAACAGACCCATCTAAAAGAGAACAATTTTTTCAAGTTTAACCTTGAATCATCTTATCAATTGCTATTTTGTTTTTCTGCAGGAAAAATATATATCCATTTTCTAAAACTTTTTTCATACCTGATTAATGTTTAGCCAGTCAGCAAGGTCTCTGGCATTTGCTAAAGCAGTGGATAAACCAACTACTCTTACAGGCTTCTCTGTGTGAGATGAGATAAAGTTTGTTCGAGACACAATGACTTCCAATACTGGGCCTCTCTCATCCCCTAGTAAATGAAAAATCAATTGAAAAACAGAGAAAAAGAAAAGGTTCAGATATCAAAAAGTATGTTCACACCATGAGTAACAGCACACTCCTTTAGCAATCATTTAGCAATGATTCTGATCAAAAGCAGCGAAACATGCTCACCTAGAAGATGGATCTCATCTATTATAAGAATGGCAACCTTCTGAACATAGCTTCTGTTCTGCCAGCTTCTGCTGACACCATCCCACTTCTCTGGGGTAGTAACAATCAGGTCAGCTTGGGCAATAGCTCTCATATCAGGAGTCACATCTCCTGTCAACTCTACAACCCTGTAATCAAGAAGAACAGTGGCTTGGCTTTACTAAGCTTTAAAACATCTTAATGTTCAAAAATTTATGCCTTAACTTAAATTCTTAAAAGAGGAAAGAAACAAAATTAAGCAAAGTGATTTTGCTTCTTATCAAATACCTTTAACAGGATTTTCAAAATTGTTTTAAGTAAATAAACCTGTCTCTTTGTTTTCCTAGTAAATATCATTTAAATACCAAATAACGTTCCTTAGCAAAATCATATAAAAAGAAGAGGACAAATATAAGTCCCAACCAATGGTCAGTTGTTCAAAATGAAGATAACATAATACTGGTATGTAATGTGAATCATAAATCCTATCACAGACAGGATGAAAGCTTTCATGGAGGCTACCAAGTCACTGCCTGTTGTTCTGCATAGATCTCTGGTATGAATAATGAGGCTAAACTGCAGTGTGTATTGCATTTGCTGGTTAAGGTCCACTAGGGTGCAGAAATTAGCCTGAGATCACTTTTTGAAGAAGATTAGAAGAGTTTTCCCAATTCTTTGCAGCATTTGTGATGATCCATCATTTTAGATGAATCCATTATAATGGGATTTTGACATTTCAATGACACATTCTACATCTAGTTGAACCAGTTGAATCTAAATCTAATAAAAATTCCTCAAAGTAATCTGTATCTTCTGTTCAAAATTTCAGACACAAGTAATTGCAAACTTCAGAGAAGAAATATTACTATAAAATATTTTTCATTGCTTTGATAACAACAGGAATATTACCGGTAATTTAATGTACACAGAACAGCATCTCTTTCTCTTGTGGCATGCTTTGAGCTTAACTTAGGAAAAAGGCGATATTTAGGAAAGGTGAAGGACCTAAATAATGCATCTGGTGGATAAAAATTTTAATTCAGGAAACTGTAATTTTGGAAAGTATCAACATGACTGATATACGTTATAGATCATGAAGTAATGCCTGAACTCCAATGCCTGGGACAATCAGGAATAAATGTTACCAAGGAATAAAATTATATTAATTTATATATGAAGGACATAATATGACTATTATTATACAGTTCATGCAAGTCCTTACAGCTGAGGTTTCTAATGAGAGCTTATTTTGACTTACATTTTCAATTTCCAAAGATATTGTGGACTGAAATCTGGGCTTTGTATTTTTTATACTGGCAAGCAATGAGAACAAAAATAGCTGGGTATCAAAGTATATCCCTTTCTTAGGTTTGATTTTGATCTATCACTTTTGATCTATCATTTTTGATCTTCATTTTGATCTATCACTACAGTGACTATTGACAGAACTTTTCAAGTACTAGAAATTTGAAGGACAGTATAAAACCAAACCCCTTTTGGAAATACTCATAAGTATTTTGAGATTTTATTCATACTTGATGAGCTGTTCTTTTGCTTCTCAATTCTCTGATTAGGTAAGGAGAAACATACTTTTTACCAAGCTTTTCTTCAATCCTAACTTTCCAGTCCTCAATCCTCTCACGGACGAGTGCTTTTAAGGGTGCAATATACACTGCCTGCAAAAGAAAAGGCACAAAGTTAGAAGTTAAACAAGAAATCTTTATGAAAGTGTACCTACAACACATAGTATTTGTGAGATTTGAACATACTCATAATCTATAAAATAAATAAGGTCTGAGTCCCTTAAATGACCTAGAGAAGGATTATATTTAAAACAGACGTAATGCTTGAAAATACTGTTTTGTCTCCTGAGAAATTAATAAGTAAATAAATTCAGATAAAGAATAATTTCTTGAAAATAAAGTATTCAGCATACCTTTTGAAATCAAAACCCACTTGTATAAATTATGGGGGTTTTTTGTCATGACTATAAAATTTGCACGTTAACATTCTGGAATAGACACAATCTGAATTTGTAGCAAGCAATATCTTACCTGATTTCTAGTTATGTCATTAAATTATTAAAACATGACCAATTAAATAAAAAAGCTGATTATCTTAAGCAAAATGTCCCAATATTTTTCCTAAAGAAGCCTGCAGAGCAGAGGGGAATACGCTCACATGTACAAAAAAATATTTACTTACAGATTTATGGTTAAAAATTCTAAAGCTTTTGAACATGAAGAAACTGCTACATGAAGAATTCACATACAGTCTTTGAAATATATAGCCAGGCTTACATCTTTATTAAAACCTAAAAGATACATTCCTTTGAGAACTGGCTATTTTGTACGTCTCTCAGATAAGTTGAAAGTGTATGAGTGACTTATTTACCTCACTTGGACTAGCAAATTGCATGAAGATATTTATTCAAAGATGAGTAAGGAATTTATGTACACAATTTCTGTCAATAGAAAGGTTATACTTTTTTAAAATCTCCCAGTCAGATACAAATATCTTTTCAAAAGACTTAAAAGCTAAAATGTGGTTAACTAAGACAATATGGCTAAGGCAAGAAGCAGATATATATTCACTTTGAAAACAAAACTCCAAAAGGTGAGTTGTTCAGCTTCTGGCAATTTAAAACACAGGGGGGAGCTGGAACAGAATATTGGCTTGTAGTAATTAACTGCACCTTATTTGTTTAAATAATAGAGAGACTGGGCTAGTTGTACTCACATGGAAGGGAACTAACAGATGTAAAACGGTACCACTGCTAGTAGAAGGAGATTAAATGCAGTTAAGTAAGGATGAAAAGGAAATCCAGCATGCCTGCATGTCATGTTTGTAGATTTAGCTCTAGTTACCAACTGATTAAAATAAATAGTTGAAATAAAAGTGCAATGTACCTAATGTATTTTGTATCTGCACACATACAAATTGGAGAAAGTAAAATTCAGCTCCCCATAGTTTTCTTCTAAACTTTTCTATTGCTGAAAAAATACTCATAACAAAATTATTCTAGTAAACCTCTTTTACAAACCTTTGATGTTGGATACTTGTTAAAAACTCTAAAGATGGCTAATTCAGCTGCAACAGTTTTTCCAGAACCTGTAGGTGCTCCAAGAAGAACATTGCAGTCCGTGTGATAAAGAGTATGAAATATCTGTGTCTGGATAGGGTTGAAGTGTGTGAATTTGTACAGGACTTCATATTCACGATGTCCCAAGGCTGTGATAGGCAAAGGCTGAAGATCCAGAAGCTCTAAAACCACAAAATAATCGTAAGTGCATGACAGGAGATGCCATGACACAGCTTGTTATGAAGATAAATACATTACCCAGTAATTTTGTGGAAAACAATTTACACTGAAAAATGTTTAACTTAGTATCTCATATGACAGAGAGTACACATTTGGTTAATTGTTCACTTTGATGAAGAAAAATGACAAGTTGTTTTTACAGCTCTGAAATTTTTCTGCAAGTAATTTTTCAAGTACTCTGATAGCTGTGAATCAGTTATTTGCATATATTAATATTTTTCTTATAGCTGTTTTATTTATACCCACTTGTAGTAAGTTCTAAACTCACTGTGTTAGATCATATTTATGTCCAGCTTCTTATGAGATAACAGAATGTGGAGTACTTAAAGTTCAAGGGAAGAAAAATCTATTTAAGAAGGAAGGATTCTCTGGAGTTTCCAAATTGATGGAGTAATACAAATCAGATGAGTACAGCTAAATTTTGCATCTAATCCTTTAAATGTATAATTAAAGACATAATCTTAATAAACAAACAAACAGCTTTTCAATATATAATTCTCAATATATCTTGAGGGCATCTGCTATCCAAATAATTAGAGATTGTGGAATTTGGAAGATGATATATATAACCAGATTGGATTTGGAATCCTACCAAATTAAGGAGACTGCAGTGATTCTGCTATGCAGATGCTTGCTTTGAAGTTTGGGTTGTTTTTTTTTTTTTGTGGCTGGAGGTCTCCTTGTCTTTTCAGGGTGCTTCACATTAAGGTATGATATGGGAGTCATAAAATCTACTGAGGCAATGATGCCTAATATTCTTCACATGCTTTTCACTGATACCTTATGGCTGTTTTATCATTCCCATTGAAACAGCGATTTCTTGGGTTCTGTTGAGGAGAAAGAAGGGGTTTTTTGCCTAGCAGAGCCTCTACGTACTTCATTGTTGAGTGGGAACCAGATGGGAATTGAAATCAATTACCATAAATCCTAGAGGCTCCATAACTGGTGATGTGTAAATATCTTTCTGTTTCTTCTGAATAGTAGTCAGTGATCAGTCAATTAGATAAAAAGGTTACACATGCTTTTCCAGACAGTGTAGGTACAGTATAACAATAGCTAAACACTTCACAAACACATGTGAATTTATGCATGCCAAAGGACAACACTGTATGAGAACTGTGCATTTCTGAAGGCACTCACTTAACAGACTGCTAGATGAGCCAAATGTAATTACAGTGGAAAGGTTTTACAATGACATCAGGCCCAATGAATGTATAAAGCAATTTATGTATCCAGAAAAAAAGAAGCAAAACACAAACATATGCTTCTGTGCCAAGTGTTAAAACAGGAGGGGGAGGGGAAGGCCACAACTTGATGAGAGGAAATGTGATGTTCAGTGCTGTAACAGTACTTGGGATGAAAAATGTATCTCAGCAAAAATAGTAAAATTTTTCATAATTTCAAAATGCTAGCATTGTTTGTTCTTTGCTGAATATCATTCATAAGACAGTCTAAGATTATTTGTAACCAGAAGAAAATTAATGATTGCAAGCACTAAGCTAAGACATACTGTAACACAGAGATTTGCTTAGTTTTATATGACAGGTTCAGTTTTCTTATGGTTTATAGGGAACCTGGAGTAACTCAAAGGCTGGTACTATATTGAGATGAAATGAAAACTCCTGCATTTTGTTCAGGAATTGAAAAGCTTAGAGAAGAAGAAATATCACAAAGTGGAATTCCATAAACTTTTCTACAATGTAGCAGAAGTAAGAGCTTTATTGCGCTACCATAAAAAAACCCCAATATGAGAAGTAACAGTTAAAGAAAAATTATCAAATTTGAAATTACCTGTGTGGGGTGGATGTCTCTCTGGAAGGATCAAATGTTGAAAATTTATGATACATACAGCCTCTGCTCCTAACCATCTATCAGACACAGCTCGAATGTAATATTGAGAAGGAAGAGGTTCAAAAATTGGGATTGTGAACACCAGCAGCTGAGGTTCTTTAGTAATGACCTAGTACAGACATGTAGAGAATAATTACTGCACAGAAAAATCAGTAACTTGAAAAATCATAGTCTTTCTCACTTTCATAAGCACTGCTACCACAAAACAATAAAGTATGTGTGCAAATGTTTACATCTTTATAAAATATTTTACTGCCTGGAATGAATTTTGTTTCTGTAGACTTCAAAAGATAAAAATAAGGCTAGCTCTTCGTCTTGTTCTTTAATAGACAAAATCATTACAGTCTTTATCATCTGAAAATAACTATCTCAGCAAAGGAGGAAGAGAAAAAGGGACATTTGAGCTTAGAAAAAATTGTTGTGGAAGTCCAAGCTGATCAACTATATCTGAATTTGAAAGCTGTACTGCTGATTTGAAAATCTGCTTGACTGACTTAACAAATCCACATCTCACTAACTTTGTTTCTGTCTTGCTATGAGATTCTGAAAGAAGTCCATTACCTGCTTCTTTTGAATGATGAAGTACTCTGAATGATAAATGTGATCATTAGTAGGGTCTTCTACCCAAATCCACCAGGGCTCTCCAACACTGCCATGTACCTGTATGAGTAGAAAAGATAGTTTTGTTTTAGTTGTAACAAGATTCTCTAGGTTTGCTAAAAAAAGTGAATGTATTTCTGATTGACACAGGCTCATAAAGGAATACAGAAATTAGAAGTAACAGAAAAATAATGTTTTGAATTAGATCAGTCTGCTTGAAGATTATGCTTCAATAAGGGTTTGCTTAAGGTACACATAATACAAATGAACATGATACAAATGCAACTGAAGGTCCTGCCTCAGCTGTTTATGAAAAGACTGAACCCCCAGGGTTCCCTCTAGGCTCCTAGGAAAGAACACCTTTCTTTTATTCCTCCCTGTACTTCTGCCTTTGGGTTCTTTACAGAGGATTGTTATTTGCAATTGCCTGCTCATTTTTCAGTCAAAAACATTCTCTCTGGAAAAACTGGACACTGAATTGTGACATTCCCCTCCTCTCTCTCATCCCCTCTCCTCTAGAAAGATATAATAAGTACATTCAGAAGACTGTAGATGTAGCCACTGATACAGGTGAAGTGAGAAGAACATAAAGAGAGCCGTCACTTAATGATTTCCCATGCAATCTGGCAACACCTCTTTTCAAACCTAGATTTTTATTTGCTTTGTTGGTACCTTACTTTGCAATGACAGCAATGCCAGGAATCATAGCTAGGTGTGATGCTAAATTAAGATTTTCTGTTTCTTTGTCAGACTAAATAACGTTTGTCAAGGTACAAACATTTTACTTAAATATCTAGGAAAGTAAGAAAAATGCCTGGTAAATGAGTATGGAAGACATTCTATTAAATGAATGTAGATTTCTGGTGTTTCTGATAGGGACTGTGATAAGTTGCAAAACCAGGAGATGAAAACAAAGTTGGATTTTTTCCTAAATCTAATAGGAAAAAAGACAAAGTGCATAGTTGCTTCTAATGGCATTTTTAATGCTCCAGCAATCTGGTATTGATTCACACAGCACAAATTATTTTCAGCATAATTCATTACTGTGTCTGTCAGAAAACAGTCTGTACTGGTTTGTGAAGACAAAACTATGTACAAAGTATAAAACTAAGGTGCTTTTCTTTCTTTTTTACCACAGTTGCACAATAGACAAATAGATGGAGTGTCATTAATTTTAATTACATTTGAATTTCACTTGCAGCTTCATTGGGAACTGAAGCAGGGCAACTGAAATGACATGCAGGTGACATTTTGAAAAATGACAGTGAGACTACTATTTCATCAGGGTTTAGGAGCATTTAAGAGAATTACGGAAGGCAATTAAGTTCAAAGCTCAGAAATTTTATTATTAACTGTAATAGCAACCTAATTTTGGAAAGTCCCACGAAAAAACTGCATGGAGTAAGCAGGACAATCTGGGAACAGGAACATAACATTTTACCCAATAATGATTTTCAAGAACTCTGGGGAGCTCTTAAGAACTGGCACATACCTGTATTTTGGGCAACTGTCACCCTAAAACTGTACGTTTGATATATGATTCAGCTAATTAATACTACTGCCTTATTCTGCATTTCTGCTGGACTACTTCTGGATGCATTAAGGCTTAATTGCTCTATCTGGGTATGTTTATAGTCCTTTTCTTCTAACATTAGAATAAAAATTTGGGATTTGAGTCACACAATTTCACCAAACTAAAGAGCTCCCTGGACTGAAGCCTAGAGATCAAGTTGATGTCATATCTCATGACTACAAAAATATATCTTCTTTCTCTTGTAATATCAAGAGCAAAGCTTGTGATGAGATCATTATAGAATTAATTATCCAGGTAAAGGAACAATCTTAAAACCATGAAATATTAGTCAAGCAGGGTATTTCAGCTAAGCATGGTATTTAAAGTTTTTGTAACTAGTTTTATTCGATTACTGCAATCTTCAGATAGAATTTTTTAGCAAGTAACTCTCATACTGATTAACAGCTAAAACTCTAAGTTTCTGAGAAGCTTGCTAAAATAATGTGATGATAGAGAAGCAGTTTCAGAGTGTCTATGCTTGAATTTGAGACAGTTATTCATTTTCAGAGAGGATTAAAATTTAACAGCTTTAGTTATTTACTGTGATAGAAGTTTCATTAACTGAAGAAACAGGAAAATCAACACCACATTACAGAAATAAAAAAACCCAAAACTTTTCCAAGTTTTTATGATTACCACTAAACAAATTCACACAAAAACAGATCCATAAACTTAATTGATAAAACAATCATAATGTTTCCAAAGCAACCATCAGAAAAATTGTATAAAGGGGTCATGGCAGAAAATAGATTTTTGACAAAATTTTGCTCTAAATTTAGAAGTTTACAATCAAAACAACACTATAATTTTGTGTGGATCCTTTTTCAACTTGTAAAGATACAGAACTTAGATTTTGCAGAAAAACCTAACAATGGATTGAGAAATGACTTTGTATTAAAATAAAGTTTAATATAAAGAACATTAATTTTTTTTTAATCTTTAACAGATTACAGGTAAAGCAGATGAAAGACTGAACAATAAAAACTTGTTTCAATCCTAAAATTTTTTTTCCTTCTGAAATACTGCACATAAAAAAGGCAGAAAAAAATATTTCATGTTATAGTTCTTGTCAGGAATCCATTCAAATATTTCTTCATTAAATCTAGGTGACAAGCAAAATCAAACTTTCTATATTTTGACTGCTAATCTCCGATCTATACAATAAGTTGGTGAAACTTCCATCAGAAAATAAAACACCTTTTGGCAGGGAAAATAAAATCTATAATAATTTAAATGTCTGTGGAATAAAGCTCTCATTTTCTTATGATTAAGGTAAACTTGTAATCTAAGGGATTTTAAAAATAGTTTTTTAATAAAATAACAGATACTTAATATCCACATTTCAGAATAAGTTATCTTAAATGCAAATCTCATAAGTGTAAAAGATGAAAATTATGTTTTCCCATTGATGTATCTTTTTTCCTATAAAAAGTTTCAGAAGTAACAGCAACAATACAACGCCCCCATGTGGACATTTATATCTCATTTAGGTTTATCTTAAATGTATGTCTAATGAACAGATTTTGAATCAAAGGATATAGTATAGCTAAATGTGCAACTTTTACAACTCCTTTCATATAAATTTGCACCATAAAATACAGATGAACATAATTGCAAACTTATCTCAGATTTTTTGTTCAGACAAAAAAAGGCACTGATATTGTGAATGTGTATTTGTGATGCCAGGAGGAACAGCAGAACCTGGCATACATGAACTGCTTTTCAAGGCTTTTCTGTGTCTGACATTCATTCATAGATCAGACAGCCATTCATGTCTCCCTTTTTCTTGCTTCTCCTTAGTGGGCACATAACTGTAATTTGTGTGTGACTACTGTGAATATTCAGTATTAAGCATTTGCCTCAATGTATTATACACAGCCCAATGTTATAAGGATTAACAGAAATAAAAAGATGATCTCTCTCTGCTTTCTTCAACTCAAGTCATAAAAGTAATTCCATTCCTATCATGAAAGTTGCTTTTTAGCTAAAATAAATGTTTTTTTCTAATCCAATCAGCTATGGACACCCAGTGATCATCTCCTTTGCTGAAGCTAAACTAATGCTTCTCGTCTTGCCTCCTGCTCCCTGTTTTCCTACCTGGTCATTCCACGTGAAGTCAGGAGCGATGCTCAGCCGAACGCGGAGCACTGTGCGGGTGATTGGCTGGATCGTGGCTTCCATTATGACGGAGGGGATTTGATGGACACACTGTTTTACCTTTAACCCGATTTTCACATGATGCAGCATATGACCTGCCAAGAAAACATCAGGTGTAAGGAATTTGCATGTCCAGGAAAAAGCATACGGCTCTGACTTTCAAATAGGCTTTTAGAGAGAAGTATTGTTGCTTGATTTGCTCTTGGGTACGTAAATGTCTGACTCTCTTGACCTGGCATGTCTGAATATTTTGTAATACTTAACTTGAATTAGCAATTTAAAGCCTTGAAAAATCAGTATTAACCCCCCTGTTGGCTATAACTAAGGGGTTAAAATAACTATTAAGAATTCACACTGAAAACATTATGTTAAGCTAGTTCCCTCTCCTTCACTGACTTTTTGACCAGGCTCTTACCAAGCCATATAGTTCTTTTTCAGAGCACAAATAACAGCTTTTTACTTGATTTGAACTTTTACAATTTCTGTGTAGCGATTCAAAGCAGACAGAATGGTTTTCATAAAACTGAAAAAACATATTTAATAGGTTAAAAATGCTCATAAGTAAATATATCACAGCAGCTCTGATCTTTCAGAATATACCAGTGTGTAACTGAGACAAAGGAAAAAATATTTTTTTATTTTCTATTGTAATAATGGTAACTAAGGCAATAAAGCCATTAAATACAAGTCCTACTTGTATTATACAGCTCAAATCTCTGTTCCCTTGCTCTTAATTTTATATATAAAACAAAGCATGTAGCAGTGATTTCGTTTTTTTCCTGAAATTATTCCACCTTCTAGTTTATTTAGGAAAAAACTGGCTTATTTACTACATTTTCACTGAAATTGTTAATGTAATTACGTGGAGCATATTTTAGATTTTAATTGTGATGGTCACAAATACTCCCTGTTAAAATCTACCTTACAAATAGCTACTGATAGTTTTCTGATATCATTATGTGGTTCCCGTGCATACTTACTTGTTTGAAAAAAAAAATTTAGAAAAGGAGAAGAAGTCCTATTATTTGCATTATGTGCAAAGTGAAAATGTGATACAAGCCTTTTCTTGCAATTACAAGACATTAGGAGCATAGCATCTTGAAATTGCTATTTTTTTCTGTTGATAATGACTTTCCCTTTTCAGTTTTTCTTATTTAACAAATTGGCAGAGAGATTTGTCTCACACAGGTGTTTATACTCTGAAGTAATGAATGGTGACCTTGCTTAAGAATCAAACCCCTAACCAAAAGTTCTAATACATATTAAATCAGTTTAATTTGTGGTTGGTAAAATAATTGTATCTCCAACAAGGGGATTATTAAAAACCAAACCCATTATGTTGGTACACCTTGATATATGCAGCATTATAGCAAACTTGCACAGTGAGTAGCTTTTGCAATTAGAGGTAAAACTTCAGAAATCATGTCAAATAAAGGCAGATGACAAATATTCAGATATGACTCAAAAAACTTATGTAGGTAAGTACACTTTTCCAAGGAAAAAAATCTCTTTATCCTAATGTGTGAGGTGAACTGTGTTTGTACAGGACAGCACTGAGGTTTTTATGTGCTAGGGGAAATAACACTCCTCTCCCAACTTCTACAAAATATTATAAAACTTTCTGCCCCTAACCCTCTCTTTTTTGTTTAAAAGGCACATTATGAGAAACTATCAATGGCATTTAAGAAATATGAAAACACTCTAAACAAAAGCTGCCTGAGAAAAGAGGCATGTCTAAAAAAAAAAAAAAAAAGGGAATAAATTTTGCTTATTCTACAATGTTTGTCATCTGTATTCTGAAAAGAACCAGACTGTTTATCTCAGCTAACACAGTGATTTCCTGCCTTTCTGGAAACTCCATGGTTACATTGCAATAGCTCATAGATTGGTGTTGACCAGTTCATGGTACCCTGGAATCCAGGATCTGTGCACACAGCATGCTCTCCATTCACTGGGAGAGCTGGCACCTTTCTGATGCTTCCATCCCAAATCCATGGGCTAAGTTAGCCAGCCAGCTCCTGTCTTTGTTACTCTATCTCCAAGGTCTCCATAACATTTAAAATGGAAGAACCACTGAAGACTGAAACTGGCCCTGTGGAGTAAGAAAACAAGGCAGCACCTGGAAGCTGTGCTTTTTCTCATTTCAACATGCTTTGAATTCAAAATAAAAATAAGGTGGCTGCCAGGCAAGCACTTCCTTCACAGGCCTGAGAAAGAGAGACAGGAGAGGAGGAGGTGAGCCACGTAACTGCTTCACAGAGATACACAGATCAACCTTCTTTGACATTTATAAGGCTGGAGAATAGGAAATATCATTATGTATGGTCAGCAGTGACCTGTTTTCACAGTCAAATCCCATGTCTCATCTACTTTCAAACCAAGTTAATATAAAACAAAACTAGACAAATTGCAGGTATTTATAGATAAATTTCCATCTTCTCAATACTGTTTCCAATTCACTGAAGGAAGTAAAACTGGTTTTATATTTTTAGACAGAATTTCCTGCTTTTCCAAGTGTGGGTAGGAGGAGAAAGAACAATTAAAAAAAACCCCAAAAAATAAAAACAACAAACCAAACTAAAAACAGCTCCACAAAACCAAGCAACAACAACAAAATAAAAAACCTCACTAATATAATTAATGGAAAAGAATACTAAGCACTAAAAGACACCACAAATACACAAAAAATTAATAGATGTGAATTAAAAAGTGATATAACACTTCAGAATTAAAAATTGTAAAGCTAGCACTTAAAATAAAATGCAATGTTTTTAATACATTTAATATTACTATATTAAAACACAGTTAAAGTAAGCTTCTAGAATTTTGTCATAGTCTTTTGGTTTAACTTATTAAATAAAAATATCTATATCTCTAATTCTGAAAACTTTTATATATTTATTTAACTATTTCCAGCCTAGAATAGGCACTTAACAAAATTTTCTAAGCTAGGAATTTAGTTCTCCTGCAAATGAAAGAAATATTAAGTTAGATGAGACAACTTTTAAGCAGTATGAATGGCATTTTTATTCTGTAAATTAGATTTTTCCAAAAAATGACAGTTTGTTTAGCAGCAGGTTGGCAATAGCAGGTGCAAACAAAGTCCAAATTAAAAGAAAAAGAAATGCATTATAAGTGAATTTTTTTTTCCAACTTCAACCAGTTGGTGGGCAGTTTATGCACAACAATTTATACAGACTTACTAGAAATTGTCATTATGTCTATCAGTAGGCTTGTGGATTTTCTCATTATTGGACTGTCAAAACCTTTAAAAAATTCCATTAAGGTTTTGCTGCAATGACACCAGTGACAATGAATTCTCCATGTTCAATGAAAATTAATGCAGTCTTTCAGAAGAAGACCATTTACTGATAGCATACCTAGATATAATAATCTAGTTTTATTCTTTTTCACGTTAATAGTAAAAAAAAAGGCCATAGTGTGCCAACTGGCAAAAGCAAACAGAAGCCTTTCATAGCAATGTGTTATGTAACGTGGGCAGAAAGGGCAGCACACAGGTCAACATAAATATGTATATATAAACATATACCTAAATACTTATCAACAGACATTTCTCCATCTGTGTTGTGTGACTACCACGACATGAGCTGGCCTATCATCAGAGCTGTGCCATTTTACAAGCTGTGGAAACTGGACAAAACCTTATTCATTGGACAGCCCATATTAATATGTGGTACGTGCCTACACGACTTCCAGATCGGAGTGGGAATATCAATTCACGGCTCACATTTAGCTCTTCCTTGCCCATTAGTTTCTAATTGTTTAAGCAGATCAGCCTCGCTGGTTTCTCACCTATTTCATCTTTTCTCATGTCCTTCATCTTGTCTATAGTGAGATTCTTCTCCTCCAGCTTGGAGAGGACGGATGGAGGTAACACTGAGAACTGCCTCAGAGGGCTCACCCAGCCCCACAGCCGCTTGTCAATGACTTTGCTGAGATTCAGTAGCCGATATGTCATGGCAGGCCAACGTTTCCTCAGGGCAATCTCAAAAAGAGCTCGAACAATACGAGCTGCATTCTGGAAAGTGAAAAGGGAAAAAAAAAAAAACAAAGTAAAACTGTTGTAATTCTCTCAATAGTCTTTGTCAAATGAAAAGGATGCCATAGACTCATCTTTGACAAACCATAACAATAGATTTTTCTTTTCAAACTAATTCCAAATCTTTTTGTAAACTATTTTTTCCATCACTGTTTAGTGGCAGAACTACCTCACGGCTGCATTCTGAAATTATGAAAAGAAACATGTGCAAACAATTAAAATTGTAGTGTCAGGTCTGCCATAGAACTTTGATCACAGTTACGCTAATACTATGGAATTCTAAATTTATTATGTATCAATCACTTCTGAAGCAAATTCACTTAATGTACCCCCCATATAAGAGACATTAGCAAATTCACTTTACATGGAAATTCAAGTTGTGTTTTTTTCCAGTTTATGCTTCTATAATAGCATCCCATTGCACAATGAATTTCACAACATTTGCACAGAAGCTTAACAGTAGTGACTTTTTAAAAACATGTTACTATATTCTGAGAATACTGTTTAATACAAATATGCTTTGGACTTGGAAAAATAATTATTAACATAAGTCTGAATGAGGTCAGTCTTATCCTGAAAACTTAAGTTATGATATTCTTTTCATAAACTTTTCAAGCTGTATTACGAAGCTATGTTTTGGTTTTTTTTTTTTCCCTAGCAATACTATGTCTGGATTAGGAATTATGTTCTTGATTCATTGAATAGAATATAATCATTCCCTACTGGCTCTGCTATGCCAACAGGAATAAAAAATAGAAAATTATTTCGTTGTGATAGGAAGCATATGTTACTAAATAAGTACATTCCTCTTACTTAGGATGAATAATTTTCTTAATAGTCACTGTCCAATTGAAAAAAAAAAAAAAAAAAATCACACTTTGTAGCACTGGTTCCACAAGTACAGTTAATGAAGATCTGAGAAAAAGACCATGTTGCCTCACTAAACATGCTATAAATGAGACAGACAAATAAAAGCAACTGCCTTGAAAGCAAAGATTAAAAGGATCTTACTGAAAATGATTTTGCTGTGCAAGTATCACAGTTTTTATGATGTGCACAATCAATTCAGCATTTTCTCATTTATATCCATACGTGCTACAAAATACAAACATTTCTGAAGAAGGTTATGCTACTATGAAAATGTTGCTAGAGGCTATGTATCATTTTGAATATTTAAATCTCCTCTTTACTACCAACTAAATGCAATTTTTAGATTAATTCTTTCCAAAGTAGTTTTGTAAGGATGAGGTAAAAATAATTCCATGCAACATTTGCTGACCGTTAAAAGAAAAAAAAAAGAAGAGTGAGAGAGAGACAGGCTAAAATGTAAAACTTTCTTGGGTTACAGTTGTCTAAATAGAACTCTGTGTCATGACCCTCTATGTACATGCCCGTGTAGTCACTAAATGTGTGTAACAATCAACCTGTCAGGTGTCAAATGAAGCCAACAAACAAACACACAGACTGGTATGTAAGTTTGCACATTTTTTGCTACATTACATCTAGCATCAGAATTGCAATAACACATCCTTCTTGTGTAAACCAAGATATATGAATCAAACACAAATACACAAAGCATGAAAACAGATTACAAGAGTTTTTCACATTTAGAAAAAACCCCTGAAATTTAAGAATATAATTTCTGTGCAATCACAGTTAGTGCTACTAAATATAATAAGATTATAGGGGTAATACAAACAAAAAGGACATTCATAATTAACAAAAAAAATGCCATAATCTCCCAAGGTAGCCCTTTGCAAAACTTTTCTGTTTAAGTGTTATACCACACAGGCATGCACACACACGGGGCTCTGATTTTCAAGTGAACTTGCATAAAAATATACAAAAAAGATGCAGATCAGGTCCTACTTATATAATTGTAAATATTTGGGACAATTGAAACAGCAGAAGACAGAAACAGATATGTAGAAAGTACTATTTTTACCTGTGCAACATATGCAGAATCTGAAATAAGGGAGAAGCTGTCCATCTCCCCTCTGCTAATGTATGTTTGAAGGAGGATATTAATTTTTCCATAATTGTTTTCCACACCTCCTGGTGCAGGAAGTTCACAGAAGTCATTTAGTAAGGTATCTAGCTCTTCTATTTCTTCTTCTCTTACCTAAAACACAATTATACATTATGAAGAGGCTGAAGCAATTTGATAAAAATTTTTACACTGAAATCAAATTTTCCTTATAACATAGTTACATTACTTTTAAATGGAGTCTCTAGTTTTAAGGAGAAAAAAAAGAAGAAAAAAAGCAGCAAATCCACATCTTCCACAAAGTAGCTAATAGACCGTAATTGAAACTATCTTAATAGGGACACAATTACATTTTGTTATTCATCACCATCTATTAAGGTTGCCATTGACATACAAAAATTTGATATGCCACAAAAATTGAATCTCATGACCTTACCATCCTTCATCTGATGAGATTTCATTTTTTATTTGACCAGAGTAAAACCTCTGTCCATCTGGATTAGGGCAATCTTGAATTAACATTAAATGTACTCATTATAGTTACACAGTTTGCATGTGGCATAATACATTTTTAAACTCAAAACTGAGAAGTACTATGATTCATCATATTAAAATTTTCACTGTTAATAAGATTAAGTCTTAATATGAGTAAAGAAATACTAATATCTATGGTTTGAATAATGCATAACATTTCACATTCTAACTGATGACCCTTACATGGCAAAACTAGCATAAATCTACATATTCTTTGACTTACTGATAGTCTGTTAGTGTAGAACTTATTTAAAGAGGGTAAATGTTTGGTCCCTGCAGGGAATCATCTGAAAGTAATTTTTATTTGGACCTGACTACCTGACATACAAAAGACCCTAAGACAATTAGGTTAAAATCCCCAACTTTCTAGTCACTAGTCCCACAGGAAAGACATGAAGTACACAACCATCATAGATGTTCCCCAGGTTCAGGGGAATACAATGTTCTGCTTACAACAGCATTTTTGATAATTATTTTCTGCTCTTGCACAACACAGTTGAGGTCTAATCCAGATCTGTATTTCAGCTACTGATGAGTTACATATCTCAAAATGCAGAATTTTTAAGGGCATTATGGAAACATGATTCATTTATCAAAAGTCATAACTTCTATCACACAGAGGGGCAAATCCTGGGTTATTCTTGTGAAAACCAGGTACTAATTTTAACATTCAGAGCTGCACAGCAAAGGAATCACAAAAATCTGGAAATGATGGTGCACTGATACCATACCATATAAATCTGAGAAAGTAAACTAGAAAAACTGTACTTTAGTCAAGAAGCATCACTCCTAACTTTATTTCAAATATAGAAACATATCACATCATATTTTCCATATGCTTTCCTTTTAAATATTAAATTACGCTAAATTTAGACCTAGTAAAGCAATATCACTATCATAAAAAAACCTCTTCTAGCTTGGAAAATGTTCCATGTATGACTGTGAAACCTCACTGCTTATTATCTTCCATAATAGAAGAGATTACAGCAAAATAGAATTTCTGCATTAGATAAAGAGACAGTAATACCCAGACAATGTGTGCAAATATGTAAATATGTAGATGGTGAGGGATTCACACTGCCAGCTTGCAGAGCCAGGTGAATGAGAGCCAACTCTGATCTGCAAGTTGTATAATTGTGGTAAAAAGGCAATGAGCCCAAGCTAACAAACCCTGTGGAGTATGGCTCGTACCTCTGTGAGACGGAAGCATGGGCAAAAAAAGCTCATGCCAGCGTGGAATGTATTTCCTTGTGTCCTACCCACATAGGAGGCAAAAAGGGAGGTTGGAATTGAACTGAGTACAATAGAACAGTAATCTTCTAGCCTGCTTAAAATCTGTTATGACAACTTTCTAGATTTTGAATTTGAATTTATGAGAATTTATCATTCTGTCAATCTAATATTCTTCTCTGCAGGAAATATATCAAGAGTTCACTTCAGTGAGTCCTGCCTCATTCCTGATAAAGCAAATTGTTCAGGGAGACGTCCAATAATGCTTTAAACTTCAAAGAGAAAAATAATTTCATCCCTAGGCACAATATTCAAATGGAGGCTTAGCTTCACCTGTTAGTAACAGAAGAGCTGTTTTAAATGCTCTTAAAAGCATTTAAAAGAAATTCTCAAAGATCTGTAACTAGTTATTAAATGTGCACTATAGTTCAAGCTGAGCTATGTGTAAGTTTGAGTGAGAGCATATTATGTCTACTTAGAAAACATTTTAAAATGGTGCTTAACAAAACATGTTTCTGTAGACAATACTTAGGGAGTAAGTATTACAGAAGAGTCTAGTTTCAAGAAATTCTTTAACTTTACCTTTATCTGTTCAAACTCTTCAGCTTTTGATACTATAGCAAGAATATCACCTTCGGTTTTATGAGCATCAAACAATTCATTGAAAGTCTATTAAAAATAAAAATAATTGATTTGTCACTGAAAATTAAAATAAAAGTGTAGCAGGAAACAAAGAAACATTAGCCAAGATTTTAAAAGGCATATAAGGCTAAAATTCAGGTTATTGGAAGATCAGTGATGCAATTTAAACAGGAATAAATTTGATAATGACTTTCAGAAAAACAGTCCCCCCCCAGTCCCTTTACAACCTCAAATTCAAGGGTTATGCAATGTGGCCATTTAAAAAATAAAGTATAGGACTGAGTGAATAAATACGTGAGAGTAATTATACACTGTGACAGCGAAGAGTTAAACATTATTAATGCTGAGTCTTCAGCTTTTATTCAAGAAAAGCACTTATTTGCTACAAAAGAAAAGGTATTAAGATTAATGTATACATCAAACCAAGTTTCCAATACTACAAAATTTTGTACATATTTACAACATAATCTGATTACAGGGCCAAAAGTTGCTCCACCCGATAGGACTTTCTCCCAGAGAAGGTCATCTGTTATCAGGCACTACACTTCAATGTGCTATCATATACTAATATTTGCACACACCATGGATATCAAAACATTTCTTATAATTCTCCTAAAGAAGGCAAAAAGACTATAGAAATGTCAAATCTCACTTCACACCAAGTCTAATTTTTCAGTATTGCTTGATATTTAGTTTCTTTCCTTTTCCTATTTCTTCTCCTCCCATTTTGGTAAATATGATTTGAAAAATCAGTGAACAAATCAGATACATATTCTGTAATATCTTACAACTATTTTAGGTATACATAAAAAAAGAAGGAAAAAACCTCCAGAAACAGAACATCATCTTTTACCTCTATAGTATTGTATTTAATATAGTAGTGGCTGGCAGTTCTGCCTAAATCTGTTGAAGAAAAAAAACCAGTTCGTTCTTCAAAGCGAATCATGCGGGCTTTGTCCAGTTTTCTGCCGACTTCAATTACCAATTGTTCTCTGTGCTTTTCTAGACTTGGATCCATCTGGACATGAAACACATTTATTTCCATAAAAGAAGTGTTAAATAAATATTTTTCTTGAGATTACCCAGTCATACAAAGTCAAAAATCTGATAAAAAGAAAGTACAGTTAATAAGTAATGATTTTCTTAAGATCTCATTAATAACCATTACATTGACGTTATTAACCAAAACCTGTATGTACAGGACAAAATAATCAGAGTAAAATTGCTTTTAGAATTATTTGAGACAATCTAGACCAATATTACTTATGAAACAGCAGCACTATTATGAAATAAATTTACATTGAAATTTTTGAAAGATTTTTTAATGAGAACATATTCTTCATTAAATTATCATTACTGTATCACTTCACAAACATGTCATCTTATACATCTTCTGTTTATGAACATGGCTGAAGATATACTTTCCTATGTAGTTGACATGAGGATGGCTTCATTTGCATCCATAATAAATTAAGCTTGCAATTGAGTGGCTTAAATGTTTACTAGCGAAAAACTTTAACATCCCCAAAAGGCTTTGGTATGTTACTTGGGATACTCTAATTACTGAGTTACAGATATACAGTAACATTCAAGTTAAAAGCACACCAAGAAGCTTCCTGTGCCCAACACCACTTCTATTCATATCAAAGTTCAGGAACTTGGACATTTGTCCAACTAATAATGCACATTATCTCATTAGTACATAAAAGGCTGGGCAAAACACCCGAGTGGGACTTCTGTTTCCACACCAAGCACCTGGGATACCCACACCGACAGGGATGGGTGAAAAGGGATTCAGTTAACCCTCTGGTATATGTGGACCTGAGATATGGCTCTACTTAGACAAGCAATAATTAGTTGATAAGTCTAAAGCACTGTTCTAGTCCACAGGCAGTATTCTTATTTCAGGGCTCCTGTACAGTTCAGATTTCCTACAGAATAAGCTATTCCAGCCCTCCTGATAAATCTACGACAGAGATACATGACCAAGAGAGTAAAAAGGAGCGGGCTTGGAGAACTGCTATGCCTTGGTTTGCTCTGATTTTCTCTGGGCCAGGATTCAGTTTCACCTTTGTGCAGAAATACATCATCTCACAGCTGGTGAAGCTGCAGACAAACCTAGTCATCTCCACAAAGCAGCTGCAATACTAGATCCTAATATTCCATGTTTGCCAGCTACCCTGAAGCTGTTTCTCCTTAGTTATGGCTTCCCTTAGTTTCAAGTCAAAAGCTATCATGGCAAAGGTCTAGACTTCTTTTCTCCATAGTAAGTCATGCATTGAGGTCAGATTTCAGAGCAGAGTTGGTCAAAAAAAGAGTGATCTAGATGCCAGATGTTCAACATTTCTTAAACCTATTGTGGGGGAAAAATTTAAAAAAATATCAAAATGATTCCTTACTCCTTTGGCAGTCCAAAGTACCTGCCAATCTTGTGCCTTACATAAAAGCTAAAGCTGTGACAGCAGACTAACATTTTTTACAAACATTTTAACTTTAAAGGAAAGCTCAACAACTTGAAAAAGATATGCACAATATTTGAGTCTAGAGAACCCATGGTTAGCACCCTTCTTGTTGAACTTGCATATTAGAAATCCCCAGTATAAAATGCAGCCTGTAACAGCCTTAAGCCATACTCTTAAAACAAGCCTTGGCATGTCTACAGTAAGAAACTGAGCAAGTCTGAGTATGCATATGGAAATTTAAGAATGGATGGTAAAGTACATTACTATTCATGACAAACTACATTATTACCCACACAGTTTTCTCTAACTTACTGAGAGAAATGTTAGGCACAAGCTCCTCTAACTTTTATATCTAAACATAAATTTTATGGTGATAAAAAGCTCTGAACTGTGGGAACACCAAAGAGTGGAACAAAAGAGAGGAGAAAATAGACAAAGGAGTTTATTTAATACAGTCACCTTTCCTTGGAACCCCAGAAGTATGAGAATAGGACTGTAATTCCTATTATAGACTTCACTAATACAACATTTGCATTTGCCCCACTTTTTCCTTCCACTCTTTGTTTCCTCTTGCTGCTCATTATTAATTTTGGCCATTTTCACAAATCAGTGAGAGGCATTATTGCCATTTCTGGCAAACAACTTGAAAAATCACAAATCAAAGCAGTGGACCTGCAGGAGCCTACTTGTGGGTGTAGCCCAGAAAGATCCTTGAGACAACATGTGGGGTACCAAAGATGTGCATCCTGTTGTGTGGGTGCCCTAAGGTGATTACTGGATGTAGTGAGAACCAGTCCCATCAAAGAGCTAGGAAATGTGATCCATGACGGATACAGGGATTCTGAATGGATAACACTGATTCAGTCAGAGATAGAAATTGGCACACTGCAACATTACTAAAATACAGTAGTTATAGGTACCAATTATGAAAATTGTATACCTATACCTAAAGTGGTCTAATCGAACAAATCTTTGTTTATACCTGCATCTGGCATTACAGCATCCATATACTACCTAGCACACATTACTTTTGAGATTTAAAACCGATTTATCTAGAAAATAAGGGGATTTGCATTGGTTTTGCTCCTAAATGAAGGGGTAACACTTCACATTGATATAATTTGTTACTGCCTTAACTCAAAATTATGAATATCTAGTATTAGCCCATCAATTCAAAATGGGTAGAAAGAAGGTTAGTGAAGAATATAACAAGTGCTGGCAATCTCTACTTTCTCGGCAGCTAAATAGAAACACTAGACCAGGAGGAAGAGGAGAAACTCCTGTTCATTATTTTTAAGTTTATAAAAAGTATTTCTGTTAGTGTTTTATTGCTTTTTTCACCACTTATTACCACCAGGGTTATATTCTTTTAATCTAGAATTTTATAGTGAAACAAAAAAAGGTATTTATAGTAATGGGACAACATCATTCTTTTCAGTAGCAAATCAATTTTTGCTTCTCATTTATCTATCACTTTGTGGTCTGTGTTATATACTGTTATAGTGACACATTGTAATGTACTATACAGCTTTTACAGAAAAGAAATTTGAGAAGACCAGAAGTCCAAAGGTGTCTGCAGAAGCTTCCTTAAACAAAAGAAGACCTATTTTCAATGCAGTTTCCACTATCAGAGACAAAAAAATATCAGAAACCTATCTCCTGACATATACCTTTACATGTCACCATGACCTAAGAAACTGCTGCTCGCAGTATCAAAATAAATTACAAAGTCACAAAAAGGATTCTTGGTGTGAAATAAACTGCAGTTACCATACAGCTGGGAATTTGGCCTGCATTAGACTCAATAAACCGTGTCTGACTATGTTAACAGTAAATGCTTATAAACAGCTGTACAAAGAAAAGGTAATGACATTTAGATAATCTGCAAACTATTAATCTTCCTAAAAATTACAGATAATGAAAAAATGTGGAAAAAAACCCCCTTATGTAAATGTGCTCTGATTCATATCACTGCATGGAACACTTGTAAATAAACAAAAAACTTTCCAAACAAATTAATAAAAAAATTGTATAATTAATAAATCAATGAAAGAAAATATCACCCAATTAAAAATGCTATTTTACAGTTTATGGGATATTATGCTATGAAACATTCTAAAACAAAAGTTGACAGGGATAAGGGGGAATCAAGCAACTCAAAATGCTTTCTTTTATCATTTATCTCTAGCCTACAGAACTGAAACACTGAAAACAACCTAAGTTACAGTAGCTATGTGATAAGAATGAGTGGTGTCTGTTGGAGCATAACTTGACCAGTTAAAACGTATTTTTATGTGAACAGAAGGGGCCTCATAATTCAGTGTTAAAAACACTGCTACAGAAAATATCTTCCTTTTTCTAAGCACTTTAAAAGAATTGCTGATGTCAGGTTAAGTAGAAATAGCAAATATTTATCTTCACATCAGGGAAGGATTAGAGACCCAGAACAGGTTACAGATTTTTTTAAAATGCATTTTATACCTGATAAGCTTTGTGACTGATGCCATATACTAATGGATTTGCTCTCATCCGTACATAAAGATAAGTGTAACTTATCCACTTTACTGCTTCTTCCACATTAGTTACTGTACCAAGAGCAATCTGGAAACAGGAGAAGAAACAAAATTAAGTATATATGTTACAGCTGTACATAAGTATTTGGCTGAAAACACACAGAATTCAGAATATTAGCACGCGATTAAAGAAAGGGTTGGGATATCTCCAATTTAAATAATTTTGAAATAATCCTAAAGCAATAACTTGAACAATTTATGCATCTTTATCTTGTAAACACCTAATAACATTGGTTTCTTTGACACAATATTATAGATACAGTGACCATAAACAATATTTCCTACACCACTTATGATTTTTACGATTAAAAGATAATATTGAGCATAATTGTTATAAAAATAAAAAAGACAAAAAAAAATCTGTAGTGGATACGGTAATTTAAAGAAGAGTACTTGAAAAGAAAAGAATCTACATTTAAAAGATTAATTTCATCATGCCAGTGTGAAAGCACTATCCTAAACAAAATGATACCAAGAATTTTTAGGACTTTTCTTCCTCATACTTGTCAATCTCTTTATACACAGTCTTTATAGCTTTCTCCTTTTGCAGCTGCAAATCAAACATACAGGTACCTGCTACATTTTTGTTGTATCAAAATAAAACAAAATTGAACAGGTAATATTCACATATATATGTAAACATGTTTATTTATATTTCAAGGCTAAATCAGGTATACCAAACCAAATTTTTTACTGACTTTTTTTTCCCAATTCAATATTTTTACCACCAAATTGTTAACCATACACACATTTTTACTTGATAACTTCCACTCTATTTTGTATTGGTTACATTCATGAGAAGCATTTTACCACTTAATTCCATTTAACCTGATTTTACCAGAAGAATTTAATATTTCCTGCATGTCCCATGAACAAACCTTTTTTGGTTGTTGCTGGTTGTTAAAACAAGCAAAAGTCCCTCTTACCAAAGTTTTGTGATCCATTACTGCATTTTTAAAGCTATTTTTGTTTTATTGGTGCTTGGATTTCATAAAAATGTTCCACGTGACTTGGCAGAAATAATTTAAAAAAAAGCCTACAAAACTAAGTGAATACATATGCATGTTCAGACTGAAATATGTAGGCCTTAATAACAGTATTGACATTCTTTTCCAAATAACATAAATATCTGGTAAAAAATAAAAATGAAGGCCAAATCTGCCTTAAGTTAACTTAAATACAGCAAAACCTTGTTTATATCAATGTCCAATACCATGGAGTAACTCCAGGCTTTGTTTTACACATTTTTCAAGTGATATTTTGTTCTTCAAAAGCATAAGGAGGTTGGGGAAGTCCTGTGGAGGTGCCTCTCCTACAACAAAGTCCCATTTTTCAAAGTATATAGCTACATAATGCACTGAAGTAGCTACAAAAGCATCCAGTTCTTCACAGACTACTACTGGGAAAACATGGAATAGAACCCACAGGTTACTATTACTTGATCTGTACACAGGTTATTTTGAGCATTTGGTTTCTTTCCATGACCCAAATATCTTTCAGTGCACAACTTGAAATAGCTTAACAACATAGTCCAATAGCAGCACTTTCAAAAACCACTTTCACAATCATGAGAACATAATATTCTCGTTACTGAGGACCATGAAGTCTGACAAAAAACAAAACAAACCACCCCTCACTTTTTCTTTGTCCCATTTGTTCAAATATCTGACTCTATTGCTATTCTATTCGAATTAATTATTTTAAGAAGTTAAAAGCAAAACTGAAGGAAAACAGCAATTGTGAAATATAGTTGGGTTTCAGATACAGTACTGAAATCTAATACTGCACTTTCGTTCTTCCCCCAACTTCAATAATTATCAAACAAATAAACCAGAGTAATATCTAAATATCTGCTGCCATCTAGTGCTCAAGTAAAGTTCTTACGGATGGAAAATCTATCCTTCATTAACGCAGTATGAATGATCCAAGTTTCCTGCATTTCTTCAACCGTGTAGAAGGCATTTAGTTACAGATGGAATAATCGACAAGTAGAAATATTTACTATGTTGACATTGTATTGTCCAATTGCACCAGTTGTCATAAAACACTTCTGATTTTTCAAATGCAAACAAGGGTGTTTCCTCACTCACAGACCGCAGTTTTGAATACTATATTTATATAACTCACTGTGTAATATTAAATTACAGTAATAACCAGCATCACACAATTTAAACAAATTTTGCAGTGACTGGCATTGGCATCACTGAGCAACGTGCTTAGGTGCTTAGTTGCATTTATTGTTGTTTATTTTCTTTTTGCCTTTTTTTTTTTGAAATGCTATCCCACAAATCTTACCTAGTCAAATGGTATGTCAGAGGAGGTGGTAAAAAGTGTAAACAGGCACAAGTAGCATGGCATTTGGGGAGCAGGTTTTGAAAAACAAGCTTTTTCTTTGTGATATTTCTATACAGATTAGAAAGCGGCATAAAAATACTACTGATAATATCTACTGAACTTATTGTATAGCATAATACATTATTTTTGCATATTTGTGCTTTTGTTATAAATATGTCTGTTATTGTCGTATAATTGAGTCAGATTACACAAAGAAAAATTTCCATATATGAATCAAGTATTTGTTGTTAGAGAGCAAGGAACCTTTCTTACAACCTAATAAGCACTTTTCTGTTTGGTTTGGAAACCAGTGGATTTCAAATTAATATTTCAGCACCATAAGACTCTGGTCTTATTCCTGTAAAGCTTTCGAAATAATTTCTTAATGCTACTAGAATTGTCCAAAGTCAGACAGAATCTCCTGTGCTTTGCCCTATACTCAGATCAGCCGTTCAGCCATCCACCTCCTGAGTGATTTTTTTTTTTAGGAAGGGCTCTGAAGGAATTTTTCATCTCTTCTGAGAACCCTTTCTTTCAAGACAAAAGATTAAGAGGTTTGTCCAGAATAAAAAAGTCACCACGTTCTACATTCCTGTCTTCTTTCAGAGGAAAATCGTGAGCACGTGCAAGTAAAGGCACACACCCTGGGGAAGGAATACCTACTGTCCAGCACTGCAAATCATTTCCTAAGCTCTCTGGGGAAAGGTGTTGTCCCAGCAACAAGCTGGAGTCCAGCTGTGGTTGTCAGGGAGGGCTCTATCAGGTGGAAACCATTAGGGAAGGAATGGTGACCTATATTGTATGAGCTATTGATGATAGTTCCCAGATAAGTTAAAGTTTATGGTCTAATTAAACCACATCCCCTGCATCTTATCTTTCTTCCTGTATTTCCAGAAAATACAGCCGTAGGTATTTTCTGTTTGCCAGCTGGTCTACTGCCCCAGAACTTGCTCCTCTCAATTAAGTACCCTAAGCAGCTATTTATTTTATTCCTTTTTGCATTCTATTATGCCCACTGGCAGAAATTCAGCAAAAAAAGGAAAAGGGCATCTCCATGCCTATGTTGACCATCACTGATCATTTACTATTCTGCTAATTTTTAGGCAAAAAACCCCACAAAACCAACCCAAAACTCAGATCTGCAGCAGAGAATTAACAGTGGACATTCAAAGTCTTAATTCTGGTGTCAACTCAATGAAGTTGGATGTATTTCAGGTTTTCCCACTTGTAGCTCTTTTAAGAACAAAGTACTGAAGCATCAAGACCAGATGTCTCCGAAGTTAGATAACAGCAAGTGCTGAAGGGCAAAATGTGCCAATGAGGAACAAGCATCACATAAATGTCTCTCAAACTATTGCATCTCAATGTCTTTAGTTAAAGGTATTGGCTTTGCACCTGCTATCTTTAAATGGATTTTTATTCCATTTTGGACAGTTTTTTAAGTACTTTTCTGTTTAGAAACAGCTCCCTGCAGAGAGTTCCACAGTCTAACCATCTAACTGACATCTTTTTCTTTCTAAGCCTGCCGCTGGTTCATCTCAGCCAAAACATCCTGATTCTTGTTCCAGGAGAGATGTAATCTTTTGTCATATTACCTCATTTATTATTTCACAAAACTCTATCATAAAACCTTGATTTACCTTTATTCTCTCATGAAGCATACAGAAAAACTGGTGTGTTCCTTTCACAGAAGCTGATTTATTCCTTTGCCCACCCTATCTGAAATTTTTCTGCTTCTAGAAAATTAATTTTTATATGGGGATTAGAAATACTGCAACTTTTTTGCACTATTGCCCAAATTTTCTCTCCTGCACCATGTAAGTCTACGTAGAAAATTCAAGGCTCTGGATTCCCCTTCGCAATTGTGTGGCTATATGCTATATTACCCCAAATATGTGAATCATTCTTACTATCTACGTATTTCTGCCAAGAGACCTGGTCTAGATAAAAGCAATTTCTTGTTGCACAGTTCTTGTGCAAACATGAAGTCTTCCCATACTTCCAACTGCTGCCTTCATTTTATTAGCCCTTCTTTCAGCTACTGGTGTGTCCATAATAAATTCAGAATTTAAACAATTCAGCAGTACTTCAGGCCTTTAATTTCTTTCTCTTTAAAGCTAGAGAATAAGCATTTGGATTTCCTGAATGACTTGTACTAAAAGCAGATTCTGCTCCAACAATATGCTTTATTACACATAAGCGCAGATTTCCTGGTGCTAACAACAGGCTCTGTTATGGAGAAGATGACAGTGGTCATCAACATAATGTCTGGTTTCTATAATAAACCAGTCAAAACTCTATGTACCCATACAGTGCTTTGTTACTACCAAAAGGGCAAAAGATGACTAAAACTGAATGTCCTTCCTAAGACTCTCTACTGATCCAGATGATGGCATATGTTTTAAAAAATGCACTTTTTTTCCAGAATGCTGGAGCCTATTGGAATAGTCATCTCCAGATAAACACAACTTCTTCTAAACCACCTGTATCCTTCTCAGAGGATTCCCCTAACTTAGATCAAATTAACATACACAGAAGTTTAGACTGACTCCAATTAAAAGGAAATGATAAAGTTTCCAAAAAACATGGACACAATAGCTCCTTATCAGTGCTCATAGTATTGATTATCTGTAATCTGGCAGGTACTAATTTTTCCTGCATGTTATGACAGAAGAATAAGTAATATCACATATGTTGCTTTCATGCCCTTCATACACTATTGTACTCCATTGCTATTTCTACTAACAATCATTTATCCCAGTGGTTAACAAAATTCTGACTGCAACTTCAGCTTATGTAACTGTATCATGGTTATAGAATCTGGGGTAATTTTAAAGCCATGAGTACATTGTTCTTTTCAGATAACTACCATTACAGAAAATCAGAAAAAAACCCTAACTTTGTAATATTAAAAAAAAAAAGTAGAAAAATCCTCTGCTGTGAAGGAAAGCCTACCCAACCCTTGTTTCACTGTCTACTTCATGTATCTCAAAAAAAAGAACAACGCTCTTCTAGGAAAGCTGGCTGGATTCTTCCCTTGTGAAAAGGCACATGGTATCCCAAGACCAGATCACACTCTCTCAACTTATTGTGGCGCTGAACAATAACTGCAGGTAATCCTGGCCTACACAACCAACTTTAGGATATAAATTTTTACTGCTAACATGTAAGTTGCTACTATGCAATTTTAAATAACCAAGTATCCATCCAGTTCCACTTAAGAGAATATTCAGAAGTGTCTATCTCCAGGATCATTAAGTGTTGTCAGCAGGAAATGGTTGAGAGCAATATATCTGCCACTGCAAGTACGCCTTCTATTTATTTTTCCTCTTTTCTTTGTGGTAGAAAGAGAAATAGATAAATTGCAAAAGTGATGAAAAGCTAAAATAAACAAATACATAAGAATTGTGTAGATAAAATAACAAGCATCTTTAAAAGCCTATTCTTAATAGACCAAATAAACTAGAAATCTTTCAAAGCGATAAGCAGCTTCATGTCACTGGACATTTCAGTTTAGCTGAACTGCTTGACTTCAACTGAAAAAATGTCCAGTGTCTTTGAAAACAAAGTTCAAGCCAAGTCCATTATTCTCTCTATATTGCAGTCAAACGTGAATTTGTTTATCTACAGAAAGACAGGCTTTAATTTTTTTGTGGATTTTAGATTTCAGTTATGCAGAACACTTACTAAATTCTAAAAAAACCTCTTCTGATTAAAAGGTAAATGCTGCATTGCTACAGTTTTATCTTAATGGTATTTTGACCCTCCATCCTACTTTGAATACCTACTATCTTCAGTAAAAGACCCCCATTTTCACATATATAGCAGTTCACTTAAACATACACACCTACACACTAACAGCAATAAAATGTGTACAATGAGAATTTTATTAAGTGTGACAATACTGCATTTTTGTTTCAAAAATGTCAATCCTTTGAAATTTGGTAGCTTCTCTAAACAAATCAAAGGTTACCTCTGCATTTAAGTTGTCTGCAAGGCTTTCAAGAAACTGGCTTTCAATTGGGTTCTGCTGTGTAAGAAGAGTCAGGTAATGACTGAGTTTATCATGAGTTGTAATAATGATGCCTTCTCCGAATTTGTCAAACTGAGGCCGTCCAGCTCGACCAAATATCTGCATGACATCTAAAATTCCAAGGTCAACAAAGGAGCCTCTTTTTGCAGCATATATTTGTGTTCCCTGGTTGAGGAGAAGTTAATAAAAATTAACATAAATACACATGAATATAATCCTGATGAGCTGAATACTGAAATTAGGCAAATATAGCATGATTTCAGAAGTGTACTTTAACTAATCCTTTCATAATCTTTGATATATTTAAATCTTTACTATACAAACTAGACTCCCACTGGAGAGAATCAGTTTAATGAGATATAAATAACATTTCAAGTCAATCAGATATTTCCCCTCCAGGCCCAAAACTCACAAGAGATCCTGCTATCTATACTTCTTCACAAGTTTCTTCTACGTCAGATAACTGCTTGCAGAGTAGGGAAACTCTCACCTTAATAACAACAGCATGAGCAGGCAGATTGACACCCCAAGCGAGTGTAGCTGTACAAACCAAGACTTTGATATGACCATTAGAAAACAAGGTCTCAACCAAACTTCTGTCTTGCCGCAGCATTCCAGCATGATGAATACTAAATCCATCTGGAAACAGCTCACGTAGCTGTTTATTTCTGGATTTCTGTACCTAGAATGGACAAGAATAATAATTAAATTCACTAATTACAGCACAAGAAGTTTTGTGTTAAATAAAAACAGGAAAAGATTTGGATTTTATTATGAGCCATAAGAAAGAAACTTTTCTGTTAATGTTGGACTTTTCACCAATGCCAGTTTGTGATGGTTTTCGATAAATTAATTTTTCTATACTTATTTTCCAAAGAATACAATTAATTGTTTTACAGATTGCAAGAAGTTCAATCTTTGTACAAAAGTATAGTTTCACTTAAATGGAGATTCAAGTTAACCAACAGTAACACTGAAACTGAGAACACACTTATCACTTAAAAGCAACTCTTTGATACTGTGCAGGCAACTCTGATAGCCTTGAGACGGCAAGACACACACTATAGCTAACATCAAGGAGGGGATACCCTTCCCCACCACCAGCTATTGCATTGGTGCAGCACAGCCTGAATCAATAAATTCATAACATTGAATCAAACTTTTCATCTACCCCTCTTTTTTCTTTTCCAGTACACAGGAAGCTGAGATCTCAGTATGCAAAACCTCCAGCCTCCTGCAGGGTATGAGGGTCTGTGAGCATTATTTCTGAGTGCTGGCTTTGTCATGTTTCACCTAGACTGAACACTGACTCCAAGTTGTGAAAAACTAATATACTTCCCTAATTTGCCACAAACACTTCTGATTTTCTGCCTGTCTCTTCCACATTCCTACCTGCTTCACTAACTGCCTTCCAAATTCAATTGCTGCTAAATATGACACCAAAAGGGCTGCGGTAATGATGACTCCAATCTTTCTCTAAGACAGATTTCTTTATCCATGGAGAATCTATAGTTTTCCATAAACCACACAAAGGTTAAGCAGCATTTGACTCTCACTGCATTTTTAGCCTTTCCTATTATAGTGAATTAATTCTAGATAAAATTAGATTATTATTATTGTTATTGTTGATATTGTTATATCTTCACATTTACCATTTCCTGACACACAGCCACCAAAAAGTTGATTTATGGGATACAGAGTGGGTAAAGCAAAGCAAAACATGGTTCACAGCACTGGCAAACTGCCAAACATGAACAATAAATCTCTGCAAACACAGAAATAAATAGGGAGATGGGAATGCAATTATAAAGGAGGACATGAAAAGAAAAATATTGTAGGAAAAACCCATTTCTCACTTCCTCAATTATCCAGCTTCTCAATATCTGATCTTTCCTGCTTTAGTTGTAATTATTTACTATTCGTTAAAAGGAAATCAAACTCAGCTTTTAAACGACACATGTCTTTCTGGCAAATTTAATTAACCGCTGTAGTGATGAAAAATGAATAAATAATAAATTGATAAAGTGCCCCTGCAGTTCATGAAGCTTATACTTCATGAGCTAACAAATGGAAACAATATTTCATAAAGAGCACAGATGCACCAAAATTTGAATTTATTGATTATCAACAACAAAATTCCCTTCAGCTGCATACCTGAGAATAACTGTGACACAGAAATTTGGATTGATCTTGATTATACCTGGAACTTGGTCTAACCATTTAATGATGAATTAGCCTTTTTCTTAAAAAAGTGATTAAACAACCATCAAAAAATTAATTCCTTTTTAGTAGAACTTTTTGTACTGGTGTCACATGCCTATTTTATATGTATTAGAGTATCTACTTTTCAAAAAGCTCAATTTTTCAATATAAAAAAACACTACCCTTTAAATATCATAATCTTAGCTAAATAAGCAGAATCTTGCTCTCAAATCCTCACAATTTAAAAATTGCACACCTATGTAACTTGATTGCTTATGTTTATTAATGTTTTGAAAGACAGGGCACTATATCAATGGAAAAACAACAGTAAAATTGTGTACTATACATAGAAGAAAACTATTTATTTATGGTTTTAGAAAGTACAATTTCATCAATTTAAGAGAAAGGAACTTGTGAATATAATAAAAAGAAAGAGAAAGGAGAAAGGTTTGTGACAGAAAATGTATTAATATATGACAATGCTAGTCTGACTATAATTCAAATACAAGCTTAAGCTTAATCAACGTAAATTGTTTAAAAATATATAGGTACACCTACATGTATCCATCTCATTGCATTTACAAAGAATAAAAACATAGTTCTAAAATCTACCACATATTTTAAAACATTTTTGAAATATTTAATATGTACAGAATTCATTTACTGCATCAGTTCATCTATTGAACCTATGAAGTGCTAGATTTCTAGATTACAAAGATAATAGGTTAGAAATTTATGAAATAATTTTTTTTCTAGACAGAAGATGAACTTTTTTAAATGAAAAGAATCACAGTTCATTTTTGACATAAGGAAAAATCAAATGCTGAGGAAATAAAATTGCTAGCTATTCTGGATGACTCTATTAACTGCACAGAAATGGATTAATTTTTTTCCCATAAATTTGTGTTCACTTTAGAACACAAAGGCACAAGGCAAATTAGTTCAAGAACAATGACATAATCGAATTTTATAAAGTTCACTTGAGAAAATAAAATAAAAAACCAATTCCCATATGTCAGTGATGCCTCGAAAGATTGCTCACACAGTGTGCCATTGAATGGCAGCATATCTGCTTTTAAACAAACCTTTTACACTCTTGTGGCAATGAAGTGCACAGCTGTTGTATTTAACCTGGATGTTAACACTTGCACAGACAACAAAATCAAAAACTACTAAATAAAGGAAGTGCAACTATAAGAAGCTGTATTGCTTCCACCTTGTTCTATTACAGAATAAAATGTATATTGCTTAAAATTTATAAAAATGTTACTAAGTGCCTCAGGTGTATGGAGAAGGTGTGATTATGAGGTATAGCACTGGTCTCCTGATTAGAATCGATTTTTCTTTCCCCTTCCTTATTGCTCAAGTGGGCTCTAGATGTATGACTGATGTAGATGTGTGCATCTAAAACAGTATGTGTTGAATAAATTCCCAGTTTAGCTTGCTGCCACCTATATTTCTCCTTTAAACATCTTGAATTTCATGCAATTCTTGATTAGGACACATTAAAAATGTCGCAATTAGACATAGAAAAATGCCCTGCTCAATTTTAATGAGAAATAGTGCATACATAGCAGGGAAAAAAAATTCCAAATTTTCTACAAAAGACTTTTAAAAAATAACACCCTTCTTCTCTCTTTTCATGCATCTGGTATTACAGAGGTATCACCATAAGAACTGTAAGATGGACGCTCTTTGAAATACTCATACAGTGAACTAAAGAATGAAATTTCTAATATGCCTATAGATGCCTTTTTTTTTATTTTATATAAAAAAAACAAGTAAAAAAGAGCAATAAAGCTTGATTATGAGAAGCAGCTGCCAATAAATTGCTTCTCAGTAAGCAGAATATGAATTTATGGTTTGTTTTGGTTTTTTTTTTAATCTCCAATTGCTACCCTCATCTAGGACAAACAAAGTAGATTATCACTACTTCCTATGATATTTTTTTTTTCTTTCTGTAGATTACTGATTTTTCTTTTATGCTTCCTCTTTTTTGATATTGCTTCCAATTCTGAATTTGGGTGTTTTTTTACACTAATGATGCAGTTTTTGACTCACGTATTTTCTTTCAATAACAGAAATGGCACTGGCTATTCTAGCATTTTTCTCACGATCTCCTTACTATAGCAAACTTCATGCTCGTGACCATATGACTCAATTATTGTAATTTCCTTTCTGTGGAGTTCACAATAGGGCAGCACTTGCAGTTTGTTCAGAATGCACCATTATATTTATTCACTGGTTTGAGCAATTGTGAGCAATTTATTCCCATCCTCCATTCTCTGCACTGTCCTGACACCCTGCAAAGTAGCAGCTCTTAATTTTGAGGCCTCATTAGCCTCACTTCATAAATGTCAGAGCTCAGCACAGACATCACAGACACCTACACCAAATGAAGTAAGGGATCTTTTGCTGCAGCCTTCAAAGAACAGCAGTTATAACTAGTACTACTACTGTGTGATAAATACAATTCAAGTATATCCAAAGTAACTATTTTGTAACTTTGCTCAAGACATCCAAAAATGTAATTAGTAGGTTGCCCTTCTAAATTGTTTTAAGTTCCAACAAGACAAAAGCCTCCTCTGCCTCGTTCGTATTACTAATAATGTTGAATAGGCTCTGCTGCTTCATTTTAAGAATACTGACTGTCTTTCAAAATTTATGAGATCAGGGTAGGATGGAAAAAGTATCCATTTAATCCAGAAGTAAAGATCAGCTGACAGAAGCAGAATGAAAAAAGGGAAGTTGGAGAGTCCATCCATGGGCTTATTCCTGTTCTGTAAATATAAAAAAAAACTAGGTATGAGAGAAACAGAAGGAAATGATCAAAGGATTGCAGAATCATTCACCATTTTTGCTCTTCTGAATTTATTACATTCATATTTCGTAATAATTTATGTATATATGTAGAAGTTTTATTCCTTTATTGCCAATTTCTGCTTCAAAGGGAAGAGACTAAAACTTGGATAAGGTAAGTAAAATCATAAGAATTAAAAAAAAAAGAATTCAAAATATAGTCATTTTTAGTTAGGGAAAAATTGTGAGACTGCTTAATATGCATTTAGAAAAGTATATGAAACCTAGAGAAAATATTAACCCATGAAAGATAAGCAGTAACATTATCTGAGAGTCTATGACAACAATTGTATGGAGAAATACAGATTGGAGTCTGAAGGCATGAAAAAGGTATGCATTTGAGGTACAATGATTTTACTTGAGGACTGTCCTTTTACGAATTAGAACAGTTATTCACTTGTATTTTCTGCATAGTAATTAAGCTATCAGCAGCTGTTTCTAGGATAAGGACAAAGCAACATTTTATGGGGTATCAGCAAGATTACTTTCCTTGCTCTGTCCTGGCATCAGCAGCATCAGCTTCACTGCTCACCCTGCAGCTGGGTCCTGTGGAGAACCCAAAAACTACTGAGAGCTCGCCTCCCCAAGATGACACACATGACCTAGCAGATCATTTCTGGAGGGATGCAGACTGCCCAATATGCTATTCTACTTAATGAGTATGCATGTTCATTCTCTACATCTTCACTTTTTAAATGTATCTAACTATTCACTTTGTATAGTTATCCTGAAGTACTATCCCTGTTCAGCACTTACTCTTTTGCTGGGATATAATTAGTTGGTAGCTGGCAAGACATTATTTGAAGATGGTAATTCTAGCAAACAAATGTGAATCAGTTTGAATTTCTCCTGGAAAAGTCAATAATCTAATTGTCTCCCTCTGGCGATTTAAGTTCATTGAATTAAAGTTAGAATTTTTTAAACCTATGAATTACTGTCTGATCAATTTACTGATATCACCTCAGTAAGTTCTGTAAAGTGCTCTAAAAACATCTCTGAAGGAGAAAGAAAGGAGAGTAGTGGGACTGCTCCAATCAGAACAGTTTAAAAAGAATTCCTAGAAATTATACTTTGATTCTCTTTTTGATTCATAAAGGAAGAAGGTGTAAGGCAGAATTTCTGGCACATTTTTTCTATTGCCCTGGCTTTACCACAGATCCTAACCTATTTTTTGCACAAGGCTGGGTTTCATCCAGTTGGTACCTTAGAGAGCGATGATACCAGAAATGTCTTGCCTTTTTCAGTGTGTTCTTTTTACAGTACACTGTTACATCATAGCAGCCTCATCTTTTTTTCATTGTAAAAATTAAATGGTACATAGAGAATGAATTATTCTATGGGAAAAGGAGGAACAGCCTTGAGATTCAAAAACTTGAGCAAGAGGTAAACATTTAATGTAATCTTTGATTCCTCAGGTCTATAATCTATAATGCATTACACAGAAGTGTTTACAGACCTCACTGATCAGACAAGCTAAGGAAATGTAGTATAATGCTTAATATGTGTTTTTTTTGCACCAGCCAGACAAGCCAAGAATGAAAGAAACATGAATGCAAGTCGGACCATGCACAAATGATGGATTTTCAACAAGTCACCGAGGACACAGACACTGTTTCAAACCACCTCACCTAATGCCCAGCCAAAAAGGCCTACAGAGCAAAAAAAGGAACTATTTGTATAGACAATACACTACCTCAGCTTGAGCCAGAATTTTATAACATGGACCACAGTAACCTAACATTTTACTTCAAGGCAGACTGCTGTGCCTGTCTTAAAACAGAATGAATTACTCATTCTCAGATAAAAGGGTTCAAGAACTTGGATTGAAAAATAATTCCAGCAGTAGGTCTAGACAGAAAGGAAATGTTCATTATAATCACCCAGTTTAAGAGCCACCTCTCAGTGAAAATACCAATATTTTTCACATATTATACAATACTAAGCATATTTCTATTGTTTATAGCAAGTGAATAAAAATTACAGAGATTCATTTTTGTCCTGCTTCAGTATGATGAAAATGACTTCACCAGATTTGTGACACCAGTCTGTGACTAAATAATTTCAAATCTTATTAACACAAGTGCCATAACATTTCAGTTTAACAACAACGTGAAAATGCACATTAATTGAGATTGAATTAATTGTGTAACATCACAGTTTTAAATTGCATGTAAAATCATTTTAGTAAAAATCTTATTTTCTTTTTCATCAGTTTAGAATTCAGCCACTCTTTTTATGGGAACAGATGTATGAAACATGTAAAATACAGCAAGGTATCTATTTGTCTCCAGCCTTTCAGACAAATAAGTGCTGTTGTCATATTTGTTAATCACTAGGATGAAAAAAACATCAATCTTGGTCTGTTTTGCTGACAGCAGAAATTTTCAGTATGGTGTTATAAAGCTACCCAGTAGGGAAGATATACAGCATGAAAAGAAATTGATACAGAGAGTGTTTGATGACATGCAAGGACAAATTTTTATTGGTTTCACTTTGAATACCGACAACCTCTGGAGACATAGTTAAACCTTTTGTTGCTGTACTTAACTGTGCAAAGATTTCAATATCTCTGCTTCAAAAGGAAACTGATACTGCATGGAGTCAATAAAAATATTTGTTATATTTGAGAACACCCTCTTTGCTTTGTAATACTCAAAATTGCCCCTCTGCTGAGCCATGACAAGACTGAATGTATTTTTAGCCAGAAAACAATGAAAGCAGGAAGTCTTTTAAAGTTCTTTCCAATACTACTGCAGCTTACTTAATACATATCATGATGATTTTTAGTGCAACTCCTCAAAGGCTATACTTACATTATAAACCCTGCAAGAAAAATATTTCAAGAATGTTAAGTGTATTTCTCATTTCATAATTAAACCACAAAAGTCCACTAAACTTCACATCTGTGCAAAGTGACAGACAGTATTTTCCAGAAGAAAGGAATTTTTCTTACAATTGTTATAGGTAATGGGAAATGTGCAGTATGATTTAATAGTTTACATGGTTTTCAAACAGTTATGGACTGTTGACGATGAAAAGCTGAAGCTTATCTTAAACCAGGAAAGTAATTTTTAGAGAGATGAACTCTAAGTACTAAATGTCTTTTGATTTGGTATTGTGGCTTAGTTTCTTTGCTCCTCTAGCTTCTGTCCTACACAGCATGGAAGATAAGCATAACAATACTAAGACATGATAAAAAAAACCGGCAGTCAATAAAAGCGGCAGAAATACCTAAACTAAAAAAATATCACAGTTATATTCACCACTCATTAAGTAACTTGAACCATGTAACCTGAACTTTAACAAGAAAAAAACAAAACCAAGAAAAAAACATAAACAAACTGGAACACCAGACTATCTGCAGCACCATAAACCTAAGCTTTTCTCACTGATACCACTGTAATATGAAGACCCATAAGAAAATTCATGATGTAATTAGCATCACATAAAGGTTTGGGTTTTTTTTATTGGTGTGCTAATATTAAACAAGTCTCAGAACTGAAGACATTTTACTCCTCCTGTGCCTCTGCTATTACAAAAAAATTTCAGGGATTCCTTAGTAATTTTTGTAGTTCAGGGTTGCCAAATGTTAAATCTCACAAGACAAGCACTTTTCAGAACTCTATAAAGGATATGAAGGGTCATACATGTTTATGTATTTTCATATTGCAACGTTTATACAGTAACATCTGATTAATTATATCACGTGGTAACTACTTAATTTGATAGAGAACTAACAAAAAAAATCTATTAAGAAACAAATAGACATTGAAGTGATGAGACCAGTAAAATCTGATTTTCTACGAATTTTATATTCCTCATGCCTCTGTCCCAACTCAAATGCTTGCTCCATCAGATTTCCCTAACCTCATCTCTCCCAGCATTATTTCACTGCATTACTGTTTCACAAACTTTTCCACTGCATCCTTAGGACAAAAAAAAAAAATCTTAAAATTGGAATCTGTAAGGCTTATGCTGATTTTCAACACTATGATCCAGTTATTACTAACACCTCTGATAATGATGTTGTCTTTTTTGCTAGTTGTGTTCCAAATTAATTGCAGACTACTCTCAAGTTCAGCAACTTCAGTGCACAATTGTGGAGTCTGTGGACTATTGAACATCATTGAGAATCAGTTTTAAAGGGAACATGATGTCTTTACACACCTGAAGGGGCATAAAAGTAGGACCTGATAAGTGACAGAACAAGCAGGTTTCTATTACTATGCTCTTATGGCCAGCAGACTTCAGAATTTGGAGTCATTTTGTCAGCTAAACTGAGACACTTACTAGGCTTGCTGTCAGAGGAAACCAGAAGATGCAAGAAACCAGTACTGTGCAGTAACCTCCAAACAGCTTAATTTTACCCCCAGATCCTGTTCAAATGTAGGGTATTTTCCCACAGACCTCTGCTAAATTACAAGACCCCTTGTAGTTTTAAACTCTACTGAAAAAAATCAGGTTTTTTTACAGTCCTCTCTTAAAAAAAACCTCCCCTCAAATTCACCCTTTATAGTACCAATATTTGACGTTACTTACTAACATTTTGTTTGATACTTCATGAAGCCTGCAAGATAATTGCTTTGTAAAGTTTAGAAATCACAGAGATGAACACATTTATGTATCTTAGATATGGCTTTGAAAGACAGTTTTCTACATCTACAGTTCTTTAAGCATTTACATAACCTAGCACATATACCTCCCACCCAAGACTGATATTTTGAGAAAATGAATATTTAATTTTCTTATTCACGTAATTTTTATAACATATTTACAGAGATTTGAGAAAAAAATACTGCACTGATGTTAATTCATCCATCTGCCTTAGGGTTTATAAACAAGATTAGAAATCCTCTGCAAAACTGAGGAGCTTGCTACTGTTAAGCTATTGTAATTCATATACTGTTATTTTAAAGCAGGGTATAGAGTTTCTTCATCTAGCTAACTTTGAATATCTTACATGGCAGGTAAATCTTAGGGGAAATATAAGAAAATATCTCACATATCAAACATGCCAGGGAGACTAAATTATCTGATACAGGAAGAGGTAAGGAGATTGTTACTTTCTCACTTAACACAGTACATAGCAACACAAAACAGGTGAGAGGAGAGCTGCTGTGCTGATTGCTTGCACAGTCCCTCTCCAACCCTCATTAATTTCCATTTTTCATACTCTGTTTACTTATCTTGCATACATTAGTGCTAATGACTGTTCAGAAGTGTCAGATGCCACACTATGAGCTTCATTTTCTTTAATATTTTAATTATATTAACATTCTCCTGTACAATTAGTAGTCATATCTGTTCAAATCATCACATCCTTAAAAGAGCTTTTCATTTCACAACTCTGCCCTCTTTTAAGAGCAGCCTGTGAGAGACTGAAATATTAAAGGTTAGTGATTCAAAGCAATTGGCCATTTGTGGAGCTGGCAGGGTGCTTTGCTCAGACCAGGTTTGCATGCCCCCTCCACAAACTGAGGGCAGGAGAGATTTTGTGAGTGTGGTGGTGAAACTTCTAAGCCCCATAAGGCAAATAGTAAACAATGCCAACCCTTGCCTTAAAAGTAGTGTTGTGTACATATTTGTAAGTACACATATTAGCCCATATAATTTACCACTTGAAGTAATAAAATGTTAGGACAGAGTATCTTTTTATTGTTTTAAGTAACAAAAATAACTGAGGCTGAAGTAAAAACACACATAACAATAAAAATGTTATTTCCCTACTTTAAGACTGAAAGCTAATACTATCCACATAAAATACTTCTATAACTAACACTGCAATCACATTCAAAACATATCAGTATCGTTCCTAGATAAAAACAACTACTTGATCTGATTGTACAGAACTGAACCACACACCATGGTTCAGTGCCAAGGCAAATAACGTTTGCAGCGTTATGTAACACGTACACACTACAGGGTTATCACCAGGATATCAATCCTCAGTGGTTTCAAGATGGCAATACTGAATTATGAATTAAAATCAGAATAAAGGGAGTGAAGAATCTTTGACTCTTGCACTCTGAACAAACTTTTAATTAGAATCAGTGTGACACATACTTTAAAAACTTTTAGTTGCGCTTGATTTTCTCATTTTGCACTTTGAAAACTCATATAAAATATCCTATATTGTATTGATACCCTTTCTTGGTATTAAAAATTAAGAGCCAAACACGGTTAAGGGTAAAAAGGGGTTTTACCTTGGTATTTAGTAAGGACCTTTATGGTGTGCCACCTTGTCAAGGTGGAATGTGCCGAAATGTACACCATGATGGATCCCATATACAATTTATAGACCGTGCAAATTAGCATACCTATCAAAGATTCCTCAATGAAAGGCTTGAGTGATTAGTGCAATATCTCCCCATCCCGAGGAATTCCTCCTTGGACAGACTTAACCTTAGTTTACAGGATGTGTTCTAGAGAGGACTTTGGTTTCTTAGGATAGCATAGGGCTTTCTGGCCCCAGCTGCGAGGCCTCCAGGAGGTTTGGTCTCCTGGCTTAACAGAATACTAGGACTATTCTAAGTCAATGGTCTTAAGGAACTGCAAGTATGCATGATAAAAGCACCGAGGATATGTAAAAGCTATATAAAAGGGTATATAAAACAAAACAAAAAACCATCATGGCATCAGTACAGAAAATTATTGTAAACAACATAATGTGTAAGTAATAATATAAAATACAGAATCAGAGAGGATGAAGAAGACTTCCGAGATCATCTAACCTTTGATCTAATGTGACCATGACCACTAAACCATATTGTGAAATACCACAACCAATTCTTTTTTCAATAATTCCAGGCACCACTTCTCTGGGCACCCTGTACCAATGCTTGACAACCTTTTTGGTGAATAAATTTTTCTGTGTATCTAACCTGAACCTCCCAAGGTGCAACTTGTGGCCATTTTCCCTTGTCCTATCACTGGTGGCCTGGGAGAAGAGGCCAACTTTCACCTAGCTATAACTTCCTTTCAGGAAGTTCTAGAGAGCCATAATACCCCACCAAGTCTCCTTTTCTCCAGACTGAACAAATCCAGCTCCTTCAGCTGCTCCTTACAGGACTTGTGCTCCAGACCCTCCACCAAGTCTGCTGCCCTTCTCACTCCAGCACCTCAATGATTTTTCTGTAATGAGGGGTCCAAAACTGAACACAGAACTCAAGGTGTGGCCTCACCAGTGCCAAGTACAGAGGTACAATCACTGCCCTGGTCCTGCTGGCCAGACTATTGCTGATACAGGGCAGGATGCCTTCTTGGCCACCTGGGCACACTGCAGGCTCATATTCATATTGCAAAGCAAAGCTAGAGATCATATAATCACTCATCTTTAGGAATTGGTTTACATATGTAAGAGTATTTTACTTTGCAAATTCCAGTTTATATGTCAGAAGTTATTCAACAAAAGTATTTCCTGTTAATTTTATGTTTGTACATCGGCTGTTTTTTAAATTGAGTTTTGAGCTCCAAATATGGAATTGCCAATTCTGATGTCAAAGAAATTTTACACAGAGTAGAAACGGAGGGGCTACGCTTACCTGTAACACTGGTTGTATCTCTGCTAACCTCAGTGACCACTTGCTAGAGGGAAACCTACTGAGCCTGTTTTCTAGAACATTTTCAGTCTTTCTGATAATATCTATAGAAATGGATTGATGACTTAGAATTCTTGGCATAGCCTTTTCATTCCTGAGATCCATCTAGAACATACTCCCTACTCTATTTCTTCTTTCAGAAGACATCATTTGAGATAAACAGTTAGTTCCAGCATCCTTGTTCAATCTGCACGCTGCTAGCACGGAAGGCAAGAGGGCCAGCTAATGCTGTCTGGTGCAGAGAAATAGCTCTAGAAAGCAAAGTAACTGCATGACCATTTGAGACAGGCCCCTTGACATCAGCTTGATATGGCAGGGCTCTGTTTGAGATTGAAACACTGCAGATGTCTACACGGAGATCTACACATCTGCAGGAGGAGTCTGAGCACCCTGCACAGCCAGTGGGAATCAGGCAGCAGAGCCTGTGCAGTGTTTCCCTCTCCATCTGCTTGTGGATGAACTCAGGCATCCTCCTGGCACCACTGCCTGAAGTGCACTGAACTCCAACAACTGCAGCAGTAGCTCAGACACATCACACATTTGTAGTTACCATATGCAGTCTCCTAAAACCCATGTGCAATAATTTTAGCCGGAAAAGCACTTCATGCTTCAAATTTAGACTAATGAACAAGAATTATCCTGGAAAGAATAAAAGACAAATTAGACCCTCAAATAACTTTCCATTTTAACAAATTTCTATTGTAACTGACTCAGGTGGCATTTTCCCAACACTCCCAGATGGCACATATCACTAATAGCTCTTAATTATCACTCAATAGTCCAAATAAATTGGAACTTAAATTATCTGCCTTCGCACTAATCTCTGCTTATTCTGATACTCATACATTAAAATTAATCAGATCATCCTACGTTTTAAATGCTGAACTTAACAGAACTAAAGATCATCATAGCAAAAAATAAGAATGGAGACTTTACATCCTTTCCGTTGATGACAATGGCAACGTAATCACGGGATATTATTTATCACAGACTCACTTCAGACTTGCTAAAACCCCCAAATGTAATTACATAACCCCAAAATTAAATTCCTATAGCCCTTTCTTTGTGATGGACAAACAGATGCCATAAATTCAGTCTGGCATCACCAGACTCAGCACAGGTCACAGTGCTACTTGAAAGTATGACAAAAACAAGTTTTTCTCCATGTGACAAAGCTGATAAGAACATACTCTAACTGAAATGTTCCCAAACTGTTGTTAAGACAAATAATGTCTAGTTAATCTCAATTTTCCCCTAAGAAGAAAAATGATAAGAGATACTATGTGATTTTTTTCTTATCTGTGCAGATTTCTACAGTTATTGGTTTCATTTTTAGTTTGAGAGTAAAATTCCAGACTTTTTTGTGTAGACAGAAACTCACAAAGCCATTTGGCAAATCTGTGTTCAAGTGTAATCAATTAACCCTCATGCATTTTCTCCAACTAATGCTTGTTCTGATGCCTGAAGGTAATTTCATACATGTATTTCATAAGAGTAAATGCAAATTTGAAAGATATAGATATTGATTTTTCCTATTTCCTATTAACTGTTATTCTGTTACTCAAAACAATGACTAACAGACATAAAGAAAGGAATGCTTAAAACTATCAATTTTTTTTAGCTTCCTAAAATAGGCACTGCTCAAGAATTTATACATTTTTTAAGAAAAATGGAATGCAGTCTGTATTATATTACTTCACGTAAATATGCATATGTACTATACAAGTAAATTATACATTATAATTACTACACCAGCATCTTATCTGTCTTGCATTTTATACTACCATCTATTAATGTAAGCAAGAAGAGAAGAAGGAAGGACTAAAGGAGGGATTAAGAAAAAAAATATGTTAGAAATTTCATACAAATGTAAATAACTCATCTTTCAGGTCAAGAAGAGAGCTGTACCTCAAGGCAAATGCCTGGAAGTCGAACGTATTTATGTATTTATTTTTAATTCTCAGTCTGCAAAATGCTCAGAAGAGAAATAGGGGTCAAGAGCCTTTCACCGACCATAGAATCAGCTTCATTTATGTGCATTAAAAGGTACGGCCACAAGGTGGCTCTCAATACTCAGGCTTGAAAACTATGGCTCGAAAAATGAAATAAAAATCTCGATTAGCTTTGTTTTCTTAAAATTGTAACTGATATGTTTCACCTCCCTTATTCTTAGACACATTTATTTCCACACTAGGAAAATATTTTGAAGATGGTTTAAATTCCAACAGAGAGGTTTCCAAGCTCCATCTATAACAGCATCATATTCCTGTAGTCACTTACTTCTCCCAAAATCAAGGCTCTTTTGATAATTGGAATTCATATATAAATAACTGAAATAACTTATACGCTGCTTTTGACTTTGATTAAATTAGTTCTCACCTGTTTACCAGTACTAGTTCTGTTTCATGAGGAAAACTATGATGCTTCTACCTAGAACATGGATTTGCACATGGACAGCATCTTACAGAGTTTGCTTTTTTTCTAATATGCTCTAGCTATGTTATTTATCTTGTTAACAATAATTTTATTTTTCCATTTACAAGCCTGTTAATAGCTGTGTTTTTTTCTGGCAATTTTCCACCCTTTTCTGTAATTGTTTTTGCTACAAAAATATCTGTTTTTATTCAATATCTGTTTTACTCACAAGTGTGAAAATCTGAAATTTAAAGAAACTGGAACAGGTAGGAAAAAAATAAATAGGGCTATGACTGTCAACTCAGTAAATTTGACAGTATTCATTAAATAGGTGATGCTGAATCAATAAATTGTAGACCTGTATAGCACTCTGAAAAATATAGGAGTCTCTTGGAACAATCATCTTGGATATTTTCCTTAGACAAGAGATCTTGGTGGTTACTTCAAGGAATACGCCCCCTCAGAGGAACAAAATCTAAAAGAATACTTGAAAATAACTATTACAGCTGTTTTGTAACTACAATGAAGGAAGAAACTGGGTACGTTTTGAATGTAATGAGGCAGTACAACACTTTTTAACTAAGCTGTAACTATCTAACAAAATAATTTCCAAGTGTAAGGGATCATTAAAAGAATTATAAGCAATGCTGGTGTATCTATACAAGTGTTTTAAATCTCTGAATCATTAGGGCAAATTCACATTTTCTTACTGCTTTCAGTTCCAGAAACCTGCAGAAAATCCACATCTGCAAAAAGTTAAACACTGTGCTGTGTTTTCTCTGTGAAATACTATTTTGTGCTGTATTAAGTTTTGTCCTCAGGGCTTACTCCAAAGCCAATAGTGTATTTTCCATTAGTTTTACTGTGTTTTGCTGTGTGATCCTTCAACTGAAAACCAGCTAGGACTATGTTCAATTATTCAGCAATACTACAGTTTAAATGAAAGCAGGGAAATAGAGTATTAACAGATTCAAACACTTCAGATTTCTGGCTGTTGTCCTTGATAAACATACAGAGCACAATACTTGGAAAAAGTGATCACTGGAATCAAAGACTTAGCACTAGACATCTACATTTGATTACAAAATTCATGCATATCAAAGACAGAGGTACTCTCCCAGAAAGAAAGTGTGCAGCATTTTTCATCCTTGATGCAATGGCCTTTGATTCCTCAGCTTTTATTATTATTATTACAAAGAGTTTTGAAAGGCTTTCATAATGCTTTTGATACTCTAAATTCAAGAACTTCAGGGTTTCTCATCCTGTACTGTTTTTAGCATTTTGTAAACAGTTCTTGATATTTTAGAACTTCCAAATGTGTACATCACAGATTTTGTCTGCTTAGAAAAAGAAAAAAGACAGAGAGGACTCCCTAGCACATTAATTACTAACTAGAGGTCATAATCTTAAACACAGCAATAATGGCAGTTTTGGACACGGAAAATTCAAATTTCAGCTCATAGTGTTAGTACTCATAAATCATACAACATCCCCTATAGAAAAGGACAGATCCTCAGAGTAGTTAGCAGAAATCAACATGGCTTATTAAAAGATCATTATTCAAATAAATAACATTTTAATGTATTTACAGAAGATCTTATATTTTCTTATTTGGAAAAAACTCCACTGTAAGTGAAAACTGAGCAGCAACCCACAAACATTGCCCCTCAAAGAACCAAGATGCTACAACCTCTTCTGTTCACTATTTCAGGTCTTGCTGAGTTCAAGCAATCAGCAACTGTACATATAACACCTTTCCCCAGGTAGCAATGATTTTGTCAGTCCTATTTATTTTTCTTGTCTGAAGATATTTTTTGATTGTTAGGGAAATGTATCCTTTTCTTTTTTTTTTCTTTTTTTTTAAGTTTCAGCTGTGAAAACTTCATTTTAGTCTTAGTCCTGGTTGTATCTACTGGGAAACATGGACAATTTGCTACCTGGTTTTTTCAGAACCCTTGCTAAAGCTTCATCAGAATCTTCCCATATTTAAGGAATTTGCTGGCTGGCCTATTGACATCTGTTTAAGTCACTCCCATTTTCCCAACTTCTGCCTTCTGTCACTGAGAAGACTCACCAGATCAGTTGTGCGAAAAATTTTGAAATCTTTTATGTACTTTTCTTCCAGAGGTGGCAAACCATCAGAATACAGCAAAACTTATGTACAAATAAATATTTTTAGTAATGCTTCAAACAATGTTCCAATGTTTCTCAAATTCTAAAAATTAAATTTTTTTTTCTCTTTTTCAGCTTTGCTGGCTAAAATGAATTCCTTATCTACTTGCATTGGTATTGTACATAGATGAAGGTCTGATGGGTGGAATGGGGGACATTAATTTTTTTTTAAGAATTCATAGTTAAGCACAGAAATTATCAAGTCTCCTAATACTGCTGTCTTCCTATCTGCACTCTTCCAGCATCTTCTCACAATCTATATTGTATAAAGGCTTCCAAATCTGCCTTTCATATTTTTAGAAATTTTATTTTCATTTCACAATACACAGTAAGCTTGATTTTGTTAACTACCAGTTTTCATTATTGCTCATGCCCAGCTTGTGTATACTCTACACTTGTCAAAAACATGATGCTGTTAGTCTAGTTCCTATTAGCATAATACATAATTTCTAGTTCTAGTTTTTTACTCAAATGAGCCAAAAATTACTAACATGGTACATGTAGAAAGATGTATCCAAATTTATATTTAGATGGTGTTCATTCAAGAAATCTCAGTGGTGAAAAAAATACTGTTTTTCAGATTTTTATGGTTTTTTGGGAAATGCTCTACAATCAGTTTCTGTTGGATCGGATGCAACAATAAAAAGATTCTGAAAGAACTGAGTTGTTCAAAAGAGATTTGGCAAATCTATGCAAAATTCTAACTTCAATTTGATAAAGGTGACATGCCATGGTATCTGCACATTCTAAAGTGTAGCAGTTAGTAGCTTTATACAAATAAAATAAATCTCCTCAACTTTCCAGAAGTATGCTCAATTACTTTTTAACTTATTTTGTTTTCTCCAAAGTACCTCTGGATCTCAGAATGTGGAATTACCAGAATGTGGATCCAAATGAAATCACTCCCTCTTTATGTTTGTTTCTAACTACTCTTTCATTTTAGAAAGTGCATGCCCATTTTACTCATTATTTCTCAATTCCTATTAATTAGATGTCATTGCCAGCTTCAGTGCAAAACCACTTCTGCCCAGTTCTGGTCTACTCTGCATCTTGTGCAAATAAACTAAAGGAATGGTTAAAAAGCCTGAAGAAATTTGCCTACGTGATGGTATTTGGGGGAGCTGGAAGTGGAAAGTGGATGACAACTGAAATAGTCAACATACATACCTAAGCAATTCCATCAAACCATAATGAAACTAATATTTGAAAAGCTTTATTATTTTGAAAATTAATGAAATTGAGAATAAGAACTGAAATTTAATATTTTTCTCCATTTGTTAAGAAAATCATGTTTTCTAAATGAAAAACTGAATCAACCATCTAAACGGTGAATCTATTTACTTGCATATATTCTTATGTTTTTAAAGAGACAGAGTAAGATAGTTTCCAATATTGCAGTGATGTTTTCTGACAGCTTAGGTGTTTATGAAAATGTATTTTTTCAATTACAATGGGTCAAACCCTTAATTTTTTTAAAAAACACATTTTAAAGATATCCTATACATTTATTGTTTTATAATGTATAAAAAAATAAATTTACAGGAAACCTCAGGGAGCAAAAGAGACAGAGTCAGTTAACAGTGATACTCTGAAGGAAAAACATCAAGCAACACTAGAAGAAAGCACATGTATTTATTCTACAGGATAACTGTGAACTACAGATTTTGTTCTGAATTTTATTTCAGTAAAGACAACTACAAAGGGTGTTCTCTGATGGCCTGAATTTTTTAAGCAATCACCAACCACTTAAAAAACCCCAACACACTGCATCCTTCATTTACAATCCTGAAGAATAGTATTTTGGGATGAATCTTAAAAGGTCAAGGGTGATGCTAGAGAAAAAAACTAAAATCAAATACCACTCATTTGACCTTGCAAAATTTACTTTATTTACTGTAGAAGAAATCAAACATGTTTTCTAAAAGAATGTCAGTCACTGAACAGCATCAAGCTGTTGTTGGAGGACAATATAACCACCATGAAATACAAAGTACAACTGATCAACAAGCAGCATTGACTGTCAGCATACAATGCAGAAACCCTTCAAATTATTAGCTTTTCCATCATTACTCTTCATTATTAATAATTATTGTAGCTACACTATTTCCTGACAAATGAATTCCTAAGTAGATAGGATCTCTAAACACTATTTTCTAGTCAGCATATGATTTCCATGCAAAGGTACTAAAATTGCATGTGATCAGAACCAATTGTCAGCATGGTTTGGTGCATCTTATCCAGAAAAGGTGGCTGAAAAATGTTGTTGTTTACAGTCTTACTGTGAAAATATTGCATAACGTTACACATTGCAAACTAGAACTAACCAGCACATTTTGGAAAAGGAAGCAGGACCTAGGGGTCAGAAGTAAGCTAAGTTGCTTTTTTTTTTTTTTTCCTTGTTTTCTTTTTTGTTTTTCCCCTGAAACAATCCCTGGGGATTGAAAGCAGCTGAAAAGAAGGTTGAAGAAACCAAGCTCTTCAGGGGAGGGCTGAAAAGAGGCCAGGGCAGAGAGCACTTATGCTGACTTCAATACTATCTGTTATTTCTTCTTGCTGGAGTGCTTACCACTAACCAGCTATTGCCTGTCTTTGAACCTGTTAAATGACAGAAAAAAATGGAATAAAAGGGGGCTTTATCCTCTCAAGATACCTTACATATTTTTAATATATACCTGAACTTGATTACACATGGTAAAAACAAGCACTGGCAAAAATGAAAAGCAGGTAGTAGGCTGTGCTACTGAAGTACAAAGAGTGCAGTCCTGGTCCCCATACTTGTGAATATGAAAGCAATCATACTGGTTTTGTTTTTGCTTTTCCCTCCCAAATGTCTCAGAAGTTTGCAATTTGTTTCCTTAGTATTAGCATAGCTATTTGATATCCAAAAATACTTAATACATGAATGAGATTTCAAGTTGAAATCCTCTTATCCAGGGAAGCTATCGATTAGTAACTACTGGGAAAAGACACAGCAAACTTTTTCTTTTTGATCTGGATTACATGTTAAAATATCCTAGCAGCTAACTGAAGGCCATTTTCACAGTAAAAGGAAAAAATAATGTTGCATGGATTTTCTCTCTTAGTCCTCAGAATGAAGTTAAAATTTCAGGAAAGACAAAGAGATCACAAATGCTTATACAAGAATAAGAAATAGCTAAGAATACATAGAGAAATAGTAAAAAGTATTAAACCTTTACTACATTCACTTATTTAAAGTTTTACAGTAATATCAACATTTATGCTGATTTTAAAGGAAAAAAAATACACATGTGCTGCTACTGACTGTGCAAACTCCTGCGGCTGCAGCATCAACCAAATAACTCGTTAGAACTGCTCATTACAGTAAGCAATGTCATAGCCTGACATCAAGGAACCTTTACTGGCCTAATATTCTTCCCATATCCCACAGAGAAAGAAGTTTCAGTATATTTTAATCAGTCATTTTAAAAGAAGTCTTAGATTTAAAGAGAATTACCTATCAAAGACATTCTTTTAAACAGTGTAACTTTGAATTATGGTTTCCATATTTTGAAACACTAATGAGTCATTTAAACAAATTTATTTACCTTAAGGTCTGAATTTACTGAATGCAAATACTACCTTGCAGAAGACTGCGGTGGACTTAATTTGAGGAGAAAAATATAATCATGTTATAAATATGATGACAGTTTCAAATGATCTTACTAAGTACATTTAGTATTTAATAGAAAATTTTGTCAACAATGAAAGGGGATGCTATAGGCAACACATTATCCCAGAGTTTATCAGAGCATTTCCATGGAGGATTAGTAAGAAAAGGCATTAAATCTTATAGTTACAGTGGTTAAATCCATTACTGATTTTAACCTGAATAACTCTGAAATAGTCAAGAAGTTCTGTACAAAAGCATAAAATGTATTTCAGTAGTTCCTTGAAGAAAAACATCAGCACTCCTGTCAGCTGTATTTGCAACCTCAGAGATCATTCTAGAAAAAGGCTTGCTAACCCATTTTTCTTCTAGGAGATCCATTACTAATGTGGTGCAGCTTCTGGAAGTAGAACAAATATTCATGAGGTGGCTTTCCAGTGATAAACAGGATGAAACTAAGTATTGTTGCATATCAAGCTGACACTCATGATAGATAAAACAGAATATATGACCAAGCCCATAGATTGGGGGGGGAAGAAGTCCATATTCTTTTTTCACAGGATAGCAGAAGACTTACTTGTTACCTCAATGCTGTAACTATCAGAGCCTGAGAGACAAGATAACAAGTCAGAAATCCTTGGGTAAGAGACTGATTTTCAGAAATATAGTTGATAACAGAATTCAACCTATACTATATATTTTGTATCTTCTGATTCATAATAAAAACACTAGAAAATTCTAGTTTACTAGAGTAAACAATACATGAAAGTACATAGAGAATCAAACTGAAAATAGAAGCACAAACTTAGAGCTGTGCAAATGAGCTTTCTAGAATGACATGTTAAAAAGTTACTATTATAATAACAGAAATATACATCAAACTTCAAGACATTTTCCTTTTTAAAGGGCAGGAAAAGCAAAAGCAAAAAGAAATTGTTTATTGTTTCTGTCAACTTTTACTTCAGTTTACAATAATTAACACTTTAATATCTAGTGATACTGCTAAAAAATGTAAAGGCAGTATTTTTCCATTGCTCACAATATATCCCTCTGTAAAAAGGCCTCCCCAAAATCTAAGCGCCCATCTGAATAACAATGCTAAATCCCACAGCTCAGGATTCATTAAAACAGCAGAATCACTCTATACAGAACACATTTTTAACATGTTAACTGTTAGGACCACACCTTATCATGAATTTTGTCTCTGACCTTCAAGCAAGACTACTGAATAAAATATCCCATGAAAGAAATACAGAGAGCTTCATTCCCTTCTCTGAGAGATAATTAGCAAATATTTTTCAAAAGAAAAAAAATGTAGTAATTATAAAACAAATAGGAAACTTCAATATATATTTGACATTTATTATAGCCTAATGTATTTGAATACATATCCTCATTTTATTTTTATAGTTTTTTTATGGCATATCAAATATTAGATATGTTATTCGTAAACAAAAATAAAATGAGGATTGCTCTGAAATAATTAAATGTCAGGCAAACGATTACACATTAAATATTTGATGAATGCTCTCTAAAAATTAATTTCTAATAGTTTAAAAATGTTTGACAGATAATTAAGAGGATTAGGAATTGCTTTCAGATTTTTAAGGCCAGTAAAGAATACAATGCTTTTAACTATTCCATTTTTTTAGCTCATCCTGTGAAGTAGCCTTCACTTCCACTTGCTGTGTCTAGACTAGAACATGCATTATTTGGGTATTACTTACTCTTGTAAGTCATATACTGGATTTCAGATGATTCTAAGTATGTTATTCATCCATTACAGTGAAAACTGCATACAGAATACAAAATAAGGACTGTATTACATTATGAAGATTATTCTCTGCCAGGTATTGCTAAATTTCATGTCAAATGAAATGGCAAGACTGAATGGCCTCTAGTTTGATAAATTTGGAAACGGTGCCAATAAACATCCATTTATACAAGATCTCTCATGTCAGACAAACATGATATTATCATTATGAAGCTTAGATTAATCACCCTGCATCACACAGCACCAATATAATACAGTTAGACTTCTGTCAGAAATTTCATTTATATGGTGCGGCATTGGGAATTAAATACTATATAAAATGAATTTCATCTATTAAAGAGATTAAAATCAGGCAATGATGATCAAAGAAATTAATTCTATATAGGAACTTTCACATGACAGAACGTCAATGAGGTTCTTCAAAGATCCAGTTTAACCTATGGTATGGATATTTTTTACCAGTGATCAAAAATTTAAAATACGAACATGCTGATTAATGGTACAGTTTGGAAATCAGAAGCACCCTGAAGGAATGGTAAATGCTTGCAAGGACAGATCAGTACCACACCACCTCTTGGCTCACCTACAGGTGATATCTGGGAATAAAGAAACCAGGTCATGTTTGGAGAATGGATTTCAGAAGAACCCAGAAAAGGTCTTAGAAATAATGTGTTTTATTGTGTTGGTTCTCATCTCATTGCATAGGATGTATCTGATTTATAGTATTAGGTGTAAGAACCTCTGTGCCAGGTCAGACACACTGTCTCTAGTGCACCAGTTTCTCTGAACAGCAAATGCCTAAGGAAGAGGAGAGTATGAATGCTCTTCCCAGTATATTCTCTTGGTCACTGTAAGTTTGCCATTGAAAGGCTTTCTGAGTGGCTTGATCTACCTCTAACAATAATTTGCTATTTAAATGAATAAAAACTTTCACAGGGAAAAAAATTAAATCAGTGAAGAGAACCAGTGTAAGATCCTGGGTCTAGAGCACTAGGCAGGCCAATTCAGATGAAGAATTCCACATGTCAAGGCTATAAACATTTTAGAAATTGTTACTGGAGCTCAAACAGAATTTTGTGCCTTGCTCAATTCCCTACATCACATTATAAACATTTCACAACAGCTGCTCCTTCTTGTACACAAAAACTATGAATCCATTAGTGTCCCTGCAGTATTTCTACAACTCTTGTTCTGCTTAGAACCACAGTTGTCTGCAATAACGTTTGTTTTGGTTTTGTTTTTTTTTTTCCTGACAGTTGTAATGGTAGAAAACTGTACAGATATAATTCCTCATGACAGTCACTTAAGCCTACAAATGTAGGCTGTGTGTGTACACCTGTGTGGCAGTGAAGTTCTTACCTTCACCAGTAAACCTCTCTAGCATTAGAACTACCACTGAAGGAGGAAACTTCTAAACTTTCAGGCTACCTGAATGTAGATGTGTGCTGTACTTCCTTCAGACAGTGCTATTCCAGCCTCTGGTGTTTAATTCCAGGACCAATTATTGGAAAGAAAGCAGAACATTAAGGAAAATAGCCAACTTCTTTATGGCCAGTTAGACTTCACTGTGCCTCGTGTCTTTATCTGTTACACTTTGAAACCTTTGGAAATATTAGTGCTGAAAGTTCCTATGACAAAATGCATGATCGTAAAGCCCTTTGGTAAGGGCTTTTATTACATACATTACTGCTCTTATTATAACTACTTCCGTTAGAAATATTTACAGCTAACAAAGAAAAAGAAAATTTAGACTGAACAGTAATAGTTTTAATAACAGCCCACCACATGCTCTAATCACTGAAATCTTTGGTGTACTCATAAGTCTTCAGATGTAAGAGCCTTAATTGCTCAGCAAAATGTTGCTAGCATATTACTCATTTTATGATTATTGATGGCTGTTTATGCACAGTTGCTGCCTTGGCAATGTATCTATCTTATTTGATTAGTATCTTTATTGTGCTAACTGTATACAAATAAAAATATGCCTCAAAGATCCATGCTGTGACATAATTATTTCAATACATTGTATTCATGCTAGTTTAAACAGCAAGTTTCTGATGAACAGAGAACACATATTCCCTCAATATCTTGAGAATTCCTTTTGTAGACAATAGGTATTAGGTGACCAAGCCAGAATCAACAAAATACTTTATTTTTACTGTAAATAATATGAATATAATTTAACTTTGTTTGTTGAACGGATCCCGAAAGAGGACAAATGGAAATATGTTGGGAAAAGTTACTGGGGGTGTTTTGCTACAGATTTCAGTACGACTAGGCTTTAACTTTGTTTCTGGTATTCCCATTACTGATTTGTTTAGGTGTGTCAGTGAAAGAGCCATTAAGTATACTGCAGTATCTAATTTGTATAAAATAATAACAATAGTAATAACAATAATATTTTCCCCAATACCCAGATCATATTTACATGGACAAGAAGTAAAATAATCTGAATAATTACTAATGTAATATGTGCATATGACATATACTGATCACTGGAAGAATTAAATGAGTTCTGTCCCTTGGTAGCCATTGAAAGACTCAAGACAGACACAAGAACGTCATGTGATCTCTGCTTGAGAACACAATTCCCTCTCATTCATTGCTATATGTCACGGTTTAGGAATGGTACTCCCCAATTTACTGCTCCCACCGAGAGCCTGCAAACCACGTACCTCTTGCTTGCTTCTCCCCCTCCCACAGCCTCCCCCTGTGCTGGAGAGAACTGAAGGCACAAAAGGTGAAGATCACAGACTGAGATTAAACAATTTACTGGAAGCAGCAATGAGAGAAGAAAACAAACAGTAACAGCAACAATGCAAATGAGGGAGGGTACAAGAAAGAGAGGAACAATCCACGTGTGATCGCTGGAATGGAGTATTACTCGACTGCTCCCTCTGCTGCACTTACATGACCAGAAGGAACTCCTTCTCCCCAGAAGACACCCACTTCCCCCTGCATCCAGCAACGATGTCAATTGGTATAGAATAACCTCCAGGTTCCCTCTTGGCTACTGAAAAAATTAACCCTGTCCTGGCTGGAACCAGGACACTCTGGTCTTCACACCTTTTCCTTCTTGTTTGGTTATAAATTTGTTCTTTTATTTAGAGTCACACTTCTTGGTCTTGCTTTCCAAGACAATCATCACAAGCTTGGTTTGTAACTGCATTTTCCCTCATCTTCCACACTCTCTCTGGGTACTAATTCTTAAGAATTTTTAAAATTCTATTGAGAAATATTCCATAATTTCTCAAATTACATGTACATGCTTCAAGTTTCTCTGTAAGAAGACTTGGAAATGTGTACTATTAGTACTGATCTTGTCTACAGCTTTTCCTGAAAAAAGATAATGCTTACATTTTCATATTAAAAGAGTAGTATTCTCACATAAGGATTCCCTTGGGAGTTTGCTTCGAATAACAAGTACATTTCACATAAACCTATATATTAACTATATTTTACTCACATTTTTTTACAAATATCACATAAAGCTTACAACTTAAGTATTCATTTTCATTTACCTCTCTCTTTCCCAGTTTCTTCCTCACTTCCTGAATCATGATGACAAGTCATCACTGCTTTCAGTGAAGGTGACTGCCTCCTTATTCAAGCCATTTCTTCAGTGTAAAAGCAGAGAGATTTGTCTCCTTCATAAAAGCTTCCCAGCAAATTCCACTGTGTAATTCTCTCAATAGACTAAGGACTGCTCTCCCAAGGACCCCAGCCCTAAGTCTCACTGTTCATCACCACAACCTTCCCCTGAATACTGAGCTCAATCACTACAACGAAATTTGCCATTCATGGAAGTGGTTGTCACCAATTCTTGAGCAGCAAAGTAGGGGCCTGGCTGGACTCAAAAGTGGTCTCAGAGTAGCCAAGAACCTCATGGTTTGCCTGAATAATGCCACCAACCCAGATAATAGTTGTAAGTGAAGTGGGGAGACTTCTGCCAGTCTCTGCTAGTAAGTCACAACCACCTATGTCTGCCTGGACAGGTAGTCCACAACAGATCTCAAAAAAACTTCCCTGTCCCCTCCTTCCTGCTCCAGCCTTGAACCAGACAGGAGCTGCACATGTCCAGTTTCACTGTGGGGCTCTGCACAAAGATCAACCTAACAGAGAACAGAACTCCCACTTCTCCACTTCCCGGTCTGTCCCTTCCAGCATGGTGCATACGATGCATTGCCTCAGAGATGAAATCTACTGCTATATCCACAAGTAGTAAGTATTAGAGCACATCAAAACACATTCATATTACACATATTCCAAATGGGTTTAGAACTTTTCACTGTGACAGTTTTGTGGTTTCCATTGACACAGGAATACACTTTCTAATTAATTTAATCTAATTTAATTAATTAACGAAAAATAAAATTAAAGGTATAGGAGCTGTTTTCACTGACATACATAGTGAGTTGGATGAATATTCTTTGACAGATACCTCACAAAATCAGCACTGCTGAAATAAACATAACATTTTTCTTAATTTCTTTAGCAAAAATTTTGACTATCTAAATAAGCACTAGTATTTTCAATACTTAATTTTTTCTTGTATTACCACTAGAAAACTAACATTATTTGTAATAAATGAAGAGTTGAGATTTCTTTCTAGGAAATCTAATGGAAAAAAGTTCAGCATTAATTAGTATTATAGTAGAAGCATAGAGTCTCCCAGTTCAGGTTTGATATTATTTTTATAATGCAGCAGATACCAGCCTCTACTAGAAAAAGAGGGGCTTTTTCATATGCTATTTTATGAAATATAAGGACATCAACTTATAAGAGCATAGTTTTAAAATATTTATTATAGCTCTCCGAAGCACCTTGACAAAAAATAATATATTTGATCCTGATTTTACATATCTATGTGTTTCAGAAGTCCGATTCTACCAACCGCAGTATCTGTGGTCCATTCATAATTACTAAGACTGAATGAATCTTTTCACATTCTCTTCAGAGGTATATAATAAGGTAGCATATTTATTACAACTAATGGCAGACACAAGAACCTAAAACCCTCAGAAAACTCAAATTCACAGGCCCAAAATACTGAAGAGATTATCGTTATATTTGCCAGTGCAAGAAGTTATCTCATATATGTATTAAAATTTTTACAGTGAATTAGTATCTCCTCTATGTTCTTGGGGAGAAATCACTTGTGGAAAGAGAAAGAACAATATTTTTCAAGGGATATTAGAAAGACACTGCTAACCTCATCTTCAGACTTCAGTTATATCACCAAATATAAATGCCACACACAGCACAGAATTCAGAATTGTTATGGAAATATTCTTTCAGCAGATATACTGGCATATTCCTTGAAACTGGTGGTTTAGGGACTTCCCAAGCTGCAAACATGAAGGTTGCTGTCAAGTAATACAAGCTGCACGAAACAAAACAATTATCAGCTTTATCTTAACAAACTGAAAGTAGCAGGACTTTGCTCTTCTTTTACAATTACTCCTTCTGTTCCCCCACTCAATTCAGCAACTTCACATGACGTTTTAAAGCAAAACCTCCCCAGTAGCTCAAAAACGTTGCATCTATTCTCATGCTGGACTGTCTTGTAAAAAAAAATTCCAACACTGAAAAGACTATCAGTGCAAAGTATTCACTTACCTGTTTTTCAGCTTGTCCATATTCTGATCCTTGGGGTGACAAGAAGTGACAAATATGACCATTGTTTTTTGCTTTTTCTCGAAGTGCCATAGCAGTTCGTACTGTAGCATTCCTAGCATGAACAAACACCATCACCTTTAGACAGAAAGAAACAGGGCCAATGAGAAATAAAATAAATGTTTAATCAAATAATGAAAATACTTCGATTACAAAATATTCCCTATGGGAATGACAAAAACTAGTTAATACATGACTGATGAAAACTAATGCCACTTAAGGGCAATTAAAGGATGATGCTGCCTACATTGTATTTAATATTTTCAAAGAGCTTTTGAGATGGCTGTATTTTTTTTTTAATTCTTAAATCTTTGAAAATAGGGAACAATTGTTGGCCATAGATAGTTCATCTTCACAAAGTAGTGAGATTAACATTGATGTAGAGATTTGTGTTATTTCACACATCCTAAATAATCTGGAAAGCAAATAGTGGGGTGATAAACATTCTAATGCTACAACTTGGCTATGTGAGAGAAGAACAACCAATCAAACAAAAGAGAACTACGGTGCAATGCTCACAGTTAAAAGCCCACAAGCATATCACCATTGTTAACAGCAGGACCACTAATACAATATTCAAAAGCCATGAAAACACTAATCAAAATGTTTGAGAGAAATGCTTTACTTTTTTTTTCATGCTGGTGAGAATGTCAAGAGTTCTCAAAAAAGAGTCGGAGTCTTGTACCTAAAAACAACTAAAAAATTCCTTTCTGATTACTGCCTGTCATATGTCTAGAAACAATCCTGTGAGCTTTGGAAACTTTGGTAGTCAGAGGCACTCAGTATACATTCTTCAAGAACTGGAGTGGGACAGATGGATTAGGACCACATTGCATTTTATTATCTGAATCCCCTTTCTCTTCTGTCTCTCATACTCACTAAATTTCAATTAATTTAGCAAGTATAAGTAATAAAAACCATATGTCTCTCCTTTTAGTTAGCAGAGGCTTGGTACAGACTTGATACAACTTCTGTTATGATTTCTAAAGCTTCTGCCTACATGTATGACAATATCTGACACCATAGCAGTCATTCATTCAGAAAGACCTAAGACCCTAGTATGCAGAAAATAACTAACAAACGAGCATTGTGAAACTGTCCCCTACCCAGAAGCCTTTCTAGAGTTCTTATAGACACCTAATTTTCGGATGTGCAGCATGTTTCTTCCATATTTCTTTCCCACTGTTTTTAAAGTAATAATGCACAGCTGAATTAATTGACTTTTATGTATCAAGTGATCACAAATCAACACCTGAAAAAATTTAGAGTGATTCCAAAATTGTTGACCAAAAAAAAGAACTTATCAGACAGACAACAATCTCTGCACATCACCACATGTTTTTAAAGAACAATCCTTATTTTAATTGACATATAACACCTCGTTCAATGTTTTTTTCCCCAATGAAGTCAGTAAACATTTATCAAATATACTGTGAGACAGCAATATAGTCTTAGGAGGGTTAATTTATCCTGTCCTAACTGTGTCAGAGAATATTATATTTCAGTGGCAAAATCTCTGTGCATTACATTATGCAAATAAGTTAGGAAAAGTAATTTAGAATAGAGAGAAGCGGTTCCACAGTTACAAGCTGTGTAATTAGATCTGTACTCAGCAGTTCAAAGCTAGCTCTGGTGTATATAGACCTAGTGCTGAAAGCGCCTGCTGCTGCTCTCCTGAAACCAAAGCTTTTAAATAATAAAAAATATACAAGAAAAGAGACAGCAAATGTCTCTACCTAGGTTACCTCCTCAGAATTTTCTCAATGTATAAAACAAATCAAATCTTTTCACCAAAAACTTTGTTTAAAATTTCACAGCAGGAACTGCTTGTATTCCCCAAAGAGTTGCACATTCCAGGTTTTAATCTTTATGAAACATGTCAGTGCATCACCAAAGCACAGACAAGTGTGCTATTATTACTAAAAGTTTATAATCAGGTACTCAAAATACCTTGAAATACATTTCTTCTGCCTTGGACAGCAAAGATGCTTGGATTAACTTTTGCAACTGGAAAATACATATTTCAAACTGATATGTTAGCCTTAAAATGGTGCATCATTTTTTGGGGGAAAAACGCCACCTCTTCCAGTTATCTTTCCATTTTGTTATTAAAAGTGCTGGTGCCTTGAATGCTTGAGTTCAGCAATTCTCTTTTACGGAACACCTGTCCTCGAAGAGAAAAGGCCTAGGTTTTGCCACCAACTTTGCATCACACCTTTCAAAGAAATTGAGATGAAAGAATGAATTTATTTATTCAATGTTGATATTAATTATGTAGTAAAGAAACAAGTATCTATATTTTAGCCTCAAGACACTGTTTGGCTTTACACAGCTAAATCCTTACAACATGTTCTTTTATGTGGTTCTTGATCTGGGTATTACTTCTGGTGCAAACGAACAGTTAGGGATATTGATCAACAGATTAATCTGTCCAAACATTTTCTCCCTTCAGGTCAGCACAAAAACTCCTCCAAGTGTTTTACAAAACTCAATTCCTAATAAGGTTTCAACACTTTTCCCCAAGGACTGCTAACGACATCTATCTATGTTAAAAAGATCTCCCTCCACGTCATTAAATGGAACCATCTTACAGACCAAGTAAAACTCACTAACATGCAGCCTTATTCCAAAGAGTAATAAAACTGTTTTTGTCTCATGTTGTGATTTCTCCCTAACTGCCAAGATACAGTTCAAAATTGCAGTGCCCAACAGAATGAAAAGTATATTACATGCAAAAAATACATGAAAACAACACACACAGTTTGTGAGTGGCTCTTGATCAAAAATGGTGATAAATCAAGATATCTTGATTACCAGATCTAACTGATAGCATAGCAGTGTATAAATGTGATTTCCCCTTCCTCTCACCAAATCCAGTAACTCATGAAGAACTACCCAGAACAAGTAACTAAAAGAACAGAAATGAAAAAAAAAAATTTCATAAGTTGACCTATACTAAAACTCAGAAAGGTTAATACAGAAATCTTATTTTTACTTTAGCAGATTTTTGTATTTTGCATATTAAAATCTTTCTGCATATTAAACAACACCATGGGATTGGAAAAAGCTGAACAGGCTGTCACTTACCAAGGCAACAAGAGAATTTGAATTTACTTTCTAATTATTTTAATTAATGTTAGTACATCTTGTATTTAAAAGAAATATTGATATAATTTGCATGTGTACTAAGATCTTCTTTCACACTACAGAAAACTGGATGATTATTAAGCTGCCTACAGATTAGTGCTAAAGAGACATTTTCTATATCCTTCCTTTTCTACAAAAAATTCTTCACAAAGAATGATGGCAAAGAGCCATCATTTTCCTTAGCTGTCTTCCTGCTGCTGCTGTACCTGTGGAAGCCCTTCTCACTGCCCTTTACACACCTTGCCAAATGCACCTTCAGAGAGAGTCTGGCTTCCCTAAACCTATTTCTGCATGCTTAGACAGTGGCTTTATATTACTCCTGGGTTTCCGGTCCCCGCTTTACCCTCCTGTCTGCTTCCTTATCATGTTTGTCAGGAGTTTCTTTCTCATCTACACTTGCCTTGGGCCATTTTGCTTGATTTCCTGCACATCAGGATGGACTGTTCTCAAGCTTGGAAGAATTGATCCCTGAAACCCTTAGCTCTCCCAGACCACCTGTCATAGGATTCTTTCAAGATTTCTGAAAAGGCCGAAGTGTTCTCCTTCAGCCTGGGACAGTGCAGCTTTGTGCCTTGCTCCCTCCAGCAGAATCTTGAACCCCACCATCTCATGGTCACTGCAGACAAAATATCTCCCAGCATGCAGATCCCCAACCTGTTCTTTGCTTTTTTGTAAGTACAAAGTCCAGCACAGCATCAACCTTCATCAGCTTGTCAATCATCTCTGCTGGGAAATTGTCATCAATGCACTCCAGAAACTTACTGGATTGGTTTTGCTCTGTTATGTTGTCTCTCCAGCAGATACCGGGGAGTGGTAAAGCCTCCCTGGTAGACCAGAGACCACAGACATTAAGCTTCTTCTAGTTGTCTGAAGAAGGCCTCATTTACTTTATTCCTGATCACTGTCTGTAGCAAAATCCCACAACAACATTGCTTATGTTTATCTACTGGCTAATCCTCCTCCTAAACTCTCAGCTGGCTCATCATCCATGCCTAGGCTGAGCTCTGGGTATCCCTGCTCACAAGAAAATCTCTTGCTTCCCTAACCTCAGCCTTGCTCAAGATTCTGTTTCCACCCATTGCAGCACTCAGTCATGTGAGGCATCGCATCACATCTGTGATCTCAACACAATCCTAGCTCATCAATTAGGGATGCAGATCCCTAATTTCTCCCTTTTGTTCCACATGCTGCATGTAGCAATGCACAGGCATTCCAGAGAGGCACTCAGCTCCACTCCTCTGAAGCGTGACATTGTATTCTCTGCCTCTACCTGAAACTGAAAGATGCAGGGGTTTGGTGTCATTTCCATTCGAGGCTATGGATAAACAGTTATGGACCTTAAGTGACACTGAGCCTCTAGCATTAAAACAGGAGACTCTCATGACATCAGACCTTCACAGTGAACAACAGACAGCATTTATGCAGCACCACTTTTGGGAGGATGCTTCGAGTGAAAAGTACTTGCCTCATGAAACTTCATGACTCTGCCTTTATACAACAGTTATATACATTTTCCACTAAAGAAAACCTGTTTCAGAACAGTATAATAGGATCTGTGGTATCTTCCATTTGTGGAATTAGCCAAATATATTACAACTGCAGAGGAAAAATGAATAGAGTGAAAATTAAAGCAGAGGGCGAATTAAAAATAAGACAAACAAACAATACTGACTTCTACAGGTAGTAGAAATTATTCTGAATTTTAATTGACAGGATAGAAATAGAAATAGCAATAACTATTCTTGTATATAAAATTAAGCAAGAATAACTAGTCTATTACTATGCAAATATATGTCATTAGGCAGTTAACAATTGCATTTTTGCAGATGCCAATGGACTTGAATGACAATTATTCAAAATTATAAGCAGCTTTTCACTGTATCTTTTTTTAGAAAAGAAGATCATGCAATAATTTGTTTCAAGCATTTCCCTTTGTCCTGTTTTGACACTATTTTGACTTAGTATAATAAAATATGTTTCTATGGTATAATAAATTAATATTTTCAACAAATATCACTCTAGATTAAGAGTTGTCATGTTCACCATGTCTCTTCTTATGTTTTCAAATCTATTTATACTCACATGTATAATATTCATAATATACAATAATGACCCAGGAGTCAGCAGTGATAAGCAAATTCTATTTGGCTTAAATAAAGGAAAAGAAAATAAAAGATACTGGAGAAATCTTTATATCTATTCCTGTTACTTTTACTTAAGCAAAAAAAATTAAGAAAGTTGCCATGTCAATCTATCTTCTGCTTTCAGTAACATAAACCTACTAAACAGTTAAAAGAACAGTCATGTTTTTTAATTTATTTTTTATCAGTACTGATTTAAAGACAAGACTTTTATCCAGTTTTTTGGTCCGAATAAACAGGCTTTCTATAACTACAGAAAAATACAGAACTGCTTTCAAGCACAAGCAGTGTTTTTAATATGAAGTGTAATAAAGTTATGAAGAACTTAAATGATGGATTTATTGTTAACAGTAGTAAATTGTGCTAGAAAAAAGAGAATCTCCTTCCTAAGACCACACGTTATATACCTAGTCCTTCTCAAAATATCCTAGTTGAAATACGAGTACCATAAATACCTCATGAATAAAGGGCATGCAATTATCCAAACATAATATATTCTGGAATCATCTTTTCAGTAGCCACAAAGAAAACTCTCAACACCATAGCATTACATAAATGAGAAACTTCATACTCTGGAAAGTGATTAGAACAATAAAGTCAAAAGGAATTTCCTAATGCATCTTAGTGAAAATTTATTTTCCATCCTCATGGATTCCTCAAAATACCTTATTTTCTACAGCAACCTATGTTTCTGTATATTTCCAATTGAAACCCACCAATATTACCCTTGGATTCCCAGGTGACACCTGTTATAAGTCTGTGACAGGCATAAGGTCTTGATGGACAGTAACTGCCTTGTTACATTTTGAATAATTTACAGATGTTTTGACAAAAATCAGGTAGTTTACTTATATAATTGATACTATCATGATAAATTAAGCACACAGATCCATTTCAGAGCTACAGGGCAAGAATTTTCAAAAGCTTTGAAGCACTGACAATGCTTAAGATGAATTTTGGATTTAACCTTGTTGTTGAATTCTTCAAAAATAATGTGGAGCTGACAGAAATTCACAGCCTTAACTTCCCACAATCTTCCAGACTGCTAATGGTTTGCAGTGTCACATCTCAAATGCAGCTTTTAACACAGAGCTACTAAAACTCATCACATACTGCTGGAAGACTGGTCAAGTCTACCTCTGCCACACTTGCAAGCACTAAATCTGCAACTTAACCCTTAGGTCATCCACAAAAGGCCAACTGGCTTAGGTTGTCACCATCTACTACTTCATTTCAATAAAATTTTAGGCTATGAGAAGTTGCTCATATGGAATTAAATTTGATTTTTGTTTTGTTTTAATGATTCAATGCAAATTCATAATATTGGAAGAAGAATAATTCTAAATAGTAGCCCTTGCTACCTTAAACAACTGTAATTACCAATACCTACAACAACTGTGTAGCTGTGCAAGACTGCAGACATACACTGAACACCTCATGTACTCATAATTAATGAGAAGATATTAAGTTGGTGTTTCTGGTCTACATAAATTCATTTTGAACACCTGAGTATACATATACAGACAAACTACTATATAAATACAAGCACACACACAAAAATTAGCATACTGCATAGAAACATTGCACATAAACATTTAGAAGGCTCTCTAATTGAAGAATTATGGGGGTTTATACACATAACTTGTTATGGCATCCATTTCCAGAAATTTCCTCAGCTGTTGATAAAGGCAGTTGACAAGGTAAATATTGAAAGTCAAACAAATTTGACCAGAAAATATAGGGGAATATAGTACATACATATCATTTGACAATAGCATGAAACATCTAGTATAAAACAGTTCTTGAAGCTTATCTTTTATACAGTACACCAGTATGGTATTTTCAATTAAAATAAGATACAAAATTTCATTTCTACAGGCATAACATTATATTAAGTATTATGTCCTAAAGTTGGAAAGGCAGTTATTAAGGAAAGGAAGAGCATAAATAAATGATGAAGAGGCAGAACATAAAAATAGTGCACCATCACTGAATTAGTTTGTGATTTTGTAAAAGAAACCACACATACAAATAGGCCCTAATTGTGGAAAAATTACAAAAGGAAACTATCCAAAACCTCAATTCTTCACTTAATCAGCTGACAGGGAAATAACATTTAAAATCATCAGTCATAATTCAGCTATCCTGCCAGGCACTTTACCTTCTATATTTGTGTATTTTTCTTCATACATGTGCACACATATAAATACAGAAGCAATATATACACTTACATATATGCAAATAAGATAGATGAGGTGATGGAAGAGAAACAATCTGTACAGCTACAGAAGCACAAAAACTCAGGCTGAAAAAAACTCTTTAAGCTCTAAAATGAAAATCTAAGAAAAAACACCAATCTAGATGAAGAATTCTGTAACTTCTCAGAGTTATCTGTCCAAATCATGCTACAAACACTCTTTCACCCAGGAAAAAATATTAGGATAAGCTTAATTCTCAAGGTACTAAGTTCCAGAGAGACCTCTGAAGAAAATACTGTTTTATTAAATCTTATCTCAAGACATGGCTATAAAAGCACTGTCAACAGCTCCAGTAACTAAGCTTATTAAACTTTTATCTTCACACAGCTTCTGCAGCCAAATAACAGCTGGAAAACTGATAATAAAGAAATTTAATCCATCATTTTTACAGATGAAATTAATACCTGTCAAATTCACTGCTGACAATTTAATATAATAGATTTAAATTAACTACTCTATTTCTTTTTTAGTTTAAGATAGCTCAGAAAAACAAGATGACACTTCTTAGTACTGCAAAGTTCAAGTCAATTATTGTACATTGAGAACAATTACAGACAAAGTGTATGTCTTATGTGCAATATACATCACAGAACCAGCTCGGACTATATAAGTTCAAGTATAATTTGTTTCTGATCTGAGACAACAAAAAATCCTGATTTAAAAGAGTAAAGCAGTAAAAATCTGTGCAAGGTGATACTTAGAAATTATTCCAAAATTTTTAAAAACACCTCAAAATTATTTCTAATGAACTAAATGTGAACCAGTGGTGTAAGACAACATTTTAATTAAGAACATAAATTCTAATTAATAAAGCAATCTTGATCTCCAGAAAACTGCATAGTAACCACCCAAAGCGGAGACTAATTTAAAATGTTACAACTATAATTGGCTGCATTCTGCACATTCATTTAATTTTAAAAGATAAAATGTAAAAGCTTGTGACAGGTATATCAGGTGCAGTTGAGGCAATACTGCAAAAGCAGAAGAGAACACAATTCAGCCAAACCTAAAAAACTAGCTGAAAATGAGAAGAGTAAAAGCTCAGAAAAAAGAGTTCAGTTTACTTGAAAAAGCACTTTCTTCAAAAAGTTAAAAAAAACTGAATTGAAATAAGCACAAAATGGGCAGTTCAAAATCACCCCTCAGTGCATCAACAAGAACAGATGGTTTGTATAAAGCTGTTTATTGTTATTTTTCATGCACATTTTTCATTCCAGTAGTGAGATTTCTAGCATGTTAATTCAGAAAAGGCTTGTTGTATCTCTAAGTTGAGTTGTTGTTAATTTTGTGTAATTACTACTACTGTATTCACTTTGTGATGTTGTGGTGAGGCTTTCAATGCCATACAGCATTTCAAAGATGCCAAGTTCTTTGCAACAGACAACTTGGCATCTTTGGTCACTAGACAAGCTGTTCCTTGCATAGTGAATCTTGCAAAGCCATGATGTTTCCTCAGTATTTATGTACTGACAGCTTGAACCTCAATGACTGGACAAATAGCAGGCAATGAGAACCACAGAAAAGTGTCAGAACTTCCATGGAACAGTGAGTTTTTGCTATGAACTGAAAACACCAAGCTCAGTGAGAAAATTTACTTTCAAGGAATCATAGAATTAGATGAGCTGGAAGAGAAACTCATGGATCATCGAGTCCAACTCCTAGAGTTTCCCTGAGTACAAGAGCTAGTGAAAGAAAAGTTAAAACAGATACTGTCATGTCAGACTAACACAGAAAGCTCTTGAAAGCAGTGTAAAAACAGGAATTATTGTCTTAAAAAGGAAGAGAGGTTTCAGAAGATAAGAGAATGCTAAAGGCACTCCAAGTTAAAACTGTCATAAATAGACAAAATGGCAAAGGCCCAAAGTGCACTGCATATGGAATCAGCACTGAAACTTAGATACCTGTGACTGAACACAAGTAGAATAACAGAGTCCTGAAGGTCAGGCAGAAAAGCGACGCAGGAAAGTAAGGTGCAGAGAGAAAATATGAGACCTGCTAAAACAACACCAAGGGCAAAGAAAACACAGGAATTCTTTTGAAGGTTTAAGTAATATCAAAGAGAATCACTTATAAGAAAAGAATAACAAGAAAATGTTGGAGAAATAAAAGAGGTGAATAGTCTGGGGAATGTGGCAAAAGAAGAGTTTTATGGCTGCAGTTTGAGGAAGAACCTCATTCAAAAGTTTTCAAAGACTTCAGCAACAACTCTTCTAATTGATAATACAACAAATTTATGGGAATTTTTTCTCAAGTGAATATCAGACCAAAAAAAAAAAAAAAAAAGAAAGAAAAAAAGGAAAGATAGCAAAGAGTAAGGTTCTGAGAATTAAGAGGTGATGGGTACAATGGAAAACACATGAGATCATCTCCTGGTAACCAAGTCAATGAGAGAAACCAGCAAAAGGTCAGTAACAGCAGGAGACAAAATGGATGTGAATTTATGTGTCAGAGTGAAAACCAGTTAACTCCCGAAGATACGAACTTGACCAACTGAACCTTGACCAAGAGAGCAGCAGTTCAATACATTAGATAAAGGAATTTAACATGAAATCAAAATTTACACTCTGATATGTTTCAGAGGAATAACCAAAACCATAAAAATACTATGTTACTTCTCAAAACTCCTAAAAATACTGTTATTTCTCAAACCATAACATGACAAGGGTGTCATGTTATTATTGTAAATTGTTAAGATAACTACAGTATGATATGCATTGTCCTAAACTGGTATTAGGATGATAAGGGTAAGAGCAGAAGAATGGTAAGGAGGATGGTAGATTTACTCAAGTGGTCTTGCAGCTGGGGTTGCCTAGGCCTGGAGATTAACGTATGGGAAAACCCATGTACTGTGCCCACTGCTGATTATCCTCTGTCTGTTTTGAGAAGTAGAATCTCATGTGTTGAGATAATGTAGGTGTTCACATAGACTTGGAGGCACTCTCATGGACAAGCCTAAGATCCCTGTCTTGAGAGAGATCAAAGCTCAGAGATCATAAAAAGCACAGGGAGATCCCAGCACAGTGGTACAATACACTGTGTGCCCCTGGTAATGGTGCACACAGCAGCCCCACTGCCCATCAGGATGGACTGAGCCTGGCAGTGCCTGTGCTGCCCCTCGTGTGTGTCTGCTGCCAAGACACTGCTTCAGGATCCTCCAGTTAGGGGGGTAATGAAAAAAAACAACTCTGCATTTCAGCCTGGGTTGGTGGTTGTTCTGGCCACCTGCCTGTGTTGACCCACACAGCTGGTCAGCAATGTAATGTTTCAATTTATTATAAAAATGATGTCAACACATGCAGTCTTCAGTCACTGTCTCGGCTGATCTCCTGAGGTTCTCCACTGGCTGTCTCAGAAAGGTGCTACCTGAACCCCAGAACTTGTTGCCATTAGATGCCCTTCTCACAGGGCTGGAAAATGTGGATTTTTTTCAGCTCTGTAGCTGAAATAATGCTTTTGATTGATGTGGCCCACTAGTGGTGACTATCTGAAAAAAGACAGCTGTAATAACACTGAGGAAATGATAATTTTCAGTCACTTAGCCTTCATCTAGTCTTCAAGTGAAGAGTATTCTGGAAGACAAATGCCAGAAAAATACTCCACCTGCAACTGAGCATAGAATAATATTTCCTGACAAATGGTGCACAATTTTTTCTTTCTTTATTTAAAGAATCTTTGGCCTATTAAGAGGTAGAAATAAAACTCAGAAAGTACAAATTAGTCCAGGAAGATCTAACACCTTTTTAGATTATATCAGAACATAGCAAAATCAAAGTATGAGACAAAAAAAAATATTCACCAATATCAAGCATGGAAGGACAGTCCCAGAAAAGCAGACTTAACAGTACTACAGGTTCTCACTTTAAGCCATCTTAGGAGATAGGACCTGCCAGAGAAAACTTCTAACAGATTTCTACATTTTTAGCAATCCTACCAAATGAGCATACTGGTTTTAAATGTAATTGGAGACCTTTGGAACATTTTTTGATCTTACTTCTTTAGTTATGACAGGAAGTTTCTATAACAAAACCCACAGAAAACTCAGTAGGGCAAGCCATCTATCAATCTTCCTCAAGTTAAACAAAAGGAGAATTGTGCTATAAGACAAATGTTATTGTTTCAGTTGCATTTGGTAATTCAAAGTGAAGTCTACAAATGAGATATCTCATTAGTCTGAGCAGATGGATCAAAATTAAAGACTAAATCACCAACTCGTAATTTCCCAGTAGCCAAGAAGAGCTTGAAGTCTTGCAGAGGATGAATGTTGAAAAATCAACATAAAAAGCTTCTCTCCATCTGTCAAAACACATGCCTATAGAATGCAACTACTCCTACCAGCCTTAGCCTTAAAAAAATGAAAACACACATACATCTAATAAAAACACATGGACGGATAACTGCAGTCAAACCTTGTGCTGCAACCCACAATATGACAGTGACACATCAGCATGAATTCAACAAGAGTAAATTATTTAGTTCTGGTATGGTAGAATTCTTTGAGAATGAGTTAACATAACAGTAGATAAACAATGCTGAATTTAATTCATTAAGACATTCCAAAGACTCTGGTCAAGAATCTTAAAAGATATAACATTGTGAAAGCTTGATGGCCACAGGAAGATCTACCTTAACACAAGCAACTTTAGAAGAGGGAAAGTGTTTTTCTCTAGTTCTGGTATTTCTTTCTTGCACTTCAGTGTAAAACAGAACAGAGAAGTTTTTTGCTCTCTGGAGCACTGCTAATGAGATCTGTGTCTGTCACACATTACTGCCTGAATAGATATGAAATCTCAACCATGTCCCAAATGTCATACAGATACACAACAGTTATGGAATTTTTTTCTTAAGTATTTGAGGGCAAGAGATGAACACATCTTTTTTAAGAAATATATTTAGAAGCAACCGCAGCTTTGTAAAAAAGCTTATGAAATTTGCACATATATAATGTTAATAAATACAAGTTTTATGGATAACACAAGCTAAGAAAGGTAACAGAGCATGATGATAACAGCCTATGGTGAACATGGACACGAGGTAAAGGGTTTTTGGAAATTTAGAAAATCAAAGAGCATTCTCAGAATAGTGCAAAGACACTGAAGAAAACCTTTGTAGTGTAACATTCATCATATTAGCTTACAATATTCACCTTCCACTATGCAGCAGGCACCTCAATGTAGATATATCTGCATTAGGCGCTTTTTTTTTTGATTGGGTTTTTTTTTTTTTTTTTACTTTTTAAACATCTGTAGTTGCTCTAATGATTAGACAAATCATTTGCCATAGTACACTCAAAAGGAAAACTCTAACTTTTCATGTGGTACAGTACTACATGCTATAATTAGACAATGAGCTAATGTGCTTGATTCTGCATTGTCAACTGTATAATGCTACTTGCATATAATTCATTTCAGGTTATGATATTTTGTTTAATAAATATCAAGACATTATGAATTAAATACTCTGAAGAAAAGTCCAGTGTAACTGGTTGCTAATTAGATGTCCTAAATATGAGTTCTGCAACACAGCAGAATGAACATTTTCAAACAAAGAAAATTTACAATCGTTTGAATCAAATTAACCAAACACATTCTGAAATCAAATCAATATTGACACAGCAAGGAAAACCACACTTCTGCTTTGTCCAAAATTACACTTGTATGGCTATTGGTTTGGAATACAATTTTCAGAAACTGAGATCAGCAACAGTGTCCTCTGCTGAAACTGTAACATCAAGTAGACTACAGTTCTTCTCTTGACCTCTTACAACTGTAGCTCATGTCTTAAAACAAAACACTCATGCATTCAGCTGCTAGCATTAGAACTAAAATTATTCTCAATAAAAGCCACAAAAACATCTCCTAGAATTGAACAACTTACTGTACTTGAATTTTTTTCAAATAATATCATATATGTTCGCAGTCAGTTTTTTCCCCAGTGTGATGAAAAGAGAGAGGAAGAAAGGTGCAATAAATATGCCACAACAGCATACAGGCTCCCTGATGAGAATCCAAGATACATTACTTAGACACTACTGACTTAAAGACTCTGCCACTTCCACTTCAGCAAGTGAAAATACACAAAATCAAAACAAGACACGAAAGATAAGAAACTAAACATACTTCAGTGTTAGGAATTTGGTAATGTATGTGCATAATTGACAATGAGGAGAAAACAAACTAAAGTTCCCTTGGTACTGCTAAAAAAAAATTCATTAACAGTCTTCACTCAGGAAAATAACAGTATTTCCATAAGTAATCTTCATGAAAGTTTCCTGTAACAACAGTAACTTCTCTTCATACCAACAAGAGAAGATAAGTGGAAGAATGAAGCTAAAGCAAGGCGGTGGGGGCAGGAGAACTAGAAGGCTGTTGCTGAGGTATTTTTTCCTTTGCCAAGTCATAAACCAACTGTTCATCTTTCAAGGAAATTTTTTGTGGAAAGGGAAAAATGTGCAATTCTTAGTGTGACTGTATGGGGCAGTTTCCCTCATTTATGCAGGTTATTTACCGGAAAGCCTCTTCAAGCATCATAGAGCACTACCATTTGTTCCTGCTCTGAAGAGGTGCCACACCTGCTTTGTGTGCAAAGCTCTAACAAAAATGAGACATTGTGTGGGAGTGATTCAGGACCATAATCAGAAGGAGAAACTGTTTAGGCAAATGAGTTAGGCCCATATTCTTACAGGAGGGGAATATCAGACTTGAAAATTCATTGCAGATACCTTTACTGTAAAGCAAAATGAAGGATTACTTCCTTTAAAACAAAACAAAACACAAACCCCAGGATATTTCAAATGTCTTATGCTGAGTTCCTTATGCACCATGTCTTGAACACTGCATAATTGTCATCTGTCATTTCTAGCATAAAAGACTAAAATTTGAAAGACATAGGAAAGGCTAAGAATAATAATTAGGTGCTTGATTTTTGATTTTTTTAATCTTTAAGTGTATCTGTTGTAAGGTCTCTAAAGTATTGGCCTACTTTGCTTTACAATTTTTAAAAAAAGTGACATAAATACACATTACTTACTTTACAGATACATAAAATACCAGGAATTTTGGCCTCTGTTAGAAGCTAATACTATTTAGTCAGTTTAGATTTTCTTGCATGCTATTTCTGTGAAGTGTTTGTAGGGCTAGAGGCTACCTCTGAAGTGACATATCACAAAAAAAATTCTTAATATATCACTATGATGATCAAAACTAAATTCTTTATATATGTTCTGAATGGAAACTAAACTAAAAAATAAGTACCTGGTGTCCAGCCATTATTTGCTTCAGCACACTTTCATAACATACTTCATCCATATGATTCAGCTGCTGCACCTGAAAAACAAACATCACATTCCATATTAAAATAATCTCTGTCTTTATGGATTATCTACTACGTATCAAGCAATTTAGAGTCACCCACGAAAGATAAATTTGATTATGCAATTAAATTTACAATACATCAATTCCCATTCCTAACAATAGCATTTTGCTATTAAAATCAGAAATAAAACATGAAAATACATAGATAAAATGTGAGTAAGGGCAGTTAATAGAAAATTTGTTATGTGACTTTGCTGGTGTCTTCTAACAACCAAAGAGAAGTAACCCAGTTCTTTAATGTATCTGTTTCATATTAAGGAACCTTACTTCCACAAGATATTGAGAAAAAAACATTTAATATATCTTATCTAGAATTAAGGCCTTACATTTGGTATATAAAAATAGCTTTTACATTGTATAAATATATATATTTTTTATCTCCAGGAAATTACTGATAGTTTTTTTGCCATAGAGAACAGACATTTCTTCATACTTGGGTTACGCACAGAGAACATTGCGAGTAGCAATTATAGATAAATAAAATGTTTAAGAAAGATTCCAGTCGAAATAAAGAGTATTCTTTAACCTACTCTAAAGATCTCTTTTTTCCTGTCTTTAATGCATTCCAATATAAATAGCATGTATCTACTGGAATGCACCTCAGTACAAAGGTTGTGACAAATCTAAATAAATAAATAAAGTCCAAAATCATAGCAATAATTCGATCCTTCATTTGTGCATTCATGTCTTATAATAAAATTGTTTTGGCGCAAAGAGATGTTCTACAAAAGCAAAGCATATACAACTTTTAAAATGGAAATTTAATGCTTGGAATTACCTAGAATAGATGAAAGTTGAAAAACATAGCTTTAAAAAAGCTTTAGAGAAAAAAAAGAACATTTGTATTTGAAACTGTATAGTAATAAAAAGATGAGAAAAGATAGGCATGTGTGCTAGAGATGAGCACCCAGTCTAATGATTCTTAAAAAGAGAAGTTAGCATTTTACCAAATGTTTTTTCAAATAATAGCAAGTGAAACTCATTAAGGAGAAACATACAAGAGTAGTGCATAAAGACACATGGACATATAGAATATTTACATACTACAACCTTAACTTTACACAGTCTTTGCATTTATACCTAAAGAGAAAAACATAAAAATGCATAAAGAAAAAAAGACTGATATTAAAGAAAAATACCTGACAACAGACCTTGACTGAAGAAGCCAAACCCAGTCTTGGTGCCATATGCTCCGAGAATTTCAACATACAGCGTTTTGAGAGCTTTCCTGGATAACTTCTATGCATAATAAATACATCATGCTGTCCCTGCCTTTGAAAGCTTGCCTACAGTTTGCACGTGACTCTGTAAATTGCTAATCAGCTCCAAATTTTTGGCGAGTTTTTCTTGGATGCAAGATTGCAGAAAACTGTGGCAAAGCATCTACCTAAAGTAACTAACAACCTTCTATCTCCTTGCAACTCATTAGTGTGTATATAGACTTAGCACTGACTGCACTTGCTGATGGTCTGCAATAACTGATTTTGATCCTGTGCCTTCTTACATTGCCTTCCTCCTCTCAAAAAGACCCCAAAGATGTTGATAATGGCAATAATTAGGCAGCTTTAATATTAGTATTATCTTGAACAGAATCCTTTTTCAAAGAGGCTTAATACTTTTCTTTTTGCTTACTGTAAAGTGTGTTATTTCGACTGTAAAATGTATTTTGCAGTGCGAAATTGTAATGACAATTTTCTGAAAAACAAAAGAACTCCTGGTTGTGGTATTACCAAAACAGTGTTTCAGGTATTCACATTTCAGAATAAAAATTCCTCATATTTCCTCATCACCTTATGCTTCTTTTAAAAATTACTGTTATTTTTAATAATTTCATATTTTACAAGATTTATATATCTCTTTGATTTTTTAAATCCCAAATGCATTCTAAAGTGACTATGAAGAAAGGAAGTATTTTCTCTTTTCTTACTATATAGTGGAAATAAACGAAATATTAAAATAAAGTAGCAGTGAAAGATTAATTAAAAGTAACAGCAAGTAAGAGTGAAGGTATTAAAAGCAATTAATGAAGGTTAAAATATGCAAATCACAGTGAGCACCATATGGTAAACTATTCTTGTGTGTATATATTTGAAACATCTCCCTACAGTTGTAAAATAAGTTCCTTTCCTGCACTGCAGATGAAATGACTACTTAAATAACCTAGTAAGAAAGGCAAGTTCCATTTTTACAAAAACTAAAAAATATGCTTTGATTGAATAAACTACAAAATTGACTTTTGATTGAAAATGTGTTGATTTCTATTGATTTACATCACAGATGAACAATATTTTTCCAAAAGTTAAACTGCATAAATTTTAATTATAAGCTAATGAGATGCATGGGAAATCTATGGAAAGTGTTTCTATAAAGTCCTGTATTTAAAGAACTATAATTTACATGTCAAGTGTCACTGCACTAGTGATTTTTGATAAGAATATTATACATGACCATTGTCTTAATGCTTCCCAAAATGAGCACAATGAGTAAAGAAGCTTATTTAGGGATACTTTAAATACAGTTTCTATCCAATATGTACATATGATAATTAATGGCTTAGCACACTTTGTCAGTAACTTTAATATTAACGAGCATTGTGTTAATATATATATGTATTTCTCCAGATTAAAAAAATTAGTATTATTCTCATAACATTCCTCATGCATCCTTACAGCCAAACAAGACGTACCACATGGAAACCTGAAATGAGAGATGCAGAATAATCAGCTGCTAAAGTGATTCTATAGTTGAGGGTGATGATTTCTTCTTCACCAAGCAAAATTTAGTAGTGAAGCAGAGGCAATGCAAAGCTAAATACGATAGTATTCAACTCCAACAAGGCCTACTTACAAGTATGGTAAACTGAGGAAAGAAGATTCTTACAGCACCTTTCAATTACGTATATCTTTATACAAAAGAAAATATGCTGCAAAAAACACCTGTAGCATAATAAACTGGTATCCCATACACATACATACATGATGCAAGATCAAAACAAACAGCAACCACAAATAGCAACCCTTTCTTTGGCATTCATGATTCTTCACCTTATTGGTTGTCTTGATTCCTATAAAGGTTTGTCCCAGAGGTACAGGTCGGAAACGGCCATCAAAGTAGAATAATCCAATGTAGGGATTCACGTGCAGAAATGTAGCAACATCAAGATAATTGGGTAATGTGGCTGAAAGGCCCAAAATCCTAATCATGCTTTGTGTAGATTCAACCTATTAAAAAAGCAGAAAAACTGTAAATTTTCCAAGTGTTGTAAACCAAGGAATCGAGCACAGTTTTAAAACATCCCTTGTAAAACATTAATGTGAAAGAAAAAGTTAGTACTTTCCATAAAAGGTGAACAATAGATGCGAGTTAGTGATTATCCTGCACTGAAGAAACCAGTGCATTCTGCAATTCCATCAAATCTTGGTTCTTCATCTATCTATTTTATTGTACTTTTGCCCTCCAAAAGGTTAGCTAGTCATTATCTGACACGGAGGAACAATAGCAGAAAACTGGCTTTGTTAAGAAGGGATAGCCCAATTTATAGGCATAACTGTGACACACAATTTAGGGTCTTTTCTTCCTTAATCAAAATCAGACCACTATTCTGGAAAGAAAAAAAGAATCTAATTTGTGTCACTCCTCCATCCTTGGTTTTTGCTTCCACTACTCTCTTAGACAATGTATTCTAGCTCTCTGTAAGTGGCATTTCCTTTATTTCTTCTTTTTTTTTTTTAATCTTTAATTCCTGGTTTACATGTCTTCTCATTGAATAAGGGACAGAAATGGTGCTTTACAACTAAATGTTCTGTTCCACACAAAAGCCTGCATATTATATGTATTTTCAGGTAATTTTCAAAAAGAATGAAAGCACACAGAAGACCTGAATGAACAAAGTACACAAGAGTTTTCCCATTTCATTCTGGAACATTAGGAGTTACATAGGCTGGCTCTCAACTAGCATAATTATTTAAAACCAGAGTTCACAGTGATTTTATTACAAAGGCTTTCTAGACACTGTAACTGAAGCCATATATGAGGTTCTCAGCTAGTCTCAAATGGGTGAATGTCTCAAGATGAGTAAGTCTGGTAAATTCTACCTGGCTAAATTCTATTCAAAAAATACAAGGTATTACTTAGAATACAGGTTTTGATTTACTCAGGTGTTTTAAATTCAAGTGAAAGGAATGCAATTGAAACAGTTAAATTTAAAGGTTTCAAAATAGATGATTAAAAAGTAAATGGAGAGGATCCTCAAGGAAGACAAAATAACACCACACCATAACCCAATCCAGACCTGAAGAATAGGAAGCACACCAAAATATGAAACTAAATCTCAAAAGGAACCAAACACCACAGACAAACTGACAAAGTAAACCACTACATTGCCTGGTAACAGACATTTCTGTGGCAAAAATTTGGACACTAAAATTGTGGCTGCAAACAACTAAATGACACAAAAAACCTAAAGACCTACCCATCTGCACTTGCACAAGAGCAGTTTTCCAAAGGAAAGCCCCATGTACAACAAAATCTGATATGTAAATGCAAACTGGGACAAATTAGAGATTTAATTTTCTGAAGTCTTCCATCTACAGGTGACAAAAGCAGTGCTCAAGATCACAAAGAAGCTTTATTACTTCTTACACATCTATTTATGGCTGGATTATGTGATGACCTAAGGGATACAGTCCTCATCAACCACAGTTTTGAGGTGTTTGAGGTTTGGGGGTTTTTTGAGAGGCGGGGAAGGTGCACAGAGTGGGTTGTTTCCCCTTTTGTCTGTTTGGGTTTTTTTGGTTTTGCCTTGGTCCCCTGGAGTACCACATCCTTCTGCACCGACCTGAGTGTCTGCACGGCAGTTTCTCATCTTTTTTCTCTCACAACTGCTGCACAGTGTTTTTTACCCTTTCCTAAACACGCTTTACCAGAGGTGCCACCGCCTTGTCTGTGGGGCTCGGCCAGGCCCTGTGCTGGACTGGCCAGAGCCTGCTGTGAGTGGCCATGCCCAGCACGGGGCAGCCACAGCCATCCCTCACCAAGGTCACATTGCACCCCCACAGCCAGCACCTCAGCATCTCTGGTGCAAAAGTTTTAACTTAGTGCTTATACACTTCTTCATTTTCAAGCTTGAATCCCTAAGCACAATTACCACTTGCTGATATATGTCCCACAGTTTGTTCACAATTGCCTGATAATAAGCACAGCAATCTTAAAGTGTACCTGAGCTCCCATCTGGAAAACATTACTTGATTTTGCTAAATTCAGTAACAATTTTTTTTTCAAATCTCCTAAGAGCCTGAAAGAACTACTTTGAAAGTATGCTTGGTTTCAGCTGAAGGCAAGAAAGCATTTCAAGTATTTTAACAATTAACAACAACTCTGCTAAATAACCACGGACATATGTATTTTTACAGCAATTAAGAGTAAGGTGTTTTTTTTCAAAGATTTCCTTTAAAATAAAAACTGCCTAGAGAATAGTTGCTGTTTACTGAGAGTTGCCATTTTTGAAAGCTTAGTAAAACAAAGAAACCGCTTAAAGTCACTGACCTGGCAGTTGACCCTGGAGCTAAGGAACTTATTGAAAATCCTGAATTAATACTCCACATGACAACTGCAGCAGAGAGTTAGCACAAGCAAGTAATTAAGATTACATATATATATATATAACATTTTTAAACCCCTTCCACTAGACCAGGTTGTTCAGGGTTCCAGCACTTCAAGGGATATGGCATCCACAACTCTGGGAAACCTACTCCAGTGCCTCACCAGCCTCCCAGTCAGGAATGTCTTCCTAATATCCAAACTAAACCTACTATCACTTTAAAGCAATTCCCCCTTGGCATATTACTACATGCCCTATAAAAAGTCTCTCTTCAGCTTTCTTGTAAGTGCCCTTCAGGTACTGAAGGCAGTAAGATGACCCAGGCGCCTTCATTTCTTCAGGCTGAACACTCTCACTTCTCTAAGCCTTTCCCCAAAGGGAAAGTACTCCATCCCTCGAATCATCTTATTAAGACACTAAATAATTCCATCTATTTCCTTAAGTTCTTTCAAGGCCATTCAGACAAAAAAGTCTCTATTTTTTTACCATTTACTTTTATATTTGTTCATTGAAAGCATAAATAATTTATATACATGTATAAAATTATCAAGATGTAAAAACAGGTACACTTACATGAAAATAAAAAATGTATCATAACAATTCTTCTCATTATTTTATTTCAGATCAAATTCAAACTGTAAACTAAATACCTATGTGTTTAGTTTATGCATATAATCACATGCTTATAGAGAATGAGGGGCTTTAATTCTTTTAATTTTACATGGCATTATAAAAACAGCAGTGACTAAAACTGTGCTAAACTTAAAAAACAAGACTACCTGAATAGGCAACCATACCGTATGATTTATTTTAGGCATTTTCTCTGTGATTATAATTCAGTTTCAACTATGTATATATTATTCATCTATATAAATTCAATTTTCCATAATGGTTTTTAGAAATCAAACACATTTTTATAGCAGAGTTCTCTGCATACATTTTTCAGCTACTTCTCTGACTTTGCCTTGAAAAGAAAGCACTAACATCTTTTGCTCTCAGGTGCTTCTAAGGAACAGTAAGCCTTGAAAGTGTGCATAGGCCTTTTGTAAATTCAGACCATCCAAAAATTAGTATTTTTCAAGTACTGGATCACTTATTGTTTGATCCTAAAAGTGCCAACTAGCAATTATGCTTTCATATACAGGACACCAAGAGCCCACAGTCTTTTCCTGAAATGGCAGTAGAAATTACTGATAAGACATTTAGGATGACAAAGTTTTCTGTTTACATTGCATTTTGGTGGCTGATGGTAGGCTGCTAAGTGCCTTTTCTTCACTACTGAAACACAACCTCTAACATTTAATTCTTTAAATGTGTTTAATTATCCCAGTAAAATAATTAGCAGCATTTGAAACTTACGAGACTTTCCTTGACAACCTGAACTGACACATTATTTGCACATCAGGTTCTTTAAAAGCCTTACTATGTTTTATTGATTTGATGTAACACTGGAAGTAAGAAATAAAATTGCCATTGCTATATTTAATTGACATATATAATTAGTATATCTAATTCAGAAACATTAATGATGGCATGCAGAGAATTGACAGCATGTCCACCAGACACATTCACAGAACACAATTACCACACCATGAAATTCCATGCATGCAGAAAAAATAATCAGAAGATAGCTATCCAGTATTGATTTCCACACAAGCATCATCTGCGCTTACACTGCAAATCATAAAGGATCAGGTATAGGAAGTGCCTCTCTGGACTGTAAATTGATCACATCAATTAAAAAATCACATCAAAAATGATCAGCAGGATCATTTTCTTCCTAATAGGTTTTAAGATTTGCATATCATCTCGTTACATTACAGCTGCCACTTGAGAGCATACAGAGTGTGCACAGAGATACTCTTTTATCTGACTTCTAAAGTTCTTCCTGAACTTCGTGATCTTGGCAGCCTTCCCATTTCCACGTATTAAAATATCACATTCACAGAATGAATTACAATCAAGCTGAAAAGCATGTCTCTGATTGTTCAACTTGAGCACAGAATTAAGTGAAGCAGACAAGTTTACACATTTTAATCTTTAAAGAATTGTCTGCTGGTTAGAAATTAATCTGATATTCAGATGACCCAGGATCACTTCAACACACCCTCTGCAGTCAGTCCTTATGCCCTTCAGATGTACACTAACAAGATACTCAGAAAATTGGACACAAGCATTTCTTAGTTGTTAGTGCAGATGTGCAAGAAGAATTCTTAACTTAGGTTCCTGAGTCCCCTGTTCAGTGGTAGTAAGAATGAAGTAGTACATATGGGGATTCACATTAGTTATTAGTTGGATACTTTCCTACCCACAGAATGGCTCTATGTCTCACTGTCTCAGAGGATCTGTGCTATTTATCCAAACCAAAGGAGAAACAGAAATTGAAAAAGAATCGAGTAGGGCTCAGAGCACTAAACAACAAAAAAAAAAAAAAAGAAGAATTAGATGTATTTCAAAATTACTAAGCAGGAAGCTTGTTAGAATGTTTCATCAGTGTTTATTTGTTTATTGCTATATTTTTTACTAGTAATGAAAGAGTTAAGTTGTCAACTTTATCACATAGGTGAAGTTGTCTAGTTTTAGGAACAAAAATGGAAAAAACAGTGAAATTGCAAAACCAAAGTACATAGTAAAAATGCAATTACTAATACAGTTTTGAAGATTCTATATAGGACGTTATCTACAACTCATTCTGCACAGAATGCATTTGTTACTAGGCAACCATCTAGTTAAGTAATTTTATTAGTTTTACTCTGCATCCAATGAACCCTGAAAATACTGTGATCTCAGTCCTCCATTTAGAATATATTTAAAAATCTAGAGGTACTGAAAAAATGTAACCATGCAGAAAGCACTATTAAAAGCCATATTATTCTCCCTCAGCTAAATATTAGGTATGTATTACTTTGTCTTAAGAAATGATATTTTGCATATATCTATTAAGAGATATCTACACCTGGCACAATGTCAGTTTTTCCTGACTGACAAAATGCCTTTTCATGTTATGTTTACTGTTTTCTTCCCAACCTAAGATACAAAAATACCTCTGAACCCTACCACAAATTAGTTTCACTGCTTTACTATAATATGAAAGACCACAAAATGTATGACGATCACTATTAAATTTTAAACTACACAGGTATATCACTAAAATGGAAAAACAGTCACCTATCAATAATAAAAAAGGAGCTGCAGAATGACTTCCTGACGTCCCTTCCAGGCAAAGTAAGAGTAATCTTCTGAAGATTAATTCAAATGTCTGATACATAACATTTTTCCAAACAATGGAGATTAGGTTTTGTTTTAAAAAAGTAGTTTTAAAAATGTAACATTTACACAACTACAAGGTTGTGAAAAAAATAACAACACAGACTTAGACTCATGTAAGACTCATTAAACATACGGATGAAAAACATACTGCCTAAAAATAACTCTACAGAGCAGCAAGTAAACATGTATTAAATTTATCACAAGCTGATGAACTGACAGATTTTAAAAGAATGTATAACTGAAAAACAGACAATAAAAAGGGATTCCTCTAACTGCTTTCTAAGCCCAACTCTATTCAATATTTTTATCGATGATATGCAGTAAAAAACAACTGATGATAAGAAAGGCAGGTGATTGGCAGAATTAATATAACTGATGTGTGTGTCAGCCATAGAGATATATATCTAGGTTGATAGCCCCATTCAAACTAAATTTCATTTAGCTCATTCTATAACAGGCCACAGCTGCAAAATGAGACACTATTCTCAGGAAACATTCTTACAGCAATGAGTTAATCCTGCAGCAACTATAAACATGTTTGTTCAAGGATTTAACAAACAAGTACCTGAATGCAAGCTCCGAAGAAGATGTGTTAGCAAATTAAGTACATGCAATTCTTAAACATATATAGGTGCATATATAAAGGTATATATAAAGAATATTTATATTCTAAAAGGGATGGAACTGCATAATTGAAAGGAAACACTCTGTATCTGACAGACTCAAACTAACACAGAAGTTCTATCTATATCCAGTTTTGCTGACATGTTTTACAAATACTACAATGCATATAGGAAAGTCTAGTGAAAAAAAGCCCCACAAAACTATTGCTTGAAACAGAAAAATTATTGCAGAAGGCTTCAGTAACCTTGTTTGGTTTACCCTTTAAAACAAGATGTTAACTATCCATTAGTTTAGATAAGGAATATCAAAGAGACAAAAGGCTAATAGCAGTCACTCAAGATGAGAACTGAAGAATGAAATAAAATGCCACTGCCATTCTAGTCCCAAAACACCCATATAGGAACTACAGTGGGTTACCGTTTGACACAAGATCTAAGCAACTGCTTTTATTTAGCCATTAGCTATCAGTCTTGACTTTTTTTTTAACTGACCAGATTATCAAATCAAGAATGAGAATCTAAGAACATAAAAATAAATAATTTGATAACAATTAGACATTTGGCTTTGGGTGAGAAATATCTGAACTTGTTTTCCTGTGATCTCTAGCAAGAGGTAGAAAAGGGAACCAAAGTGAAAAAATAATAGGTAGAGGAGATATTGGCACTACAAATATTGAATATGCAAAGAAAGAGCAAAGAAAACTACATTACAATTGAAAGAAAAAGCTCCTTAAACAGGCTGGCATGAGGAAAGCAAGCTCAGAAAGGAAACATGAGAATTTTTGGGGCAAGAACTGCAACATCTCATGGTCACCGCATTCAAAGCTGCCTTGATCTGCACTTCCCCAACAAGCCCCTCCTTTCTTGATGAGTAAAAGGTACAGAACAGAACCTATCCTTGTTGGGTCCTCTATTGCCTGGAGGAAGCATTTCTCATCATAGTATTCCAGGAATCTCCTGGATTCCTTGTACTGTTGTGTTATCCCACCTATAGTGATAGTTACTTTGTTGATCTAAATACAAAAACATAAAGCAACTGAATCTCAAATTTAAAGAATGAGACACTGCTGAGAACAGTATTTGTGTGTTTAAGATGGGAGCTGTGGTATCCCAAAATCTGAGAAAACTTTTAATATGGATTTTCTTTTATTTATCATTCACATACTTCAGAGCAAGTATCAAAACTTGTGTATCTCTCAAGTATATTATTCAGTATGCTTTCTTTTGTGAAAAAATACTCCTAAGCAGCAAGGGAGTCATCAAAATCCCTGAATAATTATAACTAAATATTTCAGTGGCCTGTAAAAACTGTCAATTTTTTTTTTCTTTCAAGCTAATAACCTTAGTATATTACAGTAGTGTGAAAAGTTTGATTAAAAAGTTTAAGCATTTCAGTTTTACATCCGCATTATGCTCTGCACTAAAACTTTAAACATCAAAGCTATAAATTGGATTCAAATAAGTTGTTTGATGTTATACCTACAGTATATAACAGAGCTCAGAGCAATTTTCCCACCAAAATGTTTAGCAAAGTCAATTTAAATCACTTGCAAAAACATTCTTTAAAATTTGAAAAGTGCAAACATGCGCAAATATGTTCTTCATTCTGCTATGAGTAAAACTGCCAGCAATTCCAATGTATATGCTCCTTCCAGGTTTAAATAAAACCTAATTCTAAAAAATGCCATAAGTTAAAATGAGCATGTTAAAGTTTTACAGTAAGTGGTGTGACTCAGTGTTCTTCTGGGGGAAAGTACATCAATCATTCAAGTATTTTGAGGTACAAATTAGGACAGACTTGCTAATGCATCAGGATATTCCTGCTTTAAGAATGCATTTGTATAGCTGTATTTTTACCTCATATCAATACAGATCTCAAAACATTCTTTTCAGGCACATTTGTAGGCCCAAGTAGCAAGTTGAATACTAATTCTTAAAAAGACAAAAAACCCCCCAAACTACCATCTTTTTTTTCTATTATACACCATCTAAACAAGACACCCTACATATCTCCAGCAAAACAAGAGAGAGGCTTTTTCTCTAAGACAGGATAACAGACCCTGCAAAAGGTAAAAGGCACTACACCATACATCCTGACGTGTACAGGAATCATGACATTGTCTCCTATACAAGCTAGGGATGTGTGATCCAGATGAAACTACAGGTACATGCCATTATTAGAGTCGCTATTAGTGAGTTATGGAAAAGGCTGAAGTAGTATTCAAACGAATTTACCAGAGTTCTGTTCTAGAAGTGATACAAGAAATGACAATTCCAGATCAGGTCAAAAATGATACTACTTGAATGCACTGTCTCCTGCGGGAGCCAAAATGGACCGTACAGAAAGTGGGAAAATGTCAGTGATATTTACCAGAATAGATCTCAGTCACTACTGCCTCCAGTGTGATCTAGTGACTTTTACTCTGCAATGGATTTTTCTTTGAATTACTTGTCCCTCTACTACAAATTAGGAAAAAATAGCCAATATTTTGGATGTCTTAAACCAGTATACAAATCAGGTAATTGATTTCAGCAATTACTGAAGTGGTGTAATTGACATAAGGATATTTCAGATTTTCAAGAACTGAACAATTATTCATACCTCCTGTGTGCATGAATACTAAACAAGTACAGAATTTCTATAGATATAAATGAAAAGTAATTTCTGTACTACTTTCAGAAAGGCTGGAGAGGAGATTCAAATAATTGAATACAGAAGGACATTCTCCAGGGATGCGCTGAATATTCCAGCCTTTTAAACTGTTTCAGGGTCATTTATGAATTTGTATCAAAATATATAAAACAGTATTATGAGCAGGGAACAAAACCAAAGAAATGGAACAACATATTTTTTTCCTCACAAAGTGATATTAAAACATTAGAAGTGATTTTTTACACTTTGAACATCTATAACAGTATTTTCACTAAACTCCAGTGAAACTCTCCTGAAATCAGAAACATTATGTTATCCCTTTTTTATTGACTGCGTAAAAGTTCCAGTAACTTCATAGTTGTGGATGGATACTGCAAACTTCATAGAACTATGCCTGCAAGCTCAAATGCTGAAGTATAGAATTTCAGTGCAATTTTAAAAAATAATCCTCTTATTATTTGTTTTCATATTAAAAAAGTAAAACAACTGCACAACATCTCCTATTTCTTTGTCCCCGGGCTCTCTGGGAGGCTTGCAATTTGAAATATTTTTGTCAGCAATTGTTTTCTACAGCATAATTCTAAAAAATTCTACAAGTAATTTTGCTTTCTTTTTAACTGTGGGTTTTTTTATTATACTTTTATACTGTAAATCTTCCCTCTCCTAAGCTACCTGCTTGTAAAGATACATATGGGTCTCCATTACTGTCTTTCTTATCAAATTAGATTAAATAAGGTGGTGAGATGGTCAGTTTCAAGATTTGTGTATTGCTTTATTTCCCAACTATTTCATTTAAGGAAGGGTTACAACTGGGTAGCTTCAGCTCCAGATAAATTAAATTCCAGCTTGGTAGGTAAAACAAATCTTGAAATCCTAGGAGTGTTTTAATAAACACCCTTTTTTTAAGAGAGCTATTTTTTAAAGGAGTGCTGAAGCAAGATACTGCTATATTACAACAAATGCACTAAGGATAGGATTCAGTACCCAAGACATAATTGCCTCAGATTTTATATTCCTTAAGTTACCTGCACAGGCTTGACAGACACAAAAGGGAAGGATCTATGGGAGATTTGCGTCCAAACAAAGCAGAAACAGAATGCCAAACTGAGTAACATGGGACAGATAAAATGGCTCTCAGCATCTATTTTGTACTTTTGATAGCTGAAGCCTATCTTACAAGTCTCACAAAATTTCACAGTAAGAAATTAATAAGGTTTGCAATCTGACATGAAGAAAATGATTATCATGGTCACTGCTAGTAGCCGAGATACTTTACTATAAAGACACCTAAGGAAAACAAGGTTATCAAAATCATTTAAGAAAGAAAATACAACATCAAATAGCTAAAGTTTAGTGCCTTTGAGGTAGTCTAAACTTAGCTTCTTCTAAAGAATTATTACTTATATTGTTCTTTATACAGGAACTTTACACTTTCTGTACTGGAATAGAGCAGACATCCATTTCATTCTGTTCTTAGCAGAGGTGGAATTAAATGACTCAAAAAGCCTTAACAAGGTTAGTGTAGCCCTACCAAGAAAAAAATGCATCTTGAAAGCTAAAAGGCTTTAAACATTTAACATGCTACAAATAGAGCCATAAAAATAACTTTCATTTTAATTTGTTACAGGTTACTTGTATGGATAGAGTTTTGCTCTGCATGACAAAAAAAAATAATATTTGCATTCTATCCTTCCTCTTTCCATTATTTATTTATCCCAAATCTTTCCTTTTTATCCATCCCCAAATTCCATGTTTTAGTTTACTTGCAAAAGCACATCTGACCATTGAGACCAATCTTATTTATTGCCTAACTCTGAATCCTTCTTTTGTGCAATATTCAAATAAAAAATCCCTTTTCTCCTTTTTTCCATTTCAAATCTTGGTATTTAGAAAATACTACTAAATCCTGGGGAAAAACAAAAGGACCATTTATGCTAGACTAAAAATGATGTAGTATTTTTCTAGCAGTGCTAAAAGTTTTACACAGATTTAAGACACTACTCTTAATTAAAACAAAAAAGAAATTTTCCTAGGAAAACTGCTAATTGAAAATGAGCATTTCTGGCAAGAAAACTATTTCAATTTTGGTTGTCTTGAAACATTAGCCTGATTATTATTTGCTTGAAAATGTTTAATTTTCCTGTAACTTGTACAGTACAACAAGTTAGGCAAATAAATCATGAGTAAAGAAACAGCACTGTAATAAACTATGCATCTTAGGAAAATGATATTTCATACATAACAGAAAGGAAGGTAGAAGACAAAAGTTTTTCTGCATTCTTAATACACAGCTTTAAAACAGACTGTAAAATAAACTGTAAACTGCCTAAGCATTTCTATTTAATTGTCTAAGCATGCTACCCTTTACAGTCATATCTATCTATTCTTGGCCAAAACAAAATTATTTTGAAGATTTTTTTCTCTCTTACCTGTCGTAAAGTACGTGCTACTATACTTTCAAGTACTGGTCCTCTGTCTTCATGCAGTAGATGAACTTCATCAAGAATCAAGAGTTTTACCAGCTGAGAGAGGGCTACATCACCAACACTTTTTCTTGTCACTACATCCCATTTCTCTGGAGTAGTTACAAGCATCTAGTAAAACAGGAAAAAAAAAAAGGAATATTAAGCATTTACCAATTAAAATGCAGATACAAATTTATAAAAATACGGTAATTTAATATATAGCAGAGTAAATGCAATGTAGAACTTAAAGTTACTTTAAGTTTTACTTGCTTTGCATATGAGGAAGACAGTTGGCAGCACCTACAGATGTTGGATGGCCATTAGTAGGATTCAGTATGGGAAACCATATGGAAATATCAACTAATAACTTCAAGCTACTGTGCCCCATTTGTATATATTTCCCACATGGAAACATTTAAACATCTAACCAGAATCAACTACTTATGTAATCATTTAAATGTTTGTGCTTCACTAAAATAATCTGTGATAAAATATTTCTAACATTCTTCACAGCACAGTAAACAACTAAGACCCTCCCCGCTTGACCTGGTAGTTCCCCATTCCCTATGAAATGTTTTCTCCCTAAGGTGTATTTTCAAGGTGTGAATTTTGGTATCTTGATCCTTGTGCTGGTAAAACAGATTGAACAGCTTCCACCTGTTCTGGATAAGGTGACTTCCAAACTTCACTGTTTCATGTAGATATGTCAGGCCATTTCTCCAGCCTCTGGAGTGTTCCTGTGTATGACAGCCCAGTCCTCTGGGTACCAGCCACTCCTCACTGTCTACTCAGTCAACCCACACATCAACAAGCTTCTTTACGAGGATTTTACAGAAAACACTATCAAAAGCTTTACTGAAATCTAGTTAGACAATATCTAGGTAGACAATATCCACTGCTTTTCCCACATCTACCGGGCCAGTAATTTCCTGATAGAAATTTATCAAGCTGGCCAAGCATGATTTCCCCCTGGTGAAGCCAAGCTCACCACTCATGATATTCTTGCCTTTCATGTGTCTGGAAACTGTTTTTAGGATTAGCTGTTCCACCACTTTCCCATATGAGGCTGACCAGCCAGGCATTCCAAGGGTCCTACTTCTTGCCCTTGTTGCAGACAGGAGTGACATTTACTTTTGTCCAGTCTGTGGTCACTTCTCCCATTTATGATGGCTGATCAAAGATCATCAAGAGTGACACTGCAATGACAGGAGCCAGCTTCCTCAGCACTTGTGGATGAAAATCAATCAGACTACGGATATATGTGTCCCCTGCTCTTAAGTACTCCCTGACCTGATCCTCCTCCACCAAGAGTACACTTTACTTGCTCCACACTTTCCCCCAGTTTCTGGAACTTGGGATTCCTGAAGGTTGGTCTTGCTAGTAAAGACTGAGGCAAAGGAGGCATTCATTACCTCAGCCTCTTCTGTGTCCTGTGTAACCAGCCTCCCTGTCTCATTCAGCAATGGGCTCAGATTGTCCTTAGTCTTCCTTTTGCTGCCTATCTTGTTTTCTTTCTACTCCTGAGCAGATTCAATTCTGTTTGGACTTCAGCTTTCCTAATTTCAGTCCTGGATGGTCAGATAGTGTCCCTGTATTCCTCCCAAACTGCATGTCCATGCTCCCACACTCTGTATGCATGCTTCTTCTTTGTGTATGACCTGGAGCAACTTGTTCATTCATGCAGGCCAAGTTCCTAGTCATTCATTTTGCCCAAGATCCTGTTCACTGCAATGGACCACTCATAACTTGGAAGAATATTAAGCAGCTTTCTTGGTTCTTTGAACTCTCTCTTCTCTCCAGGACCTTATCACATGGGACTTCTCCAAGCAGATCTCTAAGGCAGCCAAAGTCTGCTCTTCCGAAGTCCAGGGTTGTGAGCTTCCTTTTTGATCTGTTCCTCCTCCTCGTCAAGATGCAGAACTCCAACTTCTCATTATTGCAATGGTCAAGTCTGCCTTCAATCTTCACACCTCAAACAAGTTCCTCCTTGTTTATGAGGTATGGCAAACCGCCTCTCCTCCACATCCTACCTACAGAGGAAGAAGTTATCAGCGCACTCCAGGACCCTCCTGGACTGCTCGTGCTGATGTTTCTTTCAAAATATTAGAAAAAAATGTTTCTTACAAAACACATTTATGAATACTTTTTCTTTACTTGGTCTTCTCCACAAGACATATTCTGATAGTATTTATGTATTCTCCTCAGAAAAATATTTTTCCCTGCACTGCCACACAATATTGTTCTAGTCCAATTATTTTACCATCAGAATATATCAGTCTTTACTAATTACCAAGAACTACTCCTGAAGAGACTTTGTGATATAACAGAAAAAAGATGTTAATTTCCTGCAACATTTAAAACTTTACACATGAAAGACTCACTGAATCACTATTATCACAGTGGTGGTATCCGGGAGATATTTTTATGGTTTGTTTAAATATTACTGGGTGCAATTTGTTAGCAAATATAGATTTTTCAAACACTTGTACAAAATAGTAGGTGTAAAAATGTATGTCCATAATTTATGAACTGAAATGTAACACTACTACAGATGCAACTGTTAGCACTTTAAAATGAGCCATATCAACCACAAAATATTAGCAGCTGTACTTCCACAGAACATTAATTAGCAAACAGTGAGGAAATACATTTAGCAATGCATATTAAGGCTTTAAGGTGTGAAATACTACAAATGCAAACTGGTTTGCTAATTTGCTAAATCTAAATTGGCAACATTCAGATCACAGCTTTTTTTTAATGTCAGTCATGTTATCAGGATATATATTTAAAACTGTATCATTAATTCTTCTGTTTCTGAGTGATGACTAAATATCCATTATAATGGTCTTTTACTTTAATCTTATTTTAAAATAGCAATGTTCATAAAGAAATGACTTGCTATACTAAATGAGACAGTATATCAAGTGAGAAAAGAGATCTCCAGAGAATGTTTTGCTAGAGAATATGAATGGCTCTTGTATTTATTTTTCAGATAGAAATTACAGTTGGGGAAAAAATTCTCAAAAAACCCACCCAAACAGAACAGCTTTGTAGTTGCAAATTATAAACTGAATTCAAATATATAAAATGCTATTTAAAAATATCAGCTAAAAGAAAATGCTGGCTATCAGCAAAGACTAATCATGATTTTTTTTTTAAATTAAAATATTAAACCAAACAGCATTATGAGTCATCTCATTATTAGTTTTAAAGGCAGTAGGGACATTTCTTTTTATAATTAATTTTCAGAGACAATATATTTTATCCTTTAAGTTTTAAAATCAAAACTCAGATTCAGCAAAGGATTCTGCTTTCTATTTGGGGGCAAGAGAAGGATACAAAAACCAAGTATTTAAACATCTTTTTAATATTTTCTTCTTTTACATGGGCTTGAGTTCTCAGCACACTGAGAAGTGTGTTCATTTATATTGCTGTTTCACCACTCACCTCTTTCAGTATTGAAATAGCTAGAAAATAAAGTGTCACATTTGCTTAATAAACTGCAACTCATGCAAGATATTTCAATCTGTTTTTTGTATTAGGATATGGCTGAATAGAAATGGGTTAACTGTCAGTATTTTTACTGTCAAGTTAAGTTTCTCTATGCTCACACACTTCTCTTTTCCCAATTTTTTTTGATTATCATTTGTTATTCCACACTGAGTTTTTCTGTTAGGGAAAATACGGGCTTTTCACAAAGTCTTCTGACTTAATTGAGCACTGATAGTCAATTTCACTATTATGCCAAAAGAGTAACCTGTTTAAAAAAAAAAATCCAAGTATTTCAGCTCAAAATTATATCATTTAGCTTTGGGGTTATTTAATATATCCCTAGATGGTTTTACATAACATTCAGGTAAGAACTCAAACAAAAAATTTTAATTATTTCACTTTGAAAAATTATGTCAAAAGGGACAACATCAGCTGATAACTTCAACATTAATTTACAAAATTTCAAGAGACAGTGAAAATGCATTTTTCTATATTGCATGATTTGCTAATTATTTTTGTCAGGTTCTCTTCAATTCCCTTTGAAGCCAGATTTCACGGTAAAAGGAAGTTTACATTTTCACCATAGTTTCAGAAAATCAACATGTTGAAAATGCTGGGGCTTGTTGTTGTTGGGGGTTTTCTTAATTTGAAAAGCCTTATAGTATTACTAAAATCAAAAGATCTTCCATTAATTTCTACAGGGCCAACATTAATTTCTAGCAGAAGGCACAGCATTGAAGGTTTGCGTTTTCAAAAGCTCACTTTCAATTCATTGAATTTCTTTGCTACTTTTAAGTTCTCCCAAACACATTTTGCACGACTAGTATCTGTTTTCTGCTTGAATAATTAGTACACACACTCTGAGCCTAGAAAAACTAGGTGTGATCCCCTCAAATTTACACTCTCACAGGTCCAAACCACATATGAAAATGTTTCAGAACAAACTACATAAAATACTTAGTTATAACATGCCATACTACAAAATTCACCACTTTTAAGGTCTTCAAGACCATTTTTGAAAACAGTTTTTCTGTCTTTAGCCACTTTAGCCTTCCTCTTTCACTCATCTGACCTGCTGTCCCTTTCATATACACAACAATAAATCAAAACTCAGACACACACCCTACGTCATCCCCAACTTCCTTATTACTAGAATTGCCATAAAATAATCAGAAAAAGACCTGGATCACTCTTGCTATGTGCCATATATCATCAAACCAGGTATAAAGAACTGGTTGACTCAGATCTCAGCTTTAACATCAACTAGGATGATAGAGAAAAAGTCCCATGCCCTGTGGGTCACACAGACATGGTTACACAGATTTCTATAACATAAAAAGTAGAAAAGTACCTTGTACTGAGACTGGGTAGGGTTGATACTCTGAATATCAGCACCATTCCAAAAATAAGCCTGCGTGCTGCAATACTGAAAACAGAGCAGCAGCAGTACAGGGCCTTTACTTAGCACAAGAGGAAAATATGGGTTGCTCTATTATATCAAAATAGTGAAAACATGTAGAATGGTATACTTTCAAACATTTGACATATAAGTTTGAATTCATATTATTATACATGCTGAGCATTAGAATGTATCATTCTTTCTAGAAAGAAAACATAGAATAAACTCAAGATTATAATGAACAAATTCGGAGGCCTTTGCATGATGAAATTATTGTGGATGTCAAATGATCACAATAATAAAGGTTGTATGTTATGGGAAGTTTCCAAAATGAAATTATCTTCCCAAAGCAGGATCAAGATCCAGAAACATGTCATAACCATATGTCATCTAACACTTGCAGCACAATACAGGTATTTTCATATTTAACATACCTATATAAAAGCACTACTTCCTCTTTGAAACCATCAGAATTATGATAAATAAACAGAAAATACTCCATTTATGCTATATTTCTCTGTGAGGTTCAGAATACTGCTTCTCAAAACATGGATTAAATCGACAAGAAATACACATTTCTCCCGTAATTTCACTCTTTATTTCCTTTATCCTCTTAACAGCCACTTCTTTTTCATTTTGCATTAACATTTCTTTGTACCTTTCCCACTTTCTATTAAGTAACTCTCAATATAACAGTATCCTTAGGAAAGAAAAAAGAAAACTGAATCTTATTATACAAAAAACCACCCTGATGCCTGTGGCTATGTGAGCATCTGTTCTCTAAAGGCTTCCTCCTGTGCTCCTCCTGCTCAGTGACCAATAAGGCTGGAGTTACTCACTTTGTTATTAGCACAAAAAAGTCTTATTGAAGACATGACAGCGAAAACTAAGGGAAGGCAAAGAGACAGAAACAGGTAAAATATAACCTGGAATTAACTGAAATATTTATTACACACTGCAAAATGCATGTTAGGTATTTCACAAATTTGCCTTTTAACAACACAAAACAACAATTAGAACTGTAAAGAATTTTATCATTTGCAGATTAGAAGGAGTTCTTTCACTAAATTAAATTAAATAAAATCAAATATCATTCGAAATAGGAGAATTCAGTAAACTTTCAAAAAGCAGTGTTTCCTGAAGCGCCTCAATGCGGGAGAAGAAACAATTTTAAGGCCCAATTCATTAGTGTATACAGTTAAAGACAAAACATAGCATATGTATGAAATACAAGCCCTAAGGATCTAATAGCTTTGGAAAGCATGGAACCAGCCCCATTCTGTTAGCCTGCAGTAAATTTGTCTCCACCACAGTGATTCACCATGAATGAAGAATGAAGAAAGAACTCTGCTCTAGCCACTGCTGCTTTATTGATTTCTACTAGTAGAGCTTCCTTGTCTTTATTGTTTTCACCTTGCTACTGGTCTTCTTTACTCTCCTGCTCCTTTACACACATCCACAAATTCCCTTTACCCTATTCTAGAGGAAGCTTTGCTCAGTCACAGCCAGAGCCCATCTTCTGACAGCATTTTGGCAAGGGGGTATGGGCAACCTACACAATTTACTCAATTCATGCTGTAACTATTTATCGTGGTGGTTTGTTCTGGCAGGAAACTCACTACAAAATCTTAACTTCTGCAGAAATTGAGACACAGAAAACTGCACATAACTACACACATCCACCCAGAGCAGACTCTTATTGGAATGCAGCATATTCTGCAACTCTGTAGGCAGAGCTGCTATGCTGGGGCTTCATATGATTTCAAAATATTTCCCTTCTAATAAGTGATACTTTGGAGTTTCTCACAAATTTTAATATTAGATAGCTGATATCACACCCCATAAGGGACATATTACCAGTTTGGCACACTTTGAGGTAAAATTCCATCAAAACATATTACAAGAGCAGCAACCTGCAAGTCACTTTCATAATGCTGGTTTTATTCCTCTTTTTATTGCAGTCTTACTCTGTGATTTATTCAAGCATTTTAAAAAACCTCGTGTGGGATGGAGCTCAGGCAGAGAGTGGAATAAACACACACAAAGTAAAACAGAGGGCAGCAATTCCAAACAAGAACCTGAGGTAGGAAGTAATAAATAATGAATGAAAATATTTTTTTTCTTCCTAGATCAGAAATAACCACCCGATGCTGTGTTTAACACAGTTAAACACAGAATTATGATTCTAGTAGTGCAGATTCCTTACTATACACAGATATGCAGATGAGCAGTATGCCTATTTAGGTGAACAGAAGATGTTCTAACAAATCTGAACATGTATTTGTGGTCTAAAGTAATGTCAATACAAGATCACATATATAAAAATACGTATCTTAGAAACATTTGATAATAAGACTACACTTACAAGAAGTATTATGAAAAAGACTTTTATCATGCTAGAAAAACTTGCAAAAGAGGTGCATATTAGCAGCAATTAGTAAGTCACCAAAGCTAACACCAATTGCCAATCAACAAGAGAAATCAACAAGGGATTGTAACAGCTCTTATTCAAAACTTAAAATGTCCAATGACATTTTAACTGAAGAAAAGTAACTCTGTTCAGCATGTTTTGTTTTATAATTGAGTCTTAGGAACGCAAAATTATTTTGTTCCTTTACAGAACCCAGCAATTCCACTTAACAAAAAGGAAACTGATTGACAAGGTATTAGCATATTGCCTTAGCAGAGCAAGATTCTTATGATACACTTGACATGTTCTGTTGAACTGATTTTTTTCAGTATTACTTTATTTGTTGCATACTCAGTTTCATTAATATGACTAACAGATTCAAGTTTATATGTGAAGATTTAAAATTTTATGCTTTCAGCACAATCCTGGATGTCCCAGAGATTAGAAAACTCATTTACAAGTTCCAGTACTACTTTTAGACCTCAATACAACAGACTCTGACACAGTCAAAATAAACTGGATAAGACCAGTACAATCAGTAATTCCTTTTTGTTGTTAATATGAAAGGCTTACCTTAAGTTTTTTATAGTCTTATTTAAAGAATATGGAGTAGTTTTCATGTGGAGTAGTTACATTAATCTGAGATGAAACTACAGAAAAATATACATTAGAATCACAATAGCTGTACTGAGTATTAGGATACAAGCACCTGCTCTGAGTATTCTTTGTTCCCATGATAAAATAGTCTCTTTAAAGTCAGCACAAACCTTATTTTAAAAACCACAGCAAGGAAGAACAGCTTGCATGCTTTGTGAAATTCATCTCTTATATTGTAAAATATATAATTAGCTACTCAGACTTCAAGTTTAAATGATGATCTAAATGTTTTACAGCGGTTTGATCCAAAACATTACTCTCTTTTCCTCTCTTCTGTTAATCAGTTCACCAATTATAGTTTTACTAACCTCTGATATACTACTGTCAGGTCTGATTGATGCCAAAAGCTCCCTTAATCAAATCTGACAACTTTCAGCAAGTGCCTGTCTCTTGAGACACTGCATCCAGCCTGCTTGTTTTCAAATCTTCCCAGTGTTATTTTGCATTTACTCCTCTCCCAGCCCCTTTTTCACATCTAACAGAGATACAAAAGAATAACAACAAAACTTGACTGCAGAATACATTTGTGTATGTTTTTATATATCATTATAGCAATACTTGAGATAATATTGTTAGTTTGCTTATGAATTTACAAGGAAAAAGTAAGATAAAGAAGATTTTTTGAAAATTAAAGTTTCTGACAAATCCAATATTGTTGCTTGCTTGGTGGTTTTTTTATTTGATAATTCAGGGCTTGTGTGGTTTTTGTTTTTTTTTTTTTACTTTTACTTTTCTTCTTTCATAGCTGCAAGGAAAAGGGTTTCAAAGTCATTACTCCTCTGTTCTGCAAGAAAACTTTAGGCTTTGGTTGCACAGCTTCAGAAGACAAAGATAAAAGACTACCTCAGCTCCCAGTCTTTTCAATTTATTTATACTGGTAGACTTTTAAGACTCATCACAGTGGTCCTCTGTATCTCAATAACTGTTAATATTAAAAGGTTCAGAATAACTTTTGTTGACATAATGTTAACCTTTTATTTTTTTTATTATATTTTAAGGTTGGCCAGACTTTTTGCCCTGTTCTGCTCCTATCAAGCCTTACCCCAAGATGTGGATTAACCCAACATTATGTGAAAAAGGACCGAAGGGGAACAAGTGACATTTTCTTCCAAATTTCCTTTTCCACACACCTTTACTCAACATTTTTGTTTTCTATCACAGATTTGTATGCAAGAGGTAGCAAGTTCATGTTTTTGTCTCCAATCTGGTTCTTTCAAGAATCAATGCAAATCATTGATATGGAGGCATACTAAGTGTAAGATGAAGAAAAATGTCTTGGTTCAGTTGAGATGCTGATATTAAACAGATAGTGCATTAGAAGTCAAATTTGTGACACCTGTTCACAAAATGACAACTCAAACACCAATTCATTTGCTTGTGTGCAAATGTGATTTCTCAAAATTTTCCTTTCCAGTCTGCACTCCAGAGAAAATTATGTCTGCTAGCATTAATGATAACCAGTGTTGAAGGTGATTGTAACAGACCTACAGCAAGATTTTCGGATTTATATTCTCTGGTTACATTAACTAAGAACAAGCATACCCTTTGGATTTCAGCAGGATTCTTTAAGGACCAAGAGGAAACATCAACAGTTTGGTGTTGTAATGAAAGGATCAAATCACACAGAGTTCCACAGGAGCCTATGCACCTCGACACTATTGCATATTTTCATGAGTAATCCTACTAACAGACTAAAGATTATACCCACTAAACATCGCATTGATATTATGCACTGGATAGCGCTGCAAACACACTGGAGGATGGAGCAAGAATTTAAAGTGTCTTAATAAGTTAAAGAACAGATGCATCAATGCATGAGACAGTAATACAATTTCAAGATTCTACACTGAGGATAGGATTTATCTTGCCTATCTTACCCGCTAATTTACAAAATCACCCTCTAAACTAGATGTCTAGGCTTATTCTAGCTTTTTCATTTCATCCATCTAAGTACAAATCAGCCTTAGAAGTCTTTTTCTCTATTGTGTTCAGAAAAAAAAGAAAGAGCAGATCAGTCTGCACATGAACCAAAAACACTCCATGGATCCAAAAATTGAAACCTTGGAGCAGAAACGCTGCTATTTGGACATGCTAAACAAAGCTTCCACTGTGCACTGCAGCAGTATGATCTTGGGGCAATACATTATGTTTTGGGCAACTTATTTCAAGATGTAAAAACCAACTGGGAGTCCAGAAATTAAAAACTGGAATGACTAAACATAAATGAAGCATGACCTTTACAAAAAGTTTAAATAAACTGATGCTTAGGCGAAATAAACCTGTCTGAACAGAGATAACTGAAATTGCACGAGTCTTCAGAAAGCAAATAGCGGTGACTGGGGAAGACAGACATTCAGATAAGGAAAGTGGTAATAAAATTTGATTAGGATTCAGGTTGCAAATAGTTTTCCATTTAAAAAAAATAGATCTTCTAACAGTGAAGACAGGTAAGCCCTGAAGGAGATTTACCAGGAAGTTTAGGAAAGCTCCATGATCAGGGTATTGTAAAATTAAATTAGAGCAATATTTATCAACAGTGAAATATATGTACTATAACGGTTTCCTCAGAAGAATAAATTAGATTAATTATCATACTATTTTGTATAGTTTTAAGATCAGCTTACAGGGTAAACATCTTCAAAACTTCAATTAAAAAACACCTTTCAAATTTCAATTATAAGTAACTTAAGTAACTAAGTATAACATATAGCCTAGATAACACAGTCTACTCTATATTAGTAATTCAATACGCTACTAATAAATACCCTGCTAGTACTGCATGCTGTAATACAAAGCACTGGAAACTTCAAGATAAGAAAACGTTTTTTGTTATAATGAGAATACTTTATACTAATATTACATATGCTCTAATTTTATTGTAAATTAGACTACATTTTATTTTAGTTATTGCATGTACAGTGATTCTTCAGTGTCAGAGGTGCTTAATTTTTTTTTTTTTGATGTAGTATAGGAAAAGCTGTATTCTAAATGCAGTCAAATTTAGCATTATTATCATCAATATTTGTAAGCATTAATTTGAAGTATAATGTGTGGGGTTTGTTCCACAAATAGTTATAATAAATGCTAGAGAATCTAAGATATTCTGTAATGTGCAAAATGAAAACTTAGGAGATGTAAACTCTCAATTGCCCTGATGCTATTTTGTCATTTACTTGTATTTTCAACTGACCAGAAGCAGTTAAATTTGACAAAGATCCAAAAGAGGCAAACATTCCCTGAGCAACCTGTCCTCAACTCTGCTCAAATAAGCTATCTTTTTGCAGAGGAATATTCACTCAGCAGGCACAGCTGTTATTCTGCAATTTTTACATCTAAATCAAAGATAATTGGACTTCTGAGTACATTTAAATTGTACTCTGGGAGAAGGGTCTAACTTAATGCATCATTTGCATTAACTATAAAAGACTGCGTTTTCAGCCTGTAAAATTTACTATGCTTAAAAAAGTATTTGGAAGTGCAAAACAGTTACTAAGTAATTTTAAAGATGTGGACACCTTTTGCACAGAACCTTTTCAGCTATAAAAGACCATTAAACCAAACAGAAGTAAATCATTCTTCTAAATTCTTCATAGATAAAATATTAATGGTAATAGAGACTCCTGAAAATTACTTTTCTCCAACTTTTACTGAAGAGCCTCAGTGACAAAAAAGCCTGAGACAAAACCTATAATGTTTTATTTGGTGTTTTTAATAAATTCATTAGTTAATTATATGCAGATAAGCAGTTAGTTCATACCATAAAGCACATCAATTTCAGATTTTCTGATATTAGTTTAAGAACTTAAATCAAGGCATTCTTTATTGTTACTTATTGATATCCATTGCACTTCACAATTTAACATTCAGAAAATGTATTTTAAGGATTTTTAGTCTAAATGTTACATATAAAAATATTAAAAGCAAACTTCTTATTAGCATTCCACTACAAAAGAAAATCAGAAATTTGTTCGACAAAATGTCATCTTTTATCCTTACACAGGAACATTGAAACAGGCAAAATGGTGTCTAAAATGTTCGTTGCTCATCTTTTACTGATACATGTAGTAAATATCATATAGCCAATTCCATCAAAATAGACTAATTTTGATTTTCACAGAATCACAGCAAGGAAAAGGTTGAAGTCACCTCCGGAGATCTACCAGTCCAGCCCACTGCTCAAATCAGGGTCACCTAGAGGAGGCAGCAGAACCCTAAATAGAGACAGGTATTTAGTATCTGTCAGGTAATACTCGAAGTCTTTGAAGACTCCACAGTTTGTCTATAAAATCTTTCAGTGTCTGACCACCCTCACAGGAAAAAAAATAAAATCTCATGTTTACAGAGAAATTCCTGTATTGCAGTGTGTTCCCACTGCCTCTTTGGCACTCACTGGAAACTGCTGAGGTCTGTCTCAGTCTTCTTTACACATGAATACACAATGTACTCAAATCAGATCTATCTGAGCGTTTTCATACCCAGACTGAATGACCCCAGCTTGCTTTGCCTCTCATAATGTGTCAGATATTCTATCCCTCAATAACCTTCATGGCTTTTGGCCAGACTTGCTCTAGTATGTCCCTGGTTCCTCTCATAACAGGAGCCCAGAACTGGGCCCAGCACCCCATATGTGTCTCACCAGGGCTGAGCAGAAAGGAACAGCCACCTCCTTTGAGATGCTGGCAACATCCTTCTGAAATGCAGCCCAGACTGAAGGGGACGTTGCTGGCTCATATTCATTTTTTTTTTTTCCACCAGAATATCTGTTATCTTTCCTGGGAAGCTGCTTTCCAGCTGACTAGCCCCCAGCCTGGATGGGTTCATAGAATTACTCCTTCACTTCTATGTAGGATACAGCATGAACTCTGCAACTTCATGAGAACTGTTGGCCCATTTCTCCAGCTGGTCAAAGTCACTCTGAATGACTGTGCAACCATCTGATCTGCCAACCACTCCTCCCAGTTTTGTACTGCCTGCAAAATTGCTTTGTTTCCTGACAGAGGATCAACATGACCTTTCAAAGGTAATCAAGAATGACCTTATGATAACTTTGACCAAGTCCCTCAGGACTTGTGAGAAAACATGATTGCATTAACTTGTATCATGCTCAGTTTGTCTGCACATTTGCTAACCTTACTTTATTCCAAGTGTTGAATTTTTCTTTTCTAGATTTTCCCATTTGTCTCTGGGGCTTGGGATTGCTGAAAGCCAAGCCTAACAATAACAGCTGAAGCAAAGAAAGCATTAAGTACCTGAGTCTTTCACATGTCCTTTGTCATCAGGTATCCTGTTGCATTTAGCAGAGGTTTTCTCCAATTTTTCTTTTGCTGTACACCCATAGAAGCCTTTGTTGTTGCCCTTCACATATGCTCTTGGGCTTTTTCTCACCTGATCCTGTACCTTCCTGCTCAACATGCACACCTACAATCCTTCCAGGTCACCTGATCCTGCACCCACCTCTTGCATGCTTCCTTTTTATGTTTGGTTTTCATCCTGTAGGTCTCTTGACACTCTTGTCTAATGTACTGATCAGGATGAGCCACTCCTGAGTTTGCAGGCATTGAGTAGGAATAAGAAGTACAAAGGATTGCTAGAGACTCTTAGTCTGAAAGACTTTGAATTTCCATCTAGACTAAAAAAATACTGAAGTAGCTTATTGAATTCATTAGTATCGCTTACTAAGTCATTTACAATGCAGTGTAGAAAATATTGCTGTAGTGTGCTATCTGATCAGTTTTCAACACCAGAGCATTTTGCTAAATAATCCTAAATATAATAATACCCTTACAGACAATGCAGCTTCTGAAGGACATTAACTGAAGATTCTAACTCAAGAGTCATAATGCATGACACAAACTCATTGAGCTAACTGACCATATTACAGCTATAAAACTGGATCTATAATTTTTGTATGTTAGCACACAACTGAATTAAAAGTCTTTGAAGCTTTCTACTACACTAGGAACACTTACCTCCCTCCCCCACCCCAATGCCAAGGTTACCCAATCAGTGTTACATTTATCTGTTTTGAGGGATGTAGCAGTAAATGCAACTTGGCAAGTACACAACTAAGTAAGATGGACTGTTCAAAACACAGTAAACCAAGACCAAATAAGTGAAAGGAGCAGCAAAGAGATCTTGTGCTTATCACTGTGCCTTTGATGTGAAGAAGTAACATTTGGTTTTCAATGTACCTCTCTTAAGTATTTTCTTAAACGAAAAAAAGCTGCACTAAAACCAGCACAAACCAAAACTGGTGCCTATGAAGGCACAAGAAACAGGCTCAAGTCTATTACTGAATCTTAAGTAAGGTAACCCATTAATGCTGGGGTCTCTAAATACAGTAGCTGACTAGTCAACACATGAGAGTCTACACAAAGCCATTCGAACCTCTTTAAGCTCAGAGTCCATAAGACTATGATATATATATATATCCCCCATTTGAATGACATAAAAGGAATAGAAAGAATAGAAAGCTCAAAGTCAGCTTCCCCTTAAGAGCTTCACCTTTCTACTGCAGAAGTGGGAGCAACTTAGCAGCTCCAACCAGACTTTCTTCTTCCCACAATCACACGTTTATTACACAGAAGCCTCTCTGATGATCCTACTAGCTTAAAATATGTCACTCACAATCCAGCTTAAAACATTACAAATACTTTGCAACTCATGTGATTCAGTTGTCACTGGATGGTCACATCACTGCAGCAATACACCTAAAAATCTGTCATGGCAAGACAGAATTTGATTCAACTAGTCCCAGGCATGCAAAAGCGAAGAAGGGTCTTTTAAAAAGTAATAGTTTAATTACAAATCTGGCAACAGAGAAAGGAAGATGATGAACCCTCAAAAAAAGGCTAAACAACAGTCCTCTCACTTAGCATATATTAGTTTGTATGTTGTTCTACTTTCAGAAAAACTTCATCATCGTTAATAACTGTTGTATTGAAGAAACAGATGCAATAATCTAAGAGTAATCTTTTACAGACAAGAATTTTTAAAATTTTTACTAATTTAATATTTTCAATTCAATATTTTTAACATTTTCCTTCATATTCACTTCTGTAACATTCTGCCACAATGAATTGAGATGAATCACTGACAAAAAATGAATTGTGATCTCAATAAAAACAGACAGTAAATGTACTTTAATGTCATAAATTACATATATTTTTAATAGAACTTGATTTGAAATAGCAAATAGGCAGAATATTACCAGTAATCATTTTTATACATATTAAAAAATTATTTCAAACTTTTTTAGCTAGCACTTACAAAAATACTTTGAATTACATATTTGCACTTAATTTCATAACAATAATAAGCAGAAAAATTGATTTAAGATATTAACTGCAAAGTTAGTAAATCAGATCTTCCCATTTTCAATAACTAATTTACCTTTTGTGTCTGATATCTGCACTTGAAAAATGAAGAAATCTACTTGATTCACCTGTAGGTGACACTGTTGGTCTAAGCCATAGAACCAAAGAGCCACAGCGTTCCCGCAGTCTGGAACAATGGTGTTTCCAAAACACGAATCTTTTTTTTTGTTGTTTTTATATTTGTACTTTTAAGTTCCATTGTGTCATGGTTTAATCCCAGCCAGCAACCAAGCCCCACACAGCCACTTGTGCAGTCCCCTCGGGTGGGATGGGGTAAAAGTGAGGAAACTCATGGGTTGAGAGAAAGGGTTTAAGAGGTAAAGTGAAAGCTTGTGCACACAAGGAATTCAAAGCAGAACAAGGAATTCATTCAGCACTTCCATTGGCAGCGGGTGTTCAGCCATCCTCAGGAAAGAAGGGATCCATCATGTGTAAAAGTGATTTGGGAATATAAATGGTCCCTCTGAACAACCCTCCCCCAACCCCCCTCCTTCTTCCTCCAGCTCTGTATGTTGAGCCCTATGGTATGGAATATCCCTGTGGGATCCAGTTGGGGTCAACTGTCCAAGGTGTGTCCCACTCCCAGTTCCTTGTGCCCAACCCAGTCCCCTTGCTAGGAGGGTGGGGTGAGAGGCAGAAAAAGCCTCTACTTCCTGAAAGTGCTGCTCAGCAGTAACAAAAACACCCTGTGTCACTAACACTGTTTCCAGCACAAATCCAAACTACAGCCCCATAGCTGCTATGAAGAAAATTAATTCTATCCCAGCAAAAACCAGCACAAATTTTAATATCAAACTTCTGCAGAGACAGTGATTTATGTGAGTGCATAAAGTACACATATTTTAAAACTGAATATACTCTGATAAAGCCTAAAGTAAATGAAAAAATGTGCCCATTGGAGAGGAAAAGGAAAAAAAATAAGAGTATATACTTATAGCAAGGGCTCTTCATCCAAATCAAGTATTTGTATTTGTTCATTTAAGTGATGAAGTACAATGCCAAATAGTTCATCATTTATCATGAAAAAAAAAAGATAAACACTCAAAACTTTTGGTTTTAAAACAGTTTTAAAAAACTTCTAGTAGCCAAGTCATGCATGAATATAATTACTTCCAATAAAAGGGAACACACCAAGAATGCAATTACAAAACAACCCCACCTTATATCCTTTAACTACAGAATACATAAACCAATTTTTTCCTATTGTTCATAATGTCTGTAATTTTATCTGGCATCATTTCAACTAGGTTTTTGCTGCTAAAACAAAAATTAACTCCCACTTTTCCATCCAATCTAAATAGAGATTTTAGCCAAGTGAGTCACAGAAAAGAATGCCAGTCAATTGCACATTTTATCATAGTATGTGGCATTTGATTAATAATCACAAAGTAGGTTAGTCAAAGACTGCACTAAAATTCTACAGATTATGCAATTACAGCAAGCAAGTAGGCATGTTAGCAAAATAAACAACTGCATCTGTCTATTTCAAAAGTAAATTATTTCAAATAAAATGTGAATTAATGTCTAAAGAGTACTGACTCTAATTTTTGAAGCATGGAAGACTGATTTTAGTAAAACCTCTTAAAAGCGTAGAAACTAACAGGTCACAGACAGCACCTTCAGTTCCTTATAAAAGACTACTATTTTTTTTTATTCAAACTGCTACTGTTTGATTATGTATAAGTACTTTGCCCCACTGGCAAAATCTTAGCTGTCATAGGCACATATATTAATGGAAGAGTCATAAATCAGAAGGGCTTCCAACAATTCCACTAGGGTATTGGAAGACTGATGCCAAAAAAAAGGGAGTACAATGCTGAAAGCATAGAACGGTAACATCGGCCTGAGAAAGCAATGTAGTTGTTCCATTCCAGCAACAAAAACAACAGAAACAATCCAGACAATATTTCAAATAAGCAACAAGCTTATTAACTGAACCCACTGGAAAAAAATCCAGCAATCTGTTATCCAAGTCGAACTTCATTTATTTCTTAATAGGTTTCATCATCAGAGACAATCAAGAATCCTACACGTGATGTCGCAGAGTTTACTGCCTTTATTTCTGAGGGTTAAAGAGTTCAGTTAAAGAATTAACATCACAGGCCCAAAGTTACCTCTCTGCCATTTAAAATAAATTTTTTTAACCTGCTTTACTATTTCTCCAAGTTGGTATAAGGAAGTAAGAAAACTGGGAAAACCATAGGCTTCATAAAAATGGCACCCACAGAAAAATTCCTTCCTTGTCTTTAAAGGGGCAGGAAATAGCACTAAAGTGCTAAAAACCTGAAAACTTGTTCCTGAGGTGAGCTAGATGGGCATATCAGCATTACAGAAATGAGTGCAACCTGCAAGGAAGTGGGCTTCAAGTGTAAGTATTTTCTCCACCTTCAAACTGCAGCCAGTGCAGATTCATCTAATCCAAGTTAAGTCTTCATTTTCCTTTTGTTATCCCCTATTTTCGATCTCTGAAGAGTGTAACCAGCTTCCTTCTGCTTATCCACTGAAACACTTTCAGGATTCCACTTTCACTCTCCAAAAGCCGAAGAGAACTCATTTAGCCCAGATGAAGATGTGAGTGTTACTAGTCACAAACCTTAATGTGACTGCTATCAACTGGGAGTGTACAATACTCACTAGTGAAAAGACAGCCAAGAACAGAACTTTAGAACACCCCACAGCATTTCAAAGCTTGCAGATGTACAAAGACACATCCCTTCTGACTATATTTTAATGATGTTGCTTTCAGAACTAAACACTAATTAAAAAATACAATTAACATTTCAGAAAAAAGAATTTAAAAGACAGAAAAAAAGAAAAAGTAGCAGTCTGTGGTGTGCCATCAAGACTCCTTGCCTCAAAGAGATCCTGGATATCAGATTTCTTAAACATAGTTTTCCCCAAAGATAGCATTATCAGTGAAGCAGGTCGTAAAATTTTATTTTGCACACTATGAGGACTTCTGAAACAAAGGAAATACATACGTAAACAAGAGTGTGAAGTGGAGATGACTCTGGGACACAGAAATTCTACTGTATAAAAATATTTCAATCCTTCTTGATTTAGACCTCCACTTTCGCAAGGATTTCTGTTTTAAATATTTCTGTAAATTTCTCTCATTTGAAAGGTAAGGCTTAACCTCATTTAGAGAAAGAAAGACTTTTTTTTACATTGGGCATAACTTTGAAAATTCAGAGGAAAGTTTTTCTTTCAGCAAGGTTGTACTAAGGAATATTCAGGAAGTTCTCTCAGAAGAGTCCCTTCCTCTTTCTTTTTTTTTTTTTTTTTTTTTTTTTTTTTAATTAGATTTTGATATCTTCCTGTCCCAGTCCAAATGTTGATCAAAAGAGGATATTGTGCTATTGAAACCTTGAGTATGCATAGAAATCAGCACTATTTTACATTCTAGGCATACTGGAGGAGGGAATATTAATCAGGTTCAGCTCTGGTTTTGAAAAGGAAAGCAGAGGGTTTTTCAGTATCTGTGAGCTTTATAATCTCTGTATCACTTTTGAAGGCCACTTCATGAAAGTTTAACTCCTCATGCCGTAAGAGATTTGTGGATTTTATTGCATCTAACACATCCAAAGCACCATTTTGCTCCTGGAAGGAAAGAGACTGGTATCTAAATTCAACAGTGATACAGATGTTTGCAACAACTGCAAGTAAAAAACCAATGGCATGCAATAGGAGATGAAGGCCACTTAGTGAAGACTAGCATCAGAGTAAGCGCTTACAGGGATGGACAAAATATACTGAATAAGAAAAAAGGAGATTAGATAGGGACAAAGTACCAAGGGACATGAAATAAAATAGTATTATCTTGGTTCGATGGCACTTTAGATTGTACATTCTATACAATTTTTTGGTGAAAGTTCTTTATATAATTTTCACAAAATGCTGTGGCAATACAAATGGTATAGTAATTGACAACACTAACCTTTAAAAAAGAAGTGTTCTACAGTTGATTTCTTTTAAAATGCAGTACAATACAATAGCCTTTGAATTACTATTAAGGGAGAAGAGCTGTCAATATTCTGAATTAAAAATGTTCATAATTCTTGGTTTGAATTGAAACATTTTTGTATGAGTGTGGTAATATGCATGTCAAGGTGACATCATCTTTATTACTGTAAAAAATCACTATCTCATGTATTTACTATATGAATAAGAAAAACCACTATATATGCATATTCAGCTTCTAATAGTGGGCTTTGTATATCCATGAAGTGAGAAGCACATACATAGCAGAATATCATAGAATATAATGCTCTAATATTTAATAAAATGTACACAGGAAAAGTAGCAGGAATCAACCTCACTATTTGCTTTTACTTAGAAGCATCTCTATACCCTATTAAAGTGCAGGAAATGAGAAACTGTATGAGAAAAATAAAGATGTAGATGAAAAAGCAGGCACCTCAACTTTATAGCCCTCTTTTGCTTCAAATAGTTCTGGACTTGATTAGTTTTATATTGCAGTTAAGAACTTGAGAAAAAAGCATTATTCCATTTTATTAGTATCAGATTCCAATAGGGAATAAAGCCTTCATGACTTAATATCAGAGTCTATTGGCTGACAGAATCTATCAGAGTGATCATCCATATTACTCAGAGGTCCTCATGCCATTTATCGTTCTCAGAACTACTTGCCCTATTCAGCTCTGATGCTTTTGTGGTCTCTGCTTCACTTCTCACTTACGTCTTGCCATCACAAGTACAATTAATCAACTAATCTTTGAAATGTCAAAATACATTCAGTCCTTCAGGCTATTTCCTCTTGTCAAGAGAAGCATTATTTTCAGTAATCAGACAAATGTATTTGCCAATGCAAATGCAGCTTACACAAATTCTCTTTTCATTTACAACACTACTGTTTACAAAGACACCATCAATACTGTTGTATTACTCAAGCTCTTCAATAAGAATTGCCCTTCTGTTCTAAACTACTCTTATTTAAAGTATAAACAGCTGGGTAAAGTTAAATAGAAAAAAACCCCAGCTAATAAAATTTGCAATAAACTAAACAAAATTCACTTGGGTTTTAAATACCAAAAGTAAATTGTCAATGAAAGCAGTACTTTTATTTAAAAAAAAATCCCAAACTAAAACTAAATGTAGTAGGTCAACCATTGTGGCTGGCAGATGCCCACCCAACCACTCTCTCACTTCCCCTCCATCCTGGACAGGGGCAGAAGGAAAGATGGAAAAGCGTACGGGTCAAGATAAAAGACTGGGAGGTCATGTACCAATTATTGTCATGGGCAAAACAGACTTGACTTGGAGAAAATTACTGCAAATTAAAAATAGAGGAAACATAGTGAGGAAACAAAGACAAAACCTAAAAGCTTCCTCCTGCTAAGTCCCCCTTCTCAACTTCCCTGCTTTGTTCCCAAGTTCTCTACATCTCAGGGATGGGAGTTACAGTCAGTCCATAACTTCATCTCAGACATTCCTTCCTTACAATCTTTCCCCACTCCTCTGTGGATCCCTACCACAGCACACACCTTCACAAACTGCTCCAATATGGGTCCTTTCCATGTCCACAATTCCTGCCAGGAGCCTGCTCCTCTATGAGCTCTCCATGGGCCACCTTTTCCTTTCTGCACCATCAATCTGCTGCAATGTGGGGGTCCTCCAAGAGCTACAAGTGTGGACATCAGCTCCACCATGGCCTCTTCAACGGCCTGTGAGGGAATCTCTGCTCCAGTGCCTGTAGCACCTCCTTTCCTTCTGCTCTGACCTGGATACCTGGAAATCATCCACATTTTTAAACTGCTCAGCATGTTTGGAACTTGGCAAATTAAAGAGGTATCACTTCTAGACCTTAGAAGAATGTATCACTTCTAGACCTTAGCAAAATGTTAAGACAGTTTTCGTATAAACTGTGAGCAATATTAAGAATCAACTCTGAAAGAAACATGATTTTAGTTTATGCAGGTTAATGGGCAGAGAATAAATATGACAACCAGCTGCCCATTTTCTAAATGACAGTGCAAGTCAGGTTTAGCAGGACTTTCTTCACTAGTCAGACATGATAGCAAAAGAAGTAAACTTTGAATTCAATTTACTTAAACATCATGAAATTTTTTAGAGTTCATAAAGTATGAAGGAGTTTTTTTGGTTTGTTTGCCCTTTTATTTTTTGTTTGTGTTTGTTTTAGCAATTTTTTTTTAATGGGTGAATGCTACTATAGGTTTCCCCCTTCCTGCCTTCATTAAGGAGGAATGTTTTAGAAGCACATTATGTTGAATGCAGACTAAGGTCAGATACAGCTTCTGATTTGCTTTTGATACCCCTTTCTCCAATCAGACATGAGATTATTTTTTATCAAATCCATGGCAGAAAAAAATACAAAGAATTGTGGAGACCTGCAGAAACCTAAGAGTTTCTTAAATATCTGTTTCTGTGACATCTTTCAGAGCTATGTTGACAGGCACAGCCTTGCAGTTCAGTAAATGTATACAACCCTTTCTTGGGCCTTGAAGTAGTTGAGTACTATGTAAACATTACAGAAAATCCAATAATATGTTTTAAATTTTGTTTTCTGTATAACTAATGATTTGATCAAGAAGAAACATAACAAAAATAGAAATGCTTTTCTTTAAAAAAAGAAATCTATATTCTTAAAGAGTTTAAAAAAAATTCAATAGTTTAGAAGTGGCATAATCAGGACTATTCACACAATTACAGCTTGATTCATTTTCTCATAATATTTATTTAAAAGACAGTAAATTTCCTTTTCCTGTTCTCTGAATCCCTTTAACTCCAACAATATGAGAATGAAGGAACAGAGACATGTAGAGGTTTATAGGGAAATTAGCCTGCTTTCAAAGTTTGACCAGATTTGTTTCCAACTACTACATAATTTTAGCAACACAGAAAGCACTTGTAATCTGGCCTTAGCACCTATATGTATCTTTAGCAAGCAAGGCTCATGACAATCTGGCAGCCCTCAAAGCAAAAGAAGAGACCTAAGACCAATAAAGGTAATTTTGCCTATAACTGTAGATCTGAGACACAAAATAAAACAAAAACCTTATAGAAAACTTATTTCAACTTCAAAATGTCAGTCTCACTTACATGTACTTATTTGAAATAGAATGCAGATTGTTGACAATGATTATACCAAAATGCATCTAATACAAAACTGCTGAGGTACTAATTTAAGGCTGAGAAATATTCACACTAACTGAAAAGGCAGTAAAACAGCAAAATAACTTTCCTTACAAAGAAAATAAAATATATTTACCAGGGTAATTTAAAAAAGCTATTTTTAAAGTTTATAAAGGTAGAAGAAACTTTGATAAGCTTTTATTATGTTATGCCAAGGATCTTAATTGTGTATCATGCTATGTATGTATAAACCATTAAAAAGAAATTATCTTCTACATGTTTATTGATACCTACTAACTTTGTGTTAAGGCCAGAAGGCATTTCTGCACTCTCTAGAGGCTACCACTGTTTTGCACAAGTTAGGGCATGATGCCACTCATCCATCAGTTTCCAATACACTGTGCCCTGGGCAAGGCACAGCTTTCAGACTTGGTGATTACCTTATAAATCTATACTGCTCCAATTCCAGCTGTACTCTCCAAACTTTCCGAAGATAACTATAACTATATTATATTTGTTGCAAATGCAAGGGCAAAGACAACTGAAAGCCCACAAGTTGATTTGGAAGTTTTGTTGTATCATTTTCTACACTGTTTAAAGCAAAGACTAAGTAGTGCTACACATGCACACTCGAGAAAGTCCATGAAGACAATGACCTGAAAAATCCACTGCCTGCTAACAAAACACTTCATGTTACCCTGAATGCTACCCAGCAAAAATCACGAGTTATTACTTATGAATATTTTCCATTTAAATATGAACATACCAAAACCAACCTACCAAACAATAGGTTTTGGCTGAAGTATGCTTAATATCCTTGTGGATTAAGTGATGTTGAAGTATAAGGTAGCAGTATAAGGTAACACTGTATGAACATGCTTAGATCACAGTTGGTCAGTATACAAACATGCTCAGACTGGAGTCAATAGGAGAAATATCAGCTGTAGGAAAATAAACTTCCTTGAATTGTTTTTAATGAGGGAAAGAAAGAGAAAAACTAATCTATCTTTATTTAGACTATGAAAAAAGTTTTAACAAAGTAAGATAAACTCTCTTATAGAGAACCAGTACAATAGCCAGGGTTATTTACCTTTGTAACAAGTTTATTTTCTCCTGCTCCCACATACAGTGAAGCACTTATTTACACACAAATTATTTAGTAATAGATCTTGGATCTACTCTCTCTGAAACATTAAAGCAACATGTTGCAAACACTTACACACACTCCTTTTCACAAAAACATGAGCACAACGAAGATGTGGACCTGTTAGAGAAAGTACAGAGGAGAGCCGTGAAGATGATCAGAGGGCTGGAGCACCTCTCCTGTGAACACAGGCCAAGAGAGGGCTGATGTTGTTCAGCCTGAAGAGAAGGCATTGTGGAGACCACCTCATTGGGAGTACCTTAATAGGGCTAATATTAAGGAGGAAGAGGGACTTTTTACATGGGCAGTTAGTGTCAGGACAAGGGCCAATGGTTTTAAACTGAAGAAGGGCAGGTTTAGATTAGATGCCCCATCCCTGGAAGTGTGCAAAGCCAGGCTGGACAGGGCCCTGAGCCACTTGATCTAATTATTGGCACCATGTCCATGGCAAAGGCATTGGAACTAGATCATCTATAAAGACCATTTCTATGTTCCTATGATTCTATGAAGGGGAATTGTCTCAGAGTTTTAACACACATCCCACATGTAAAACTTGTAAATGTGACTTTCACTGCATAAGATGTGGGGAGCAGTTAGAAGACTGACTGAAGGTCAATAAACTATTTTCATTTTTCTTTTTAAGGCAATTTCATTATGGCTAAACCAGAAATAACTTATTTTAAAAGCTTGTGAAGTGTGTTGGAACCACAGTAATGCTAATGAATATTCAATAATAACATGGAAGTAAAAGCACAAAGGTATGGAACAGCAAGAAACATGGAAACATGGCTACCTTCTGGATTAGTAGGACTGACAGCATGGAAAGCACAGAGAGAGTTATTGCTGAAAAAAATGTGCTACAGACCTTTTTAGTTGGAATAACTTTTGAAATATTTAAAAGATTTTATTCCACCATTAAGGGAATGAAAATTTAAATTCCTTGTTATCTTTTTTTTGCTAGCATTTATATCCTTTAAAAATATTTGTAGAAAAAGTAATAGAGGTAGCTCCCACTGCACATCAAGGTACATTCCTGAGCAGGGAGACAGTTACCAATTTGTCAGAGAAAGCAATTTTTCCTCATCAGGATAAGCACAACAGCTACATGTAATAACTTCCAAAACACACATCTTTAAACACACACAGATAAAGTATGAAGGATGAAGGAAGCAGGATGGAAAGGAAGCAGAAAATTATGAGGATTGTCACTGAAGTGCCTCTTCTAACTAAAACCTGACAATCGCCTTATTTTTACATCTTTCATTCTGACTGATTTGATTCACTTGAGGACAAAAATAAAGATGGTGAACATGCAACTGCTCAGAAAATGGGCAGAAGACAACTGTCATAGGAGATATCAGACCTTCAGTTGCCCAGAAGTACCAGCTTTGCAACAGTGATCCAACCTGAAATACTGGCATCTACTTTGGTTGATGATCCTACTCTCTGCCTTTTATTCCCCATATGATATACACTGTCCCTATGTGTATAAATTGGGAGCACACATCTACCTGCTGTAGCATTAATTCTTACAGGAAAAACTGGTTTTCTGCTAAACAAAGGTACTTTGTTACTCCTACTACTAAAGGCTAGAAAACAGAGCAATGGCTGGCAAAGCAAATCTGAAACTGTAAATAAAGTAGCAACACCTATCAGAGTATTCCTGTCTGAGAAATGCATGCATTAGAGAGGCTGACAAGTAAGATGAAGTTTTGAAGCAATAATTGATTTAATATAGGTTAAAAAACGGTGAAAGAAACCTGCTTGGATGAAGTGGTTTTAAGTACCTAGTTGAGCAAAGAAAGCTCATGAGTTTTCATAGAAAACAATATATGTACAGTGCAATAGGCCAGATCCAGCACAAGCAACTGCTCTTTCCTCAGTTTATAATATGGCTACATATTTGCTGTGCACTTTGTTATGCAGCAATAAAACATTACACACTGCTGCAAGCGTGTAGCACACACAGAATCTGCACGAAGAGTAGCAACAATTACACTGGTAGCTCTTGGATAGGCATCATCTTTCATCCTCACCTTCTACAATCCTGATTAATCATAAGACTGGCTAGCAACGACAAAAAAGAGAAAACAAAAAATTATTTCACTGTCCCGGAATTTTTGGTCTCTTTATTTTTTCCCAATGTTTTGAACAGAAAAGACACAAAACTAAGCAAAAGCAAAACTCGAATTAATCAACACTTTAACAGTAGTTTCTTTGAAAATGTAGGAACTGAATTTTGGGTCACAAACAATGGCTTCCAAATTTTTCCTCTTCTGGACACCATTTTTCTTTCACCTTCACTCTTTCCAAATGTTTAGAAACTTCAGATTAGTGTTTCTATACTATGACATACATAGGAAATTGTAGAAATACCTTGACGTTTCTGACAAAAAAAAATCTAATTTCAAAGCAATGAAATGAGTCCATGGAAGGAAAACCAAAAATATTTTACCTACGTCCTCCCTTTTTTATTTCTTCTTGATTTTTATACATAAATCTGCTTTAGCCTCTTCCCCACAAAAAAAATGAAGAATTATGCTAGTAGTGGCATTCTGGACTGAAATAAAGGAGCATGAAGAAGCAGATAGTCTTCTTACACTCAAGTTACTATGTTCCTCTAAGTTAATACTGTGCATATACTAGTAAGTTCCCATTAGTAGAGTAATTAAATTTCAGCTTTGTAACCTATGTCACATATACCTTTTTTAATAAAGCCTGAAGTATTTTTTGTTTCTTTTGTTTCCTTACGTTTTTACTGGATGTAAGCAAAGCACCAACAATGAGCTGAGATTTTAGGAATTATATTGCTAACTAGAAGAGCAAGAGTAAATAGCACTTTTCCATTCTACATTCATTATGTTCCTCCAGCTTTGTCCTTACATTCAGAGCAGGTTTTTCTATTGTCACTTTCAGATTCAGCAGTGATTACACACTATCTCTCTCTATGAAAACCATGATATACTTGATTATGCACCCTAGCTGAAAAGTACTGTGAAAACAGGAAGCAATTTAAAATGGTAATTTGGTGTATGTAAATACTTTCAATTACTAAAAGTTCCTACCAAAATTTTTTTTTATTTTGTAAACTCAGATTTTAGGTAGATGGTGTTGCAGTCACTGTGATAAAGTACCAGTGATTTTACTGTCATTCACTGTTTTTTATTATTTTGTTATTTATTGGTTACCACAGTATTGTGACTGTATGTATAAATATGCATGTATCTACATCTTCTAATTGCTATTCAAAACTTCATACTGGATTACTACTGCAGTGGTCCTCCTAGTTATTAATTACATACTGACATATTTTCTTGTCATGCGAAGCATTTTCTCTCCACTCACCATAAAAATGTTAAATACCTCAAAGCTAAGATTGCCAAAATATAACTCATCTGAATCAACAATTACTACAAGTTACAATTATAAATGTTCATACTGATTATACAACCAGGTCTTCTTTTTTTTTTTTTGTTTCTAGGACCAGGTAGAAGGGGGAAAGGTAATCATATGGAACTGTATGTTTGGAAAAATGGTATTTCACTGACATAAACAGCATATGCCTGAAATTAACATGACAAAGAGTGTCTGCTAAAACAAAATAATCTCCATTTATGCAATCCTATTTAAGAGGCTAAACCTGCAAATTTTATTCATTTCTATGAATGTTCAAATGTTTAGCCTAGTGATATTTTTTAAGGACAAATGAGGAAAAGTAAGATCAGCCATTAATAGGAACATAGTTTTTGTTTGGTTTTTTTAATGAAAAAGAAGGCAAATATTATTTTGACATATTTGCAACAATGTTGTTACAGCATTTCAGATTTATTTGGAACTTACCATTTGCAGACCAAACTTTTAGCTTTTCAAAGACAGTTTTTATTGAAGAATTCTGAATTTATATCAGTGTACATAACCACTGTAATTGCAGATGTAATAATGTTTCAACTGCTTCACCAATACTGTTACAAGGAGCTTGAAGAGCAGTGTACCTATGAAAAGGTACAAATATGCACACAGAACAGTATTTTAAAAGATTGAGCATACCTGTGTTCGCAGAATTTCGCCTTTTGACAGTTGCATATCACCAGTCAACTCTTTCACAGTAATGCCAAGTGGTTCCAGACGCTTGCTGAAGTAATTTGTCATTTCGGCTGCCAAAGCTTTCATAGGAGCAACATACACAATCTGCACCAAAACAACACTCACTTGATAAATGAGCAAACCCCACAACGTCGTTTGTTTCATGGCAACCATTACAAATCACAATTTATTGTGAAATATGATGCCAGGCACTTACAGTGAAAAATCTTAATAGTGATATATGAAAAGTAGTTATCTTTGTTGGATAAGTGTGCAGCTGTTTAAAGGACAATGGATTTTGTTTATACAGCCTCATCGCTTTGAAAATTGGTTCTGATGAAAGCTAAATGCATTTCATAGCTTTTTATTCACATAATAAGATTTTTAGAACACAAGTAAGAATAGCTTTAACAATAATGAAGTAAATCAAAACTAGCCTTATCTTTAACTTGGAACAGTCTAACATCCTTAAGAACTTCCTGATTTCATATTCCATGTATAACATATAATAGATTTTACCTTACGAGTTAAAAAGTTGTTATTTATTTCAATAAACTCCTACCTTGAACTCATCCTTTTTGATAACACCATGCTGGACATGCTGGCGAATTTCATGAAGGATTGTCAGCATGGCAATGTTAGTCTTCCCAGCTCCAGTGGGGGCACAGATCAGCATGTTCTCATTTGTGTTGTAGGCTGTCTCGAAAACTATAGACTGGATTCGGTTTAGTCTTTTCATGCCTTTAAAAGCAAGCTGTCCAATCTGTTAAAACAAACAACACATACCTTGGATTTTTCATAGATGTTTGTATGTGTGTGTATGTATCTATACACATATTAATCATAAGAAAAAGAACTCATGGAAACAAACCTTTGGCTACCACTTCTACCCAACCCTAGGACAGCAAATCAATAAAGAAAACAATCTATAGCAGGAAAACATCTGCTAAAATTAATCAAAATCTTTAGCCTTGTACTATTTCACCACTAATTTTTTTTTACTCAAGAGTGTGATCAAAACTAATATGGAGTAAAATATTAACCTATTAGTAATTTAACATCAGTAAAACAGCATTAATCAGAAAAGAACAATACACAATTCAAAATCTAAGATGACAAACTATGACTACTCTACTGGCAGATGAGGCAGTAATACAGCGGAACTCAGTAAAGTTAATTTAACAAACACAGACACAAATTCAGTAAAAACCTTCTTTTGCTTCTGAGAAAATCTCCATCTTGCAATTGCTCATGTTCAGACCTTTCTCCAACAATATTTACAACAAGCTGCAGCCACCAAAAGGAACATAAAACTTGTATGTGTAGTCCAAAACAAACTCAGAGAATGTTTAAAAAAAAATTAATTTTATAGTTCACACAGGAAATTATGCTTATTATAGTTTAATGCATGTTTAAATCTTACAAAGTACAAATAATCAATTACAGTAATACTTTCCTTCTCTTGGTCTCTCTGAAAAATTATATTTTTACGAGGAAAGAACCACTGTACAGAGACAGTGGCAGTCGCTGCATTTGAAGATTGTAAAACCTTTGCAACTGAAGAACAGCCCTTAAAATATAAAATTAATTTTCTCATATACTTACTTTTTCTTAGTTAATTTTTACAGATCTTTAAAATAGACTGCAGAATACATAATTATTTTCTTTTTACAGATTTAATTGCCTGCAATGTTTCTACTACAAAGAATGAAAAGTATCTTACTGGTACATTCGAAGACTATAATTTTTACTTTACTTGTAGGAAACAACAAAAGTATAGTAAAGAACAGGCCTCAAAGCATCTTCTGAAGATCTTCTTTTCCATTATTCTGGGTGCTTTAATTAATTTACAGTGATTTGCTATGGTAAAAACCCTCTACAACGCCACATAGTCTCTCCAGTTCTTTCCCCTACTAAGTAAATTATTTGAGCAGGACTCAATTTATTACTACCCCAAGTAATTCAAGCTTAGGAATGAGGGCTTCATCAGCTATTTACATCAAATAATTCACTTAATTTTGCAACAAACAACACTGTCTATCACTGTGCTGCAGCTTTCCTGTAGTAGCCTCATGTGAGGGGCTACGGATACAAATTACAAATTCAGATTAAATAGAACATTTTCACAATAAATAAAAATTCTCTATTCTTAAATCAATAGGAATGATGTACTTAATGACTAACCAACTGCAGTTTTATTTTAGATGACTTTGAACATGAAAAAACAACATTCATTCATATAGAAGTCAATGAAATGCTATGCAATCAATACACTATTTCTTTTTGAAAAACGACTCTTTCAATTTAACAGTACCTTTGTCTCAGGAAAGCTTTAAGGTTGAAAACTTCCTGTGCCACACTAAAAAAGCAAGTACTACTCAAATCATGAATTGTATTTGTATTTATAGGATTTACAAATCGCAGATATTTCCAAATTTCTATTTTAAGATGTTGTCTTTGGTGAAGGAAAAAAAAGTATCTAATACAAGTAATTAATGCACTTTTCACCAAGTTCCTTCAATCTTTTAGTGGCTGAATTTCAGGATTACAACAGTTTTCACTGTTACTGTTCTTGAACAGTTTATTCTGTTTGCAACACTGCAGGACGAAAGCTTATTTGTTTTGCAACATGTTTTGTACACATAATGTGTACTTTGTGTGTTGTCTTCAAAATTCATTTCATCTTCATGAATGAGACTCTTATCAGGTATTAATGGTTTTCCTGGAGACCTGTTGATTGAACCTGCTGCTATCAGGGTTCAATCAGCTATTTGTATGACCTCCTTAGTAATTTCAGGTTTCTAATTTGCCTGTTACTTCATTTTGAAATTTCTTGACAGGTCTTTCTAATACATTATATTTTTCCTTTTCCCTCCCATTCCATCAAGTTGCTTTTAGAAGGTGTTATAAATACTGCATAAAGTTCACACTGATAAACACCATTTACAATGTTTATAACAAAGGATCTACAGAGAGAAACTCACAAGAACAACTGCTGATTACTAATAAAACACTACATTACACAATATGTTTATTATTTAAAGAAACAGTTTTTAAACAAAAGCAGAAACATTGCTGTCTAAATGAAATCCAGCCTAAGTATCTTCAGAAATGGATGACAGGAATTTTCCACAGTCACACAGTTGGATATGTGTAGCTTTACACCAAACAGCTGTGTAATTATTAACACCCTTTAATACGACCTTAAGTTATCTTAAACTACTGCTTGTAAGAATATGCTGCTCCAGCTCCAACTCTAAGTGTGCAGTATGAAACATCTTTTTCCTTTACATTTGGTAGAATTTATATATCCTACAGCCAAAGGAAATGCAATTGTAAGCAAAAATAAATACATATTTAGAAAAACAAAAATAATTTCCTGTCTCTTTTCCTACTGGAAAATAGTAACACCACGGATTAACACTGACTTGGTAAGTAGCAATAAACAAACAGATGTTCTAGAAAAAACAGAGGAACCAGTGTAGCAAGTTAGAAAAATTAACTTCAGCTTGTTTCTGGAAAGATGCTAGGCCTATTGAAACAGGAATATTAAGAGCAGAATAAAGATTAACAAAAAAACCCCACAAAACAGAAAAACCATAAAAAGTCTGTTTAAGAACTAGCAATATATTTTTTTTTAATAATAGTATTCTGAACCAGGCCCTAGTTTTTCATTCAACACACTAATTAATTTTCAAGTTGGCATTCACAAATCAATATACAGCATTCAGAATCACAAAACAGTCAACGAATAATATTCTTTGGAAGTTGACTGTGCAGGAATATATTAAGGATTAAAAAAGCTACAAGAGAAAGTAACTCCAGGGGAAAAAAAAATATCCTAAGATATGTTCAAACCAACTCTCCATTAATTGAAAAAATATTATCTTTCCTCTACATTCCATTCTATTCCAAACAGTGCATTTATTCCAAACCCAGTAGTTTTGCCCTTATAAAACAATAAGTCAGCATACAGAAATGCAATAGTATGCACAGAAGGCCACAGTTTGAAAAAGGTACGAGATTTGTTTTCCTGAACTGTCATTTGCACAAACTACGTATTTTTAAAATGGAAACCATTTTTTTTCCCTCTGGCACATAAACATAAGCCAAGGCTTCTACAGACCAACTCTTTCAGATAAAGCAGTGAAATCCCTTCTTGCTTAAAGGTCTGGCAGCCACTGGATGGCAGAAAGTGTTTTTTACTGACAATGAATGAGATGAAAGAGTTTTTAGCCTTCTATTCTACACCTGATTTATCCCTACAATTCAACACAAACCATAGGAAGTTTGAGCAGAATACAATCTGAGTGTTATTCTCAACTAACAGGATTTCAAGCCTAAGATGATGCCATTTTTACACAAGCATGAAGCAATGTGAAAAGCCACAGAGAAGTAACTCTTTCCACAAACCAGATGATACTCAAAGCAGCTGTGACATGAATGAATAAACCCCCTGATTTTACTTCAGTAAGCTTTCCAATTCTTTCCCATGGAATTTATTGTTGCAACTAATGCATTTATAAATAAATGAGATTACACCTAATCAAGATATTCTAAATCAGAAATTTCATCAGAAAGACATTTGTGTGTTGGCGCTCTAACAGTAATTTAAAAATAGGACAAATTTGCATAAGTCATAAGAGTAATAATTCATAAACGAGTCCATACGGTTCAGTCTGCAAGCAAGCTACAGCTCAGAAACACAACTGCTTTAGTAACACAGTAGTGGCAGTGTCTGCTCTAAATGGCACAGACCTTCAGCACTTTAGACAAAGTTTTAGTCATGCAATTCATTACCAGGACTTTGTAGAAATGTTCCATAATGATGACTTCTTCTGCCATACTATAATGAAGTAATAAGATTACTACTCCTTTATCTTAGAGATAATCCATTGCACCCATAAGCCAAGGTTGAACTTTCAGCATTTTCCCTACTCAGTAGCTTTATTTTAATGTAGAACTATTTTATTTAAAGCATCTTACGTATCTCAGGTGCAACAAATCCCATTCTGCAGTCAGCTGTTCTACTACACTTTTAGTTAAAGAGATAATTGATCTTACTGCTAATAGTATGACAAATCCATGCTTTTTTACATAAAAAACATGAAATTCAGGATGCGAAAACCCTGATGTCCCTTGTTCGGACACATAAATAATCTCCAGGTCATCTTTCCCCTTTGCTGTCCTCTGGAATGCTGTTGGTTAAAAGACATATCAATGCATATGTAGTCCTATACACACACACAAACATGTTTTTATATGTATATACACATACACATTTTAATAAATACATTCCCACTATCCTTCTAAATTATGATCATTTAGTAGTCCCCCCTTGCTTTCTAATTATGCATTTATACCCTTAAAGCACTTTTGTGCCAATGTAAATCCTATTTTGTTACTGAAGGTACACTCAGAAATAAATATATATGTTATACCTGGGGACTTCCACAGCTTCCCTCTCCTGATGATACTTTTCATATTCTGCTACTTCCATGAAAAAGTGGTAGCTCATGAGATTTAGGAACAAAAATAAATAAAAATATAACTATATAAACAGCATAAAGGTAAATTAATTTTTATATTATCTTAGGAGTACTATTTGAGAATACAATTTCCTACCTGCCCCAAAGACTGAAATGTTGTCTTTCAAAGTGCAGATATACATTTTAAGCAAAGGCTCATAACACGTAAAAGAAAAACTGCATGATGTTTGGATCTGCTCCATTTAGCACCAAATCATATCAGTGAGATTTCATTGGACTAAGGGGAACAATTTTTGCAGGAACTAGTAGAATACACAAAGATATGAAAATTATACAAGCGTACCAAATAGAGCTTATGACTGGCTTTGGGCCATAATCAGCATTACAATTTCTTCAAGTAAGTACAAATTATATCTCATCCAGAGTGTAGTACCTGAAGAGTTATGTGCTATAAAGGAAGCTTGGAGTAAAACACATTAGACAGATGCAAATAACAAAGGGCACCAGAGAACCAGCAGCTTATTTCAACACTGTACCTGCTACAAGTGACTAGACTAGAACTGAAAGCAATCCTTGCATGGTATGGGCTGCTCAGGTCACCATTTAGCAGCGACCACAGATCACAGAATCATTTAACTTAGAAATCATCCAGTTCAGCCCCTCTGCTCAAAGCAGGATTACTTACACCTATGCAGTTCTGTTTCAACTATCAACAAGGATGCAGACTCCACAACCTTTTTCAGCAAGGTGTACCAGTATTTAACCATTTCACAGTAAAAAATTACTCTCCTATGTTCAGATAAAATTTCATGTGTCTTAATTTGTGCCCACCTCCTCTGGTGCTGCCCCTGGCCACCACTGTTTAGAGTCTGGCTCCCTCTTTGTTAATCATTCTCACATCAGGTATTTATACACATTTGTCAGATTCCTCTGAGCCTCCTCTTTTCCACCTCTCTCACACTCTCCTCACACAAAAGATGCTACAGTCTTTTAATTAGATTAAAAAGTCCAAAGAATTCTTAGAAGTTACATATAATGAACCATAAGGGTAAAATTATAACCTGACATCTTATAGAACAGAGAATCACAGCCCATATAAGACTTCTTTGAATATGTTCTTAATTGGAATTAAAAATCACCCTTTAGAAAACTAAGAGCCTTTTATTTTAAAATTATCACCACATTCACTGGCTAATGCAGTAGTTATTTAAGTAGCCATCAGTAGCCATCAGAAACCAGGGAAATTTGCAACTCTTCATATTATAACAAATCAAAACAAATACTGCAAAATCCTCCTAGATTCTGACAGAGTTCACTAGCTTTAAAAAAGTATCCTGAGAGGAAAAAAAAAAAGAATTCTTTCTATACTAAAGGATCAGCTCTGCTCAAAGTTACCGTAACACAAAAACTATGATAACTATTACGGTTTGGGTATTTTTTTTTTTTTTTTGAATGCTGCTTCTCAATCATGATTAAACATTCCAGACCTTTCAGACTTCATGTTTGCCAAACATTGAGAGTTTTATTGAATTACTCAGTTCTAAGAAATGTCAAAATTCTGGACAGATCATACCAGTGAGTGCTGTTCAAGAAACAAACTTTCACTAGAGAAGATCTAGAGTCCATCCAGAGAAGTACAGTACAGTTCCATTTAAAAACAAATTGCAGCAAAATCTAGGAATATAACAGTCTCCTACCAACTATGGAAACATAGGCCCTCCTTGAAAAAATGAGCCAGTGAAAACCAAAAATAAGTCAAAGAATAAAAAGCTTTAATCTGTGGTTTTGTGTGTTCGTGGTTTTGTTTATTCTTTTTTCATTTTGTTTGTTTGCAATCCATCCTGCCTTCTGCTCTCTTGAACAAAGAAGAAAGTTCTATTCAAAATCAAGAGGTTTTAGGGAAAATATTTACCTTCATATATGACAGCTAAGAGTTTACATGCCTGAAGCAATTTCAACAAAAATTCTTGTAAGTCTATAGTTACATTGTCACCAACTGTATACATAAACTATTCTCTTGATACAAAAATCTGCAGCAGTCATACCTTTTCTATAGACTTCTGAATTATTCAAACCACTTACTCTTGTACTAAAAAGACAACCTTGAGAAGTATTCTTGGGTTCAATGTATGGATTAAATCCAAAGATGTCTGTATGTACGTACACCAAATCAGTTTGAAGGAAATGACAAGACAGCACTGTGGCACTATAAGGCTTTCACTGCTCTGAGTCAAAAAAACTGAAACAGCTTGGGGGACCTCCTCCCCTCACTGGGAGAACTCTGTTATGTTCATCAACCTAGTTATAGTATGAAGAAAGACTACAGACAGAGTGATTATACCCTCTGGTGATTTCATTTGAGGAAATGGATAATAAAGTGCTTCAGAAAGATTTTTCTATAAAAGCAACTATTTCTACAGCAAATGCACATAAGTTTTGGCATCCAAACAGACACACAGGAAAGATTCTGATTTCAGTGTCACTGCTGCAAACCCAAAAGTATCCAATGTCAAGAGAATTATTCCAGATTATAGCAATGTAATAGAGATCAGAACACAGCCTATTTCTGATGCCATTTGTAAGTTACACACAGAAATTACCTTGAACTAATGCAGCTGAAGGAAAATTGGCAACAGTTGTGGCATTTCCTAACAACCTCAGAAGTTAAAATCTTATGAGGATAGAAGGATTTGGGTTTAATTTGATTACATTTCATCCATATTAAATGGAACCAAAAAAGGTTTTCTTTCTCATAAAATTACAAAATATCTTAATGCTGTGCAAAGCTAAATCTATGGGAGAGTGATATACAAAAAATTGTACAAATTAAAAAAAATATTTAAAATCTACATTCAAAATATCTACAGATTTTTGAAAAAACATGGCATGCTATGTATTTACAAATCCACTCTTACCATCTCCCTCACTTTTCTAGATGGAGCAATGAGGAAACTGATGATGATTATATGCTACAGTCTATTCTTCAGCTTTTGTTGGGGTTTTTTCCAATTCAGAGAACACTCTCATAACTGAAAGAGACTCCTAGCTCTGTTTATGGTATATTGCTCTCATAATTTACTCCCTTGGGAAAACACAGTGCATCTCTAAGAGGAAAAAAACATCACTGTTAGATGCACACTGACTCAAAAGCAACTGCAATCAAAGAGTTAATATACATAGAAAAACCTTTCTCAGTTGTTCTAGAATATAGACACTGCAAGGCAAAGGCAGAAACCCAACCCAAATAATAAGGAAAGACAATGATGGCATTGAGAAAGCAACTACATACATTCTGGCCACTGGTGGAAAAAAAAGTTAGGCTACCAATATGCAGCATAAAAACTGTAGGCCTTTTTTCTAACCAATATAAAATGGTTTCAGCTACCTTTTCCCAAGTAAAGAGATTATGATAGGATACAAAACTATGCAAAAATTACTTTTTTACAAGCTGAATTCTTGTATGAATCACCATTATGAACTAATGGGAAGAATTTTGAGGCAACTGCATCTTATCAAGAAAAATGTATTATTTTTCTTCCATATTCTTGTTGCAGTTTTGAAAGAATGTCACTACTAACATTAAAAAAAATAAATTCTAAGCAGGAAGTTGTGTTGATGAGGACATAAATTCACCTAAAAAAGGTGTGGCTACTCCAACTAGTCTATGCAGATAACTGGAAAATTCAGTGGAAATGGAGAATACTGACAGAAAGTAGCAGATCGTTTTTGGCCAAACTTCAAAAGTAGTGACAATGATGAAGAGACAAGATATCAGATAAAAGGGACCAAAGTCCTAACCCTCCCATTCCACACAGACTTATGTGAATGACTGAGGTATGGGTCAGGATAAAGACACAAAACTTTCTGAAGGACTGCATCCGGGCATTTGCATTCAGCGATTCTCGAATTAATAATTTCAGGATTAATGGAAAATTAATACACTCAAAATTATAGATTCACAAAGCCTGAAAAGCTGATGAGGGTAGTTCCTACCTTGCAAACAACACTACAGATTTAACAAAGCTTTCCCACATACTTTGTAAACCGCTGTAGGTTACACCTGGACCAGATATTTTGTTTTTAAAGAATCACAGGATGGGTCAGGTTGGAAGGGACACCACAGGTGGGTCATCTGGGCCAACCTCCCTGCTCAAGCAGGGCCATCCTAGAGCACATGGCACAGGATTGTGTCCAGATGATTCTCAAATATTTCCAGCAAGGGGCAATCCACAACCTCTCTGGATAATCAGTTCCAGTGCTCAGTCACCAGCAGAGTAAAGTAATTCTTCCTGATATTCAAGCGGAACTTGCACATCAATTTCTACCTGCTGACTCTTGCCCTATTGATTGGCACCACCAAGATGAGCCTGGCTCCATCCTCTTGACATCCTCCCTTCAGATACTTATAGACATTGATGAGGTCTCCTCTCAGTTGCCTCGATATTTTTGTTGCTACAGTAGTTAATAACATGAAAACACATTTTTCTTTTTTTTTCTGATGTAGTCAAATTATTGATGTGAAATTTGTGAGATGTATTCTTATTTAGCCTGGATGATACACGTGACAACATTCCAAAAAGTCTCCATGTAAGGAATATGCACAGCAGGAAGATAGTCTCAAATTCAGAGGTCCAGAAGGACAAAGGTCCACAGGTGTCCAAAGCAAGTGGAAGTAGAATCAGGAACACAGAAAATTATCTCCAACATAGTCTCAGATGACTCAGAGAAAAAATGTCCACCCTTTTCAGATTCAGGGAACACAGGAGAGAAGAAGGAATATTTGCAAGTAAGTTTCCTTCATTATATTATGTTTTATGATAAGTAATTCCCATGAATGACTAAATAAAATCATCTTCCTCTATATTTTGTTTACTGCAAATGAGAAGTTCTTAGTTCTCTTCTCCTCATTAATTCCCAACAAGCTATTATTATATAAAGCATATTTATTTATTAATATCAAAATTAAAAATAACTCCGCTCTTATTTGATGCATCTGGTTCCAATATTCTAACTGAAAGATTAAGTAGTAGGATAATTTCAATTTTCCAATTAAAATTCAGAAAAATCATTTTGTTGTAAAAAGACACAAACCACACACAAAATCTATTTCCTGCTTCAAGAGACTTTACATTACTTTTTGCTCCTTGTTGTTCGGCTGACTCAAACAACAGGTCTTCAAAAAGTTTAGAAGTTTCATTGTATTAGCATCTGTTGTGTGATTTTGAAGTCAATGGAAACTGTAAGTCTAAGCTGAATAGCCTATCAGTTATAACACCAATCTTTAGTCATATAGCTCCTCTGTCCCAAAATCTTTTTAAAACATTTAAAATTATTTGGTGATTTTAAAGTGAATCCGTTGATGAACCATCTCAGTCCCATTTCTATCACCAAAAGACACAGCCCATTCTTATCTAAAATAAAAGATTCATGTCTTAAGGAGCATACCGAAACTTGTCCTATTTAAAGACAAACATTAAAAATAGATGAACTATAACTTCTCTACAATATTTTTAGTGAAAGGTAATCTTTTAAATATTGCAGCATTTCAGAACTAGCATATACCTCCCTAAACTTTGAGAATTCTCACTTTGAGATTACATTTCTTAAAAATTAAAAATTTTGGTCTGTGGTGTAATTTGAATGAGAATTTAAAATACTATCCTATATTTCACTTTAAATGAAGACCAAATACTCCTAAGAATGAAAGTCTGCCTTCAGGGATGCTATCAAAGTATAGCAAACTATTGCATTCTTCCACATTTGTACTATGAAATTCCACTGAGAAGTGGTTATTCCCTAAACAGGATGCAGCACAAGCATATTATTCATTCTCCAGTCCTAATTACCAAAACAATTAAAACTACTTTGAGTTGTTTTAATTTAACATTTTACAGATTTCTGCATGTGCTTAATACTAAAGTCCATGTTCATGTCAATAACATATATGTGACCCCCTAAAGAATGAAAAATTAACACATAACAGTTGCTTTCTCAATTTAAATATTTCACTTGTAATGATCATTTAATGAGGCCAAAAACCACGTAACAGCTGCAAATTCACCAGGTAGACATAATTGGATTTCAAATATTACAGTGATTAAATACAAGGGGAAAAGAATGCTGTGAACCAGAAGCTGAATTTCTTTTGAGCTACATGCAGCTGCACTGTGGAAGAACACATCTAACTGAAATGCTTCTTGGATTTTTACTGGTCATTGAGTTTACTCTACAAAATTTAATACATAAAAGTCATCCAAATTACAATCAGCTGAACTTCACAATGTGGAGCCTAAATATTATCTTCCTTGAAAGTAAGGAACCCTGTTTTTAAGAGTAGGGCAACAATATTTCATATTACTGTATAGTTTTGAAGCACAGATCTCTTTCAGTATTTTATTTTTAAATGACCTCTAACTAATTCAGTACTATTTTATGCATGCAAAGGCATTAGTTCTAACTGCTCTTGCAGAAGGGAATATTTAATCTGTTAATGTAGAAGGTATTTCAGGATACTGTTTTCAAACTATTTACTTTAGCTTACCTCAATATGACTAACTACTATTTCCTACTAAACATAACAAAAACCAGAAAAACCATCAGAATACTCAGCAAGGTAATTATAGCTGAAATTAATAATAATTTTAACACATCAAGTAAAAATGAAAGAATGGCAAACAGAAGAATATTCCCAGAGGATTAACTATTGCTGTCATAATCTCTCTACAGCTCAATTTTCTTCTCTATTTCACTTAATTTCACACTTCTGCTACCCAAGATGGCAGCCCTGTTTTACAGTATAGATATTAGATTACTTTTTCCTAAATTTTACAAGAAAAGGCTACAAGCACAGTCAGTATTTTTTCCTACAAGAACACAGCTATTTTGTTCTCATGAATCACAGCTAAACTAGCAGCATTAACAGAAGTTTTCCTACCACATGAAAATAAAAGGTAGGTGAGGGATGATGAACTTGTATGACAGGGTCACCAATGTGTGGAAACAATAAGACAAAAAGTACAACAGTTTAAAAGCTGTTTGGAAAATTTGTCTAATTACTTCTGATTTTAAAATTTATTTTTGTTTGTGCACTACCATCAACAGTGAATCAAATATGCTACAGTGGAAAAGGGAACTTATATTCTCACAAATCCCCCTGAAATACATCTCCTAAACTAAAACAAAGAAAATCTGAAAACTAGCTCTTTGGTAGCATAATCTCCTCCAGACTGGCTGCATCCTTTAGTAAGACACAACACACAGTGTAGCTGAGACTTCTGACTGCCAAATCTGAATTGTATTTTATTAAAAGAAGAGCTTAAACTAGTTATAAGAATGAGAAGGTTGCTCAGAAGTGGTGCTTTTCTGCACAAAAAAAACCCCAAAACAACAACTCAGGCCTTTTTTTTTCTTTCTTTAAATATTCAGAAGCAGTTTTATTGGATGAATCTTTACACAAATTAAAATCCTGGCAGGTAAAAGCAGGTACTTTGTTAGATTACTCCTAGGTACAGGCAGATGAATCTACTCCCACAGTGGCTCAGCAGGTGTTTTTCAGCAGCTGGTGCCCTTTACTGGTTTGCCTTTGTAAGTGTTCCCATCAGATTTTCAACTATTTCAGAGGCAGTACTACACAATATACACACACTTGGCAGCTGTGCAGAAAATTAAACAGGCTTAACATTTTATCCAAATCAGATGCAGTCAATTTTATCTCATGTTAATATTGAAAAGTCCATTTCCCTATTCATATTTACTACTTGCATGAAAAGGAGCAACCTAAGCAACTGTAAGAATATATAGCTCTTATAAGACAGTATCTATTCATATTTTAAAGCAATTTTTGCTTAGTATATTTTGCACAGCCATGCTAGTTTAAAGAACAAACTAAAAGAAATGAAGTTCTCTATATTCACCAGTACAGATGTTCCTGTTATACTTTGAGCCATATTATCAATTAGTTGCTCTGCTCTTTGAACTTCTCCTCCCAAGAAGAGATAACTCAAGATTTTATAGGGCTTTTTTCAAAAAAAAAAAAAAAAGGTTGCACATTAATAACATTACTAGTACTTAGAATAAACAAAGTCTCTCTAAATGAGAATTACAACAACACTAATGAAAGGACATTTAAAAACATAATTTTAAATTCACAAGGATTTTTTTCTTGTTTTATCTACATTTATTAGTGGTTTTTGCCTGTTGTCATTAATATAAAGCCCTTTGAAATAAAAATGTACATAAAAACACAGCCCAGTCTGACACAAAAAAGAGCAAATTTTCATAGCATTCTTGCCCCTCTCAACATCTCCAGTGTCTTAACTGTGGTTTGTTTATGTAACATAACCATCAAACTTCTCAGATGTTAAAAGGGTCTTGTTATAAGCTAACACCAAAAATAAATAAATCTAGGAAGTATTTTTGGGACAAAAGGGTTCAACATGGAAGATTTAGCAAGGACGTAATAGTTTTGCTCAAAGTGATCTTGCACCTGCTAAGAATGCTAGTGTGGGAAAACTCCATTTATTATGCCTAGTGCTGTTCATCCTCTGCCTGTTTTGAGAAGTATTCTGAGAAGAATTCCTGTTTTGAGATAACACACTCTTGAAGGCATGCTTGAGCCACCTGCTGGGAGAGATATCATAAAGGCACTGTGATAAACTGCTAATGCGCCCTTTGATATATCAGGGCTGGTAGTGGGGCTGCTATCTCCCTCTTCCCCCTCTGCCCACTAGGATGAGGTAAGGGAGCCTGTGCCTCCCTGTGTCTCTGTCACCCAGCCTTGCTGGCAAAATAATGACATAAATTTACTGTTTTCAGGGCAGCTGTGGTTTGGTTGGTCACCTCTATGTGTCAAATCACACAGTATTATACAATATACTATATTGTAACAGCACTTAGAAACTAATTTTTAAAGAAAAAAGATAAATACCTTGATAATCTTAAAAATATTAAAAGCACAAGATTACATAAGGTCTTGAACTAAACTGCATATGAAAATACGACAAATGTAACTGAAAGAACAAATTATCGGATCATATTTTAAGCACTTAATTTTAAGACACTACAAGGTAGGTAAGGGTATTATACCACAGCTGAAAAGCAAGGAGAAGGCTATTGGCCAAAAAGAAAAGATAGTCTTTCATTGAAAAGTCATCTGAAAAATTTGTGAAGGTGAGCTAAGACAGTATGTGCTGCAAAGGAAACCTTCATTAACTCTCATTCTAAAAGGATCCAACTTGTCCAGTGTCAAATCAAAGCAAATAAAGCTGCTGTCAGCCTACCAAAAGACAGGTTTACAGCAGAGGTAGAGAGAGAACACTGTTTTGGAAAAGAAAAAAAATTACATTGCAAACTGCTATGCTGGTTGCTTTTTTAAATCAGGGACATATTGTACAGTCAGAAAAGACCTAAGGGTGCAAGTGGTTATCTATGAATTTCTCCAGTAATCCTGGTAAACCAAAATTTTAAGAAAGTATTTACAATACTTCCTCATTCTTATGGGCCAGTAAAAGAAGCCTGTTTTCATTATACTTTTCTGGTTAAAATCCTTCCAATTTGTATAAATACAGTCTGTTTTAAAATGGTCACATTACAGTAATTTCATTCACATCATCATACTAAAAATAAAAGCCACATCATATAAATAGGCGAAGGAGGATGCAGTTTGAGTAAATACAGGCTTACATCTGATCAGTTATATAATGCCTAGCTCCAAAACTCATGTGAGATGTGATGTATTTGCTTCCTTTACCTTCATTCCACCCCATCCCAAAAGAGGTGAACTGTGTCATTATCTCCACAATGGTGAATAGACACATATTGTTCCAGTAAGTGCAGGCTGCTGCTCACTGAAAGCCGCCTTTTGCTCTTCATAGAATCTGACATAAGATCATGCTTCAGTTCTCATCTACCTCCAATTATGCATCATCATCCCCTCTTTTTTTGCATCCTACATACATCTCTTAGAGAGACAGAGATTGGCTTGACTATCTTCTTTGCATACAGATCTTTCTTAAAAATAAAATAGTAGAAATCTGACAAGCTGAGGGAGGCAAAGAGAAGGATATATAAAATAGTGGTCCATTATAAAGCCTCTCTTACTTTAATAATCAACACTGCATTAATGGGAAACATATATATATATACCCCATACACATGTTGTATATATGTGTTTTACATATATAGATGTAGTTAATATTTTTAACTATCAAAAATGTATATATTACTGTCTTTTTTAAGTCTATGATAATGTTGGACAGAGAATTGATGATAGACTACAGAGGAGTCACAGCCACCTAACACAGAGATGCTTCAGAGAAAATAGTTTCAATTTCTCATCCTGTGTTAGGAGACAGGTCCCTTCAAAGACTGTGATAGTATCAAACACCTTTTTGGTGAGTCAAAAATCACAGTTTCCAAATTCTAATGGTAAACCACAATCCTTACTCACAGGTACCACTGCATTTCAAAATATTATCCTAAAAAAGTAGTTCTAAAAAATAACAGACTATTCCATTTCTTTTTGTCTTTCGCTATCACTACTTTAAAAGAGAAAATCTTTATGCTCAGTGTACCTCTTCTGAGATAGTTCATTCTTTTCTCTCTTGTTTCAGCTCTAGCTTAAGCTCTTATTCTGATATTCTGGGAAACCTGCTTTATTTATTTTGATACAAAGTTCAGAGATGCAAAAATACTCTCCTATTTGGAGAAAGTAGATATAGGTAAAACTATGTTTGGAACAATAATCTCAGATTATTGGGCAAAATTATCTATCTGTAAAGTATTTCTTAATCACATATTTATTCCTTTGTCTCTACCTGCTTCATTACTAATTTTCTCTGGTGGTGAGAAGTTTTCAACTTGTCAAACTCCTGGTTATTGGAGAGTGGTCATAATTGCTGATCTTCCCAAGCTGTGCTCCTAAGGACTCTGCCTCACTGGAGCTGGGATATCCACTTGCCATGTTAAATCTAGAAATCAGACTTCCACATTTCCTTATGGAAATAATTCAAAGTTGTACTATAATATTCATAAAGCCTTGCTATCCCTGCAGTGTATTTCAAATACACTGAATTTTAAATACCATATAAAATCTATTTGACATTACCATATCAGGCTTCTTTTTCTCCAAATTATTTAAATATATTTTTTGTTTTAAAGGTGTTACCCAAAATAAATAAGGTTAGTAATCAGGCATGAATTAAAATCAGTGATCCTATCGAACAAAAAAACCCCATCTTATGGCAAAGGAATAATAGAAAGGTTTTATTAAACCAGAAAAATGTAATGTTACCATTTCTAGTACTATTTTTTCAAAACACTTTTTGATTTATCATAATGGGAAGACATTCTACATTGCTGAAAGAAAAAGAACTTTATATCATTTAGGAAATCATATAGTCACATCTCTCTGCAGTGAAAGCTGAAGTCAAGTGAGGCACGTGTTTAAAAATATTATATTCAATGAATTATATTCAAGCACAGCAAGTGTCTTTCAAAGAGATGAATTAGTAGCCAGCCACAGAGCATGTTTGCATTACTACAATGTGAGATTACAGGATTACAGGTGAATTTAAAAATCAGAATACCAATTTACAGTTTGCACATCATATCAACAGACCTTTTGATGAAGACTTAATAAACTATCTCTAATAAGAAACAGGATTTTCTTAATGGAAAATATGATAATTTTATACAAGACGGACAATAAACTGCTGATTTGGCATGAAGTACGTATTTTTGCTTGTTTTTAGCCAAAGCAATATTATTTATTCCTAGAATTTTAATGAAACAATGCCTAAAAGCTTCATTTAAGGGTAAGTGAAAAAATCAAACAATTTGATGCAGAAATTTTACATACAGCATCTGGGACCCTAAAATAATGATAAAATACAATTTAGTCACATATTAAAGAAAATTAAGCCAGAGCTTGTAGGCTTTAAGATTGTCATCAGTGTTGACTCTTAACTTCAGTATTTCTGTTCACCTCTTACTGCACATATTCAACCTTCTTTGGACCTCCCTCCCTGAAATATGAAGACAGACTGTAATCCCTAATATACACTACCAGCCATTAAAGCAATTCTACTTTGACCTACATGATTTTCCCTGTCTTAAGTTGGGACTAATGATTACAGAACTTGTAAACTCTCCTCAAAGCAATTTCTGAATATAATTCATTGGATAAATGAAAGGATTTCAATAAAATTAAAATGCAAAATGTATTTTAAGATTATTTCATGTGGTTCAACCATCAATTGCTGTTTGGAAAATATGCAACTGAAATACGCACTAAGATCAACTTTGGAATTATTGATCCAATATTCTGAATGGGAAAAATGTAATTTATCCAAAAACATGCATACTTATATTCAGTAGACTTACCTTGTACAATTCTAAAAAGAAGAAAATATTACAAGAAAAGAGAGAATATTGATATTGTAATAATTCCTTCACATAATGCAGAGAGAAAAAAATAGGTTTCTTATTTAGATCATTAAGCAGTGCTAGTAAAAGGAGATGGTAATAACACAAAAAAAAGAGAAATAAATCCTACCCTGAACACCCACTTTAGATAAAAAGCTAAAGCAATTTTTCATCATTAGCAATTTTTTAGATAAAACCTGTTTTCACAATCTTGAAGAGTAACTTTCCCTGGCCTGAGTTTATGACTTTAAAGGTACATTTATTCGGCAAAAAGTCTGGCACAAACCCACCTTTATAATAAATACAAAAAATATATTTCACTAATGGTCAAGCTGCATTTCAACTGAGCAAAGATAATAAATCTAATCTTGTCCTTACCCCATTTTTAAAATTCTCATTATTGAAACAACCCAGCTGGTATGTCACTTGTACAAACATTAGAACCGTAATACTTCAGATTAAACTGGTGTGACCAAACAGCTCCTTATGAACCACCTGTGCTTGAACTGTGGTAAAACCACAGTTCTCTGAAAAATACTAAATGTCAAGAAAAATAGATCTCTACAAACGGGCTGGAGGTGAGATTTTTTGCCTTTCAATAAGATAAAAGCCCTTTGCAACTCCTTCCATGGGACACACCAGACACTTCTTCCTCTGGCCACCAGTGACATTCCTGAACAGTAGCACAGCTCCCTCTGTGCCACCAGCTCCTGCTCCCAACTCAACATGGGTAGGAAATAAACAATATGAAGTGAGACTGTTGGAGGAGGTGAAGCAGCAAGTCAGATCATAATGGAGAAAAAGGTAGGAGACCAAGCAGAAAAAGGAACAACACAGAAAATAGGGAAGTGCTGAAGCCAGCTGTTAATGACATTTGTTGTGGTGTGTTTTTACGGCTGCTGAATTGTGCAAGGTTGGTCACTCCTGATCTTATACTCACAGTGCATCCCGGGATTAGGTAGGAATGGTAGCCATAAAAATTTGCACCTTTGTCAGCTCATATGAGTTTCATCTTAGCATCTGTGTTCTTTCAGGCAGTGATTTCACTAATTATGAAGTCATAAACTTTTTAGAAAAGGTTACGCAAGGAAGCCCTAACTAAACTAAATACTTACTTTGCAAATACCACCTATAAGATTTCAGATAATATAGTACTAAAACTAGCTGAAATGTGTTATGTCTTCACTCTGGAGTGCAGTGGCAGATGCATCGCCAATCCAATGAAAAAGAACCCTGTGCTAATATCTGTACTGATTAAAGGCATTGCTGCTGCCTTTGGTGTTGGTTCGTAGAGGTTTTGTCATTCTGCCTTATACTTCTGCAAAAGAAACTACTAAAAAAGGAAGCATATACATGTTTAAAATGTGGTTAGTATGTGGTTTGTTAGAATTAGTGTCTAGAGGAATACATTTCTCTCATCTCTTCTCAACCTGTCTTTACAGGAAATAAGAAAATCTAAATCTTAACTAATACTTTAAAACATTTAAAATGCAAGATTACTTCCAGCTTATATGATTCAAAGTTTAAACTTCTGGCCAACACTTCAAAATATAAATGAACACCTTATGAATTCAGTTTTGACCTTAGGAGTTTTGAAGATGAAATGCAACAGTTTACCCTGCAATACACGTTACACAGTCAAATACTCTCCCCAAACTGCTGACAATGGGATCAAAATCACGTAGCTCATATGAAATAGAGTTCTTAAAATTATTTTTGTGCAAATGAAAGCATACAGACTAAAAAGAAAAGAAAGAATATTTACAATTTTTAATACTATCAGGACTTCCCCAGAGAACAGCAAGTGCTTAGAAAGCTCAATATATAATACTTAAAAACCCAGCAACAATAAATGGCTTGGTTGCTTTGTGCTTGTTTTCCTTGTGGATTATGGGCTGCATGTATACTGACTTGTTAAACAGGCTGAGTACCTTTATGTCTGGACTAACTCAATGCTTTACATCAAAACCCTACCACTAATGGCACCTCATAGTAGTCAAGAGCAGCAGAACTGTCAGCTTCCTCACAATGCCTTTAGAAGTTCCTAGTCATGAAATATCTTCAGTTATATTTACTGTCATCTCTAGTCCTTGCCCATCTACTCAAATTTTAGATAATTCGGCAAACATATCCATAGAGAGATACAACAGAGCCATTCTGTGAGCACCTATATATCCTAGGGAAACACCTGAAAATCATTATATTTCTGCTTTTGCTTAGACTAGTTAACCAAGAATAAAATATATTGACAGAAAATCTTCATGCTCTCTAAACTGACTCCAGTTAATTGGCAAAAATTTTGAAACAGCAACCAAGGTGTTTCTGAGCTTAGAGATTTAAAACAGCCATGCAGAGGAAACAAAAAAAAAATAAAAAAGAAAATTTGCCGTAATCAAGATACTTTCATCTTGATAGGTATGTCTTAACTTACGCATTGGCAATTCCAGCCTCTTTTAGCTCATTGATAAAAAAGTTCTATTCCACACATTTTGAATCCATAAGTCTCATTAGTGGAACCAGGAAGCTGCCAAGTCGTACAGCTGGACAAACTTCATAAATTTGTGATCTGTTGTTGCAAATTGGTACTAAACTTGGGGGCAGGAATTACATACATATGTGTTCAAACAATCAAAATTGCATTTGTTGTTGACACTTCTATTTGATCTCATGTAATAAGAATCATATCAAAGAGTTCTGAAAAAAATTGTTTCTATTTCAAAATTTCCCTGTAAAACTGAAAAGCAGACCTCTTGATACACAGTCTACAAAGGAGAATTATTAAAATTGTATAACTGCTGCATTTTTTAACATTTATTCTAACAATATATGTGCAAAAATCTGCAAACTATTCATTTTAGATAGGTATTTTTCTATCTGAACTACATTTTTTCTGAAACTGCTTACTGCCTATTGAAATATTGGTACTTCTTGCAAAAAATTTACACATTAGTAGGTAGTATTTAGCTTAGGAAAAAGATGTTTTATTGCAAAAAAAGTTGTCATGCTGAATATTGTCACATAAAACGACAATAGCTGCAGTAGCTGTATTTTTCTATCTGGTTAAGCTGCCAGTCAATTAATAAACACAACATTAGGTACTGTCACCTAAGCAGAAAAGAATAGATTCCAATTCTAAAATTAAACTGTCTTCTGTTTTGAAAGAGTTAAATCTTTACGTAAGACAATCTTTACTCAAAATCCCAATAAACTGCTCTGCATGTATTCTCATTTCCTGCTTTCTCGAAGAGAAAAAAGGTGGAAAACATTTATCCATGCTATATGGTGCAGAACTGAGACACAAAAACCCTTCTTCATATGTACACAGAGCTTGCTTTTTATGTCTTTATTCAAATCTATACCAAATCTTCCATTTTTCAATAGATTTGACATATACAAGGAGAAGTAAAAAGGTACCTGTGATGGAGTGCTGCAAGTTCTACACTGTGAATAACTAACAAGAAATCTTGTTTCCTTACCTCAGCTTTTTCAACCTTTAAGTCAGTAACAACTGAAATGTTAACAATTGTTCTACCTGTGTTTTTCCTCTCTGCTCTTTACTTTCTGTCACCAAAGCACATTTCGAGATGACTTTGGACCCCACAGAGTCTACAACACCGTATTCAACACCACTGAACTGCATTAGATGTAAGCCTAGTGCAGAACAACACTGTGCAGTCAGAAGCCAACCTGTACAGGTCAAGGTACAGAACCTCAGGCTCACTTTTTCCTGTGATCTTCAGAAGAAAACAGAATCGCTGTAATGCTTTCATTTTAGTGATTCAGATCACAGCTCAAAACCATAAATAACTGAAAATGTAATGCCAAAGGAATTGAGAACTGCAACTCATGAACAAGTAGCTCAGATTAGGAATTCCTTGAATCCGAGTCAACATGAAAAGGATTATATCACTGAATTACGTTCCCCAATAAATATTCTGCAAATTAGTAGTGAAGAAGTTAACTGGCTGCGTTTACCTATCATATATCACTGGAAAAACTGGCAGTATTTCCAGTTAAATTTTGGCAATACAAAGTAAAAACTAATTTAATAACTTCAAAATGGTATACTCACCTCATCTAAGTCTTTAATATAAACAATTTTCTCTTCAATACCAATAGGCATTGGTTCACTGTGGGGTATCTTCACCTCTTCATACATTTTATTGTTTTCTCTCTGAACTGACTCTGGTAAGAACACCTAAAAAAGTATTACAGGAAAATTAATTAAAAGTATGAAAACAGAAAGTGTCATTATGTATAACACACTTTGAACAATACTTTATCACTTTCCTTCAAAAAATGAGTCCAAACAAAAAGCAAATTTCACCCACTCATTTTATAGATAGCACTGAACTCCCCAAACGGAAAATAACCAGTTTTATTACTCAGAAAATAGTCCCAAAACCCCCAAAAAGATTAAATTTTATTAAATTTCAGAATCCATTGACTCTAGAATTTCATAAAGCATTCATTTTGGTAAAGTCAATTCAAAAGTATCCAAAAGACAGAAAAGTCGTATTTTAAGAATTTAAGTTACCCTAGAAATAAAAGCAAATACATTAGTTGAGAATAAGATTATTTCTTCCAGAGTCAAAATAAAAATAGAACATATCAAAGAGTTTGAAACACCCTGCTAAGAAGCAGTGCTTCATACATTGCATTCTGAGAAGGAGGAGACTAAGGAAACAAAGGGAACCCTGCTGCACATTACTCATGGGGAAAGATGTACTGCTCAAGAAGGGTCATGCACCAACATACCTTTGCACCCCCAATGAATGCTGATGTTTTCATAGCTTCAGCTCGGGAATCATAGACATGTGGATAATGAATTTTTTCGAAGCTCATCTCTCTCTGTCTGCCTAGGACTGGCATGCTTCGAGCATTCAAAAGTGCTAGTTCTCTGTGAGCAGAAAAAATGCAGTAATTCTGCCCATTCCGGGCTGCCATCACAAAAACTGAGCATGGTATATTAAAGTCAGAGCAAGAATTGCGGGAATCAAAGAAAGAAATTTTAGTGTTATTCTCTGGCACCAGTTTGGCCAAATCCTTAAAATACACTGTTTAGATAAAATTCAGAAGCACAATCCAGTAAGTGCAAGGCTTTCCTAAAAGCAGTTTTGACTCTTTTTAAGCAATACAGAAACATTATTTCACAGTTAGATACCAGTCTCACTATATTTTTCTCAATACAAAATACAACAGCTTATTTGCTCCTCATCCTCTCCCTCCTCTACTCCTCCCACTACCTTCTAGCTGACAACTTGGAAAATAGTACCCATTAATCTTGAGAGAAAAAAAGCAAGATAGTTCTGATGGATTTAGTACAGACTTCATAAATCCTAAGCAAGTAGTGTGCATAAAGGAACTAAGAAAGATAGCCTACCCCACTAATCTGCAATTCCAGCCCACATAGATGAGATCAAGAAGATTCTCATTAAGCAAATCACTGCTTTCTTTCCTGAAAATTAGGTTTTCATATTAAAAAAAATTCTATGCTTGTAATAAAACGTGACTTGAAGTCAGAATCACCTAATCACCAAAGCAAACTAAAAGAAAATAAACTGTTATGATATGTTGAAGTAGCAATTACAACAGAAGCATTTCTCAACTTTCAGGATTTATTACCTTTGCATCCGCAGCTCTTTGGGATCAAAGCACATTTGTCCTTCCCCAGAAACTTCTCCATCTTCCCCAGCTTGTTTTTCTTTTCTGGCATTTCGTTTTTCTTCCCGACGATATTGTTTCATTAACAACTTTTCTTGTTCAGACTGAATTGTGACTTGACAACCATAATTTGGCTTAGCATTTTCTCCTATAAACTTCTTGCACTGTTCTGCAATATGATAACAGGCATGCATCTCCGTAAGTACTGTATTCCATCTTTTGTCCCCAGTTTCATTCTAGAGGTTTGAGGTTTTGATGTTTAGCTGGGGTTTTGATGTTTAGTTGGGGTTTCATACTTGTTTTGAGGGTTTTGTGTGAGTGTACTGTGTGCTTAGAAATAGTTGAGCTTTATGTAGACTGTGCAGCAGTAGGCCTCAAGGCCTCTAAAAGTACCACCAGGTCATGTCCCAAAGGTAAGCCATTTAAAATAAAAACCACTTCATCCCAAAGCAAGGGGATAGACCAGCAGAAAAAGGAAGAGCATTTTTTCTTTTTTGTATTTATGATAACTTCATCTACAGTGGAAATGCTACTTAGCCTCTTATCACTGCTCTTACATACATGCATTGATAAGCAGGATGGTGTGGAAAACAGATTAAACAGGGTGATTTTTTTTTTTAAACAGCCTCTTCACATAATAATTAGTGTGTATATACTAGATAACATGATAGTATTGAAAGCATACTCACAATGCAATTTCCCTGAACAAGTGAGAAAATCTATCCTACTCTTTACAGCCACAAGGACTCCTTCCTTTTATGTCGATAAGCAGCAGGATTATCAAGAAGAATTCGAACCACAGAACAATTACAGTAAACAATAACTCTGGGGGAGCAGGGAACCCAAAAAAGTCCAGTTACATTCACCTTTCTGAGATCAGTACTGGACAGAATCAAAGATGCAATCAAGTCTTGTGGTTGCATACAGGCTGGGAGAGATTTATTTGGTTTTCATTTTAACAATATTGGTGGTTTTAAATGTAATTTTTCAAAATTCTACAAACCGATTATTAGTTTATATGGGTTTGACTGAATATTAAATACTTAACTCAGTTATGTTTCATATGAACTTCTGCAGCCAAACTCTGAAGCGAAAGACTTGAAAACCTTTTTTCATCAAATAAGCCCACTTGAATGACATTTCAAACAATTTGTGCTGCTTAGTTTTCACCTACAGCAACAGTGAAACTCCTACATCTCGCAGCATGCATACTGGATAAGGCAACAATAACTTGTTAAATAGCACTGAAAAAATTCTAATAAACTGTCAAAATGTCCACATTAATACCATCATGTCTGCAGCTTTAACTCTCTCTCTCTCGAATTAAAAGGGGACAATAATGGATACAATTTCTCGACTGAATTTAATTCAGACTGAACACACCAGTGCAAAGAAATGTTACTTGATTTGTCTGATAAGCACAACAATCACCTTTACTGCCACAGAAGTAAATTACATAAGGAATAGTCAAATAATACAGCATGGTACAAAAATGCAGTACAAGTACAGTTTCTTGACTTGTGCTTATTTTCTAAAGGCACAAATTACTCAAAGTTGACTAAATTTCTGACAGAAATCATTCCCTTCCCCAAAAGAAATTTTGGTAAGATAAGACTTCAATCCCCATGAGAAATACCACTCTGATCAACCTAAAAAAGAAAAAAAAAACCTTATGAAAATTAATAGACTGAACTCAGGGCGGAGCACCTTCAATCTCAGAGAAGATACCCTGAATATCACTGACTTTTTTACCACAGAGAAAGACGAGTTCTCTCGTCAGTGAAAAAAAGCATAAAATCAGTTATACTTTTCTATTGTCTGAAAAACATAACATTGAAAATATTCTTCCTCCACATTCTAGCAGAAATTACTGTGATATTTTACTGATGGCATAATGAAAAAAGCTTCCAAAATACTACTTCTGCTAAGCGAGAAGAAAATACTCCTGTAACTAAAATCTGTATATAGGAGAATAATATAATAATTCCATTTCTACTGAATGTATTTTTAATTTTTTATTATTTGATTACCTAAGAAGGGAAAACTATCAGGACACAAAGCCTTGCCTAGCAAGACATTCCTCTTTGAAATCACAAACAGGTAAAACTAACAGTTGCTCTGATGAATTTAAACTAACCATTAGCCCAGCAACAGCTGAACTTCTAAACACTTGCTTATATAATATTTCACTGAAGACAAGCATTAAAAAGGAGTCATTTGCATTTTAAAACTATTGTGAAGATACCTAAATCCACCATTTCTAACTCTATTCACATTTTTCTAACTCCATTTGCTGTGAACATGCAATGGGCCACATGATGCTATGTCCATGCAAGATTTATCCCAAGTTACAATGTATAGGCAATCAGATTTATTTTTGGCAGAGAAGAAAGTAATAAGACTTGTTTTAAAACAGAAATATGTAAAACATATTTTAAAATAATTATTTGGTGCAGACAAATTAACTTATAAAAGCAAAAATCACTGTACAAAACCTGAATCTCTTTTATCCCCCTCTCACTTATTCATGCTTAAGCTTGACTTTATTATTGTCAGAAGTGCCTGTTACTGTGCTTTTCTTCCCCAAGGCCTACATTAGATGACAGTACAAAGTAGAGAGGAAGCGGGAAAGCAAATGAGGAATAATACAAGATCAGATTATTGCCAGAGTAATTCATTAAAACAGGAAAAGTGCAACTGTTAATACATTCAAAATGTGCACATGCCCATAGTCAGTTGAAAACCAAATAAATATATGCAATCTGTATTTGTTTCTTCTGTATAATAAGACCACCATTTCTTCCTTTAAACCCAGAAATACATTCCCCCATTGTCTCCTGGGATTTTTTTGCTTGCTTTTTAGATATACATGGACAGTATTAGAGTTGGAAATAAAACAGAGCTGTTAGAAAACTACTTTTTATCTGATTTGGAACAAAAATTTTGTAGTCACTTACCTTGCAGAGCCTGAAACCTGTTATCATTTGGACAAGTCAAAGATCTTTCCAGAATCAGAGATCTATTCTGTAGGAGCTTTTCTATGAGTTCAAAACCTTCAGGGCCTAGCAGTTCAAATAACTACAAAGAAAATAAAATCATAAGTCATTATCCAAAGGTACATAAAGTTATAAATAGGACTGCAATATTTCCATCCTTGGTAACATCATTTCTGTTGACAATGACAAATATTTAACAAATTAATGAATTTCAGCTCCTGAATTAATGAAATTCAGCCCAAAGGGTATAATTTCTAATACTAGGTTCTCTACTACAAAAAGGGAGAATTACAGAAAGTTTTCAGCTGGAAATATTTAAAAATCAGTAAATTTTGTCTATTAAGTAAAACTCACTTTCTCTTGGAGATTCTTGTATAAAATTTAACTTTTCTCAAGACTAAACTTTACACATTTTTATGGTTATTTACATATGCTGTAAATTTATTTCTCCATAATCTATGCAGATGAATCAAGAGAACCAATGCTTTCTCATGAAAGTCAGATATGTAGGAAGTTATTCCCTTCACAGTCAACACAAGACGTGGCCTACTGCATTTTCACAGTCTTATCCTACAAAAAAAATTAAATATCATAGATGTGGAGTGCAGCAGGAATAGGAAGAAACAGTTAAGATGACACTAGCACTGACTTTAGCTTACAGTCTTTGTACATATAATCATGTGTGTAATTCGAACACATAATGTAAGTGATGTACAGCAGAAGAGAATTCTGTACTAGTAACTGATATTTTGGCCCAATGATTTTCTTACTCAAATGATTCTCTTGTAGCAGGTTAGATAAACACAGTTCCCTATTTAAAGTTCCATTTCCCACATAATGTTAGGTTTTAATGGAAAAACCCCACCCAAAACATTAAAAGCACTTTCATGCTTATCTTATCTATAATTACTTTGTAAAAAATCAAAACATTACAGTAAGCAGCAAGTTACTAAAACCCCATTATTGATTTTTAATACAGCTCAAAACAAATTTTCTCAATTTTTTCAATTTCCAAAAAAGAAAACAGGGCAGCTTCTCCTTTGAATTTGTATTTGCTTTTTGAATTTGCTGCTAATATTATCCACAGAATTTCAGAAATCAGGTAAGAATACAAAGTGTAATGTACTTTGATGTGCTATTCTGGGAAAGAGTAAGGCTTTGGCATTGTAGGATTCAAGTATTTCTGTTCTAACTATAAAAGGAGAGAGAGAGGTCTCTCACTGTCCTGTACTTAATTTACCAATTCTTTAACAAAGAATTTTTCTGTGGCTCTCTATGACTACTGCCCTCTGGGAACACCTTGAAATAACTTTATGTTGCCTCTTCGTACATTTGAAAAATTCTAAACAGTGACAATGGCGTCAAATCAATGATCCCTTTTTTTCAGGCCAATCTGTACTTCATAATACAAGCTGTCATTTAAAAATAAACGAGGAAAGAAAAAAGAAAAAAGTGTTACTCCTGGACCTCAGGGGTTTCTAGGAAAACATAAGGTTTGTGCAAATTAGTACAGTGACGGTGCAGTTTGAAGAGACCAAGAACTAACAGCTGAAATGTATAAAGTCTTGTATTTTTTTCATTAGAGTAACCAGTGATGGCAAGCTGGAGAAGCAGTCTCCAGAAAAAGTAAAATAAGAGAATACAGTAAATATGGACAAATAGAAGATTCTCAAAATTAACAAACTACAAAAATATAGAACAGGGAAACTGCTCATTAGACATCAATTCTGCTGTCAGGGATCTCAAGCTATGATGGATTTCCCTTTATCCAGCCTTTGCTAGCACTGATCATTAATTCTCCTATTTTTCATGGCTATTTATTGCCACTTTATAGCCACATTTTAACTAATATCTAAAGCCATAAGATAACCTTGTTTTTACATTTCAAAAGAAAGTGGCCACTTAGTACTGGTAAATTTGAGTAGGTATTTTCCAGGAGCAAATGCTTAAGGCAGAGAGGGAAAAATAATCACAAAAGCAAAAAGAAATAGCTTAACTGTAAAAAGAACTGAACACAAACTTGTCTTGACTTTGCGAATGATTTGTTGACTGAGGAATACCAGCAACACAGGGAAATAAAATTCTTCCAATTCAAACAGATCTGGGCTCAAACACTAATTTCTCATCAGGGCAGCAGACACAGTGTAAGCACATTCAGACTTAGCATGCTGCTCCCCCCAAATCCCCAAACTCAAACTCACACTATCAGTATCACTCCATCACCATCAGAAGACAAATAACACACTAGCCCTAAAACATCCAACCTAGATATCTATCTCTGCACAGGATTCCAAAACATCTCTCTCACTGGAAGTTGTTAAGAGCAATCTAGAAAAGCATCAGTCAGAGAAGATGGGTTTTGCTGGGGAAATAGATAACTTAGGTTTTTTGGGGTTTTTTTTGAATGGGATAATATTTTTCCCCTCCTGCTTTCCCAAATATTCTGAAGCAAAAACCATCCGTATTAAAGCTACTTCACCCAGTTAGAACAGCAGAACCTCACAAAGAAGCAGAAGCAGCAATGTTACACCATGCATTCTACCTCATGTTCAGAGATCATGAAGCAAAAACTCCATCCCCAGTGAGCCGGGGGTTCAACAGAAGAGCATCATGGTGAAATTGCACTTCCTGCTCTCCAGACATCCTACCAGTCAGAGAGAGCCAAACCCATAAAATACTGCATGCCAGACTCTGCAACACCTGTGTGGTGAAAGTTACTTCATTTCGCCTTTTTGATGGGTGGACAGATTTCGTATGCTACCAGCAGTTTGAGAACTGTCTTGGTCACCTAATTAATCTTGCTGCTGTCTGAATAGGAAGGAGGCTTTCAGGTAATTTTAAATAGCTAGGACATACTAAGCTCATTGCTCAAGAATGAGGGGGAAAAACAAAAAAAATACAGAAGACCAGAAGCAAGGACCTGTTCTTATTGGCAAGATGTCTCCCATGCTCACCAGAAGCCTGCCAGAGCTCATGGGTGGAAAACAACCATTGAGAGCTAAACCAAGACAAGCAGAAGAGAGATAAGAGAGTAAGTTACAGAGCAAGATCTGTCACCACCTACCACTGATGGTAGGAATAGTGACATTGCTAGAAAAAATTTGCAAAGACCAGAAATAACTAAACTTGAGGCCTTGCAACACCAAAGTATTATTAATATTAATATCAGTTCATACTGTAGGAGTAATCGATTGCTTCCTAATTAAGGTATTAGTAAATATCACAGAATGCTGCTGTTTCAAAGTACAATTCTTTACCTTGTCATTTTTTGAAACATTGAAACATCCATGCAGGAGGCTTATGAGAAACAAAATCAGAACAAGGTAATGAGAAGTAAAATAAGCCCTTAAAAACACCTTCCTCCCATCCCTTCCTCTTTCCCAGGTCTCCCTCCTCCCCCAGTGGCACAGGGAGAGAGGGTATGGGGATTATGGTCAGTTCATCACCTGTGGCTTCCACTGCTCAGGGAAAGGAGTCCTTCCCCTGCTGCACCATGGGGTCACTCCAAGGGGAGACAGTTCCCTATGAACTTCTCTGAAGTGGGTACATCCTACAGGCAACAGTCCCCCTCAAACTGCTGCAGCATGGGTCACTCTTCCATGAGTGCAATCCTTCAAGGATTGGCTGCTCCAGCCTAGGCTCCCCACAGGTTCACAAGTCCTACCAGGAAACGTGCTGCAGCACAGGCATCTCTGTCCACGGGTCTGCAGGTCCCTGCCAGGTACTAACTGCGAACTTTTCATCTTCTTAAATACATCATCACAGAGGCTTTACCACCGTTTCTAACTGGTCCATCCTTGATTAGCAGCACATCCATCTTTGGAACTGCCAGGGATTGGCTCTGCTGGACATGAGAGAAGCTTCTAGGACTTTCTCACAGAAGCCACCCTTGTACCACTCCCTGGTACGAAGGCTTGGCCATGTAAACCCAATCCATCAGGGTGGGAGCTAGCATTTCAGATTTGGTATGTTATTATATGTTCTGGCCTGAAAAATCAACACCCAAGACCCTGAGAGCAGGCAAAGGAATCTGAAGAATGTTCACAGTTGACTTTCTATTAAGTTACAACGAGATAAACTAGACAGTGGTCAACAGATGGAGAGGGTGTGTGTCAATCAGCAGTTTCTTGAATCCCAGCCAAATTATTACACTCCTTGAAGTCAGTAACAGATTGTGCCCAAAAGGCAACCCTGACTGCCTCTGCTAAAAAGGTCCCACATGACTTCAGTACTACTCCGAAACCATAAAAACATAGATGAGTGAGATATATGGTCACTCAGACTTAGTTTGAGTGATTTTTACATTTCATTTTATGTGCTTAATATCTGGAAGAAAGTGCACTGAGTAATCAAGTGTAGGAACAAAAGGACAAGATGTGTCATACTGCATTAGAAAGAGTGAGGTAAGGTCCCCAAGTAAATGATTTCTCCTAAATATATGCTAGCTCTATGGAAAAGGCAAGGAGGCAGACAAAAGTCTTACATATAGACAGCAGTCTATCTGCTAGAGCAGTTACCAGAAAGAAGTTGAACCCCAATGAGACACATGACATTGCAAATTTTTTCAAGTAAGGATCAGCTGTAAAAAAGTACATCTTTATGTTCAAGACTGGAACAAGATATTACTCCGAATGTTAAATAGCTACTACTTTCTTTTCAACTCTATAATTTATGAGGAGCTTTGGAGGTCCTCAAATATGAGGCACAGAAGTGTGAGTAATACTTTGACATCATAAACTATCTGCCATCACAAGGGCATTTTCCTATTTCTACACCTTCCTTGAGGTGGGAAAGAGCCCTATAAATCTCAGAAAATATTCTGTTTTACAAGTGCAGACAAAAAAAGACTATGAACAGTCCTTGTACTTTGCTTGAGACTTAGTACTGTTCTACAGCAATAAATGAAACAGAAACCCAAATTCAGACAACCAGTGGTTGTCCTCTGCATCTCTTTACTTTCATAGTGCAACAGCTGGTCTTGGTTACAGAGTCCCACCTACACAATTAATTGCTGTCCCTGCACTTTGTGGCTTGTTTGCAGATGATATTGCTTTACAACGCAGTTTTCAAACAGCTGTGGAAGAATCATCACCATAGCATGATCTCAAGTTTCTTCTGTCCTAGTAGCACTGAAGTAACTGAAACGATTGCTTCATTTAAAAAATTACAGGGTTGATAGAGTATTTTCCTTGAGCTACAGGCTTATTGCAAAAGCTGTCTGAATATACTAGCTAGAATACTGCTTAAAAAGATTCAGTAACAAAAACAAGGACATTGAAGATAGAGGGTTTTTTTTAACATGAAAAATTCAACAGAAACTTCATGGATATAGTATATACGCTGATTGCTAATTACCACTGTGCTGAAATGTAAGAGACTATCACCACCTCTAACAACTACAGACTATAGAGGAACACTTGGTTTAAAACCAAATCTCAGATGTTTTTTCATGTTTCTTACAGGCTGATTAAAATGAGACAAGCATGATTTCTTACCACTGTTATTCATAACAGGTATTAGGTGTGTGAGAAAGCAATTCAGCTCTCAGATCTGCTTTCCTTTTTTTAAAGCCTGGCTTTTTTGAATAAAATAGACATTACATTAAGTCCATCTTCCAGCTCTACAAACCATCTAGGAGACTCAGCAGAGTCTAAGCAAGCTCACCTTAACTGCAGTGGTCTCACAACAAACATAACAGTAACCAGACATTTCAAGCCCTCTTAAGACAAGTTGTTGATAACCTATGTGTATGCACAATGCTTTTCTGACAGCTATTCCTTGATACAAGGGCTGGAGGACTCTCATATTGCAATCTCACTGATCACAGGGATCAGATAAGACAGAACAAGCAAACATTCTATGGGAACAAGGAGCACCTGGCTCTCAGGCAGCCTCCAGCGGAATCAAACACCACCTTCGAGATGATGAGTGAGAAGTTACTCCTTATTAGAGAGATCTTAAAGACCTGTCTGTGACTTAGTTAGCTTTGAATTTTTGGATTTTAATATCAGTTGGCAATTAGAAGAAAATAACAGACTAAAAATTTAGGAATAGGCAGACTAAAAAAAGCAGCAAAATTCCAGGAATTACCTCAACAAAAACTTTGAATTTTACTTACACAGGAGAAGAAGGCTGAGTAAGGAAGCTGATGGAAAAGTTTTCATATAACATTGTCTTTGGGAAAGATATTTGCACAAAGGTAATGAAGTCATAACAAATTCTTACTCAACACTCAACTTTAGTTTACTTTTCTCATTACTGCATTTGCAGTACAACAGAAACTGCTGGAAATCTGGTCTTCAGCATAAGACACATTTTTGTTCCAGGAGTAAAAGTACAATAAAGACATGGCCAATTACTCTTTTTAATACCATCTCTCCTCAGCATATTGGGATTATGCTCTATTTTTATGTATTTCTGTATGCACAGATGATTATACAATTTTACTCTAACTAGTATTTACGCTAGTAAAAATACATGAATTGCAGCAAGGAAAACTCCAAAAATAGTATTAAAACATGAAAACAAATGTCCTAGAAGACTCAGTCTACAGGTACAAGGCTTCTTCTAAATCAAATTGAAATCTATACTTAAAACATTGATACTTATCAGTCACAGGAAGCAAAAAGTATTTTTCTTACAACAAGATTTAAATAAACAGAGTATCAGATTGAAAGCGTATGTAAATATTGTTTACCAGGCCTAAACCTATTTATTTGATTATCAGTTTTGATTACAGATAATTCCTTACTATTTGTCTTAAAATAAAAAAAAAAAGTCTGTCACAGCATAACTTGAATTTGATGAAAATCTTCCTCCAGCTCCTTGTGCAAATCCATACTAAAACTGCCTACCATATCTGAAAAAGAGATAAGCACAAAATCACAACTCTTAGCAAATTTTCCCAATATTTTTATGTGAAAATAAGTAGACTGGAGAGACCATTGCCACCATCATCTGTGTTTTAACAGCAACTATTCAGAAACTTAGACAGATGCACTTATTTCGAAAATTTCATATACATAGCTACAAGGCAACTTCCACCAGCTTATTTAGCCTGAAAACTTCGGCAATTAGAGATACTGTCAAACAGCAGCTACAAACAGCATATTATCGATTTGCCTTATGGAAAGGAAACCCTGAAGACAAATTTAAATGTAGAAATCCTCACTGTTATATGATTCAGTCAACCAGTATTTATCTTCAGAAGTATTCTGAGATAAGCTGTTAATGATTTTTGACATTAAAAAAAATCCCTGAACCTAGATAATCACTGCACTTGCAACTTTTCTTACCTGTAGATACAAGGGCAAGGAATTCTGACTTTACCCAGCAGAAAACATAGACCTTTAGAAGTGATTTCTGTATCAGAATCAATTTGAATTTTTTTTTTAGGGATGAGGATTTAAGAAGCTTCTAAAATGGCAGTGATTGGCACAGAATTCTATTCTGCAAAAGACAATAACGTGCAGATTTTCTCAAAGGACAGCAATTCCCAAACCTGCCCATTTCAGAAGGAGGACTTGGCTGACTGTGGATCTGCTATCGTAATGTGTGTACTGACAGAGTAAAACAAAATACCAGCAAGCCAAGGAGTTGGTTTATGTTGCTGAACAGAGGTGAATGACGAAGAGTAGCAAGGGACCCTAATACTGGAAGCTAGTTTTATCACAATTCGGACACTCTAGTCAGAATTTTAATATCCTCTGCTGGACCCAGGGAAATGGACTATGACCACCAATCCCAGGCTGTGAACTCCAGCACTCTGGGCAGACATACACACGAGTGGGTGGGAAGAAAACAAGGCAAGCTTTGCCTTGAAATAGCCTTTTATAGTGTTTTAGGAGTGTGCAGCAAAAAATAAAAAGGGTAAGGGTTTCAGCAGAAAGAGGATTATTTTAAAGCCTAGCTTTCCAAGGAAACCAGGCCTAACACATCACTGTGCATTTAGCAGTGTGTGAACTAACAAGTGTTAAGGCTCTTCAGTAACTTCCAGTTTTGACAGAGAGACAGAAATGTTCACGGCCAGTAGTGAAGACAGATTTGGATGACTGCTCTTTGTACCTCCTGCCCTTATTTCCTGTCAGGCTGCAGCAGGAGCTCAGTATCACTGGCATGCACCAGTGAGCACCAGCACAGCACCAGCACAGCACCAGCACAGCAAAGCTGCAGCACTCGTGCTGCAGCAGGCGCGGTGTAACAGAAACCAGGCAACACCGAGCCCTGCAGGAAACCCAGCCCTGCCACTTCCACAGCTCAAGCACCAGTGGGCTTGGGATTTCTTTGTGGGTTTTCTCCCTTCTCGCCTTCCATAAAATCATTTGGAGGAAAGTGATTTTGTGCCTAGTTAATCAGGGAGCCTTAATGTTTCAGGTGCCATCTGACTGCATTTCTTGCAGAACTTGTATTTCCTTATGTCTCCATATGTATATGAGAAGAACTCAGCATCAAAGAAAATAAAACAGGGAAAATTTCCATCAGCTACAGACTGGCTTTCTCTAAAAAAAGATCTCCTTAAGTTTAATAATATATTGAAACTGATTCAAAAGGTATCATTAATAGATCAAGCCTCCTACCAGCTCAAAGATGCAGCATGCTTTCTCTCAGTACAAAACTGAAGTAAAGAATTGACAGGAAAGAGGAAAAGTTACTGACTGGAAGGACAGTGAACAGCTCTCAGCACCAGGATTAAGCCTACCATTTCTTGGCCCTCTCTGTGGCTCTTTCATCATTTCTTAAGTTACATCCCTGAAAACCAGCACTCAAATGCCATTCAACTGGGTTTTTTATGAAGAGAGACAGCATGGTTCTGTTTTCACAAAAAGACAGTTTCCTGTCATCTGTGGGGTTTCAACAGTCCTTGGACAACAACAAAGCTGTATACTTCTGGATTTAAAAAAAAGAAGTCCACAACTAAAAAGGGGGAAAAATGTATCAAAAATAAGGATTATTTTCTCCACATGAAAGGGGAGCAGATAAGCTCTGTGGTCAAGAATAATGAAACCCAAGCTTTGTATTGTCTGAATATAAAACTCTTGGTAATTTTAATAAAATTACAAAGAAAATATGAGCTTGAAAAGCCAGTCTCATGCCAAGTTAGAAGCTTTGATGATAAGATAAAGATAAAACACCACAGGGGGGATCCTCAGATGCCTGTACTTTTCCTAAATGGATACTGCTTTTATGAACTAGGCAATGGGGAATAAGCTTTGTGATATGTTAATTTGTTAGGGCTAGAAAGTCATTATACTGAACAAAACGAAGTGCCACTTTGACACTTAAAACCAAACATGTTTTATGAGACAAGTTGCTTTGACATCGAAATATCATATGTCATGCAAGGGTACACACACACAAAAGTAAAAGCTAATGTCATAATTTCATGGTACATTAAGAAAAATGAAGATTAAGGTACATCAATATATTATTATATGTAAATTTTTCATGTGCTGTTGCATATACATAGCAATGAACATTTAAATTATCTGGTTTTAAGTCAAAATGAATGTTAAACTGTAGCTTTTGAAAATGTTCTCCCAAAGGAGCCTCACAACAAGAGCTATTCCATTTCCTTATTGATTTTAACTATGAAATAATTATAAGAACAGTTTGAATTTTCTACTATGTATCAATATCTATAGTAAACTTTTGTGTGAATAGTTACTAAGAGACAAAAATAACAAATTAGTAAACAGTTACATGAAAGTAATACAACTGCAATAGAAATTTAATCTGACTTCAGGAATGCTCCTTGGCAAAAAAATCCAAATTGTCCAAAGACAAAAGAGTGCTTTTTTCACCTCTAAACCTCTCTGAAAGCCACTTTGCTTTCAGAGAGGTTTAGAGATGAAATTCTGGATGAGTTCAGGAAGAACACAGGCAAATAATGACAGAACAAAAAGTATTAAAAATTACTACTAAAAAAATTGCCTTGGCTATGAGCACTTCCTCTTCTTCATTATGTTTCAGATACTTAAAAAAACTACTACATGTTGCTCTTCCATGTTTTCTCATAAGCCATATATCTCTCACACCTAAGCTAGAGATTCATAACCACTTGTAAACATTCAGACAAGGTCCTGGATAAGTTATAACTTATAGCTAATTTTACAGTCATGGGTAGATTAGTAACAACCACTATAAGGGCTAGCTGAAGAGTTTTCCAGGAGCAAATGATGAACATTTCTGGAACTCAGACAAGTACATCCATTTCTTGCCAAAAATTAGCCATTTATAACTTTTGAAGTTCCTTATATGATTTTCAGATAACATTTTAACTATCACTTCACACTTTGTTCAATACTGCAAAACCAAGGTGTCCAGTGAATAGTGGTTCAGTAATTATGAAAAAATAGTATCAGCAGCAGAAAGCAGATAACAGATACAGGAACATATCAATACAACCTGTGAAAACTTACATGACTTAAGAGCACTAGTAGTCTAGATGTGGCCTACATAAAATAGGCTATTGAGTATTTATAGAAAAAACACTAATAAACTTCTGATTTTCAGTGGCTGCTTAAAGCACTTACAGGCAACTGAACAGTCATTTCAAAATGGACCATTTAGGTATCTCACAGCATCCTGAAGAACAATTCACAAGGGGTAGACAATTGCTCTGTATTTAACAGTTCTGAGAGTTTATTCTCATGCACATGTTTTTGGTTACTGCAAAAGTTGTGCTAGAACTGGAAACCAACTTTGCTTGGAATCTGAAAGTTAACTGAAACTCTTGGTGAGATTGTTCCTTGCTAAGATGTACAGACAATATTCATGAAACGTTTGTTTTACACTGACAGTCTGTTACTCCCCTCTCCCTCCTTCTGAGTGCCTTTTCTTGCAAACTACAGTCCACTGATGCACTCCTCCCACACTAAATATGTTTGTATTACTGCCACTTCTTTGCATCAAACCAGACTGGTGATAATTTGTTTCATATTTCATTTCCTCAGTTTGCCATGCTTATTTCACATGCTACCTTCTATATGATGGACCTCCTGTGAACCTTTTTCCAATTATTTCAGCACCTTCTATATATAGAAATGATGAAGTCATCTCCTGAAACTGCTTTCTCTATCAACAAGAATTCTATATTAACACATTCTCTACTTAAGATCAATGAAAAAATGTAGTTGTAATACTGAAAGTATCTGTCAGTGCTTACAGTGAAGACCTTTAAAGTCTTTACAATGAGATATAAACATACAAATGTTGATGTGTTTTAAATTATGTTCAGTCACAATAAAATAATGGTTCTGGCTTTTGGGGGCTTTTAATGCAAATACCTACATAGTTGGATGAATATTTTTATGTTTTCAGCATCTGCATTTTTTTTAAGAATGACAATTTAAGTAGCATGTCAAGCTATTTAACATTTAATTTCATTACTTAGAGCAAGGAGGAGAGTCAGTAGACTCTTCGTTCTAGAATTTCACTTGCAAATTCCACTCAGCTCATTTTCAGGTTTTTTTTCCTCTAATGAACTTAACATGAGTAGAGAAAGGTTTAGTCATGACTTCTGCATGATAAAATCAAGTACCACAATTTTTTGCCATTCTTACAGGTAGCATCCATACATCTAATCTTCACAAACTGAAGTCTTCAATAAACATTGCTGAATAATACAAGACAGTAATATACAATTATCTATACAATATGCAGCGTTCATACAATATTTAATAAAAGTAATAGTGCGAGTAATATAAGATGCTGAAGCATAGAATGATTTTGTTGCATTTCTGAAGAGTTCATGCCTAGATCCAGTACAGCACTAACATGCTAATTTAGAGGCCTAGAAAACTTCTGCAATGTGACAAAAATATACGTGAGATACTCAGTTTTGACATCAAATATCAGGATTTTCCCAGTATAAATGCATATTTGAAAGCTGTTTCACATAGTCTTTTCTATTTCCCTAACAAATACAATAGCTCATTTAAAAAACTGTTTATGCTCTAAACCAAGCTGTTCAGGCAAAGTTTTTGTACAAACCCCTCAAAACTATTTCGCTTTTTGAACAAAAACTTGCTGTATGATTCTTCTGTGTTCACACGAGTATTCAGTGTTTGTTAAATGGTTTATGTAGTTATTACAACATCTGCTTAGATCAGGTTTTTAAGACAATTTTATTAACAGTGTAAAATTTGGCAGATTAACTACTCTTTACCATTTTAACTAGTTAAAGCAGTCAGTGTGTAACCAGATACACAGTTCCCCTGTGGGAAAGTGTCATAAAAATGGCACAGCATCATAACATCTTGTAAGTGGCAAAATTTTCCCAAGCACCATAGAAGTACATGTTAGTGCAATCCTATTTTGTAACAGGCCTATTTTGTTGGCTGTGGGTGTGAAATACCAGCTATATATGGTCCAGAAATCACCTCTGTAAAATATGTTAAAACAAGCACAGACTAGGACAGGTAGTAAAAATACCAACCTTTTGAAATCAAGGAAAAGATCTCCAACTGATTTTAATGATTCTTGTATTTTATCCCAGATGTTTTGCCTTTGTGCTTACATACAAATAATTATTATTTAAAAATATATTAAATTTTCCTATTTCTTACACTTTGGACAACCACATCGGCCATTTAACCACCAACTTCAGTTTCTGGCCAATTTAATTTTCTCATTCCCTAAAAAACTGTAGTGTTTACTTATGCTTCAGTACATAATGCTATTTATTACATTTTAAAATGTGCTTCCCACTAAATTTTCCAAAAATTATGTATTAAGTCTTCTTATATTGACCTCAAATTTTTCCAAATTGCATTTCGACATCAAATTTGATTTTCTTCCCCTAATATTGGTTTAATGAAAACTGTGCAGGGAAAATAGCAGCCTTGTGCTGGGGTCTTGGAGCACCTTTGGTTCTGCTTCAGATAAGTTAGAAAAGCTGCAGCTGAAGTCCTGTGCCTGAAGAGCAGCAGGAAAGCCAAGCTTTGGCTTTGACAGGGAAGAGAGAATCCTCTGGGAGCAATGAAGCATACGCAATTACACTGATATGCCGAGCTAGTGACAGGTAAAACTGAGTTTCCAATATCAGAGCATTTGGAGGAGCCTAACCTTTGCAAAGTCCAAAACTTGGCGTTCTACAAAGCAGCAAGAGGCTGACACTTCAGGCCCTATTTTGCTTAAGAAAAGCAAAGTAAACATCTACTTTCACACCTGCATGCTGCACTTTTCCAATGGTGAAGGTCAGCTTGTAACTAGGGAAATGGCTACACAGAACATGCAAACAAGCTCCACTTGCCCTCTGAGCCAAGCAATAGTATTAGGCAAATATTGACTCAGAGCCAATTGCATTGTGCACAGACAGTGAAGCCTGTTTCTTGAAAGCACTTCTGTTGGAGTCTGCACAGTATGTCAGAGGAATGATCTCAAACTAGCACCTGCAAAAAAACCTTGTCTGTAAAAAAATGAAATGCTTAAGAACTTTTCCCAGTCCATACTATAATGTGAACTGTGAAGACTTCAGAGCTCTTAATATAAATTACATATTCAGAATGCTCAGGGAATCGCTCTCAGTACAGACCTGAGAATTATTAAACTGAATTCAGGTTTAGAAATGTAAGCTAAGTATTTCTCAGGTCATCAGGTTTTTGGATACTAATAGAACATACAGTTTTTATGTGTAAATGTTACACTAAAGTTCTGACTACTCTGGAAAGCAATGGGCAGGATGTAAAGAGAGAACAGTGTCTGCAGTGTTTGATACTGACAAGCTCCCTAAGCCACTGCCAGGAAACAAAATCTACACACACTTTCCTAGCTTTATTCTAAAACAAAATGCTTGTGATATTGTATAATGTTGTAAAAGCTCTTTCATTAATTTACCTGAGTGAATAAGTGTGTGTAGTCTGTAGGAATTAAAAAATTATTTTGTAGCTGGTTTGCATTATGAGCTCTAAAATACACTCTTTCTTATTGAGTTGTATTTCAATGTCATTTCACAGTCTTACATTTGTCTTAGCTTACACATTGAAAAAAAAAATTAAATGTTCATATAAATAATGTCAGGCTTTTAAAGGGTATTAGAAATTTGGTCACATGAATTAGGACTTTATGTAATTTTCTCTTATAAGAATAATGACCATTACAGATTCCTGTTTAATGCAGGATACAAAATGAATGATTTTTCTGGACAAAAAATATCTGTTATTTAGATAGATACTTAATTCAGGAGACCAATTGAACACATCTGAAACTGAGGTCACTTTAAAACCTAATTGACATTACTTGCAACACAAGGACTATTTGTTTCATGTATACCATAATTTATTAATTAAGTTACACATAAGATTAAAATGTAAGTACTTAAAGAGGCACACTCTGCTTACTTATCATGAGATTCTACTAATTACCAACTTGTAACAAAACAAGAAGCCTTTTAATTTAAATTAACTCAAACATATGAGGGTAAGGAATTGATTTTCTGGTAAGAAATTCATCAGAGAAAATGAAGACTTAAATTAATATGGAATTTGGAGTAGATATATAAATTTTCTCCAATTACCTCAATTTTTTCATTTGAAAGTACAGAATCACAGAATGGCTGAATTTAGAGGAAACCTCTGGAAATTATCTAGTCTCCTGGGTTGGAGATTCCACAACCTCTTGAGCAAACTGCTCCTGTATCTGATCATCCTCACAGTGACAAAAAATTTATGTTTACATTATATATCCTGTAATCCAATTTCTGTCCACTGTCTCTAGTCCCACAACTGGGTATCATCAAGAGAAGCCTGGCTTTATTTTCACCATGCCCTCACCACCAGATCTGATTAGATTCTCAAGACTTGCCTTCTCCAGGCTGAATAACCCCTCAGCATCCTCAGTCTCTTCCTGTATGTCAGATGCTCCAGTCCCTTCACCATCCCGATGGCCCTTTGCTGGACTCAGTCCAGTATGCCCATACTGGACACCGCTCTACACTTTTCAGATTTTATTTGTTCATCCTACTGCTCAAAGCAGAGACAAAAAAATGCATGAGTGTGATGTCAATTAAGAAAGTCCAATATTTAAGTAGTAACTACCGATAGTTTTCATAGCTTTTGCTCTGTGTTTGCTCTCCATTTTATAAGCAAACTGAATCAAGTACATCTCTCAAAAAATACTATTAATAATAAAGTGAAAAGATATGGGAATCCATATATTCTCCAGGTTGAGAGGCAAGTACTGATCAAAGTCAGCCTAGACACACACATTTTGTCATGATCAGACTACCATGTGAAATGCAACATCAACACTTTTTAAATTAAAACTTTTTCATATTCAGGGTACTTATGTGTATTGTTCAAATAAGAGAGGACAGCATCAGATAAAATAAGTGATGGTAATCTAAGAACTGTGGATTTTTTGAAAGACAATCATGATGGAGAAGGTGGTATTTACCCAACCTTACAACACACAATTCTCCTTGCAAGCACTGTGAAACACCAAGTAGAGTTTTCCCCACAAAACATTCAGCAAACATAACAGTGAACATTATACAGGAAAATTTAAGGCATCTTGTCTCCTTTATCAACCCATCAGTTTTTAGACTAACATACTACCCAACATTTATACGTATATCAGAAGTTAATTCAGCAGTCAATATTCTAAAAAAAAAATCCAACAAAACAGAGACTGTGTTCTAAGAAAATATGTATCTTTCTGTAGTAATCTATGAGATATGTGATAAAAATATTTCTAGAAAAAAAAAGACAAATGGTACCTGAAGGGCCATAACATTATTATCCATTGTTTGTCAAGCTCTTTACTTTTCATTCTGGTCAGAATTAAGAACATTGAACAATCCCAGTTTACTGGGAATGACATGCCCAATGACTTGCAAGCTGCAGTGGAAGGCTGCTACTTCTACTGCCAAATCTATCCATTATGTTTTGGTTTAGACAAGAAGAATTTCTAAAAGCATAGTATCATTGCTGCAGGCTGAAGAATACACAGTTTAAGAAATGCAAGTCAGTTTTCAAGTACCAAGAAATCACACTGAAATCCAAGAATCTTATTAAGTTCAACAAGGATGAGTACAGTCCAGGAATACAGCACAGGCTGGGATCTATCCATCTGGGGGGCAGACCTGTACAAGTGGAGCTGGGGCTCCTGGTGAACAACAAGCTCGATGGGTGAACATTGTGCTGCTGTGGCAAAGAAGCCAGTGGGATGATGGGTGGCATCACAAGGGTATTACCAGCACAGAAAAACGAAGCCAATTTCCTACTCTACTCAGTGCTTGCTAGGCCATGCCTGGAATACTGTGTTCAGATTTGGTCCCTTCTATATTAAAAATATGTGGCCAGGCTGGAGAGGGTCAGGAGAAAGGCCACTGGGAAGCCTGCCATGCAAGGAAAGGCCGAGAGAGCTGGGTTGTACAGCCTCGAGAAATGACAGCTTAGGGGAGACCTCATCATTATGTTCTAGCACTTAAACGGTGCCTTGCACAAAAGATGCAAGAATCCTATTTAGAAGGATTCACATGGAAAGGACAGGGCAATAGGTACAAGTTAATGCAGGAAAGATTGTTATTGGACACAAGGGGAAGATTTTTCACAATGAGAAATATCAGTCATTGTAATAATCTTTCCAGAGATGTGGTGGATTCCCCAGCACCAGACACTTTTAAGATTAGGTGGGCAGGGCGCTGCTCCACCTTGTCTAGATCATGCCTTTGCCATGAAAGGTTGGACCAAATGATCCGTGAGGTTCCTTCCAATTATTCTATTTATTGGCTCATATCCCTGCACCAGGAAATAATTTTAGTGTATTTTCCTTTGCAAGGGTACAGGCATGTTTTCCATTTTGAGTTCCATGGACCAGTTGGCTTCACTGTCGAGGTCCCTTACTATAGTATAAACTTCCTTTTTGAGAGGAAAATCTTGACTCTTCAAAGTTACTAATAATAGTTAAATCCAGTTCAATTTTAAAATTAAAATTAAATTTTTTCTATAATTAAAATATTATTTTGGATATAAGGATAAAGTGGTTGAAGAGAAAAGAGCACAGATATAAAAATTATCACACTGAAGCTAGGAACTAAAGTCAAAGCTCACTGCTAACACAGCATGAGTGAAATGTAGTCTTTCATAAATCTTCAGAAACTGACATGAAATTGTAGGCCAGGCACCACACATCTACAAGGGCAATAACACTGTGGATAAGAAAAATATAAATATGATTGGAGATAAATTAAAAGGATATATTTTGGAAAGAAACAAAAAGACATTCAGGTAACTGGAAAATGGCATAAACATAGCATGGACATAACTCATGATACATCATGTGGTCTAACACTTCATTAATCTAGAAAATTAATAAATAGCAGTTGTCTCACATCTGGACTTCATTTAAAATATTGCAATTTTCCACATGAGGATTTATTAAATTTGTGAAGATGAGCGTTAATAGAAGAATTAAAAGTTGGCAAGGAACAGCCTGAAGGGTAAATGAAAGGAAAGGGAGTGTTTAAAAGGCATAGCATCATCTGGAAAAGAAGTTATGAGCACAGTTCTTCGATACTCATTTTTAAAACTGCTTTGGGAAAAAAAAAAATTATAATTGTAGCACAGGACAGGAAAAGTGATCATAAAACCAGCACTGAATAAAGTAAAAAAGCAGAAAACAAGGGTGCTTTTTAAACACTCAGGCAACAAGACTCTGAAGCAGTCTTCAGGGGAGAAGATGGGACAAATTTTCCCACTTTCTTTTGTTAATGAGTCTTCCTCAGTTCAAGATACTGTATCACCAACAGAAAAGACACCTTCTATATTCTGTGAAAGTTTAAATAGATTTTGCTTTCCTTCACTCTCCTGTACTTTTGCAAAAGGGCTGGTGGCAGACACAGAGGAGATTCCTGCCAGTTCATTGAATTGACAGATTAGTTAAGCTCCCCTTGCTCTTGATCCCATGAGCATCTACAGGTTGAACCAACAAAGCATACTGGCAGACATTTGTGGTGGGATTAAGGTATGGCAACAGAAGCAATGTAGATGAACTCATGTGGAGAAAAAAAAATCATTATCTTGCCACCAGTGACAAAGGCAGCTAAAGAAAACTTACATGTAGAAGCCTAAGAGACAACAGGGTTCCACTTAGAAGAGACTAGGGAAAACAAAAGTCTGTTGCTATATCAAGCATTCAGAGGCACACAAACACCGCATTGAAAAAAAAATTCCTACTTAATGAAATAACAAAATAATTATTAACTTCCATTCTGAAATAAGTATAAAAAGAACTCAATTTCAGTAAAAATGCAATAAGCTTTGGCTCTAATGAAGAGTGTATTACTGGGTTGAACTAATAAGGAATACATACATGAAGAGGTCCTGCCCAACTCATGACCTCTTTTTTTTTTCATCATAATAATATCTATATTCCACAACTTGTACTTTTCTGGTTTCAGGTCTACTTTGATTTGAAATTAATGTTTTTCAGCCTTGAAGGAAGGATTGAGATCCTTCAAACTACACATTACTACCCTTTGGCCTCTTACTGTAGTTTTTACTACCTGACTATTCTCAGGTACTTATGACAACAAGGAAGAAAACATATCTCACATTTTTGGTAGGAGTGATGAACACTGAATTATTTTTAGGAATGGAACAAAAAAGCAATGTTTGTTTCACACTATGACAGTTTGCAATGCAGCTGGGCTGTATTTACTGATAGAAGCCCTGAATGCCATAGTATGCGTATTCGCTAACATTTTAATACAGAAAGATGGAAACAGTCACAACCACAAAGCAGACAAAAGAAGCCTTGTGCCTGGGCTTTTAAGTGGGCAATTCAGTGCATCATATATAGAGATAAGTAAATATATGTACTATTACATAATAGTCAAACTACTGCTTACAGTGCAGTTTTCTTGAAACAGTTCTGCTCTTTCGTATCTTAGTCTAGTGTTCTTCTAGTAATTTATACAGCATTTAAAATTATTTTGTCTGGGAAACACCATTTAATCTAATTTGCTAAACAATATTAGTATTCTTAATTTCATTTGAGCAAAGTTCTTGCCTTGTCCCACGAGGAATAAAATGCACAATTTCTCATAATATATGCTAAATTAATAACACAATTCTGATTGAATTTCCTTTTTTTACCCCTAGTTATTTTATCTCTACAGGAAATATCTTCTTGTTTTGTTATGATAAAGGGATAATGTACCCTCTGCCTTAGAGTTAAAATAGATACAGGTATTTCCAAAACAAAATTCAGAAAAATTTTGCAGATAAACTAGGCAAGGGCTCACAGAAGAAAGAGACACATCCTCTAAGAATAGCATGAGCTAATCAGAGGGATTAAACTCTTCCAACTTTTTCCTAGTTACTCTGGGAGGTCCTAGGTGGAAAAGCTGCTAAAATGCTCTCAGATGGCTCCAGTCTTCATTTACCATATACTAGAAACTGAGGGCTCAAATTGAGGAATGCACTGCATACTATGTTTTAATCAAATATAAAAATAAAACCCCACAACAATTATTTGCCAAACTCTGTAGTTGGCTATTGTTTTTTCCTTCTTGTTTTTAAATAATTGCGTTGTTACTGCATCATTACCATCAACAAAATACATATGTTCATCAACAAAACCTGACACACTGAAAAGTGTGTAGCTGTCATTCAGCTTTACTAGATTCATGTCCCCAATGAAAAGCATATGTCCCAAACATTTAGAAAATAAGTTGTAACTCCCATATCACTCCAATCATAAGAATCAATTTCCTCTAATTAAGAGTCACCAGTGATATGCCAGATAAACAAACTGTCCCAAAGGAAGAGTGGAATGTTCTGAAATAGTGAAAACAAACAACAAAGTATTTCTTCCACCTCACCAACCACTTTAAACATAAACTATACACTACTGGAGAAAGCAACTAATTTCAATTCCTTGTAGAGCTCATTAAGTAGATAAAAACCTAAATAGCATATATGTGTGCCTATACATACACTACAAAAAAACCACAAAACATGCCATCCCATAAATTATCTTAACTGCTCATATTCTTAATGTGATCTGACACCTCAATAAAATTTGCTTAAAGATCAAATGAAATTGTCTTACAGAAGTCCACTCGCCAATCCTCACCACCATCATGTTCTTTTCCTGTTTAATAATAAACACACAGTGGTATCTTCCTGATTTAAAACATTAAAAAATCTGGATTTTTATTTACAAAGAATTCTCCTTTCATATCAATAGTTCTTTTTTGGGGCCATTGTTTTTTTTTTTTTTTCATTTCTGAAGAAAAAATATATTTTGTATCTTACAGACACTTTAGCCTCTATTCATTCCACCAAGAAATACAGGATGTTCAGCATGCACGATCAATCAACTTGTTATACCATCTCACACGGCAAGCCTCTGACCTAGTTCTAGAAACGGGTTATCTTCAGGTTTAAAAGCACCATCTGCTCTTAATGATGGCACCAACAAAATTACTGTAGTAAAATAAAAAAAAAATCCCTAAGTGATAGTAAAATCCAAAGCCCAGAAGAAATTTTCAAGTCATGACTATGCCGACAGAGAGCACAATACAAATGCCAGCTAGCTTTTAACAAAAGATGATCAGGTTCAAATTTGTCATACTCCCTCTATGACCCTCACATTGTGCAATGAACAATGAAATAAGACTCTTGCAAGGAACAGCAACAAAATAATGAGAATGGGGAGATGCAGTTTTCAGACACTTGAGGGAAGAAATCCTTTTCCTTTCTAGTGACTCAAACAAAAGAAACTCTTACGTTAATTTTCAGTTCACTGGCAAACAATTTTTTCATATTATCAAATTAAAACTTCTGTAAAGCCATCAAATCAGAAATTTTGCCAAGAATTATTTGTTCCAGGAACTAATGGAAAGGAAGTCTTTATTGGTGGCCTACATAAAAAAACCTGATAGCTTGAACTTTCTGCCAATTGATTCAGCAATCCATTGTGATCATAAATTTGAAAAATAAAAAAAATGTTATTTCTTCTTGCTTCAAGTGAAAGGTTTAGAGCTTTTTCTTTGACATTTTACAAATTAAACTCAGGCACTAAGTAGGCATTATGAAGAAATATGAAATTATTTCTGCATACCCTATAAGGATGTCGGAAATCAGTCACTGATCTAGAAAAAAAAAAATTGAAATCTTTATCTCTGTACAATTCAGGTCCCTTTCACAAATGTACTCTTTTTTGTGTCTCATTTCACATGCAAGTTTCTTTATCCAATTTTCTTACCCAAGACTTGTTCAGTCTTCCATTTTCACATGTCTTTCCTCAAGAGGGAATACCTTAGGTATGAAGCTGTTTGCAGACATATATTAAGGTATTATTTTTTAAATATATTTAAATGCAGAAGAAATTAGATCAACTTCCATTTATATTCAGGATCCATAAGAAAATATACATGTCCAGAAAGCAGCTCAAAGGACAGCCAAAATGTGGTCCACTGATTACCAAACAAAACAATAATATGGCTTCAGCAACTGTATCATTACACATTCCATATCCATACATAGTTATCTAAAACTAAAATCAAGTACACAGGTCCTCTTCTCTATCACCTAATGTTTTTATAAAGAAGAACAAAATCTGCAACTGCAATGGCAAAATTCCTGAAAACTTTCACTATATTGTCTTTCAAAGGATTGTCTATTCCAACTATCAGTTGTATTTCAGTAGCAAATTTTCAAATTTAGAGTCTTTCTGAAAAGTCAGTTTGAGAATTTAAGTACTAGATGTTTTCACAAAAGGAAAGCAGGGCAACACAGGAAAAATAAAGTAAACGTAACAGAAGAGTGCAGAGGAAAAAAATTACCAAATTGCTGGAATCCTTTCCCTACTCCATTCAAAATAGATCCCCCTTGTCTAGATTAATCCAATCATCTCTTGTGAACACACCTGGAAAACATCTTCTCTAGCCTTTAATCATGCTTTTTCCCCCCTTTCTACTACTATATTTATCTTTCAACTGCAGCAACTGCTCCCTCTCCCTCACATTTTCTTCGCCCTTCTTGTAACAAACCCAGCCACCCCCTCTCCTCATCGAAAGAAACAGGCTTGATATGACAAAGTTTTAAAGTAGCAGCACCTGCTCAGCCTTCCAGCAACAGGAGTCTCTGAAACTGGAGATGAAACCAGCCCAAGAAAGTTAACTTCAGCTTGTCTTTGCAAGTTCCTCACACTTTTATAGGCAATTTAAACTGGCTTTTGCTTAAAAAGAAAGTATTGAAAAGCTGAGCAAATGGCCACCAAAAAACCAACCAACCAACCAACCAAAACAAAAACAAAAAACAAAAAACAAAACAAAACAAAACAAAACAAAACAAAAAAAAAAAAAAAACAAACCAAAAAAAACCCTGCCCATTGTGGGGGAAAAGGAGATTATTCCCGTAAAACTGATGCTGTATCCTTTTTCTCTCTGGTAAATTATGATTCTGCCACAAGATTTTTTTCAAGTCAGATTAAAAAACAAAATAAAAAAAGCACAGACAACAACTGGATAAAGTATATTGGCATAAATTAATATGCAATAATTGTATGTTTCTGTAGCATTCAAATATATGCAGTATGGTTAATGTGCTAGTGTACCTCATTTTGAAGTTCATCGGCACTTTTGGTAGAAGCAAGGATCTCATACAAAGTGCAGCAGAGGTCTTCTGTTGTTGGCCCTCCAGGGTTACCTCCTTGAGATTCCTTCAGGTACTTTCCAACTTCAGACCATAAAAAAGAATCATCTACTTTTTCCAAAGACTTGAGATTAGATTTCTCATCACAGTAGTTCTGTAAGTGATTCAGCTGATTATTCAAAAATTTGTTATAATCTAAGCTTATATTTTTCTGTGCATCAGTCTCACCATTCACAGGCAGCTCTTCAGAGTGATCCAAATCATGCATGTCAAATGAAAACACTATATTTTTACCAAACAACATTCTGTTATCACCATTTTGCTCTTCAGCCATCTGTATGAGGGCTGTAAGCTGTTCTTCACTGAAGTGAGAAGCAATCCGAGACATGGCATTACAAGCTGCAGTAGCAGATGATGACGGAAATGGCCCAAACATCTGCTTGATCACCTTTGTCTCATCATGGCCAACACATTCTTTCCCATGAAATGTCTTAAACAGGAAAACAGCTCCACTTTCAATTGCTTCTTGTCCATTTTCAGCTCCAACTGTTAACAAAATCATACGTAACTTAATACACTTAATACTAAGAGTGTTTCACTACCTATAACATAACTGTATTCAAATTCTTGCCCCAAGTCTCATCAGCAGAGATATCAAAAGAAGACTATAATAAGTAAGAATTGTTGCAAGGTACTGAATTATAAAATGTGTTTGATAATAAAGCATCTGTCTTCTACATGCTAAAAATTCATATTAAGAATTACCAATGCTTTCTTATCTTTCTGACCAAGAGAAAAAACTTGCTAGAGGTCTTAAACTCACAACTGTATATTTATAAGCTCTTTAATGTTAACAAATTCCCACTTTGTCTCACTATTTATTCACTGCCTAATCTGAATATTCATAACAGAATAAATGTACAGAACTCAGCTGGGAGTTACTAAATTCTTGTAGTAATTCTCAGTAGAATTACTTCAGAGTGCGTGTGAAGTTAAAAAAATTGCTCAAAAAATTTAAAGCAAATAAATATATTAATTTAGATTTCTATCTACAAAATATCATGTTATGCAAATAAACAATACATTATTACATAAAAACATGAATGTATTTCTTACACAAATATTAACAAAGGTACTCAAGGAAAACATAAGGAAAACTCCATATGAAGAACCAATATGTCACTACTAACAAAACTCTAGAAGTCACCAAGCATAACCTAAATAAAACCAGTCAGCATTCTGGGAGTTTTGTTCATTTTAAATGAGGACAACATGCAAAATTTTTTTACTTGTGATTTGATTCAACTTAGGTTCAGTTTAACACCAGAAAAAGCAAGGGGTTTCTTCCCCAAAAGTGAACAGGAAAGAACAAAAAAATTCTAGCATAAGCAGATGGAACAAGGTTGAGAAGCTAGAAATGTAACATAAATGGAGGTGGATACAAATTCAGTATTTAGCTTGACTCTTCCTTGACTTTGAAAAGCTGAAAAGTTCAAGGGCAGGACTGGAGGCGATATTTACAAGATAATTAGATACCTACATATGGAAGATACATTACATAAGGATACACACATTTACAATAGACACATAAATACGTCTCGGAGGAAAAAGGTGGTTCGGCCCCTCCCTTTTAGCATTAACTATACAGGAATCACAAAAAAAAACCCCTACGTCTAAGAAGCTGTAGTTTGACTGCATGAAGCTCACTCTTATATTCCTAACATACAAACACATATTATTATTTAAAGTCACTTGTCTCAGTACAGAAATACAGATTACTAAACTAGAAGAGCAATTGAAGGATTTGAGAAAAATCCCTTAGGTTTACTATGTGGTATTTCTTCTTTATTATTGACATCTCCTATTTGTGAAAGCATCTCTTGAGAAAATACTACTCCTTAAATCTCAACAAAATAAGCCAGATAAGATGGTAAGAGATGCACTACTAGAAGCTACTCTTTTTGGTTTTTTGTTCTGTTTGCCAGCCAACATTTTAGTCCAGTACCTCTTGTGATTAAACTATACATAGTGCATATTTAAAACAGCTTTCTCAATCAATATCTATTATCAATGTAGATTACACTTTGTCCTACTAACTCTATGGACTGACGGTGCAAACTCCATCCGCATCTTGCATGACTTTCCTTCGACCCTTGTGTGCTGTAAGTGCCAGCTGAAATCTGTGCACTCAAGGAGAGGTACCTGGGTTAGGGCATAGAGGTGGCCCTTCCCAGAGGCCCGTCTCAAAAGGACAGCAGCCAGATACTTAAATTCCAGCCCAAAGAGGTTAGAAGTCTACTAATGGTACTAATCAGAGTTTAAAGCTTTTTGTCAGTGATTTGAAAAAAACTCCTTCCGATGACTCAAGAAAGCAATAGCCATTACAACCATTAATAGCTATAACAGGCATCTTCTGCAACTGTACAGCACAGTTGACTACCACATGTTGGACATTAATAACTTGTCTAGCCTTTTTTTGAAAGTCTGTGTTTAGACATTTGTTTCTTTCTCAATTTACCAGCTATTTCAAAAAAAAAAAGATTGAGAAATAGAAATGTGTGGCAAGTTAACATCTGTATTGTAATAAAAATCTCTGGTCTATAATACCAAAACCAGGCAAATATATTTATTTTTATTAATTTTATCTGTGTGTTTTACTTAGGGCTCTATTCAAGATATTTGAAAAACAATCAGAAAAGGGGAAAATATACCTATGAGATTGAAAGGGAAAGTCCTCAAATATGTAACAGTAAGAGCTTGAGCCATGCACTCCATCTATGAGATGAAGTTAAATTTTTCTAAAAGCAAAAGCTGAATTAGGTTTAGTCTGTCAACCAAAAACTAAATTTCCAATCAAAACTAAGTTTTCACATGTTTTTTGCCGCAATGTATTTCAGTTTTAAAAGTTTAATTACAGATGAGTGAAAGATATTTTTATTTCTCTCCTCAACACTAAACAATTCACGCAGAAAACATTTCGTACATTTTTATCTGCCTGTACAGCAGTCTAATTCTTTGTGATACCAATTACATGGAATTAAAGCAAACACCTGGATTGTTCTTTTCTTAGAGTAGTGCTATTCTGAAAGAAACTGTTGATTTTGCTTATTAACTGTCAATCACAAACCATACCACACTCTACAAAACAATATCATCAAAAAAGCAATCTATTCATATAACAATGGAATCTTAAAATAAAACATAAGACCAAATTGTGCATATGCTTATTAGATTAAATGGAATTTCAAAGATATTTCAGGGCAAAACTGGTTTCAAGGTAATTGAACCATAGCATCTGCTGGTACTTGGTAGAACCAAAATTGTACCAGTATGTAAATTATGCAGGCAGAAAGCAGCTTGAACCTGCACCCACCCCCAAATATAACAATGTGTTTATTAGACTATTAGAAGATGAAAACATACCTATTTGTTTTGCAGCTTGTAAGATAGCTTTTAAATCACCATTTACAGTTTGGTATTCTTTTTTGTCCAAATTGTCATCAACAAACTTTATTATCTTCTTCCAAGTAAGATCAGACTTCAGCAACTGGGCATGTAGTTTTGACCTTTTAGTCTGAAAATGCAAAATATTTGAGACCTTTTATTATTTTCAAATTAATATATGGGGGTTCCTTTAAAATTAAACACCAGATAAAAACAATTCCTTCCAATTACATCCACTCAGTACATAGTAATGATTGCAAGCACTTTTCCTTTTACTTGTTCCTTAGACTCTTTCCTGAGTGTACAAAAGAAGGATACACAAAAGCACACACACTCTATCACTACTTTACTCTTTCCACAGCAAAATTCTCTATAAAGCCAAACTCTTGCAACTTCAAGAGATTTACAGTTCCCAAGATTCCAAACTCATTACACATTACAGGTTCCCACAAGGCATCTATTGCTTTAACACATTTGCTTCTCAGGAAGCAAAAGAAGTACCTAAATTCAATGAACTTAATATCAGAAGGGAAAAGTTTGGCTTCCCAGCCCTATGTAAGCCCGGAGTTAAAGCACACCAGCCGTGCCCAACTTCCTGACAGATGAATTAACACAACCAAGCAAATTTTTCTATATAGCACATCATGATTTTAAGGGCCAAGTATAAATCACAAGGCTACAGCAAGTCTGACTTTGAGTGAGGACACTATGAAGGAATGCACAGGAAACTATAAACACTCTGCCCTTCTTGCTTGCCCTACTCTCATAAAATAGCAATGCAAATGAAGAAAACAAATTATTCTTATTACAACTATGCTTCGTAAAGGAAATAAAGCTTTACCGTTAAGTCAGCTAATTCTTCACTATAATCCTCATGTTTAGTGACATTTGAAAAGGAGCGTAAAGCCCCTGTAAGACGAGGCAAGGCCATCTGTTACTCATTCAGTGATCCACAGGATGAAAAATCAAATCCCAGTTCAAGTACCTAGATGAGAACAAAACAAATAACATGGCTTTATTAATGTTATAAATACAAACTCGCATCACGAACTTGAAAGACCTTTTCGAGCCAGCAGAACTTGGCTGGAACTTCAATTAAGTCAGTTAAAAAGAAAAATCTCTTAAAATGATGAGAAATAAAATTCAATAAAAGGGAGGTGAAAGGCCCAGAGCAGAGGCAAGAAATGGTAATACGCAGAGGTCTCTCAGCAGGTGGTTCTTTTCTCTCCTCCCTAAATAAAAGTTATCAGCAATGAGGCAAAGTGGTAATTATTTCTTTAGCACTCCTAACACTGAGTATTATAGTGAAATCCATGTAACTGAACTTTAGCTCCCAATAGCAGTAAGTGTTTACAACCTACAGGGAGATTTCCTGTGAGTCAGCCCATGCTGGGACCTTTCAGGTCATTAACAGCCTCTGGTGCTAATGCAGAGAGAGGCATCTTTCTTGACAAGTGCCTAGTCATTTTTAAGCAGCAAAACAGGAAAAAAAAAATTATGACAGGAAATAAGGATTGTCAAAGGCATAGCACTGAACTATTATTATAAGAGATGAAGGGAATAAAAAAGGCCACCAGAAAACTGAAAACATTATGCCTCGGGATGTTTTCGTCTCACAACTGGGAGTGCCCACACACACATACTTAGAGTACGACTCTCTTTAGAACTACAGCTTATTTCCGTGCAGTCTTATTTCCTCTGTGGAACAGGCTCATATCTATGCACCAAAACACAGCTGTTCCCCATCTGAAACTGTACTTCTTCCAAGCCTTTTACTGAAATTATTCTCAAAGTTATTTAATTTCAAAAGGTGCCCAAAGCTGAATTGTTTAATGAACCCTAAAGCACAACTACAGTTTCTGATGACAGCAGATAAAATACAGACTTAGATTATTTTTGAAACAATTAATGATACCATTACAAACCTAATGATCTGCATCATTCTTAGCATGCCTGAAGATCAACGTCCATCCAGAATTTAAAGAACTTGCAACAGAGTTAATAAAATTACTTCCCCCTCAAGTCATATAGTACAGAACTCTCTGCTTTCATCTAATTATCCTTAACGTTTTTCCTTACTTCATGACTGCATTTGTATTTTAGCTTGCAATTCAGCACAGAAGAAATCCAGATGCAGCGTTGCACTCACAAACAGAGAAATGTCATTGTCAGGTCAGGTCTGCTTGTTCTCCCACCTGGCATTAAGATATTTTTTGAGAATGATATTATAACAGCTGATATTCTGAAGACAAATGAAGCTACAAAATTTGGAAACACAAAATCTTTAACTGTGAAGGGCACAGAGAGCATGTGCTCAAGCCTAGAAGCAGAGAGAGCCAAACATCACTGCAGCTTTTGAGATGTTCAGTGGATATATGACATGTAATTCATACCAGCACAGCTCCTGGTGAAAATAGTCTGTGAACATTATAGCCACCATTATTAGAAGGGAAATAATGTGTCCAGACTTTGAGAGTACATCACTCTCACACTGTTCTAATGACAGAACTGCCATTAGCTATTAGACCTCACTCCATTTTGCCTATTTATGTGCCTATACACTTAAATACCTTTTTCTGTAGCATTATATCCCTGTATAAAAAAATGTAACTACATAATTCTAATACTACTTTAATTGTCCTTTCTGAAATAACATGCACAGTCATTTATGAAAGTTTGAACACACTTACACAAAGTTCACTTTTCACACACGCTTATATATTTTAAAGCATCACCAGCAGGTTCATTTATTAGGAAACTGAATTTTAAATGGATGTTTCTTTCTCCTTTATTCAGTGAGTTACTAGCAGCTCCTGAAATAGAAAACCTGAAACACCAGAAGAGCACACTGTCCTAGCCACAGGTATGGCCAAAGAGCAAAATCCAGCCCTGCAACTCTACATTTAATCTTGAACTAGTAAAAGCTGCTCCACGCTTGCCTGTGTGTTTTCAGAACTTGTGGGTGTCTGAGGGGGCTGGTTTGGCAGAGCAGTCACACTCAAACTTCACACACCCCCTTCACCTCTTGTATACAACAACCACTCTCAGCAGAGCATCACAGGAAAACAAAAACAGCTAGTAAACAGAATGCAGGGGACAGGTGCAATTATTCCACTGATAACATAAAAAAAACCAAGGTAAAATTTATCAACTTTGGCTATTATTCTGCAACATATTAGAGCCAGCTCTGAACACTAAATCAAAGATCATGTGGCCCTATAAGATGCAGTGTAAATTTATATTTGCTTTTAACAAAATACGTTACTTGCCTTCACATAAAGTCTCCTTACGCAGATACCTGCCTGCATCACACTGCCTTTAGAGTGGATCAGCTACTCCTTGTCTTCCAACAGCCATCATAAGGTAAACGAATTCCTTCTAGTTTGAGAGAAATGTATCGGCCCACAGGTGGATCAGAAACATCTGTACTACCAAATGATCCTGCTAAGACCTACTGGTCTTGGAACAAGGATCTAAAAGGCTATTAAATCCTCTTTACCAGGGCCCACATAGAGAAGATGAACTTTTGCCATCCTTCTCCCACTTCCCCCTAAAGAAAAGTATGAGAAAGGTACTATCTTAAATCATTTTCGTAGGACAAATGGAATAGGAATTTTACCTTCAGATCAGTGCAACTTTACGTGATAAAAACAATTCTTCTCCTCCCTCACAACCAAGCAATTAAGCACATTTTGGGCACATTCTGCTAATGATTCCTAGAACGGTCTCAGATTTCTTGCCTCTTAACTTTCCACCAAACCTGTTTGTAAATCAGAAAGAGCAATATCCACCCTTCTAAAGCTTTGTAAAGATGAGAGAAAGCAACTTTTAAAGTCTATTTTACTTCTTTCAAAGGCAAGTGTGATTTTAGCATTGAAGCTTTTTATAGGAGAAAGTAAAACATAAAGACATTCTACTCAGAGTTCAGGTAAGAAACAATTCAAAGTTTATTGTTTGAAAGTCAACATGAATCATAATCTCAGCAGGTTTTCTTTCATTGAAGTGAAATATTAAAAAAAAATTTCTAGCAATACCACAAAGGTAACAAAAATTACTAGAGAAGTTTTCCACTTCATATATTCACCAGCTACCTAGGTTTTCCTCCAACTCCTGGCCTTCCTATGGTTCTAGTACAAGAAAATAACAGAACCATTTCTTTCTCTTCTTCACTGAAATATTACAGAGAATACTGTAAAACACACATCCTTTTGAAATTTACTTAATTCCCACGCTCTCTAACAGATCAAGCCAGCTGCCCAGTAGGGCTAAGAGACGATGAATGCTCAGATCTGGTACATTAATGTTCAAGTTGAACAAAAGTCTTTCTTTCCTTACAAATGATGGAATTACATAGTATTAACACAGCTAAAAATCACAGGTGAAATACACAGTTACATTATCCTAAAGCACCAGCTTCTGTAGTCTATAATATTTACTTTTTATTTGTCCCTTAAAACTTCACAGCAGTGATTTTGTTTAAACTATTTAAGGAATATTAAGCCATGTTCCCAGATTTTGCCTGTATTACCCATAATTCTTCCAACTATTAACAAGTGTCTTGCTGTCTATGTAAGCTTGCAATTTATAAAGTTATTACTAGTAACTAATCTAATCAAAGAACATTATAAAGAAAAGGAGGCTTTAGGCATTGGCAGTGAATAGCATGATGCTATTGACCACAATGTATTTGAATCAAACAGCATTTTCTCTGTCACGAGAAAGTGGAAACATTTCACACAAAAAAGAAACTAAAAGGGCAAAAGATATCCCAACCACAAGGCTATACAAAAACTAAAGGGACAGTGCAGTAACTTTTTTTACATTTTAAATATATATAAATCAAACAGTATCACCATAAGGTCACATTAAGATATTTAAATTTATCAATACACAGAATATTTTACTTTACACTACTGTGTAAGAAGATGAAAAACAAATCCCCAAACATTAAATTTTACTGAAATGAACACATTTTGGAATGGCTACAATTAACTTCAGCAGCTTCATTAACAGAAAGTTAAACTTCACATTTTATTTACAAATAAGGCTCAATTATAAAAAAACCCCCAAGTATCACATTCTACTTCGTGTATACCCTTTCTACATTGTACATATCAAAGGAAAAATATTTTAAAGAAAACACTTTAAAGAAAAAAATGAAGCCATTAGATAAAAAAGCTATTTTGCACCAAAGAGAACATTTTTATTAAATTCAATTAAATTTCTTATTCAAGCATGTTTGATGCAGTACAAATACACACCTAACATCAAAGTTATTAGGCAGAGATAATAGTGGTTTAATAATGTCTAGGACATTAATCAGAAATAGCAGGCGAAATCATGACACTAAAACAACAGTATTTTCCAACTTCGTATTTTGCACCTTTGCAAACAGAGCTGCACGATGTGTTAACAACTGTACGCTTTCAGACATCTCGCTTTCTACAAAAGGCCCAGACATCACCCTGGAATTCTCTAAAGTTGTCTGGGTCAAATATTGCTGATCTCCAGTCAAGACTGGGTCAATCTTTGAAAGGGTGAAGCAAGATTAAGGAATATATACTCAGGAAGAAACAGTGGCTTCTTGACATACAGTATTCACTGGAGCAAATACCAAAATTCAAACAAGTGCTTGTGTGCCATCATTCACATTACAGACAATTTCAGCATCCTAATTATGTAAGTGATCGAATAAACAAAAAACCCTAGAAAATCAAATAACGGAATTACAAGTCATTCATTCAGTAAAGTATTAACCCTTTACACATTTTTTCATAATCTTAGCCATGCACATGGGATTAAACACCATCTGTCTAACACTGTGCCTGCTTGCATCAGCTGAAAAAGCATTTCCTGTGATAATGCCCGACACTGTTCTGGGATGATGCCAAACATGTGGCTTGGCTCAATAATGTGTTCATTTTAGGTGTACTGTGAGATAGTTACTAAGGATTGCTGTTGTTAAAAAGAAAAAAAAAAATTAAAACAACACATTTTTCAGAATAATTCATCTTCCTTTTTCAAGCACATAAAATATAATTCAGTTGTTAAACCGAAAAAGTCTGTAATTTTACACCTCATCGCCTTAAGTTCCCTGCAGTGAGAGACAAACTGTATCCCAAGCAACAGAAACTTCAAGATTTGCCTTACATGAGGAGATGTACTATAAGCAAATTTCCAACTTCAATACATATAACATGTATGTTCATTTAAACACTAGGCACAAACCACAAATATAAGATGGGGATGGTGGAGGTGTAATTTGTTTCATTCTGCTTTAAGTTTAATAGGGGGGACTCTGTGCCTCTCTTATACCCTGTGCCATCAACAGAGGTTGAAAACAACCTCGGGGGGTTCATCTTACTCGGTTCCAGAAAGGCTTGTCACTAAAGGAACACATGTAAATAGGTAAGTATGGTAAATAAGGAAGGTAAACAGAGAAGTATGTGTTCAAAGGAAGTAAAAGGAGGATGAAAAACAATAGATAAGTGAGAGAAAGAAAAAGCTTTGAGTTAATGACAGCTAAGTAACACATATTGCATCTCACTGAGGATGGCTGAGAGGACGTGGGATGCACTTCAGCAAATATAAGTGCTATAACAGTACACATATAATACACAACTGCGTATCTGCTGGGTTAAGAGCATGCTGGAGAACTTGATCAGATGATAGTAAAAAAAGTCTCTGTAACACATTCCTGTAGTGAACAGCAAGCAGATACAAGGATAAAGCCCCCAGAGTGAATTACTGGTCAAGGTGTAATTCTGTGAGGTCTTTAAACCTGACAGTGATGTGTTCAAGCACTCAAATCACTTGCCATTTTTATAGATAACTAAACAAATGCTTCAAATACTGTATCATTCCCCAGTTCTAAATGACCTAGATGCTTATTAGCCACTCAACACCACAATTATCCCTCATAATTAATGCTGATTTCCTTCAAAATAGGGTTTCAATAAACCTCAAGGTGGGAACGGAATCATTTTGTATCTGGAGCATTCTCTCAAATGTTTTTGAAGGAAACACTAAACATCCCTTTTGAGAAAAACGTAACCTATTTTAGCATTCACAAAGAATCTCAAATGTAATAAAATAAAAGACTAAGCCAGGTACACTAAGCCTTTAGAACCTGCCTGTACATTATTTCTTAAGTCTAAAAGGAAAGGCGCTATGAGTAGGACTGCTGTCGTCTTATTAACCACTAAGTCATTAACTTTCTTTACATCAAAGTCATTAGCAATGTTCATATTGCAATGAACCTGCAAAAGACAGGATGTTAGTTCTGAAGTAACTGTCTTACCAAACACTGAGATTCCTTCTTGAGGATTTCTTAAGTAAATAATTACAGCTTATAATAAAATCATTGCACCTCACAGACAACGCACAGTAGCTGTGTAAGGACAGTGCAACTTATGCCAAGATCCACATTTAATCTTACAGAAAATCATTCTATGAAAGCACTGAAACGTGATTTCTCATTTAGAGAAAATATTACTTATTCTTTGTGTTAAGCAATTTCATCAATAAAACTGGTAATAATAGGGGTAATGCTGGCAGTGTGAAACAGAAAAACTGCAAGTACCTTAACTACAGAATTATTTTTCAGAACAGACATATGCAGAGTTTTACACCAGTTAAGAAAGAGGCTGTACATTCTACAGCCCTTCTAGTAATAGACAAGAAAATTAATTTAATTGTCATGTACTAAAAGTATGGAAATGGCCTTTACAAGAAACACAGATTCTGGCCAACTTTGGCTATCCCTAAATGAAAAGTCCCCCAAACTATCAGCTATAAATAAGTTCATCGTATTTCCAGCAGCTTTTGAGTCAGAATTTTACCAGTGGTTGCAGTAGACAATACAGAAATATGTAGAAATAGACTCATTACATAAAATAAGAACCAGACGTTACTGACCACACAAATGCATTAATTTAATTAAAATAATGCAAGTGTATTGTGCAATTTTAAGTGTTTGTTATATTTAGTAATATTTGGATTTATCACATTCATTTAATTTTATATGATATTTGTAGTAAACTTTTGTAGTATTTCTTAAAATACGTCCTTTATACTTTTTCTACCATTCAGTATATTGTTTAATACCTGTCATAATTTCTGAGGAGGGAAGGAGTAAAAAAGTCATGACAGAGTTTGCAAAAAACTCTCTAGTTAGTATCTTTCCAATAATACACAACAACTGGGACCAGAAATCTGTGAATTTTATCCAGAATTCTTCTAAGAAGTGTTTTAATTCTGAATATACTACACTACTGCTCAGTCTTTCTAACACTCCTCCTAAAGTCTCTGTCAGCATATATAAAAACTTTCCCAAAGATATGTCCATATAAATGAACTACTCAGGATCTATCAGTCCTTTCATCCTTATTGGATCCTTGACTCAGTACACTGAAGGTTCAGTCCAGCCCAGTGGTTAAAAAGTTACAAGTTTGTATTTCCTGTCAGAAAAGCAAACAGAGGCACATTCATAAGAGAGCTCACTGACCTATACTGGTCAAATATTGAAGAGTAGTGAAGATGCTTAGAGTCCCAAAAATCAACCTATCAAGACAAGCTTTTCAATCCAAATCACACCAGCCTTTTGGGGATGCCTTGCCCTTCAGAATTTCCTCCTACTGCCTGGAGGCAATACTACCTCCTCTCCTACAAAGAGAGTTGTAAAGAAACCCAAGGTTATAACTGACACACAGTAAGCTGTCCCAAGCCGGTCCACTTCTGATTTAGCTTAAATACTACTTAGCATTGATAGGATATAGGGATGAAAGAAGTAAGAACTTCAGCCTAAAAATGTATGAAAGAAAATTAATTCAAGGTGTACCTTGCATTGTAAGTATATGCTTACAGCCTGAAAACATGCCTACTTCAAGGCAGAGGCTCTTCTATGAAGGAAGGAATAAGTTAATTAAAAATACATTTAAGCAACACTCAACTATTGAATAGACACATGGTCCCATAAAGTAGTATTATTAAAGACAGATTCCCTTGTCTTCTCTTCAGAGATCACATGCCACACAGGCACTTCAAACAGCGCATCAGCTACTTGATGACCAGCAAGTAACAGCTTTCTAATTGATAATTTATCATTACTGCAGTTTAGAATTAGAACTTTTAAAAACAGGGTAGTGCTGCAATGTCACAAGTGCAAATTAGATCAAAACAAACAACTGCTGCCTACCCATCCTGGGCTGTCTGTCTATATTGGGCCATACACCCAAGAAGATATTTTGAAAGATGCCTGTACAATTTCCTACAGTGATGAAATCTCAAACCATGTTTTCAAAGCTTGCAAATATGTCTGCTTATTACATAAGGAAATGAGGGTAACATAAATCAAGGCATAACATAATTCTTGACTGATACAATAAAAAGGAAAATACCCTCATTATGTCTCTAGTGATCTGAGGAGGTTAAAACAGGATTTTTTCAGCTGTACATTTTTTTTAAATGGTTTCATTTCTTGAATCATAGTCATATTCTACTAGAATGTATGTAAAATTTCTTGAAACATATTTTAGAAAATTGTACTGTAAGTTAATACATACATACATATTACACAAGACTCTCCTATTGAACAGTTAAAAGCCTTTGAACAATTATTGTGAATATTTAGCATGGCACAACTCTTATAGGCGAACTATTCAGATTTATAGAATCAAGTTTTAAAGACACCACAGAAACAAAAATGCTACACTAACAAGAAAATTATATAATCAAGCATTTTATTTATTCTTATGCTTTGGAAGCAACATAGATCTGTACGATATGATGTCATGCTCAGCAGTGAAAACTCTGGGAAAGGAGAAGCAAGGGGTGTGGGGGAAAAGGACTCATATCCATGCTTATGGGGCTTGTCTTCCCAAGCAACTGTTAAGTGTCTCGGATTTTTACTCAGATGCACAGCAAAGGGGAGTGAGTGAGAGGGTGAGGGGGCATTTGGCTACTGGCTGGGATCAACTCACCACAAATAATAAATTTCTTAAAAGAAATGGAAGACAGGACTTTCAGAGATCTCTCTACTCTTCCTTAATCTTTCAAGGAGAGGACATATTGGAATAATGGAATCATTAAGGTTAGAAATACCTCCAGGATCATCAAGTTCAACCTTTGGTCAAATATAACCATGGTTACTAAACCATATCATGAAGTGCCACGTCTACTCATTTTTTTAACAACTGTTCCCCCTTAGAGCAGCAGCTAAGACTAATGTCTTCCTATTCCTTGAATAAATTCATCAGAATCCAGTTTCCAAATAGAAGCTCACTAAGTGACACAGTTCAGCAGTCCTCACCAGTTTCAAAGAGAGGAGCAGTTGTTTAAATGGCTGTCTGATTTACAAAATATCTGAATGCAGGCAAGGTAGTCACAATTGTACGAAGTCATCTACTTATTCTCAAAACTTTCTCAGAAGGCATTTTACAACTGGATAACTGAAATTTGCTCCACAATTCACCTGACAAATGCTCAATCACCAACCTATCATTCCATAATCAACTATTCTTATTGTAAGACGCATTTATGTTTAAGATTCAGGCCTGTAATATCAGATTCAGTCTATTTTTTAGGCCAAACATCCAATGTGCCTTTGGGCAAGCAAGAGTAATAGATGGCTCAGAGTAAATACATGCTTTAGAACAAATGATGGTAAAGTCTTCAGGAAGTATAATTTATACCCCTAAGTTCCACATACAATGAAATGGGAGAGCTAGCAACTTTTCTATCCCAAAATATCAACCAGGTAAAGCATTCTCCATCTTCCTTTTAACGTTATTTTTCTCTAGCACCCATCAGATTTAACAAGACAGAAAAAGAACAAGAGTACTAATTTGCATCTCAGACTGCACTCAGCAACAAGCTGGCCACTAAACTCTAGACCACATGTTTATGTACTGAATAGAAGACAGAAAACATCAACTGCCCTTTCTGCGATATTCAAACAGTCCACATTGCTACTGAAGCCTAACTCTTTCTTGGCTTCACTCTAGTCTGATGGATTTTTACTGAACTATACACAGTTCTGTTCAACTTCAAAAGGAATATCTACACCTAGAAAAAGCTCAAGAGATACACCCGGAATAGGGATCTTTCACAGTGAGCATCATTACCACAGAACCACAGCGTGCTGCTATTGCTTCCTTCAATCACCTTTCTAGGTGTTTGTGCAGTGTTGGGGTGGCTTGACCCTGGCCAGCAGCCACACTGCTGCTTGCTCACCGCCCCCCAGTGGGACAGGGGAGAAAAAAAGGAAGAAGAAAAAAACCTTAAGGGTTGAGATACAGTTTAACAGAGGAAGAAAAGGAAAAATACCCCCTAAGTGAAGGAAAGAAATGCTAACCACATCCCATATGGGGACCAATGCTCCAATCTCCAAAAAAACCCTAAAAACATCTTGGAAGAAAAAAATGCCCCTTCTTCTTCCTCTACCTCCGTTTTTATTTCTGAGCATGACAATACAGAGTACAGCATAACCCGCTGGCCAATTTAGGTTCAAGCTGTGTCCTCACACAACCTCTTGCCCACCCCATGGCCAACTTGCTGGGCAGGGAGGGTGGAAGAAAGCTTTGACGTTGTGCAGGCCAGAAACAGACAGTGGTGTGCTATCAACATTGCTTTAGCCACAAATCTCAAGCACCTCTTCTGTGATGAAAGTTAACTCCTCAACCCGGTACAGGAATGTGCTCACACTGGCATTGTGCAAACAGAGGTGGTCAAGTTCCTGAGAGAGAGATGAGCATAAAGAATGCCCTGACTGTACATCCTCTTAGGGGTTGTGCTTGCAATAACACAAAATTGTTCCTTTCTGTGATGTGATGAGGTATTTAAAAAGCAAGAATGGGTAAATACACAATGACTGACTACTGCTCATAATTCAAGAATAAGGAGGTACATAACAAAACTTAATAGTAACTTGAGATTAATACCAAGTAGAATGCTTTTCCTATGTAGAACATAATTAAATTTGGGAATTCATTGCCACAAAAAGACTAAGAAGTCAGGTATGCTTAGATGAATTAATGGACATCAAATACCTTGGTAGGCCCTGAACTCCATAGCTTAGAAGCAGATAATCAGCTATTTAAATCACTAATTACTAGAACATAATATGATAGTGAAGGTATAATTGAATTTGTCTTTCTTGTTTTTTTCAGTACACCAACTTAGCATCTCCTACTGGCTGCTACAGGAGAGAGACACTAGACAAACATTTTATTTGAAAACAGAGCTACAGGGTAAAATGAAAACAGATTCTGAGGATCACAATTTGGGATTTAGGAGTCTAATGTTTCTCAATCTGTTTCTGGGTCCTACCCTTGTTTCCTTCTCTTTTAGTTCAGACATCAGCTATTATATTTCTAATGAAGTTTCAACTACATATTATAGGTAATTTGTTAAACTGCTTCTGATTAGATAAGTTTATCTGAACTAGAGAGTAGATTTTGGTTTTAGTTCTCTCTTCAAACATTAAAGCGTAATTCAATTTAAGAAAATGTGTAGGCTAGAAAGTGCTCAAAACCAACTTCTACAATTGTTACTATAAACAATTCACTAGGAAAACAGTAAGCTATTATTTGAAGTAATGAAGACTTCAATTTTCTATGGGGAAATTTTGTAGGAGGGAGAAACCTGTTCGGCACTCAAAACGCCCATATAAACTAGAATTAATCCCACGTTTAACAGCTTCCAAACAAACTTTACATTATAACTAACCAGCGAGAGACAACATGTCTTTCCTCCCCCCAACCACCTCCGCACCCCATTAGCAGCTCCTGTAACTATATAACAGAAGAGGAATGAAAGAGCCAGGAATAACATGGGCCACCTTTAGTTCAGTTCAGTATTTATAAAGGAAAACTTTTTCAGAGAAAGCACTGTAGCTCAAGAGGACCTGCAAAAATATACACCGACTTTTGGCGAAGGCTGAGTCTTCTATTAACTCTGTAAAATTTTTTTTTTCACCTATAAATGTTCTTCCTGAAAACAGACCACTACACATAGTAAAACTCTTAATGATACTGAGAAGCAAGGGACTGCAACTATTTTAGGGGCCAAATTACAATCATCTTCATCACATAATCACATAATGGGTAATGTTGAAAGGCACCAGTGGGTCATCTGGTCCAACCTCTCTGTTCAAGCAGGGTCATCCTAGAGTACATGGCACAATGCAGACAGTTCTTGAGTATCTCCAGCGAGGGAGACTCCATAACCTCTCTGGGCAACTTGTCCCAGCACTGAGTCATCCACACAGTAAAGAGATGTACAGGTGGAACTTCCTGCGCATGAATTTTTCCTTGTTGCCTCTTGTCCTAGTGCTTGGCACCACCGAAAAGCGCCTTGATCCATCCTCTTGACACCCTCTCTTCAGACAGTTATACACATTTAGGAGGTCTCCTCTCACTTGTCTCTTCTTGAGGTTGAACAGGCCCAACTCTCCCAGTTACTCTTCGTAAGAGAGATGTTTCAGTTCTTTAATCATCTTCATACCTCTCTACCAGATCTGCTCCAGGAGCTTCAAGTTTAGCTTCAATGCAAGTTCTGTAAACACAGAACTGTCAGAATAAAATACTGTTGTTTGACAATTTCTTGCCTTCTCTCTGATTCAGTGGAATCCTGACCCAACCTCTTCCAAAGGCTAAGCCAGCTTTTAGTGAAAACTGAAGTCTAACATGTAAACTAGTTTGTTTATACAACTCACAAGGGCCCTAGCTGGGTGTTGGTCTGTACTCCCATATAAATGTGAAGTTCCTGCAAACACCAGCACATACAATTCCAGGATGATGCAAGTTTACTCTCCAGTGGCTAGAAGCAAGTCAGATCCAAAGAAAATCATTTTACTACAGTATCTGCTGAAAAGCAGCATGTGTTTAATCAGACTCACCGCCTCACTGATATAATCAATACCATCCTTAGATGAAGGCCAGCTTGCATCTGACCTGATGGCTGGTTTGGTTTTCTTCCTCCTAAAAATTTGGTTCTGCAACCTACCATGTGGACATACATAACCCTTGATGCACTGTCTCTGAAACTTCCAATAGTTTTTCTACTCATTGGCTAGACTCAAGTCAAGCCTATCCTCTGGAAAGCCACTAAGCTTGACTATTAGATTTCCTCTGCAGAAATTAAGTTTACCAGTTTCATTTCAACAGTACTACTTTATAGTCTATTGTTTTAAAAGCCCAAAGACTCAAAGGGTCTACACCAATATTAGTATCTTAGAAATAGTAACAAAACCTACATTCAGCACTCGCAGAAGGTTTTAAGCAAAGGTATTATTTGAATTCCAACATGATGCACAGTCCCGAAGCACCTGATGTGCATGCCTTAGGAAGCTACAAGACTGTCAAGAGTTTTATAAGAAAAGCTGGCAGTTTACCACGACCAAACAGAATGAAGCAAGTAGTACGCTAAGGGAAAAACACTCTATGTGACCACACGCTTTTTTTCGTTCTTCCTTTCTCGATCCCTACATTTATTAAGAGCAGCAGTAAGTACTGAAGTACATTCGACAGCTGTGCGGTTCCCACTTGGCCGCTGCTGCCAGCGCCGTTCCGGTAAGCAAAGCCCAGAAGGCGCACGGGAGGAGCACGCGGCACCGGGGCCTTCAGCAGCGGCCCCGCAGCCCCGCCGCGGTGCCGGCCCTGCACACGGTACCTGCCCCGCCCGCCGCAAGCAACGCGTGGCACCGGCCCGCGCCCGGGCTGCCCCCAAACGCTGGGCCCCGCCAGCTGCCGGCGACACCCCTGCCCCGGGGGCTGGGGGCAGAGACCCGCGCAGGGGCGGTAGGACGCCCTCCCCCACCGGGGCGGGCCTGTCCCAGCGGTCCCACTCCTCACCGAGGGGCTGGACCGCGGCTCCGCACCGGCCGCGGGCAGAGCAGCGCCCACCGCGGGGCTTCTCCGGTGGTCCCCGCGCCGCGCCCGCCCGACCCCCGCCCGCCGCG